>OY728134.1:339181243-340409806 GCA_963277665.1 Viscum album | reverse complement strand
TTTCTAATCAGAATCCATAAAATAACTAAACCTATCCTCTGATACCAACTATGACAACCATGATTTTATTACAAACTTAAACATGGTTTATTACATAAAACATCACTTGATAAAACAATAAGATAAAGAGTTTTAGTGTATTTGGGGATTTGGATAATTACATAAATGTTAAAAACATTAAAAACAACATCTTTACTGAAATCTTCCTTTACATGACCACTATATTCCCTCATACTTCGCATTTCATGGGATAACCTGTGGATATGCATAAAAAAGGGTGAGCTATAAATCCCAATAAGGGAATACACATGTAATAACATGAGGAGTACAATACGTGTTATAAATTAGGCATATCAATATAGCACAAGAGAAACATGAACATAAAGGAATGATAAAGCATGTAATCATAACATGGAAATGTGGAAACAACACTTAATATGGAATTAGTATGAGCCAAGGCTCATTGCACATAGAGAATGATTGAATTCTCATTGCACATGAAGCACGATTAAACCCTAGTTTCACTTAAATTATAATGATTCAACACTCATTGAACATTAATTGTCATTATACTATACTTTACCCAATGCATTGGAGCGCTATAAGGGCGCACCCTTCTTAAAAATTTCATTTCATGCATAAGTGTGCCACATGGTTCATAAAACATGGATTCATAAAGAATAATCAATTATTCCATGATAAAGTAATGTAAAATTCATACATAAAACATTGTAACCAATAAGTAAATGTTCATAAAGGTTAATACCCTTGATGGATAAATGGTCATCGTATTCACTACACAATGGCATTGGCTTAGAAAATCGATGCGATTTCGGCAGCGTAACGACGTGACATAAGAATTCATAAAAATGGTTGATGAGAGAGAAAGTGGTTCCTCATCATATTTACATGTAATGGACAGTAAGGAGGTAATATAGATACATTTCCCAACTATTTTAATGGAATTTAGATTCATGATACAAAATTATTTCTTGAATTTAAATGAGGAGAGAGAAGTTCCTTTCGGAATTTCGGCATAGTAACGAGTGTACATGGGAGGAATTTAATAAGAGAGAAAGGGTCTCCCATAATTCAAAAATAAATAGGGAAGTATAAGTGACGTTAGAAACCATACCCCATCATTCATAATTGAAATTAAAATGGAAATACAACTGCAAGGAAATTAGACAAAAATGAGAAAAGAAGAAAAAACCCTTACTTGAAAGTGTGCATCCAAAAGCTAGAGAGATGCTTGAGAAAGGGTTTTTGGGAGCTTGGGGCACATTGGGAGGATTCTAGAGAGAGTAGGTCAGAGTTTGGACGAACTCCAAAGACTTTGAGTGAGGAGGAAGTGGGACCTTGGGTGGGTTTATATAGGAAAGGTGAGGGAATTCTTTATTATTTAGGTTTGCGTCCCCTTACATTAAATTAATCCAAACCACAAACCATCCCATGGTTTTTGCCCATGGTTTTTGGAAAAGGGAAGAGGAAAATAATTTTTTATAAGGGAAAAGTCCGAACTTCTTAAAATAATTTGGTTGCTTATGTGGAGTTGATTCACACTCCCATGGAAATTAATTTCAAAAGGCAAGGTGTTTAATAAGTCTTGAGGGGTCCATTAATGCTTTGAAAAGTAGGTCAAACAAACACAAAAACACATTATTTTAATGGTAAAACATATATTGGCCGAACATAAAGCTTATAGTATTTTATTACATCACTAATGGGTCATTATGAAGTCATAAAAGACATTATATATTTAAACGGTATTTAATTTTTACCCAAAAAATTGATTGTCTCAGAATATTATGAAAAATTCACCATTGGATAATTTCAATGACCTGATTTCAGAAATGACATTTATTTTGTCTAAATAATTTTCTAATTATGTAAATTTTCACTTTTAAAATAAAAACTAACATTTATCTAAAATTCCCAGGTTTTGAAAAAAATGGATTTCAAACCTTAATAAAAATTACAATAGCATTCATAAAATTATATGATCGTTTATATATAATAAAAATTAATTTCATAATAATAATAATAATTTTTTATTAAAATATTATTGAATTAAAAATCCCTTAATTTAATAAAATATAATTCTTAATTAAATAATAACTAAAAACCTTATTTGTACTTTAAAATGTATCGATAATGACAATAATGTATATTTATTATTATATACAAAAAAATTGTGTACATGAAAAAAATACTAGAGATTTGTTACATAACCCCTTAAAACAGCCGCATAAAACCTAAGGGTAAGGTGTGCGATGGTGACAGACTGTTGGGGGGCTCAGATAACATCACTCGAGTGTTAATTTCTATCAACTTCCACTTTTCCTGTAGACGGTCCCGTTCGAGCTGGAAATGATGATGCTCAGCTTTGTCTTGGTCAAGAGTGAAGCCCAAATAATCCACCTCTTTTACGAGCTCCAACAAATGGGCTTTGTATCGGGCAATTCTACTGGATGAGGCTGTCACTTCCTTTTTCTGAGTAAATTTGGATTTGTTAAAGCCCTGTATTTATACTAATCATGTGATCAATGTTCAACAACTATATTAGAAACGGTAAAAATTATTAACATAAAACCAAAGAAGTTGACATTTTATATAAAAATAAAGAGAAATCTAATTAGATTAAGAGGGATTTCCATTAATGAACCTTTGGGTCGTTACAGACATGATATGTGCTTGTGTTATTGACTTTGATCGCAGCTAGGAGGATCACTTGCCTTTGGTGGAGTTTACGTACAATAACAGTTATCACTCCACCATCGGGATGGCATCTTTCGAGGCATTATACGAGTAACCTTTAAGATCACTTTTATGCTAGACTGACCCAGGGGAGTCAGCACTAGTGGGACTAGGGATGGTACGGGCTATTATAGAGAAGGTACAGATCATCCAGGAGTGGATGAAGACTACAAAATATAGGCATAAGTTGTATGCTGACAGGAGACAGATACCTCTTGAGTTCGAGGATGGAGACCACATATTCCTATGAGTCTCACCCCGACGAGGTCTATGGAGATTTGGCGAAGGCGTCAAGTTAACTTCATGGTTTATCAAACCTTTCCAGATCCGCAGTAGAGTTGGTGAGGTGGAAAACTTCTTAGCTCTTTTACCTCAGTTGTACCGATTTCAAGAAGTCTTCTATGTATCCCAGCTGAGGAGAAATGTGTACGATCCTTTTCATATCATTGACCATGGAGAGCTGGACATCGACAGGGGGGAGACTTTCATGAAGTTTCCAGTAGTGATTGAGGATTGACATTAATGGGTCCTTTGTGGACGGTCGATACCTCTGGTGCGCATTCGCTTGTAGCATGGGAACCTTCAGGAGAGCCCATGGGAGCGGAAGGTTCAAATGTATTCTCAGTACCCTCACTTGTTCCCTTTCTTTTGAGTTGTGGATTATGGGGACATAAATCTTTAGGTGGGGAGAATATAATGATCTGGTATTTCCATGTATTTTTTTTAATAAATTGGAATTTTACGAGTCTTTAAAAATTGATGACGCGTGATTCAGAGGCCCAGAGTTCATGGAATAAATTTCTGAACATTATTTCAAGTACGTTCAATAAACGTGCAAGCAGGTTTTTATAACTTTTGAACCAGTTCTCAAAATTGAAATCTGAGGGCATCGTTGAAATCGCAGCACCGTTATTCGCTTCAGTAGATATTCACCTCGACGGTAGTGGGCCGAGAGTGAAAGATATTTTTTTTCTTTTTTTTTGAATAAAAATAAAGTTGTGTAGATTTATTTTTATTTTTTTTGTTAAAATATCCTTGTGGAAGTTGGAAGTGGGGACCATTAAACCTTAACCTCCCATGAGAGGTTATGGTGGTGGGGACCACCCAAAACTCTTAATGATGGAGGAATTTCTCAATCCCCCTCATTAATGTGGTGGAGGCTCTTGGCTTCCTCCACATTAATTATGCCAACACACCATATCGTTTGTGCCAATGTAAATTAATTGGATTTCCATTTTTTAAACTAATTAACAGCGTCGTTGGAATTTTGGACAGTTCCTAATAATTGAACCATCATAAATTCCAACGATTGTTACCTACCACCCCCTCTCCTATATATATGGAGCTTGGGAGGAGGATTTGGTATGGGTTCACCAAGCGACAAAGCACTGGTAAAGTGATGTGATACCCAACAGTTGGAGGATTATGCTCTCCAACGAAGAAAATTTTCTTCCATGAAGAATGCTTCACTGATGAAGAATGCCGATGAGGAACACCTTCGACTTCGAAGAACGACCTAGACTTCGACTTTATTACTCAGAAATAACATCGATGTAGGACGTGTTCGTCTACCACGATTCGACGTACGCCTTCTCACGCCAATGTCAACCAACAATGATCAAGGAATGGGTTTATTTTTTTGTGATAATAATATTCTTGATTTCTTTTGCGGTTTGGGAACGAATATTTAAGGAGGTTGTAAACTTTGATGTTCATCATTCTTCTTTCTTCTGGAGCCTTATGTTGCCACTCTAAATGCAGAGGGTGTAAGCCAAACTAACAAGGCCCGACCCCCTCCGCCGTTCGTCTATGTGTTGTTCATCAGAATGAAGGAAGGCGTCAAAGGCAACGGCGCCGCTACCCACGGCCCCCGCGACCCGCGCGGCCCCCGCGACACTCTGGCCTCCCATCCGAACTCGCCCCGTGCTCACCGGCGGAGCCACCCATACCACGCCTCGTTTCGGTCGAGCAACCATGGTCGCACCTCCTACCAGCCGAGCCACTCTGGCCGAGCCAGCCGTAGGCCGAGCCACCTGGCAGTCGAGCCCCCCGCTGGCCACGCCACTAGTTGACCGCACTACCCCAGCTGTGCCACCCGCCGGCTAAACCGGTCGTGCTGCCGCTAGCCCTCCAAGCCGCCTTGGCTCACGTCGCCATCTGACATCCCGAGTCGCCCGGTTACCCATGGCACCCCAGCCAAACCAGCCCCTGGCCCCACCACCCCACCCTCCAGGCCACACCGCCCCAAGTCGCGCCCCCGCAGAACTCTGAGTCGAACCAACCCCACAGCCCGAGACGAGCCGCCCTCGCGGCAGCCTCCGGGCCGAGATGCCCATGCAGTGCCCTCCAGGCCGAACCAACCTCGTTACAACCCACAGATGGTCCATGCCCTTGCGGCTGGTCCATGCTTTCACAGATCCTTGCGGCCCCATGAGGCCTACTGGGCTTGCCCCAGTTGGCTGAGTCGACCCAAACCGGACCTGGGTCCATTATGACTTATTTTACTTCCTTTGGCCATAACTTTTTCATTGTTCGTCCATTTGATTAACCATAAGTGGCGCTAGGAATCTTGGAGTGTGATTGTCCTTTTGGGTATACCCCACTAGATTGTTGGGTATAGTTTAGATACGATCAGGTTGGATTGTGCATGAATCCAACCGAGCCCCAGGACTAAAAGGCTAATAACTCACACACGAGGCATCCTATTGACGCACCGTCTGTTACGTTGAGACCCCTATGATGTGGCAGACCTTTGAGATACTTCTTTGTGGGACTTTGTGATAGTTGTAGTATAAACCATGGGCTTGTATAGAGGATCCTCCTGAAGATGAGCGAGCTCTGTATGGAGACCTAGTAGCTGGAAGAGACCTGAATACAGCTGACCATTTTGACTCGGAGTGACCCTACTAGCCCAGTGGGGAGCACCATGGTGTTGAGGTAGACCAACAGTGGGGAGCTCCTTGATGTCATGGCAGACCAATGGTACTCGACAGAGGAGGAGTACCTCAACAGGCTATGAGGGGGAGCATTCCTGGCAACGCGGCAGACCCACAGTGGGGAGCACCTCTATGTGACGTAGTAGACCCACATTACTCGACGGGAGGAGTACCTCTGTAGTCCAAGGTTAGTTGGGAGCACGCTGGGTAACGCGGCAGGCCCTCTGTACTTGACAGAGGAGGAGTTCTCCAGAATCCGATGTTTCTATATTGTGAATGGGGATGTTACTTGATACTACCTATGGAATAAAATCATAGTTTGAGGTCAGTTAGTAACTTTGTGTTTTCCTCATGATTTAGATGGATTACTTGATAACTTAGGTATATATATGGACATATACCTAAGTGGGTTTATCTATTAAGTTCATACTTTTTGGTTTGTCCTTGGAGGATTTTGTGAGACCTTGAGGGTCTCTGCGTCCTTAATAAGTATCGTTATACTCACCCCTACACGGGCTATGCCCACACCTCGTTGTGTTGGATGCAGACAATGGACAGTGCTGAATTAGGCTAAGATTACTAGGACAGGACGGTTCTCGGAGGTGGACTATATGATGTGTCAATACATGGAGGAGACAGACGGACTTCGATTGCTGTGGAGGCTATCTGTACCTACCCTTTAGGTAGGAACCCCAGAGGACGATTCATTAGTTTACTTTTCACTTTTCTTCAGTTGTACTTGTACTTTCATTTTCATTTACTTTCAAGTTGGGCTTCTATTATGGCCACTTTTTACTTACTGTACACACATGATGGTTATACAAAACTACTCATGTTCGTATCTTTTTGTGTGTGTTTAGAGGATATAAAGTCAATGCCTTCCCAGTTTTATGGAATATTCCTTTAGTGCTATATGCCAGCCCCTAGACTATGGAAGGCGGGCTTGGGGTAGTCATAGCACGGGTCCCGGGGGACGTTTCGTGACACTTATTAACTACTATTTACCATTGCTTTACTTTATCGTCCCCTTACATACATTTTTTTACCGATACATAACTTTGGTTTACCTTTAATTAACTTTTTTCCCCTTCCACAATTCCAGTCCTCCCATACATATCATTGTTTTCCCCTTAAATAACATTAGTGTTCCATTACAATGCTTTGTGTAACCCTTAATTAAATTTATTTTACCCTAATATTACTTTTTTCACCACTACTTAATATTAATTTACCTTTATATAAGTTTTTTTATTCATACTTCACTTCTATTTACCCGTACTTAACTTCTATTTACCCTTACTTAACTTTTATTTACCTATATATAACATTATTTTATCTTTACCTAACTCTTATTTTCCTTTAACATTCCTTAACATTTACTTAAATTTATTTTACCCTTACATAAATTCATTTCACCCTTACATAAGTTTATTTTACCATTAAAAAACATTTTTTTCCTTTACATAGCATTATTTTAACCTTACATAGCTCTATTTTACCCTTACCTAAATTCTATTTATGATTACTTAACTTTGTTTTCCCATAAATAAATTTGTATTACCAAAACATAACTTTTTTCACCCTTAATTAACTTTATTTTACCCGTGATTAAAATTTTTTAACCCATAAATAACTTTCTTTTAACCTTACATAACTTTAGTTTACCATTTCATAACATTGTCTCACCCATAATTAACATTATTTTTCCCATTCATAACTATTTTTACCCTTACATAACCTTATTTTACACTCACATAACATTTTTTACACTTAAATAACTTTTATTTACACTTAATTAACATTGTTTTTCTCTTATATAACTTCTTTTCACCCTTAATTCATATCTTTTTACCCTAAATTTTTCTTGCATAACCTATACATGTTTCTATTTACCAATATATAATTTATTTCCTTTACATAATTTTAGTTCACCCATAATTGTAGCTTACCCATACCACTATTTTTTACCATTAAATACCATAATAATGCATGTTTTATAGGTGGTTGGGATTCATATCCCAACAAGTGCATGATTTTCACTAGTTATATTGGGGGTTGGTGTTTTTCATTTACCTATGCAACGAGTGTGATATTGGAGGATCCCCCACTCAACGGTTGAGGTAGTTTCATCTAATAGTTAATTTTGGACTGAGATGTTGATGTGAGAGTAGGAAAGACTGAGACAAACAACTATGATGACACTCAACATCTGGGGGGTCTACCAGATCATAGATCGATATGGAGGATGGAAGAAAAAGCAATGGTTGGTGGGTGTTTACCTAATTGATCAGCCCGACATAGGAGAATACATGTTTGGCGATGCCTTTTAGATATTTTGAGAGTGAATGACTGGTGACGATGGCACCCGATGGGAATTGGATAGGTGGCACTGTGTACTATGCGAGCACAGGTGATGTGCAGAGGTAGTTGATTTTAATGTGGTGGTAAGAGCAAGTTGGCCTATTTTCAATCAGTTAGTATAGGAGAACCCCCACTCTATAGTAGGGGTGGTGGTCTGGAAGTCATATATAGAACAACCATGGGGTTTGGTTAGATGATGGAGGGTGTGGGTTAGCAACGCTTGGAGGAACCTTTCTATCATGGATATGCAGGTGAGGACAGATCATCGATGAAAATACTGCTTGGGGATAATTTTGTATTAATTAACATTTGGTGCTGCTTCGAGTTGCAATGATGAATTATGGTACCTTTAGGCCATGGTGGTATGGGCCATGTGGTCTATTTTTTTGGGCCTTTCTAGGCTAAATAAATCAATATGGATTGGTAGGTTATCCCTTGGGGTGGGTTATGACCTTCCCATTGGTATGTGGGTGTGTGTGTTTTTTTGTAATTGTACACTTAGGAACTTATAATATATATATTTTTATTCATTTATAATTAAATTATGGATTTATTTGTATATTTATTTGTAATTACAATTATGAAAAATATATATTTATATAGTTATATAAATATTTATAATTTAATAAATATACTTTAATTTTAAATAATTAGAAACATATTTATTTAAATATTTGTTTTATAATTTATTTATATTTATAATTATATGAATATATTTATATATATAATTAATTTTTTATTATTGTATTTATTTTATAAATATATTAAATATACATTTATAAATAATATCTTCGTGGAACTAATTTAACAGGATGACCAGTTTGTCCTTACAAAAGTGACTACAGACACTAGCAGCCTGTTTTTTTCCGTCATCAATGGAAGTTGTGATGCTTAAAGAAGAGAATCCCTATGGAATGGTCTGGAAGCATTTGATCCATGAGACTCCTGGCGGATTTATGGAGGACACTTTAATGTCATAGAAGATCTTGATGAGAATATAGGTAGAGGGTCTTCCCCAGGAAGGCCAGTATGGATTCCATACAACTCATGGCTAGCAATGGTCTATTGGATATGGGATACACCAGTGATCAGTACAAATGGTGCAACAACCAATGTGGGGCCCACCGAACTAGGTTTCACCATTGAAGATTCTTGGAAAATTTTCATTTCATGTCTTCTTATCATGGTGAAAGGTTTCTCACCTAGTACGAGGTATATATGATAATTTACCTTTGCTGGTCTCATTGTCTCCCATGTAGGAGAGCTGTTAGTGTTTCAACTTCCCCCATCCAAGGACCCAAATTCCAAGATTCCATCAGACCATTTATGATTCTTGGTCCAAGCCAATATTGGTAAATTCATGTATAAGGATACACAATTATCTATGTTTTCTCAAAAATATCTGACATTAGTGGGTTTGGTAGCAACCTCCCTACTCCAACAATAGGGAAACTTTCAAGAAGGATATCGACCGGAAGGAATCCAACCTTAAATAGGACTATAATTACATGTTGTTTGAATAAATCATTATTAAAAAGGATACTTTGGCATAAATGATCGTGAAAAAAACATGCGGCACATGAGAAATCAAGAATTAGGTGGCTCGGTGAAGGTGATTGGAATACAACATTTTCCCAAGCCCTCATCTGGGTGAACATATTCCTCATATGTTCCAATATATTTATATCAGTTGGATATTACTCTAAATACTGGGACTCCATTGGTGGTAGGGCTCAATCTAAATATAAAACCCTCCTTATAGGGCTAACCCATGTATTAATAAAGGGTATCAGGGATGGAACACTGAGTTTCTGGAAGTGGTTCGGAACACTGTCTTCAATCAAGAAAATGAAATCTTGGAAGTATCACTTTATGATAATTAAATTCATAAGGATATGATGGGCCTTAATCCCAAGAGTGTTCTAGGACCAAATAGTCTCCCAGTATCATTCTATACAGAATCTAGGAATGTGATTAGGATTGATCTAGTTCTAGACATTCAACACTTCCTCTGAGGAGGAAGTCTTCCCCGTGTTTCCTACACCCCAACATTAGGACTCATGCCAAAAATTATGCACCCTTCCTCCCTATAACACTTTATTCTAGTAAGCATGTGTAATGTTCTATTTAAAGTACTTATGAGCTTCATCAATAGAATGTAATCATTACATTTTCCCAACTGGATCTCCAATGAGAAGAATGGATTCTTTAAAGTAAAATTAGTCCAAGGGTCCATAACACTGGACTAAGAGGTAGTTACTAACATTAATCTCAAGGTTCATATATCAAGAATGGAATTAAAAATAGATACAGGTATGTCCTATACTATAATTTAATTAATCTTTATTATCATTGTGTTAACATATATGGGATTCTCTTTTTAGGCCTCCTATTTAATTTTTAGGTGCTTTAGTTCTTCATCGTTGGCAATCTCCTTCATGGGGAGGAATCATGGATTCTTAAAAAAATCATGTGGGAGATACATGGATATCCCATATCCTAGAGAATTTTTTTCCTTTCCCATGATGTTCTAGGACATATTATTAACAGGATCATTCCAAAGGGAGATATTCTTCCTTACGGAAGTACGCTAAGACCTCATTTTATCTCCCATATTATATTATAAAATGACATTGTTATCATCTTGAATTCTATTTGGAGATCATTTTGAGGCCTCAACATTGTTCTTTAAGAGTATTTTCATTGGGTTGAAAATATAATCAACTTGGTGAATATCAGTCTCTACTTCTCGAATATATGCTCTCATAGATGGGTTTCTTCCTTGTGTAATAGTTTAGCAATGTAGAGACGAAAATTTCTGAAGGAGTAACAAGGTGACCAAATTTCTTTAGGTAGGATGTGTATACATCACTTTTATAACATGTTATAGAGGATCAAGGGACATTTCATTAATCAGAAAACCCATTATTTATCCTTTGGAGGTACAATAACTCTAGTTAAGTACATTCTATCATCCATACCAATACATGCACTCACAACTATTAGGTTTCTAAAAAATTTACTATTCAATATTGATATGATCTTGGCTGGATTTATTTCGGATTCTCTCTTAGATAGAAAATGACACCGAGTCTCCTAGGTTAGAATGACAAGGACAATCTAGGAAGGGGTATTAACATGAGATATCTCTATAACGCACTCTCTTTCATGCTTGAAAATATATCATGGTTTGTCTAGATGAGCTAACCCTCTGGGGAAAGATCATGTCTACTAAATGTATATGCAGTGAAGAGGTGTCGGGAGGGAATTATTCTCCACTATATCCCTTTATTTTCCACCAAATCTCAACTCTATAACCTCTTACCTGGTGGATTTTGGGGAAAGGTGATATTTTATTTTGGAACCACAAATGAGTTGTATCACAGATTGGTTTCCCTGAATGTACAGCTCCAATAATTTCTTTTTGCAATGCTATCCTATACTCGATGCTCATCAGGGATGTCCAAGATCATAAATAGGGTGAATATTTTGATCTTATTGACATGAAAATGTAACTGGATATGTGTATATTTATAGCCTTCAATTCATGGTCCTTTTCATAGGGGACTTATGAATGGAGACGATAGCCTGGGACCAAACTGATTTCTAGAGAGAGGCACTATGGTGTAATATTATTGTTTCTAATTACAATTTCTTTTTATTGAGAATGAGGAACCATGTAGTACCTACTGATGTCAATATCAAAAGAACATTTTTCTCTCTAGCTTCCAGTTTTCCATATTGTTTTGAATATCAGTAGGACATTTTGAACTATATTTTTTTAAAGGTGATTGGTAGTTCACAATATAGAGCTATTTTGGTGATTTTACTACTTTATCTTCTCAAGAGTTCCCCAATGTTCCTTTCCTATACCGATGGTTTCACTGTATGGGTGTTTTGGTCCAAGAAAAGATAGAAAATGAAATTATTATGATCATTGGCTGCTAGTTTATCTAGAAAGAAAGAAATAGGGCTCAACATGAAGACATTTTTTTAACATGCAAGTCTCTTACATCAGAACAAAGAACTTACTACTTGATGGAATATGAATATTTAATAATAGGCATGATTTTTCCACTTTGATCCCACTATAGGAGATAATACAACTAATAACTCCATTTACAATAATTCTCAAGGAAAATGGGTCCGGTGGTGTCTTCCAATTTTCATCCTCAAATTTAACATGGATAGTTCTTGAAACCTGGGTGACATACGAGGAGGGTCTTTAATGCAAGACCCCAGGGGATATGTCATTATATCTTTTTTAGCACATTTTGGTAGTGGCCGCTCCCTTGAGGCTGAATCCAAGGCTTCGGTCACTGAACTATGCATATCCCATCAATGAAATATAGAACTAGCAGAAGTGTGAACAGACTCTATCATTCTACAAAATTCCCTGCATGGGACATGTATTATCTGTTGGTTGATTTCTTATGTTTTGAAAAGTTGAATAAGTATCCACAACAACAATATTCATGTATTCCACAATTGGTGCGAGGGAAATAAGGTTGTAGACCACCTTGCATCCATGGTAAACCAAGGATCTAGTGTCACCTATTTCCAAAGCATGAACTTCATGAGGCCTAAGGGAGAGAACCTAGTGATAGTGGATTCCATTGAACACCTATTTTAGGACTCCTTAGTCCCATGTTTTGTAGTTGTTTCTCTTGTCTTTGTCCTCATGTGAAGTGTATAGGGATCATGCAGTCACACTAAAATGGGGTGAATCAAGTGTGCCCAATTTTATTGAATTATTTTTCACCATTTAATTCGAAACTCTGTCATCTGTTAGGATGAGTGGATAATCCATGCATGGAAAATGTAAATGACACACATCACATGATATTTTTACATGGTTTGGTACTATGACTTATGTTCTTGATGCAACTTCAAACAACTATTGGTTACATATTTTTCACGTTATATAGATGGTTAAAACCCAGAAAAGTCACATTCCCATCAATATTGAGTCCCATAATGTTCCAATATAGATTCCTAATAGTTTTAACAACTTCCCACCTACATTAGTGACTCTTGAGTCCCATAGGAGGATCTTTATACTATATCCCACAGTGTTACCAGCATCACACCAGCCTACTCCAGAGTTCCACTAGAGACCTCCACTTCTTCAGAGTCCAACTGACGACTTCACAATCTTGAGTCGCCCAATATTTGATCCACTGATAGGATAATTTTATAATATTCCTCCACACCATTTTTAGATCAAACTAGCCTCTGTAAAATTGAAGAAGCATTACATTGAAGGTGTTATTACTCAATAAACTTGGATCACCTATAGATGGATAGTTTTCTCAGTTAAACACTACTCAAGAAATTCATTCTTCTACTAAATACCTGACCTCACTAAACATAGAAGAACTCAGATATAGTATCTTTTAATACATTGATGATAAAATTGTCCTGGCTTCAGCCTCAAATCATTAGACACTAGATAAGAAATCTAAATTTCTCATGCACTTGTAAATCATCATTAATGTATAAAATATATTTTGTGGAATTATGATTTTATTTTTCACACATGAATGTGAGTATGATTTAATGCGTGTATGTTTTTTCATATGGATCCTTAATCAAACACACTGTCCATTTTTTTCACCCACAATTCACACATACTATTTTATTTCCTTTTTCACTCACCTTTAACACATTGAATCCTGGAACACAATTTTCATTTCCTTTATTTTATGCATGTGTATAATTCATTAGTTATATCTCATAGGCCCACACTTTCATTGAGACAGATTATCACCACCTTTATACAGGTGCGCTACATTCATACAGATTTATCTTAAACATTCACACACACAAACTCGAATGGATATACACTTGGTGCAAGTAAGATCTTCATAATATGTAGTGTATGTTTACATTCTTGCGTGGTTCTTAAAATATGTTTGCACAAATAATAATAGATATATGACTATGATAGACATGTTATCTCTATTTCTTGGTGGAACACTATTCTTCACAAAAAATAATATTGTTTAATCCACATATAGGTTACCTATGGAATGAATTCTTCTTCACACAAACAAAATGTGTGTGGGATCTTTATATTAGGAACCAAATCAATTCATGGAACCAAAACATCACTAAAAACCAAACCTCTCAAACACGATAGAAAAACAAATCCCTTTAGGAGGTACTTATAGGTAATGAACCACCAAACCATAATATTCTAGGATCATGGATGAACTTGATCCCTTCAGGTTATGCTTGAAATAACATCACCATTAATGATAATTTATTATTTTCAACACATAGAAAAGCTTCAGTTTGATCTTAGATTTATCATGAAAACAAATTCATAAGTTATTTCGATCATCTTTTAATTTTTAGAACTCTCAAATAAAGCTCAAAATCTTAGTTTCACTAAACTATAGACATCACCAATGAACATCTCGTCCAGCATAACTCCTAAGTGAAAACTGAGGTTGAAGACGATGTGGTGTTGATTGAATGGTCCGGATAGCGTAAATCGGATGGAACATGTTCATTACAATTTTTTAAATAGTGGATATTGAATAAGAGAATCATATATGCTAGATAAAACATGAATAGATCACATGACTCTGTTTCTTTCGGAGCAGTAGTAACACGCAAATATGAATTCCCACATTGAAACAGATTGACTCACCACACTCCTTTATATTACTCAGTGCGATAACCCCACTTCATAATTCTTCTATCCCTCTACCAATATAGCCATGTACTGGTTCTATGGGTTTGATTCTACACCCACCTCAACTTTCATTCCACCCTACACGGTGGTTTCTATGCCAATTCATCTGTTCCCATGTACCTCTATCCATTATGGCACCTTTCTTTACCTTGAGCTAGCTCCACTTGTCCATGGATGACCCTTCAGGTTCCCACATAGGCATGGGTCGAGTTTTCTAGGGTAATCTCATTTGTGGGATAATTTTTGAAATAACAATCTATGTAATTTAAAAATAAAATATACATCCTTCATTCAAAGTTAAATGCCTAACCAACATTACAAACCTCGTTCTCAAATTTATATCATAAACCACATGAAAATCTTCATCATGAAAAATAGTTATTTTTGGCATGGCATCTTCTTCTTACTCTTCAAATCAAGGTTATAAGAAATGTGAATTCATATTTTCACAAGTCTATGTAACTAAAGACCGTCTCTACAATCATCAGAATTATAACTCATTGACTTTTTCATCTTCCTAAGAAATTGACTACAAATTCAACCATAACAAACCACTTGGCTTCTTCGCCTTGACCTTTCTGAATAAATAAATGATGATGAAGATACGGAAGTAGTTATAAATACCTGAATTCATATATATATATATATATATTATAATTAATTTATATTTATTTATTTATAATTATATAAATGTATCATTATAAATATATATATAAATATATTCATGTTTAATTGTAAGTGTAAATATATATTTATGGATAATTATAATTATTTAGTAATATTTACAATTGTATAAATATATTTATAAATATAATCATATAATTATATAAATAAAATTATTTTCTAAATATAGTAAATCTACATTTATAAATATATTTATGTATAAATATATAAATGGTTATAATTATTTAAAAAGTTATGAATACATGTATTCATATATATATATATATATATATATATATTAATTTATAATTTTTAAAATTTATTTATAAATTTATAAATATTTCATAATAAATATATTTATGTATAATTATAATTATTTAGCTATATTTAAAATTGTATAAATATATTAATAAATATAAATATATAAATAAATTTATTTTTTAAATATAGTAAATATAAATTTATATATAAATATATAAATAATTATAATTATAAATATGTGTATAATGGTATAACAAAATAAAATTTATAAATATATAAAAACTTATAATTATTTAAATAGTTATAAATATTTAAATAGTTATAAATATGTGTATAATGATATAATAAAATTTCATTTGTAATTATATAAATATTAATAATTATTTAAACGGTTGTAAGTGTAAGGATTCATAATTATATATATATATATATATATATTTATTTATATTATATAAATTTATTTATAATTAAATAAATATATCATTAAAAAATATGTATAAATAAATATATTTATGTATAATTATAATTATAAATATGTATATTTAAATATATATATATATATATATGTTTAATTATTCTATTTTATTATTACTATCAAATAAATGTGATGACATAGTATATATAGGATCAATTACAAGTGAATAATATATTAAAAATTAAATGGTGATCACACAAAAAAAAAATAAAACAATGAATGAACGACTGGAAAGTGAGATCACACTAGTTGTAGGGGTCTCGGTGCATATATTGGCACCATTGGGTAGAGTCAGAAGGATGATGGGGGTTGTCGGGTGAAGGCCATCCGTCAATGATTTTCCTTTTGGAAGGGCATTTTGAGGGATAAGAGGTTAAGTAGAACGACGAGGGGGGCGTCTGAAGGGATATCGGGGCCTCCATGATCCTAGGTGTTAAGAAAACCAGCAAGATCCTGATTCATACTACATAGAAGGATGTGTGGCATTGAGAGTGATGTGGGGGTTCACTACTATAAACATGGCTTTTATCAGCCCTAGAAAAGCGCATTAACAGTGCTAAATAATCACTGTTAATTAATGAGAAGATAAAGGGGGGTTCCCTTTTATAAGTCCTCAGAAAAGCGCTAATAAAGACCTCTTTTATCAACGCAAAAAAAAAATCGCTAATAATAGACCCCTTTTATCTGCGCATTTAAAAAGAACTGATAAAACTCAGAAAAAAAAATTAAAAATAAAAAAAATTATATTGGGGGGGGGGGGATTTTAACAATGCTTGACCCACCCACCCCCCCCCCTATCAGTGCTATGTGGTCCCCTCCCACTCCCGCACGTTTCCCTTGCCTGTGCATTCGGCACTTTCCACACGCCCCTCCTTGCTTCCACCCGGATTCGAACCCGCGACCTCCCCCTTGTGTGCCGGCACCTTTACCACTAAGCCATTTAGTTTTTTTATCTGTTTAATGATACATCCATTTATTTATTTATGTAGTTATATTTATATGTATATTAATATAGATTCATATTAGTATAAATATATTTAGTTATATTAATACACATATATTTATTCATATTGTAATATATATATATATATATATTTATTCGTATATTAATGTATATTTATATTTATTTGTATATATCTAGTTATATTTATTTGTATATTAATATAGATTCATATTAATATAATTATATTTAGTTATATTAATACATATATGTTTATTTATATATTAGTACATATATATTCATTCATATATTAATATATTTTTATATATATTTATATATATATATTTGTAGTTACAATATTTTATCCGTATATTTATTTGTATATTAATATGTACTTGTATGATTAGTTTTAAATAAATTTATAAATGTTTTTTATGTGTGTTTATAAACAAATAAATAAATAAATAAATAAATACAAATATATATTTATATACAACACTCACACACACAGACACATATATATTTACGAATAAGTACATATATATGTGTATTTGAAAATCCATTGTATGTTAAAATGACAATAACTTATAATCGAAAAGCATGTTTCAACTCTAAAACTTTTCAAATTGAAGAAAATGAATCAATATTCGATATGATATGTGTTACAGTGCTAATGGAAATCTGGATCAGAAGTTATAACTTTTTGAATGTTAACAAATCGGGGTATGCCGACTAAAAACTCAGTTTTGGAAGCCTTATAGGGATTTTTTGGCCTAAAAAATGTGACAAAGTCTTCTCTTAAGTCACCAGCACATATATCTAATCACAAGCATTGATTTGATATGTTATAGAGCTCAAACGGACACTCGGATCAAAAGTTATGGTCGTTTGATGTTTGAGTTACATTTCCAAAGTATTTTAGATCTTTTATTAATTGTTTTGATTTTTTGTGTCTAAAAATTGTTATTAAATGATTATTAATCGATGATAATTAGTAAATTATTAATTAATTATATTTTTTAAAAATATTTAAAGCCATTTTTACTAAATTTATTATAAATTAAATTTAGTAGTCTATTTATACTTTTTTAAAACATATTTAAAATATATATATTATATTTATATCAATATAAATATACTTATATAATAATATATTATTTTTCATGATATTTGGTTTGAAATATAAATTTATCAGTGCTAGGAAAAAGAGTTGATAAATCCCCCCTTTATCAGTGCTTTTTTTAGTACTGTTAAAAGGTGGCGCTGTGGAAACCCAGTTTTGTGGTAGTGGTTATATGAAGAGTTGTAACATGGGAATTTAGATTAGTAGGTTGGCTGCTATGGGATTTGTATCAAAAATAGAATTGGTCATCATCTGTAAAAGGCCAATGGTGACTTGAAGAAGTTTAATCAGATTCATCATGTGTATCTTCCGTCGAGGGACAATAAAGGTGGGAATTTATAAACCATGGGGTGACAACCATGGCTACGAAATTCATAAATGTTTGTGGATGGATGGGTAACATTGGTGGTTGGTGGGTTATGTTTCAATTATTATGCATAAATGATATTCTTTAATTTCTTGTGTCTAGTGGCATCAAGGAGTTGTGACGCTCCCAGGTAATGGTAGAACACAGAGCGCAACCCTGGACGTCGGTGACGATGGTGGGTGGGCTCTCTATATAAATTTTTTATATTTTTTTATTAATAACTATATAATATATATATATATATATATGTCTTTATATATATTTAAATTATTCTATTTATATTTTTATATATTTAAAGATAATTATATGTATATATGTATTTTAATTTATCTTTTTATTAAATGGTATTTATATTTGTTAATATATATTATGTGGGTATAAATATATATACTCTTATATCTAATAACATATATATATTATATATTTATGTAAATTTAATTATTTTAATATATATTTATAGATATTTATATGTATTTAGGAATATTTATATACATGAATATATATTATGTCGATATATATATATATAGATAAATTTATTGTAATTATATAATAAATAATAAATTTTAAAAAACTTAAAACCATGGAAAAATATTTAGCAATGGTTTAAGACCCGGATAAAGAAAAAACCATTAGAAAAAAACCATATCAAGAAAATTTTTATGAAGAGATTCCCATCATGCAAATATGTCACACTATTAGAATGCATCACGCATCATTTATCGGTGGATTAAATCACCACTAAATTCTAAAAAACTGTTATTAAACTCAATTTATATTAGAGTTGGAATTTAGGGTATTAATATTGACCCAAAGGACTATGATATGAAAAAATAATTTGTGGAATACATCACAAGGTTGAAAGGATGAATCGAATATTAATGGAAAGAACAATAATATTTCAAATGCATTAACTATATAACATTTTTTTTATAAATTCTATATATTTTATAATTTTAATTATCTGAATATCTAATAATAATTATTTATTTAATTACCCCTTTTATATATATTTAAAAATGTATACTATATATTTATTTTCAAATGTTTTCTTTTCATTTTATTTTTTACCTATATTCATCGTTGTTTGTCCCCAAATTTCTTCATATAAATGTTTTTCTTTTTTCCTTTTTTTCATTCTGATAAATTTTTATGCATTGGTTTATGTCTTTTAAAATGTGTATTTAATAAACTCAAACACCATTCAAGGCGCCATTCATATATATAGTTTTACATTTTTTTTTATTTTGAGTGTGGCACCCCCAAAAGCCACTATAAATAGCACCACCAACAGTATGACTGATACCACCATCAAGGATCTGTTTGGAAAGAGCCTTATAAAGTGAAAAGGATGTAGAAGGAAAGGTAAAGGATGGTGGATCATAGCTGTAGGGTGTGAGACTCTTGAGAAATATAGAAAGTGATGAACATTCTAGAAAACACCAAAGCGAATGCGCAATGGAAATAAATTTCTTTTCCTTTTCAACAATCCATGACAAACTAATGAGGATTCTCAACGACCAAATATATGTGCAAAAAAATAAATTTTGACACTGAAAATTTTAACATGGAAAACCCAAAATAAAAAAATAATGAGACCTAGTCTACAAATCAGAATCCACTAATAATCAAGAGTACAAAGTAGAGACTCACAAAGATGAGTGGGATCTCAAAAATAATACTCAGATTAAATAGTGGATCAAAGGAAGAAATCATATTTCTTCTAAAGGTACCCTAAAATGAATAATGTAACTTGTTGAAGAAACACAAATAGATCTGACCCCGAAAATTAGATGTTCCCTATTTTAATAAAAGATGAAAATTAAAAGCACCATGATCAGATCAAAGACCCCACTTCTGATGAAAGTCGAACAAACATGAAGAATTTTGCCGATGTAGATATAAAGAATGCTAGATATAACCCTGACAGCAGTACCCTGAATTAGAGAAAAGAACCTTATACTTCGAATAAATTGACAGACAGACACCTTGATCCTTAAAAAACTTCTTCCATTCAAGTATAATTAACTCCCCACTTTTCATATCTAATTTTCTCTTTTTATTTAAGTATAATTTAATGGGGGACACATGAGAAGGAACCCCAAAAATCTCCCCCTATGACTCAACAGTGGATCACCACCTACCTTGAAATTTTTTGATAAGTCTCAAATTTACCTCTGGGTAAAATTTGTGTCAACATAAATGCCCTTTTTAATTGCTGTCGATCTTCTATAGATCCAACTGTGTCAAATAAATGATATTTTATATCAAATGATAACAAACATCTATATGTTTCTACCTTCCATGATTCCTTCCCTGAAAAATAGAACTTTGATTTTTAGAAAATAAAACATACCACTCCTTATTAAAATTGAGCTATCAAGTAAATTTTTTCATTTAAAACAATTTCTTTCATTCTTTTATTGCTGTAATAAATTCAGACTGAATGTTAGAAAAGGAAACACATCTCTACAATCTAGAATATCAAGATAGTTCTCCATTCAAAAGTGATCATTTATCCAGATGTATACTTCCATGCTATATCTGAATATGTAAATCCACAAAGAATAGGTTCCTCATTTCCAAAACACTATATCGTACCAGAAGTACCGTTAAGACAACAAAATATATACTTTAATACTCTCAACTGATATCTACCTTGATTAGATAGAATATTATTGACTAGACCAACTCCATGAAGTATATCTATTCTATTACATACCATTGCATACATCAAACAGTTAACAACATATGAATAAGGAGTGTGATGAATCTCTTCACTCTCTTCAACAGTAAAAGGCGACTCACTAGTACCAAGCTTTAGATGAAAAGATAGAGGAGTACTAACAACTTTCACTTTGTCCATAGAAAATCTTTAAAGAACCATTTCAATACCTTTATCTTGAGATAACCAAAATTTCATGTCCTTTATGTCATGAAAAATTGACATGATAAGAATTTTTCATGTTGTCCCTATGTCTTTCATTACAAAAGACTGGAAAATATCATTGTTTAATATTTCAATTATAAAAGCATGATGACCAAAAATTATCATATCATCAATATAAAGAAACAATATAATAAAATAAATACAAGTAAATATCCTAACAAAAAAAATGATAAAAATATGACTTCCTAAAACCCTAATGAAAATTTATAGATTCAAACTTATTATACCACTATCTCATATCGTGATTCAATCTATACAAACACTTCTTTAGCCTGGAGACATAATTCTCTTCACTTGTTTCAACAAAACCCTCAAGATTCTCCTTATAAATCACCTCCTTTAAATCTTAGTGGAGGAAAGTTGTCTCCATATCTATGTTGTCAATCTACAGATCCCAACTAATAGGTAAACCAATAATTACCCGAATGGAAGATATTTTTACAATAGGTGATAAAATCTCATTAAAATCAATACATTTCTTCTAATTAAATACTAAGATAACTAAAAATACCATTAATTGTGGAATATAATTAAAATTTTCATTTTTAATAAGATATATCCATCGATTTTGCAAATCTCTCTTACCTATCTATAACTTCACCAACTCAAAAGTATGATTTCCTTGCAATTATCTCATCACATCATCCATTTTTGCAACCTTTCTGTCATTATGATCAATTTTCATCACCTCATCAAAAGATTATGGTACTCCACCTTTAGTGAGGATTACATAATCATCAATTGAATACCAAATAGAAATTGTATGATGTCGAAATGATCTTTGGAGTGGGACTGTAGGCTCATTGATAACCCCTGGAATTGGATCATAAAAAAATGTAAATCAAAAACATTAACTCCATACTATTCACCATGAAAATCATTCTGCACATCAACATGATTATCAGAATTAAGAATACCGGAGCATCGCTCCTCTCCTCCGTCTAGGGTTTCTCCCCCAGGCGATGGCTTGTCTTCATCCAGCAACCTTTTCTCCACTGTCATCTCTATCGATGTTGATTTTTTCAACATCTTGTTTTAAATTTTTAGATTTCTCCTTCACCTTCTTAGAAGGGTTTATAATCTTTGGGTACTAGGTTCTTCTCCAAGTTTAACGTACCAACCCTAGTTACCCAGAGTCGGTGAATTATTACATATCATATGAATGATACAAGGAATAATGTCCTGAAATTTTGATTAGTTTAGTAGCCTTGGAAGTTCTAGATACATACATAAATTTTACATTACATCATGAAATAAAAAAACAACAACATCTTGTCTCATTTTAACACATTCATCTCCCTTATACTATCCCTACATGTCAGTCATAATAAACTTCTTTGCATCCTAGGAAAAATAAAACATAGAAAGGGGTGAGCTTGGGTTTTGAGTAAGGATAACAATATAGTGTAAAACATTCATAAATAACTATAAACATTTAAGGAAATGTATAAGACTAAAACACAATCCTTTTAAATATAAACTTCATTATAACATGGAAAAGATAAATCAAATAGTTCCATTTAATTATTCACATGGATATTCTACTAGTCAAGTAATCACATGAAATATCCATAGCCAATTTCATAATGATTAAATGCATAATTTAGGACATCATAACCCCTTAGTCAAGGCCTCATGAAAAGGCTATAAATAATATTTTGTCAAGGCCTTGTTACAAGACACTAGTTTGTCTCATGAGACCTACTGATGCATCAAGGAGCTATAGCGAGCTCCAGCCGTCACTTAGTAAGTCCAATTCATTCCTCATATGAAAAGGTTAAAATATAACATAAACATTAATATTAAAAATGGAAAATGAAATGTAAATACATTAACTATAAACCATGAATGGTATAAAAATAACACAACCACAATCAAACATATCACAAAACCATCAATACTATATGGAAGATTGTATCATAATAAATAAACTTCAAACAAGTGTAAAATCCATAAAAGGATGTTGACATAGATGAAATCAAAACTTTTTGAGGGAAATATATATTTCTATTTGGAAATAATTTAAAATTAATTTAATTATAAATGTAATATTTATTTTGAAAATATTACTATAATATTGTAAGGGATGCTTTAAATGTGTTATAATGGTGGAAAATAGTCTCACCCACCATATAAGTTAAAAAACATTATTTCCTTAATTTGTCTGAAAGGTCATAAAGTACCTTGTTTGGAAAATGATGAAAGGATTCATTTCAAAAAAATTTATAAAAATTCAAACAAGGTTATAAATGAATTTAACCTATATTATAGGAAATTGTAAAAAAAATGTTTTTAGATGCATATTTATGAAACACAAATGTGGATGATAAAGTAGTCCTAATAGATACTTACGTATAAACAATCTCGTATAAATAAAGGGATTATAAAATTAACCTTTACCTTGTACATTTACTTGATTGAGGGTACATTAAACTCTTGTATAATATTTAAATAATAGTTATTAAATTACAAAAGAACCACATACATAAATATGATATCATATATGATCTTCTAATATTTCTTTGTTAATGATATTTCAATAGTATCATTGTTTCGGGTGTCAACTGATTTATTTTTCTTTATATGTTTTGTTATGTTAGTCATGTTTGTTATGGGTAGGATGTATTTTATTTATATACAAAATGGTATTTAGTTCATAAAAATTATTTTTTAATCATAAAATTAAATTTATTCTTAAATGGTTATGATGGGGAATGAATCGCATCGTGTCCATGGAGATGGTAATCCGTACGTACGCACGAGCAACAATATCATTTTTTTATGGTAAAATGGTATATAATTGGATATTATATCATATATACAGAATACTTAACATGTTATATTTATTATTAACATCAATTATACTCATTATTATACCCATCCAAATAATTAAGTGTTGAATTACAAACTACACCATGACTCGGAGACGGTAAGTCGTACGTACACATGTATGCTGACTTTGTCATTCATAGGATGGATAGAATAATGAATATAGTTGTACCA
The DNA here is from genome assembly GCA_963277665.1 of Viscum album. Lineage (NCBI taxonomy): Eukaryota > Viridiplantae > Streptophyta > Magnoliopsida > Santalales > Viscaceae > Viscum > Viscum album. The sequence goes on along the minus strand of OY728134.1, from coordinate 340,385,270 downwards.
TATTTATAATAACAACAAATTATGTAGAAGTTATTGGAGTTATTATTTTGGTACAGATACAACCAAGAGGAAGTTGAAGAAGAAAAGATCTTTGAAAGAGGTGATTAAATTTTTACTTCTTCTTCGGGTGCTTTGTTTTTATTTGATAAAAATGGATCCCTAGGTTGGATTCATGATCAAAATAAGGAATATAATATGAAGTGAGGGTATTTGGGAGGATATTTGAGATGGTTTTGGCTAGGCCAAATGGTTTTGGAGATGTGATTTTGAGAGAAGGGGATGTACACTTTTATAAAAGAGGTGACAGTCACTTTTGGAAAATCTGGAAATATTATTTTATTATATAATCATATTTGGTTTATAATGGCTCCAAAATGATTTATTTAGAGGATAAGGTGGGTATGGTAAGAAAAATTCTCAACAAATATGTTTTACATAGGTTTATGTCACCATATTAACCATATCTTTTAGATTTAACTCTTAGTTAAGTAGTTTAACTTTTACCATGTATTTTGTATTATTATAATAAATAGTTAATTAACTTACTATAAAAATACAAGAGAATACCGATTGGTTAATTATTAAAATATATAACCTTATATAAGTCCTTTGGCCAAACCATATATTTTTTGGAATATAATATCAATTAATGATATAGTATTTGTTTTAAAATTCATTTTTGTCAATTTTGACACTATTTAGTAATTGATTTTTGTTAAAGTCTTAAAAACATTATTAATTTTAAAAAAATCATTTAATCAACCCTAAAATTTAATATTAACCAATAAAATTCGTTTAATTCATAAAAAGTCTCAATTTACATTTATTTGGATATTTCTAATATCAATCATTTTTATCTTTCATTAATATGGTAATTATTGCATCATAATTGTGTCATAAATAAATTAAATTATTTAACGTCTAAAATTTTAAATAAAATAACATTATTTAGGAAATATTTTTAGATTTATAATGAATATTTGTAGTCTAAATTATCATATATATAACCCTATATTAAAAAAATATTTATGAAAAATTGAATTTGGCACTTGTAACTCTTCTTTAATTAAAATAATAATAAATGTTATAATCTAATCCAAGTGGAACAAACAGATCATATTTTATTCTTAATGTTTACTTTGGTCTAAATACACTTATCCAATATAATTAGGACATGTGTTAGGGTAATTTTAATATCTTTTTTACCTTTAATTGCCGTATTTACTTTTAACCGTGGTTAGTAAAATTCAAAAGTTACTATTCACAAAAAATTATCTTCATCTTATTGAACCAAATTATACTTATTGATGACAACCATGTTTCTTATATTTTTTAAATTAAAATCACAAAAGCGGTAAAAATATGTTTTATGCAAATTTCAAATGTTCCTAGAATGTGGGTAAAATACGTAAAAAAATTCAATAAAATTTTATACATCTAATTTTATTATAAAATGACTCCAATGATTTGTGTTGAACTAATATAGGTATTATGTATCTATTTTGAAAAGAAATAAATTTAAATAAAATAAATAATTATTTAAATAAAAAATCAGTTTTAAACAATAATGTAGTGTTTTTCACTATTAATCAAAATTTTTAAATTTTCAGAAAAATACCAAAAATTCACCCTAACATATTTTTGATATTACAAATACAAAAATAAAGTCTATTTTGAAATATAAAATTTATAAAATTTCAAACATTAGCTATTAAAATTCATAACGGCTAGTTTGATTGGTCGTGGTGTGCTAGAACTCAAAGTATCATACAACACAAGCTATTGCATTATTCAAATAGAAATGTATTGTGAAGCTTGGGGTGTTACATTCTTCCCTCATTCAAATAATATCATCCTTGAAATTTCTATAATATTACTGAATAAAAATATTCATGTGGATCTTCATCATAAGTTCCTTGAGTTCTCACATTGCCTCTTCTATTTTATGGTTTCTCTATAGAACTTTTACTAGACAACTCATCTGATGTTCAAAATTGGTTCTCTAGTATCAAGAATTCTGATAGGATCATCTCAATAAGATAGGATGGGTTCTAGTTCTATTTCTTCATTGGTGAGTACATGCCTTGGTTCAGGCATGTATTTTCTCAACAGTGATACGTGGAACACATCCTGAATTTTGGAGAGACTTGGAGGCATTGCCAAATAGCAAGTTATAACTCCAATTAGTTCTAGAATTTTGAAAGGTCTGATGTACTTGGGACTCAATTTACCCTTCTTACTGAATCATATAACACCCTTCCATGGATATACCTTCAATAAAACATGATCTCTTACTTGAAATTCTAAATCATTCTTTTTGTTATCAGAATAGATATTTTTCTTAATTTGTGCTGCGTTGATGTGGGTTTGGATAATCTTCACCTTTTCCATTGTTTCTTCAACAAGTTCTGGGCCAACATGTTTTATTTCACAAACATCATCCCAACAAGTTGGTGTGACACATCTCTTTCAATATAATACTTCATATAGTGCCATAGAAATACTTGAATAGAAGCTATTGTTATAGGAAAATGATACTAGAGGTAAATATTGATCCCATGTACCTTGAAAGTCAAGTGAGAAAGATCTCAACATGTCTACTAAGGTTTTAATAGTCTGTTCTAATTTTCCATCAGTTTGAGGGTGGTGGGTAGTGCTCAAACAAAGTTCAGTAACTAAGGCCTTCTAAGGAATTTTCTATAATATTTATGTAAAATGGGGATCACAATTAGAAACAATCGATAGGTGTACTCCATGAAGTCTTACAACTTCATTAATATATAGTCTTTCTAGACGTTCAAGTGGTAAATCTTCTCTTATAGCAATAAAATGTGTTAACTTGGTAAGGCGACCAACAATTACCCATATTGTATCATTCCTTCTTCGAGTCTTTAGTATCCCCATAACAAATTCCATCAAAATATCATCCCATTTTCCACTCAGGTATGGGAAGAGGTTGCATGACTCAACTAGGATGTTTTCTTTCAGTATTCACCTGTTGAAAAACCATACAGCTTGACACAAAATCTGCAATCTCCCTCTTCATATTTTCCCACCAAAAATGATCCTTCAAATCACTATACATCTTAGTGCTACGCGGGTGTATATTGAAATTGGAGCTATAGGTATCATCCAAAATTTTCCTTTTTAGATCAGGTATGTCATGAACACAAGGCCTCTTCCCAAAATTCAAAATCTCATCCTCATATACAAAGTCAATCAATCTCCCTTTGTTTATAGCATTAATTTTCTTTTGAAACACTTCATCATCAGCATGATAACTTTATATCCTTTCTATTAAAGATGGTTTTTCAACCATTTGAAAAAGTATTGACATTTCACCTTCCATGATTATTCCCATATCCATATTTACTAGATCCATGAACATAGTATCCCTTTCAACTGTCATCTTGTTCAATACTCCAAGATCATTTCTTCTCAAAGCATATGCCACCTTATTTTCCTTCCCTGAGTGGTAGTGTATAGTGAAATCATAATCTTTGAGTAGTTAATGTCATTATCATTGCCTCATGTAGAGTTGTTTTTTTGAGAAAAATATACTTCAAAATATTTTTATTAGTATATATCTCACATTTTTCACCATATAGATAGAGTCTTCATATCTTAAAGGTGAATATTACAGCTGATATCTCAAGATCATGAGTGGGATAGTTTTTTTCATTAATTTTTAGCTATTGTGATTCATATGAAAAAACCCAATCATTCTGTATAAGGACACAACCAAGTCCTTTCATTAAAGCATCAATATAAATAAAAAACCCATCATTCCTTGATGGTAGAGCCAAGATAGGTGCATTGACTAATGTTCTCTTCAGTTCTTCAAAACATTCTTCACACCCTTTTCTACAAAACTTAAATTAACCCATTTATGTCTGATCTTGTTTAATGGGTTAGAAAATCAGGAAAAATCATGGATAAAACATCAATAATAACCTTCTAAACCAATAAAATGGTGTACCTCAGTTATAATCATTACTTATGGCCATTCATATATTGCCCTGGTCTTTGAAGGATCAACATAGATTCCATCCATAGAGACAATATGGCCAAGAAAATAAATCTCTTAAATCCATAATTTATACTTTCTAAACATCCCATATAATTCATTTCTTCTAAGATCTTTTAGAATAATGCGTAATTGATTTTCATGATCATTGTAGCATTTAGAGTATAACAATATATAATCAATAAATACCACTACAATGTCATCAAAATATTCCTTGAAATCTCTATTAATTAGATCCATGAAGACAGAGGGTGCATTAGTCAGTCCAAAAGGAATTAATGTAATGTCGTAATACCTGTACTTGGTTTGAAATGTTGTTTTTGGAATGTCTTCCTTCTTCACACACAACTGATGATATCTATTTCGAAGTACAATATTTGAAAAATATTGAGCTCCTTGAATTTGATTTAATAAATCATCAATGCGAGGTTGGGGATACTTTTTCTTTATTATTATAGCATTGATCTCCCTGTAGTTAATGCACAACCTCATATATCCATCTTTCTTCTTAAAAAAAAGGATAGGGGATCCCCATGGAGAAACACTAGGGTGAATAAATCCTTTATTACTAAATTACATTATTTTTTTCTTTAATTCCACTAATTTCATAGTGTCTATTCTATAAGGGTTCTTCGATATGGGCCTTGAACCCATAAATAAATCAATGGAAAACTCAATTTATCGTTCGGTAGAATGTCCAGGTAAATCCTTTAGAAACACATCAACATATTATTGTACAATAGGAACGTCCTCTATTTGAACATTTTTTCCTCACCCATAGTTATTTAAATCTCTTTCTCCCCAATAATTGAATTTAGTAGAGCTACTGGGGTAGATCTTGATAAGAATCAAGTGGTGATCTTTCTGATCTAAATATAAGGTGCTCCTTATCATCATTGAAAATTGTCACCTACTTATTCTTACAATAAATTTTCACATCATGGTCTAAAATTCATTCCTTATCAAGGATTATATAAAAATAAATAATTGATATGATGATGATATCAACATGTAAAGAACATTTATATTCCCTAATGGGAACTGATTCACAAAACATTGTAATAATGATACTTCCCTTAATAGTTTTGACTAATAGCTTACTCGTTAAATCAAATTGGAAATATCTAATTTTCAAAGCAAACGGAGAAGATATGAAACAATATGATGATACATAATCAAATAAAGTGTTGGTTAAATTTTAAGAAACCATTAAATTACCTTCCACTACATCATTGAAAGCTTCAACCGCAACAGTAGTGATCGCATATGCTTGGCCTTACTCCCTTGTCATTTTTTGATATATGTTCTCTTGGCACTTAGGACATTCATTTTCATAATGCCTCATTTTTAAAAAATTGTAGCATTCAAAATTGACAGCCTTTTTCTTTCTCTTACAATCATGAGCATGGTGTCCTTTTTCACCACACTTATAAAAGACTCTCATTACCTTCAGTCAAGTACCGGGGTGTTTCTTCCCATAGTTACAACAGGATGGAAATTCAACTTTTCCCGTATTCCCCTTATTTACATTTCTAGAGTGTTTATCATATCTCTTCTACTCTTTCTTAACTTTAACATCGTAAGACTTAGAGAATTCTTTTTCTGTCTTGATAGCACATTCTATAATATCTTTATACGAGGAGAAGGATTGTGAGATTAATTCTTGATGGAGAAATGGTTTTAACCCATCGAATAATTGAACAATATCACTCTTTGGGATATTTATATAATATGAAACATTCCTTTATATCCTTATAAAGTTAACCTCATACTTTGCGACATTTTCATCATCTAATTTCCTCAAACTTATAAATTTTCTTTCCATATCCGCTTGATGGTCACAAGGAAAGTATTCTTCTAAGAAAATATCTTTAAACTCCCTCCATTAAATATTTGATACTTCTTCATCCTCTTTTTTGTTATGAATTAATTACCACCATTGATCTGCATCTCCCATGAGGCGATAAAGTTCCATGAAATTTTCTTCCATTTCACTTCTCCCCAAAGCATGAAATGTTTTCTCTAAGGAATGTATCAATTTCTATTATACAAATGGATTTGTAGACCCATTTAATTTTGGTGGTTTTTTTCCTTATGAAGCATACTAACACTGATCCTCCACATTGTGGATCAAGGTGCTCTATACAGGTAAGGTTATTATTCATAACCTGAGTGAGTTATCTCAATAGGCTGATAAGATGATCAGCACCAGTCGCATCACCAACTCTACAATAATTGTCTTTAGTAGGAGGGAAATACCTACATGGATTATGTTCATTGATACGGTTTCCATTCCTTCCACTAGGCATAATTTCTAAACAATAGAATACACTAGATGAGTTTATGAATCACAATACATAATTCCAAACAAGTAAAATACCAAACATAAATTGAACAGTTTATGAATTTAATCTCTAATCATAAAAAATATTTTCCTTGAGGAATTATATACTCATAAGTCCTTCATAATGGTTTGAAAAATAATATTTGAATTATTCTATGCATATCCCCCAGAACTGTCATAACCATGATTCCAGTAAGGCCAGTTGTTGTGTACCAGGATACCACAGGTCAGGCTAGAAACTCCTTGTCGGAGTTTTCACTCCTATGTACATCTATTCCAGATCCGCCTCTACTGCTCGTATCCAAACAGGGATGTATTTTCTGGAAAATACACAAAATCTCTACAATACTAAAATTCTAGGAAGTTCTTCTATACTAATCCTAAAAGTCTATGTTAGGGTAATATTATCTATTCAGTTTTTCTAAATCTAGCATCTAAGGTTTTTACTAAACTTCCTATGATACTAACTATAATGACCCGACCTGATTTTCCAAGATTCATTACATTATTACATAACATTATCATGATACAAGGAATCATGTCCTGAAAGACTGATCTTTTTAGTAGCCTTAGAAATGCTAGATATGTACATATGTTTTACATTACATCATGAAATTCTAAAAAGTAGAAATATTGTGTCTCATTTTAAAAAATTCATCTCTCTTAGACTATCCCTGTAGTTTATCCATATTTAAATTTTTCACATCCTGGGAAAAATAAAACATAGAAAGGGGTGAGCTCGGGTTCTTTGTAAGGATAACAATATAGTGTAAACTTTCATAAATAAGCATAAACATTTAAGGCAATGTATAAGACTAAAACACAATCCTTTTAAACATAATCTTTAGTATAACATGGCAAAGATAAATCAAATAATTCTCTTAACTTATTCACATGGATATTATACTAGTCGAATAATCACATGCAATATCAGTAGACAATTTTATAATGATGAAATGCATAATATCAGACGTAATAACCACATAGTCAAGGCCTCCATGCAAGACTACAAATAAGATTTTTTCAAGGACTTATGCCAAGACACTAGTTAGTCTCATGATACCTACCGATGCATCGAGGTTCTATATTGGGCTCCACCATCACTTACTAAGTCCAATGCATTCCTCATATGAAAAGTTTGAAAGATAACATAAACATTCGTATTAAAATTAGAAAAAAAATGTTAATACTCTAACCATAAACCATTAATGATATAAAAATAACACTGTTGGGTCGGAGAAAACCGAGGAGGGAAAGAGGGGGGTGAATTGCCTTTTAAAAATTGATAGACAAATTAAAATCAGAGTTGAAGAATGCAGCGGAAATAAAGAGGCAATCACACAAGAAATTGTTAACGGAGTTCGGCCAAAAACCCGGCCTACGTCTCCGCTCCCAACTCAACCGTTGAGAGATTCTACCGCTTGCTTTTCAATGGTTTTAGCAAGAAACCCACTAGGCTTTGAGGTAGCACTAGGACCTATTACAGCTTGCTTTTAGTGGTTAAGCAAGAACCCAATGCTTTTGATGGTTAAGCAATAACCCACTAGCCTTTTTACGGGTGAAGGCTAGCTCACCGATCTCAAGCCTTTTACAAGGTAAGGCTTGGCAACCTCTTCACACCTTAGTGGTGGTGTGAGAACCCAAAGAAAGGGAGGTTGAGAAAAGGGTTGGGGTTTGTAGGCACAAACCCAATTTTAAGCTCAAAATAAATAAAACAAGAAAAAAACCGTATTTAGGAAGACTTGGGGGCCAATGAATTGATGGAGCTGATGTAGCGTGCTCTCCCAAGCTTCTTGAGGTGCTCCTTGGATTGGAAATTGATTCGAGCACTTGAGGATCCTTGAAGGTGGAGCGCCGGAGGTTCGCCAAATGTGCACCAATGTGTCCGGGCGCTTGGTATGTGATCCGTTATGGTTCCGGGGCTTCCTCAGCCTTTATTTATAGGCATGGAACCCATTGGGGGTCTTCGGAGCCGTTGGAGAGGCTTAGAGAGCCGTTGGAGCCCAAAAGAAGGTTGACTGGTCAACCCCAACGGCTAGTTTGACTGGCCTACCGGCTGGCCGGTGCAGGGCCACCGGCTGGCCGGTGCCTTGGCAGTGGCTGACTTGTTGTGTCCAGGCTCCACCGGCTGACCGGTGGAGGAGCCACCGGCTGGCCGGTGGTGAGGCAGTAGCTCATCCTGTTCTGGCTGGGTGCCACCGGTCGACCGGTGCTGAGGCCACCGGTTGGCCGGTGGTAAGGCAGTGGCTCCTTCTTGAGAGCAGATGCCACCGGCTGGCCGGTGGTGTGCCACCGGCTGGCCGGTGGACTGATTTGCAGTCCACTTCTTGATTCTTTCTAGGGCCATTTTCTTGGCAACCTTGTGCCTATCATTCACAAACACTTAAAACAATATTAGACAAAGATGAGAGTGATTGTGATCATGAAAATTAAACCTTGAGGGGTTCGAGAGGTACAACAATCTCCCCCTATTTTGATGATCACAATCACCGAAACAATTAAAGTAAAAAACTGAAATTGAAAGGAAATACTAAGCATGAGAGAAAAGATTCTCCCCCAATCAATCAAGAAATTTCTCCCCCTTTGTGATTATCAAAATAGAATGGGGCTTAAAACTTGATTGAGGGATTTTAGAGAGTTTAAAACAATTGAAAAAGATACTAATTGTTGAAAAATTTTGAAATGAAAAATTGAATTGAAAAATTTGAATAACAGTTTGAATTGAAAGTTTTGAATCAAAAACCAATTGAAATTCGAAATTTGAAACCAAATGAAATTTTTGAAAATGAGAGTTTTGAATCAAAAAATCGATACCAACTGTTGGATATTTAAAAATGAAAATTTAAAAGAAAATAGAGAATTTCGAAGCCAAGTGTTGAGTTTGAAATGAAAACTTTGAATACACAAAAAAGGCTTAAAAAAAATCCTAACTCCCCCTAAATAAAAACAATGAATTACCGGGGAGTGGTTTTTGAGACCGAAACAAATTTAGGCCCGGAGAGACTTGCCAATAGGGATTTTTCAATCCATACTTGCCTCATGGCGGGTCTTCTCCTATAAAATTCATCGGAATAGAAAATTGATTTGGGTTGGCCGTACCGGGCATTTTTGCAATTGCACTCATAAATGAGATGCCCGGTTTTCTTGCAATAGTTACAAAATTTAAAGCTAGAGCTCCCCCTTACAAAAACAGTGGGTGCATGGGAGGAGGAGGCTTGGTTGGTATAGCCAAGTCCATTGGTGGTTCGGGAAACCCTTTGGGAACCAAGCAAATTTTTCAAATTTTGTTCACCTTGGGTGAACTTGGCTAGGGTTTCTCTAAGGTCTTTGATGGTTGATTCCATAGAATCAACATTTGGAAAATTTTGGATTTTAAGGGACATCTCCTCCTTCTCTTTGAGAAGTTGTTCTTTTTCGGAGGAGAGTTTTTTGAAAGACTTTTTCAAAGCAACGAATTTTGAAGATAGTTCATGAAAGCCATTTTCCAATTGATCTCTAGCATGTGAGAGTTCTTCATAGGATAGATGATTTAAAGAATTTGAATTTGAAGAGCAAGAGGAGGAGTCGGAAGATGTTACCTCATGGAATGCCATTAGGCATTTTGTACCGTTGTCGCTCGAGGAAGACGAGGAGGATGATGAAGAGGAGGTGTCACTCCATGTGGCCTTGAGGACCTTCTTCTTTCCTTTTTCCTTGGCCCGTTTCTTGTTGAGTGGGCAATCGGGCTTGTAATGGCCCTTTTCGCCGCACCCGTAGCATTTCACCTTGGGCTCGGATTTTTCGGTGGGTTCTTGCTTTCGGTGCTTGCGGGATTTCTTCTTCTTCTTGTGCTTCTTCATGAATTTTTGCATTTGGCGGGCGAGATACTCCATTTCCGAGTCGCCGCTTGATGATGAAGTAGATGAGGAAGATGAGGATGAGGAGGAGCTTACTTCTTTTTGTACCTTGAGGGCAATGTTCTTTGGTGTCTTGATTGGTGTGCCCTCCTTTTGAGCTTGCCTCCTCATCGTGATCTCGTACGTCATAAGAGATCCAATGAGCTCCTCTACCGGCATATTTTTGACGTCCTTAGCTTCTTGGATCGCCGTCACTTTTGGTGCCCATGAGCTCGGAAGGACCCATAGGATCTTTTTGACCATCGTTTCTGCAGAAATGTCATCTCCAAGAGATTTTCTACCATTCCACACATCAGTAAACCGTGTAAACATTTCAGAAATAGATTCGGATGGATGCATGGAAAAAGACTCGAAATCTTGACGGTACATGTCCAATCGAGTGTCCTTGACTTTGTTGGTCCCCTCATGGGTAACCTCCAAAAGTTTCCAGATTTCATGTGAGGAGGTGCAAGTGGACACTCGATTGAATTCATTTCGGTCTAGGCCGCAATGGAGAGCGTTCATGGCTTTGCCATCAAGCTCAAAATTCTTTATATCGGCGGGGGTCCATTTGGATTCGTCGGGGGTAGACAAAGTGTAACCTTGCATGACAATTTTGTAAATGGGATAACCTATGCTTCGTAAAAAGGTGGTCATGCGGGTTTTCCAATAATTATAGTCGGACCCATCAAAAAATGGAGCCCGACCCAAAGAGTAGCCCTCGGGGGCGAAAGAGGTTGATGCCATCTTAATGGATCTTAAAATTTGTAACCGGTTAGGGTATTACACAAATTTCCCTCTGATACCAAATGTTGGGTCGGAGAAAACCGAGGAGGGAAAGAGGGGGGTGAATTGCCTTTTAAAAATTGATAGACAAATTAAAATCAGAGTTGAAGAATGCAGCGAAAATAAAGAGGCAATCACACAAGAAATTGTTAACGGAGTTCGGCCAAAAACCCGGCCTACGTCTCCGCTCCCAACTCAACCGTTGAGAGATTCTACCGCTTGCTTTTCAATGGTTTTAGCAAGAAACCCACTAGGCTTTGAGGTAGCACTAGGACCTATTACAGCTTGCTTTTAGTGGTTAAGCAAGAACCCAATGCTTTTGATGGTTAAGCAATAACCCACTAGCCTTTTTACGGGTGAAGGCTAGCTCACCGATCTCAAGCCTTTTACAAGGTAAGGCTTGGCAACCTCTTCACACCTTAGTGGTGGTGTGAGAACCCAAAGAAAGGGAGGTTGAGAAAAGGGTTGGGGTTTGTAGGCACAAACCCAATTTTAAGCTCAAAATAAATAAAACAAGAAAAAAACCGTATTTAGGAAGACTTGGGGGCCAATGAATTGATGGAGCTGATGTAGCGTGCTCTCCCAAGCTTCTTGAGGTGCTCCTTGGATTGGAAATTGATTCGAGCACTTGAGGATCCTTGAAGGTGGAGCGCCGGAGGTTCGCCAAATGTGCACCAATGTGTCCGGGCGCTTGGTATGTGATCCGTTATGGTTCCGGGGCTTCCTCAGCCTTTATTTATAGGCATGGAACCCATTGGGGGTCTTCGGAGCCGTTGGAGAGGCTTAGAGAGCCGTTGGAGCCCAAAAGAAGGTTGACTGGTCAACCCCAACGGCTAGTTTGACTGGCCTACCGGCTGGCCGGTGCAGGGCCACCGGCTGGCCGGTGCCTTGGCAGTGGCTGACTTGTTGTGTCCAGGCTCCACCGGCTGACCGGTGGAGGAGCCACCGGCTGGCCGGTGGTGAGGCAGTAGCTCATCCTGTTCTGGCTGGGTGCCACCGGTCGACCGGTGCTGAGGCCACCGGTTGGCCGGTGGTAAGGCAGTGGCTCCTTCTTGAGAGCAGATGCCACCGGCTGGCCGGTGGTGTGCCACCGGCTGGCCGGTGGACTGATTTGCAGTCCACTTCTTGATTCTTTCTAGGGCCATTTTCTTGGCAACCTTGTGCCTATCATTCACAAACACTTAAAACAATATTAGACAAAGATGAGAGTGATTGTGATCATGAAAATTAAACCTTGAGGGGTTCGAGAGGTACAACAAACACATCCACAGTCAAACATATCACAAAACATTCAATACAATATGGACGATTTTATTATAATAAATCAACTTCAAACAAGTGTAAAATCCATCAAAGGATGTTTACATAGATGAAATCAAAACTGTTTGAGAGAAATATCTTTTTCATTTATGAAATAATTTAAATGTTTTGTAATTATAAAAGAAAACATTTATTTTGAAAATAATATTATAATCTTTTAAGGGAATCCTTGAAGGTGTTATAAAGGCTGAAAATATCCGCACCCGACGAATAAGTTAAAAAACATGTTTTCCTAAATTCGTCGGAAAGTCATAAAGTACATTTTTTGTAAAATGACTGAAAGATTCCTTTAAAAACATTTTATAAAAATTAATACAAGGGAATAAATGAAATTAACCCATATTATAGAAAATAGTAAAAAAAGTTGATATATATTTTTAAGAAACACGGATGTGGATGATAAAGTATCCCCAGTAGATACGTATAAACAATCATGGATAAATAAAGAGATTGTAAAACAAACCCTTACCTTATAATTTTACCTGATCGAGGGTACTTTAAACTTCTGTATATTAGTTAAATCATTTTTATTATATTATAAAAGAAACACATACATAAATATGATATCATATATGATCTTCTAATATTCATTTTTTTATGATATTTTAGTAGTATCATTGTTTATGGTGATAACTGATTCATTTTCCTTTATATATATTGTTACATAAGTCATGTTTGTTATAGATAAAATGTATGTAATTTATATCTATAATGATATTATGTTCTTAAAAATTATTTTTTAATCATAGAATGAAATTTATTCTTGAATTGTTATGATGGGGAATGAATCTCATCGCGTTCATGGAGATGGTAATCTGTACATACATACGAGCGATAATATCATTCTATTGATGGTAAAATAGTATGTTATTTAATTTTATATCATATATACAGAATTATTAACATGTTATATTTATTATTAACATCAATTATACTCATTATTATACCCATCCAAATAATTAAGTGTAGAATAACAAATTACACCACGACGTGGAGACGGTAAGCCGTACGTACGAACGTATGGTGAATTTTTCATTCATAGGTTGGATAGAATAATGAATATAGTGGTAACATATTTATAATAACATCATAAGATATATAAGGTATTGGATTTATTATTTTTTTATGAATACAACAATGAAAGAGGAAGTGGAAGAAAAAAGAACTTTGAAAGAGGTTCTGAAATTATTACCTCGACTTCGGGTGGTTCCTTTGGATTTGATCAAAAGGGATCCTTAGGTTGGATTCATGATAAAATCAAGGACTATAAGATGAAGTTAGGGTATTTCATAGGATATTTTAGCAGGGTTTGTACAAGCCAAATTGCTTTGGAGTTTTGATTTTGAGTTAAGGGGATGTAGCCTTTTATAATAGAGGTGAGGGTCACTTTAGGAAAAGCATGAAATATTATTTTATTATACAATAATATTCAGTTTATAATGTCTCCAAAAAGTTTTATTTCTAGGATAAGGTGGGTATGGGTCTAAAACCTCTCAACCAATATGTTTCAGATAGGTTTAGGTCACCTTATTAACCTTATCCTTTAGATTTTACTCTTAGTTAAATAGTTTAACTTTTTCCTCGTATTGTTGTATTATTATAATAAATGGTTAATAAACATACTATAAAAAGACAAGAGAACCCAAATTGTTTCATTATTAATATATATAATCTTATATAAGTACTTTTACTGATCCTTATATTTTTATGAAAATAATATCAATTAAAGATATAATATTTGTTTCTAAAACTCATTTATGTCAATTTTGATACTATTTAGTAATTGATTTTTATTAAAGTCTTCAAAACATTATTACTTGGAACATTTTAATTTAATCAACCCTAAAATATCATATTAGCCTATTAATTTCTTTTCATTCATCAAAAGTCTCAGTTTACATTTATTTGGATATTTATAATATCAGTTATTTTAATCCTTCATTAATAATGTAATTAATGAATCATCACTATGACCTAAATAAATTAAATTATTTAATTTTAAAAAAATATATATATAATTAAATTATGTTGGAAATATTTTTATCTTTCTAATTAATATTTATATTTGAATTTATCTTATGTATAACCCTATATTAAAAAACATTTAGTCGTGAAAAATTGAATTTGACACTTTTAACTCTTCTTTAAATAAAATAATAATAAATGTCCTAATCTAATCCAAGTGGACCAAAAGGATCAAATTCTATTCATAAGGTTGGTTTTTGTCGAAATACACTTATCCAGAAGAATTATGAAATGGTTTAGTGTATTTATATTATCATTTTTACATTTAATTGCCCGATTTATTTTTAACTGTGGTAAATAAAATTAAAAAGTCACTATTCAAAAAAATTATTTTCATCTTATTGAACAAAATTTTAATCAATGATGTTAACCGTGTCTCTTTTTTTTTTAAATTCAATTCACAGAAGTGTTAAAATTACATTTTATGCAAATTCTCAAATGTGCCTAGAGGGTGGCTAAAAGGCGTTGAAAAATTCCATAAAATTATATACATCTAATTTTATTATAACATGACTCCAATGAATTGCATTAAACTAATATAGGTATTATATATCTATTTTTACATAAAATAAATTTAAATAAAATAAATATTTATTTAAATTAAAAGTCAGTTTTAAATAATAACGTAGTGTTTTTCACTAAAAATGAAGTCCATTTTGAAAAATAAAAATTCAAAAATTGGGTTTTATTATTCATAACAGCTAGTTTGATTGGTCGTGGTGTGATAGAACATGGAGTTACGTACAACACAAGCTATTTAATTATTCAAAGTGAAACTTACTATGGAATCAAGGGGTGTTACACTAGGGCCGCTTTCTTCATGCGTTCATTTGATGCTCTTCTATGTCATCTTTACACCCATCACATTCATGTGTCTCTCCATGACTATGGCTCGCTGTTGAAGCCTATCTAGTCTAAATATCTTCTCTTAGTCCTATATCCATTGTATTGGAATATATTTTGGGGTTATGTAGTAGAACTCTTGGGGTGGTTTGGAATGTGTTAGATGAGGGCTTATCAGTTCTCCAGCAGTCACGGTTCATATTGTTTCTCTCAGGGTTTTAGTCTCCTTTGTTGGTTGCATTTTAGTCATATTTGATGTCAGAATTTCGTTCAATATTTTTGGTACTTTTTAGTTGCGATTTTTGTTTTTCTTTTATTATTTTTGGCTTTTTTCACTATTATCATCTTTGGAGACAACAAATGTTCTCGGTTTTGCGTTTCTTCTCTCTGGTGTCCAATCCTACTCTTCTCTTTCTCTTGGATTCCAAAACTCTACTTCCATTAGGATCTACATGGTGGCTTAAAAGGTTTCTTAGGATGTGATTTCTTGTGCTCTTAGGTGTTCCAAGAGCTCATAGTTTTCGGTGATGTTGATTTTGTATGGTGTTGGTATTCATATTTTTAGTTTGGTGGCTCGGGGGAGATTGTTTCATTCCCTCTGTCAAGAATGATGATCTCAAGTTTCACCCTACATATTTTGATTGTGGTTTCTAAAACCCATGTGTTTATATGGTGATGGTTCATCGATTCAATGATGTTGGTGTGGTATTGCATTTATGGTGAGTATGGTGATGATGGTGTGAATGCTGACATGCAGAGTTGATGATGATGTCTTAGGAATTGTGTGGAATTTTTTCATGTAAGGCATAGGGATCAAGGATTTTATTATCTTTGGGCTTTAAATTTGAATTTATTTTGTGTATTTTGGGTTATTTTTTGTGGTTTTATGAACTACATGACTCAACGGTGGTGATAGGTGGAGACAACAACAGTGACGATGACATTGGTGGTGAACCATGGGTGTTTCTTGAATTTTGAACTTTGAATTTACGTAATATGGTTCTTTATTTTTGTGCAGGTTACCACTCAACCAAAAATAAAATTTTGAAAAAAAACATCTAATTTTCAATCATAATAAATAATACAATGTAAATGTGAATTATAAACTAGCTCAATATTGACAAAGCAATCAGAATTGGGAGAAGAATAATTTTCTACCTTATCAATATCCATAATAATCGGATCCTATTTAAAAACATCATCATGGATTCTAAAAAGTTCATTAAAAGTAGGATCATAGAACCTATATCTACACTCATCATGTTTGCAATGAATAAAAATATATTTTTGTGACTTAGAATCCAAATTGGGCATCTTATCTCTAGGCACATGAACAAATGGCTTGCAACAAAAAACATGTAAATGATCATACTTGATCTCTTTTCCATAAAAAATTTTTTGGCAGTTTCTATATGAAAAGAAACCATGGTTGATAAATTGATAATATAAGTAGCAGTAATTAAATCATCCCCAAAAAATGAGTAGGAAATATTGTTTCCAAAAGTAAACAATGAAAACTTTCCAATAATGTCTTGTTCATCCACTTAACTACCCCATTTATATATAGTGTCTTAGGAGGTGCCTTATGATTCCAAATACCCTTCGACCCACAATACTAATCAAACAAACCAAAATATTGTCCCTCGTTGTCAGTATGAATACATTTCATCTTCCTAAGAGATTCCCTCTCATTAGAAACCTAAAATTTCATAAAACATTCAACACATCTCTTTTTAAATTCAAAACATAAAACCAATGATTACATGAGGGTCATCAATAAATGTCACAAAATAAATACTTAAAAAAAATTCATACATTTAAAAGTCCCACATATATCAAAATATACTAATTCAAGTAATTTTAAATTTTTATATAAAGGATGACTGCTAAAACTCACCCTGTTCTATTTTACAGCCATAGAATGGTCACATGTGTCGAATTTAACAACATTCAAACCTGGGAGATATTTTTTCTTTTCCAAAAAACCATTCAGTTTCTCACTAGTGTGGTCGATCATCATATTACATAACTTGGAATATAAGCTACACTTAACAACACAAGAAGTATCTCATGAAATAGAAGTTATGGTCTAGTAAAAACTTCACTACTTCCCTCGAGCGACACTCTGAGATCCCGTGGAAAAAATATATGGACATAACTAAAAATACTGATAAAACATTCACCACAAAGAATTATGGTATCAATAAGATTCACTAGAACCTCAGCCCCATGTCCAACATTCTACAAAATAATCTTACATCGTGTGATGGTCTATAAACAAACAGTCCCATTACCTACAACATCAGCATGACCATCATTATATATCTTTAAAATCCCAAAATGAAAAGGGTTTTAAGATGTAAAAAAAATCCTTCCTTAGTGTCACATGAAAATAGGCACTTCACTTAATAACCCAACAAGAATCATCAGAATAAATATTAATGGATTCATAAAAAATAACATGATGACCCCTATAGTTGTGGAGACATAATCATATCCATCACCATTATTCTTCTTCTAATTTTACTTCATTCGGTTTTTTATTTTCAATTGATTGAGAAACTTCTTTATATCTCTTTATTACCACAATAATGACATTCAAACTCCCTTTTTAGACCTAGATTTTCTTCTGCCTTCTCCCTCAACATGACTACTCTATCCTTGATTTGTTTCCCATATTCTCCCCCTGAACTCTATGAATGAAATATATAAAGATTATTTATCTACATTACATCTCAATACCTCTTCATTAAAGAAAATATATTTAAAAAACTAAATGGTACAATACCATTAAGAGTGTAACCATTTAGCGTAATACAAAAATCCGACCTAGAATTGGGTAAAATACTACATAAAAAACACTTAAAACTCATACTTAAAAGTATTACCCATACCATACGATTGATCAATACATCCCTGATATTCACTCAACTTTATAGAAATATATTTACATTATTTTTAAAACCAATTCATCATTTTTTTCAGGATAAAAAAACTATTTTTTATGTCTTGGAGGCATAGGTAGTCTCAGGATTCTCCCACAATGTTCTTGCATGAGAGATGTTGACATTATGGTTCATCACTTTGTCTTTGAACCACTGATCAATAAAATCACAAACTATCACATTCTCAAACACCCATTCATTATCAAACATTCTTTTATATTTTGAGTACTAAACATATAATGATGTTTTTTGCTTAAAGAATATTAGATCTTATATTTTAAATCACTATTTATGATAGTTTTTACCATTTAATAATATCATTCAACTATAATTGGATTTCGTAACATATCTAAACAAAAATCAAACTCTATGATACAAGATGTTTAGAAATAAGATAAGTGATTAATGTGAAAGAAAACACCAAAGTGAACACATAGTGGAAATAAATTTACTTTCCCTTTGAACAAGCCAGAAAAAATAAAATTGGATGTGTATTAACAAAATATATGTGCACGAAAATAAATTTTGACACCATAAACTTTAATTCGGAAACCCCAAAAAAGAAAAACCACTAGACCTACTCTATAACGACCCATACTTTACATACATTGTTAATACTTCGAAATTGAAGCACACTTATTACAACATATGACAAAACCACAAAGGACCGTATAGGTATAGTGTCTTTAGAAACTGGAAAACATAAACAACTGGTTCATAAATCTTCTACAGTGTCTCCCATTTATTTCATCATATCTAGGGTCCCTTTTAGCATATTCTACTTAATATCCATCTTCCTGACCTGGGGAAAAGAAAACATAAAAGGGTGAGCTCAAATGCTCAGCAAGGGCAAATAAAGGAAATAAAAATCATATCATATCTTTTTGAAAATCAAAACCTGCAAAAGAGATCATAATATCTTAACATGGAATAAATCATAGAAGTGAAAATGAGATCCCCATAATCATAACATAAAACTTGAAACTTTGTGGCATGCACACATAATCATGGAAATCATTTCTTGTTAGTCATGACTCATTGCCAAGACCATCTTAGTGGACAAAGTCCCTTTCTGAACCGAGTTCACTCCTCGTTTCAGTCCTGTATCACTGAACCGAAATAACCTTCCGTTCCAGCCATGTCTATCTCATGAGATATAAAATCATTACCCAATGCATTGGAGGGAGATATAGGTCCCACCCATCTTATAATGAATCCTTTCCTATGTGTGCCACATAATCATAAAACATACATCATCGCATAACACATATAACAAAAATGGGATTCTTGAAACATCATGACATCATAAATCAATTCATATAAGATAAAGTAATTCATAAACATAATTCCATCACAACATAGTCAAACCAATGTAAAAATATGGATAGAAACAGAACCCTTTATTATCTTAGATGGAAAATAATTTTGATAAAACACTTGAATTGAATTCTTGAGGAAAATATCCTTTCTTCTTCAAAAACATTTTTCCTTTCATAACATGTCATACAACTTTAAAATAAAAGAAGTTGATTAAAAATAAACTTGAAAACTTGTAAAGGAAGCTTCTTTGAAGTAATGTTTTAAAAATCCATTCATGCCGTATAAGTTAAAATAACATTCTTCGTACTTTTGTCGGAAAAGTCAAAAAGTACCTCGTACGGAAAAACGACAAAAGATTCCTTTCATATTCTTTAATAAAAACTCACCTAAGGGTAAAATTGGATTTAAACTATTTCAATTGGATGGAAACAATATTACATATTGAGGGAACATGGATGTGGATGATAAAATACACCCCAGTAAATACTTACGAATAAACAATCTCGGATAAAAATGAGATTGTGATATTTCCCTTACCTTAGGTCCGATTTGCTTTGTTCGTGTCCAAAGCTCCTGTATAATGGTTTAAATAATGTTATTGACTTATTCCATAATCATACATATTGATATGAGATCATATATGGTCATATTATTAGCTTCTTGTTAGTAATATTTCATTGTTACTTGTTACTCGGGTCTTTATAACTTTTTGTTCTTATGCGTGTTTTGTCGAATAAATTCTTATTCTTATATTTAGGTTATAGATAATTCATTTCCAGAATGGTATTAGTGTATTATATACCATATTCATTCATTCAATTCATTTATATAATCATTATGAAATGAATATCATGTAGAACGAGTCGCATCACATCGTGGAGACGGTATTCCGTACGTACGCACGAGTGATGATATCGTTCCTATGATCGTGGAATTGTATTGGAGTATATATATATATTATTTCAGTATCAATATTACTTAATAATAATCATATATAGTTACTGATTACACCATTATACCCATCCTTGTAAGGTGATGGTGGAAAATAGATTACACCACGGCGTGGAGACGGTATTCCGTACGTACGCACGCGCGGTGATTTCATTTTTCCGTAGGATGGATAGAAGGTGAATTAGGGTTGTTTCATATTTATAATAACATATCAGTATGTAATTAATACTGATGTTATTACTTTATCATGAAACAACTAAAGAAGAAGAAGTTGAAGAAGAAAGAAATTGAAAAGATCGGTAATGGATATTACCTCTTCTTTGGAACGCCTTTTTGAATCCTCCACTTAAGGAACTAAGATTGGTCTTTGGAGAAGACCAGGACCTCTAGGATTATTCTAGGGAAGTGGAGAAGGGAAAATGGCAGGGGTTGGCCGAGCGTGAGTGCTCAAATTGGTGTGATGAGGAGGGGGAGGAGGTGCCCTTTTATAAGGGAGGAGAGGGGCACCTTAGGAATATCTCAAAATATTATTTTATATTAAAGTCAAAATCGGTTTATAATGGTTCCAAAGGGTCTTATTTCGAAGATAAAGTGGGGAAGGGTCGAAATCCTATCAACCAATAGGATTTAGACAAGTTTAGGGTATTATTTTAACCTTATCAATTAGATTTAACTCTAAGTTAATTAATTTAACTTTTACCGTGTCTTTTTGTTTTCTTTCACTATATGGTTAATACACTTACTATAACATGCCAAACGAACCCCAAATTGTTTATTATTAATATATATATCCGTATCTAAGTCATTTGGCCGAACCTTAGATTTTTAGGAATAAAATAACAATTAATAATATAATATTTGATTTAAAAACTATTTTGTGTCAATTTTGACACTATTTGATATATGATTTTTGTCAAAGTCATAACAGAATTATATGTTCGAACCAAGTTGATTAAATCAATACTAATATATCATAGTAACCTAGAAAATTAGTGGAATTCATAAAAAGTCTCAAATTACATTTATTTTGGTATTTATATTATCAATTTTGTCAATATTTCATTAATAAGAATATTACTGCATCATCTTTGTGTCATAAATAAATTAAATTATTTGATGTCTAAAAATTACAAATAAAATACCATCATGTAGGAAATCTTTTTATCTTTCTAATGAATATTTAAAATTGAATTTATCTTATGTATAACCCCATATTAAAAATGATTTACTTATTAAACTTTGATTTTAACTACTTTAACCCTTCTTTAAATAAATTAATAATAAATGTCCTAATCTAATCCAAGTGGGCCTAAATGGTCATATTTTATTCCTAAGTTTGTTTTTGGTCGAATTACACTTGTCCACTAGAATTAGGACATGTGTTAGGGTAATATTAATATCATATTTACCCTTAGTTACCCTATTTACTATTAACCGCGGTAAAAATAGTAAAAAGTTACTATTCACCAAAAAATTATTTTCATCTCATTGAACCACATTTTAGTCCTTGATATTAACCGTGTCTCTCGGATTTTTGAAATTCCATTCATAGAAGCGGTAAAATTAAGTTTTATGCAAAATTCAGTTTTTAACCTACCACTTAGTGGTTTCACTATTCATCAAAAATTGAAAGTTTTCAGAAAAATACCAAAATTTCACCCTAGGCTAATTTCGATATTCTGAGTCCAAAAATGAAGTCCATTTTGAAAAATAAAATTTATAAAATTTCAAAAAGTGGTTATTACTATTCACAACGGCTAGTTTTAATAGCATAATGTTGTTTAGTGAAACTCGGTATTGCGTACGACGCAAGCTATCGAGGAAGGTCGCGATTGCGTGTAAAGCAAGCCAAGCAAGTGTTGTGTAGAAAAAGATTCCTTTGATGATTTATATAACATAAAAGTCTCGGGTGTTACATTCTACCCCCCTTAAAAAGAATTTCGCCCTCAAAATTCGTCACTTTGCAACAAACAAATGAGGATACTTCTCCCTCATCATATCCTCAAGCTCCCATGTAGCTTCTTCAAGTTGGTGGTTCATCCATAAAACTTTCACCAAGAGAGTGGTCTTGTTTCGTAGGACTTTTTCGCTACGATCCAGAATCTCTATCGGCTGTTCTTCATAAGAAAGATCTTGCTCCAGCGGTACAACTTCTGAGCTGAGTACATGTGAAGGATCTGGTATGTACTTTCTCAGGAGAGATACATGGAACACATCGTGAACTTGAGAGAGATTCGGTGGAAGCGCCGATCGGTAAGCTACCTTCCCAACACGATCCAATATTTCAAAAGGACCGATATATCTAGGGCTCAACTTCCCCTTCTTTCCAAATCTCATAACCCTCTTCCAGGGAGATATTCGTAAGAACACTTTATCACCCACTTCAAACTCTAGGTCTTTTCTTCGGTTGTCGGCATAACTTTTCTGTCGACTCTGAGCTGCTCTTATGTGTTGTTGAATAGATCTGACCTTTTCTGCCATTTCATCAACGAGATCAGGTCCTAATAGCTTTCTTTCCCCAACTTCATCCCAGCAAGTTGGAGTCCTGCATTTCTTTCCATAGAGAGCTTCATAAGGAGCCATCTGAATACTGGAGTGAAAGCTATTATTATAAGAAAATTCTACCAAAGGTAGGTGTTGATCCCAACCTCCTTTGAAATCCATAGAGCAAGCTCTCAACATATCTTCTAGGGTTTGAATTGTTCTCTCAGACTGACCGTCTGTCTGGGGATGATAAGCAGTGCTGAAACTCAACTCTGTATCCAGAGTATGCTGAAGACTTCGCCAGAACTTCGAGGTAAATCTCGGATCTCGATCAGATATAATAGAAAGTGGTACTCCATGCAATCTTACCACTTCCTTTACATATATCCTGGCAAGCTGATCTAGAGAGAAATCCTCTCTAATAGCAATGAAGTGTGCAGACTTTGTAAGACGATCAACTATGACCCAGATAGCATTATTGCCTTTGGATGTTTTAGGAAGTCCTGTGACAAAGTCCATAGTGATGTTTTCCCATTTCCATTCGGGTATGGGTAATGGTTGTAACATCCCCTTAGACTTCTGTCTCTCAGCTTTAACTTGTTGACAAACCAAGCATCGAGAGACATATTCAGCAACATCTCTTTTCATGCCATCCCACCAGAAGTACTCTTTCAGGTCCCTATACATCTTCGTGCTTCCAGGATGAATAGAGAATGAAGAACTATGAGCCTCATCCAGCAGCACTTTTTTTAATTCGGGGATGGGAGGAACACAAACCCGATTCCTGAACTTTATTATCCCATCACAATCAAGGTTGAATTCAGGAACATTTCTCACCTTCTTTTGTAACTCGACATCTTCTTTCTGTGCCTCTTTAATCTTCACATGTATAGATGGTTGAACATTCATTTGAGAAAGATAAGATTTTTCCCCTTCCATTATAATTCCAAGATCCATCCTTTGTAAATCCATAAATATTGGATCTTTTGTGATCCTCATCATGGATAAACTAGCATGGTCTTGTCGACTTAATGCATCTGCCACCTTGTTTGCTTTCCCAGGGTGGTAATGGATTGAGCAGTCATAATCCTTAATCAGTTCCAACCATCTTCTTTGGCGCATATTCATCTCCTTTTGTGTGAAAATATACTTTAAACTTTTATGATCAGTATAAATATCACACCTTTCACCATAAAGGTAATGCCTCCAAATCTTTAATGCAAAGATTACCGCAGCCAACTCCAAATCATGTGTTGGGTAATTTTGCTCATGGATTTTCAACTGTCGTGAGGCATAAGCTATCACCATATCATTTTGCATAAGAACACACCCCAATCCCTTCTTGGATGCATCACTGTAGATCACAAACCTTTCTCCACTACAAGGCAGTGTGAGCACAGGTGCACTGGATAACCTTCTTTTCAACTCCTTGAAATTCTCTTCACATTCCTCTGTCCAGACAAACTTAACTCCTTTACGAGTCAACTTGGTGAGTGGATTAGATAATCGTGAAAAATCTTTTACAAAACGTCGATAATATCCAGCCAAACCAAGAAAACTTCGGATCTCAGTTACTGTTGTTGGTCTTGACCATCTTTCGATAACCTCTGTTTTTGCTGGATCCACAGATATCCCCTCTTTTGAGATTATATGACCCAAAAATGCAACTTTTTGAAGCCAAAATTCACACTTGGTAAATTTGGCATAAAACTTCTCTTTTCTCAGGGTCTTCAATATAATTCTCAAGTGATCTTCATGCTCTTCCTTGCTCTTTGAATAGACAAGAATATCGTCTATAAAGACTACCACAAATTGATCAAGATAGTCTCTAAAGACTCTATTCATTAGATCCATGAAGATAGCAGGGGCATTAGTAAGACCAAATGGCATCACTATAAATTCATAGTGTCCATACCTTGTACGGAAAGCCGTCTTTGGTATATCCTCCCTTTTGACCCTTAATTGATGATACCCTGAACGAAGATCAATCTTGGAAAAGTATTGAGCTCCGCGTAGTTGGTCAAATAAGTCATCAATGCGTGGGAGAGGATATTTGTTCTTGATAGTGATCTTGTTAAGTTCTCTATAATCAATGCAGAGTCTCATTGATCCATCTTTCTTCTTAACAAATAGAACAGGTGCTCCCCAAGGTGACGCACTAGGGCGTATGAATCCCTTATCAAGATTCTCTTGGAGTTGCTTCTTCAATTCCTGCAACTCAATTGGGGTCATTCTATAAGGTGTCTTTGAAATAGGCAAAGCACCCGGTACGAGTTCTATTGAAAACTCAACTTCACGATTTGGTGGAAGACCCGGTAATTCCTCCGGAAAGACATCATCAAACTCCCGTACAATGGGCATATTCTTAATCGTGAGTTTCTCACCAACTATTTGAGATAAATAACCTTCATTTAGTGGAATCAATACCCATAAGATGGAAGAAATTTCCACTGGAAGGTTATATTCATCCTTGCATTGATAGACGATCGTAGGTTGATCTGGAATATGAAATGTGACTTCCCTTCTTTGGCAATTGATATGAGCTCCATGTAGAGAAAGCCAATCCATGCCAAGAATCACATCAAATTCCACTAAAGGAAGGATCACAAGATTTGCAGGAAGCACTTTCCCACAAACTTTGATCGGAGAAGAATTATAAACTTTTGATGCGATTGATGTGCCATTAGGTGTTGTCACAGCTAACTCAACATCTAATTGTTGAGGTAATAAGGTGATACCCTTAGAAAAGTCTTCAGAAATAAAAGAGTGGGTGGATCCAGAATCAAATAAAACATTTGCTACTTTAGAGTGGATGGTAAGTGTACCTTTCACCACATCGTTATCGTACTCCACATCGCTGATAGAAATTGCATGTGACTTTCCTTTGTCTTTAGCCTTAAGAGTTTGTTGATGTCGACCATCATCATCAACCCTTGGATTTGGGCATTGATTGGCATAATGCCCCATCTCCTTGCACTTGAAACATTGAAGTGTAGCAGGTTCATTCTGTGTATCCCTTCCTTTGTTTGCATCATTAGACATCTTCTTCCCATTATCACGGCATTCAAATGCCCGATGACCTTCCTTTCCACATTTAAAACATTTACTTGTCCCTTTAAGACAACTCCCTCCATGTTTCTTTCCACACTTTGAGCATAAGGGAAAGTTCATCTTCTTTTCCGTGTGCTCTTTATATTTTTCTTTGAATTCCATCTTCCTCTTCTTATCAAACCCATGTGACTGATGGGTTACTCCAATCTCCATCTTGACTTTGAGAGCACATCGAACGATTTCCTCGTAGCTATTGAAGTCCCTTATGGCTAACGCCCTTCGAAGACTTGGTTTTAAGACACTAAAGAATCGATCGATCTTACTCTCAGGTTGGATAATAATACCAGAAGCGTACCTTGCAAGTCTTGTAAAATTTGCTTCATAGGTACCAACAGATTCATCATCCCTTTGCTTCAGTTCAAGAAACTCTTTCTCCATCTTTGTTTGGAGAATACGAGGGAAGTACTTATTGAAAAATAAGTTCTTGAACTCGTCCCATTCCATAGAATCAATTTCATCCCTTTGCCTTGTATTCTTAACAAGATTCCACCATTGATCAGCATCTCCTTCCAAACGATACACTGCTAGGATGACTTTATCATGCTCAGAACATTGAAGAACTGAAAATATCTTTTCAGTAGTACTAATCCATTGTTCAGCAACTAATGGATCAGTAGACCCGCTGAAAGATGGTGGACGTTGCCTCATGAAGGATTCAACAGAATGTTGCTCCCTCCTTTGCTCGTTTGGAAATCCTGCATGATTCATAGCTTGAGAAAGTTGTGTGAGCATGGCTACAAGATTTTGCATTCCAGCTCCCATATCGTTTGGTTGCTCAGGGGGACAATCATTGCATTGCCCATCGCATTCCGCATTAACACGGTTCCTTCGGGTTCCAGCCATTGACTAAATCCAAGAAGAATAGTGTGAGCAACACTAATTATAATAGGAAACCACATAATTCAAGAATAAAATTTTCATGCTTATGGTCTTATCCTAGGTTATTCATGGCCATTTCTAAAACACTAAGATTGTGTTCTATGCTTAGACTTATCCTTAGGGTTCTTACTAAGGCTTTCACATCCTAGTTTCCAAAGGTTGACTATAACCTCCCTCTGATACCAACTATAACGACCCATACTTTACATACATTGTTAATACTTCGAAATTGAAGCACACTTATTACAACATATGACAAAACCACAAAGGACCGTATAGGTATAGTGTCTTTAGAAACTGGAAAACATAAACAACTGGTTCATAAATCTTCTACAGTGTCTCCCATTTATTTCATCATATCTAGGGTCCCTTTTAGCATATTCTACTTAATATCCATCTTCCTGACCTGGGGAAAAGAAAACATAAAAGAGTGAGCTCAAATGCTCAGCAAGGGCAAATAAAGGAAATAAAAATCATATCATATCTTTTTGAAAATCAAAACCTGCAAAAGAGATCATAATATCTTAACATGGAATAAATCATAGAAGTGAAAATGAGATCCCCATAATCATAACATAAAACTTGAAACTCTGTGGCATGCACACATAATCATGGAAATCATTTCTTGTTAGTCATGACTCATTGCCAAGACCATCTTAGTGGACAAAGTCCCTTTCTGAACCGAGTTCACTCCTCGTTTCAGTCCTGTATCACTGAACCGAAATAACCTTCCGTTCCAGCCATGTCTATCTCATGAGATATAAAATCATTACCCAATGCATTGGAGGGAGATATAGGTCCCACCCATCTTATAATGAATCCTTTCCTATGTGTGCCACATAATCATAAAACATACATCATCGCATAACACATATAACAAAAATGGGATTCTTGAAACATCATGACATCATAAATCAATTCATATAAGATAAAGGAATTCATAAACATAATTCCATCACAACATTGTCAAACCAATGTAAAAATATGGATAGAAACAGAACCCTTTATTATCTTAGATGGAAAATAATTTTGATAAAACACTTGAATTGAATTCTTGAGGAAAATATCCTTTCTTCTTCAAAAACATTTTTCCTTTCATAACATGTCATACAACTTTAAAATAAAAGAAGTTGATTAAAAATAAACTTGAAAACTTGTAAAGGAAGCTTCTTTGAAGTAATGTTTTAAAAATCTATTCATGCCGTATAAGTTAAAAAAACATTCTTCGTACTTTTGTCGGAAAAGTCAAAAAGTACCTCGTACGGAAAAACGACAAAAGATTCCTTTCATATTCTTTAATAAAAACTCACCTAAGGGTAAAATTGGATTTAAACTATTTCAAGTGGATGGAAACAATATTACATATTGAGGGAACATGGATGTGGATGATAAAATACACCCCAGTAAATACTTACGAATAAACAATCTCGGATAAAAATGAGATTGTGATATTTCCCTTACCTTAGGTCCGATTTGCTTTGTTCGTGTCCGAAGCTCCTGTATAATGGTTTAAATAATGTTATTGACTTATTCCAGAATCATACATATTGATATGAGATCATATATGGTCATATTATTAGCTTCTTGTTAGTAATATTTCATTGTTACTTGTTACTCGGGTCTTTATAACTTTTTGTTCTTATGCGTGTTTTGTCGAATAAATTCTTATTCTTATCTTTAGGTTATAGATAATTCATTTCCAGA
Organism: Viscum album; assembly: GCA_963277665.1. NCBI lineage: Eukaryota > Viridiplantae > Streptophyta > Magnoliopsida > Santalales > Viscaceae > Viscum > Viscum album. Next base: position 340,356,656 of record OY728134.1, on the reverse strand, counting down.
ATGGTATTAGTGTAGTATATACCATATTCATTCATTCAATTCATTTATATAATCATTATGAAATGAATATCATGTAGAACGAGTCGCATCACATCGTGGAGACGGTATTCCGTACGTACGCACGAGTGATGATATCGTTCCTATGATCGTGGAATTGTATTGGAGTATATATATATATTATTTCAGTATCAATATTACTTAATAATAATCATATATAGTTACTGATTACACCATTATACCCATCCTTGTAAGGTGATGGTGGAAAATAGATTACACCACGGCGTGGAGACGGTATTCCGTACGTACGCACGCGCGGTGATTTCATTTTTCCGTAGGATGGATAGAAGGTGAATTAGGGTTGTTTCATATTTATAATAACATATCAGTATGTAACTAATACTTATGTTATTACTTTATCATGAAACAACTAAAGAAGAAGAAGTTGAAGAAGAAAGAAATTGAAAAGATCGGTAATGGATATTACCTCTTCTTTGGAACGCCTTTTTGAATCCTCCACTTAAGGAACTAAGATTGGTCTTTGGAGAAGACCAGGACCTCTAGGATTATTCTAGGGAAGTGGAGAAGGGAAAATGGCAGGGGTTGGCCGAGCTTGAGTGCTCAAATTGGTGTGATGAGGAGGGGGAGGAGGTTCCCTTTTATAAGGGAGGAGAGGGGCACCTTAGGAATATCTCAAAATATTATTTTATATTAAAGTCAAAATCGGTTTATAATGGTTCCAAAGGGTCTTATTTCGAAGATAAAGTGGGGAAGGGTCGAAATCCTATCAACCAATAGGATTTAGACAAGTTTAGGGTATTATTTTAACCTTATCAATTAGATTTAACTCTAAGTTAATTAATTTAACTTTTACCGTGTCTTTTTGTTTTCTTTCACTATATGGTTAATACACTTACTATAACATGCCAAACGAACCCCAAATTGTTTATTATTAATATATATATCCTTATCTAAGTCATTTGGCCGAACCTTAGATTTTTAGGAATAGAATAACAATTAATAATATAATATTTGATTTAAACACTATTTTGTGTCAATTTTGACACTATTTGATATATGATTTTTGTCAAAGTCATAATATAATTATATGTTCGAACCAAGTTGATTAAATCAATACTAATATATCATAGTAACCTAGAAAATTAGTGGAATTCATAAAAAGTCTCAAATTAAATTTATTTTGGTATTTATATTATCAATTTTGTCAATATTTCATTAATAAGAATATTACTGCATCATCTTTGTGTCATAAATAAATTAAATTATTTGATGTCTAAAAATTACAAATAAAATACCATCATATAGGAAATCTTTTTAGCTTTCTAATGAATATTTAAAATTGAATTTATCTTATGTATAACCCCATATTAAAAATGATTTACTTATTAAACTTTGATTTTAACTACTTTAACCCTTCTTTAAATAAATTAATAATAAATGTCCTAATCTAATCCAAGTGGGCCTAAATGGTCATATTTTATTCCTAAGTTTGTTTTTGGTCGAATTAAACTTGTCCACTAGAATTAGGACATGTGTTAGGGTAATATTAATATCATATTTACCTTTAGTTGCCCTATTTACTATTAACCGCGGTAAAAATAGTAAAAAGTTACTATTCACCAAAAAATTATTTTCATCTCATTGAACCACATTTTAGTCCTTGATATTAACCGTGTCTCTCGGATTTTTGAAATTCCATTCACAGAAGCGGTAAAATTAAGTTTTATGCAAAATTCAGTTTTTAACCTACCACTTAGTGGTTTCACTATTCATCAAAAATTGAAAGTTTTCAGAAAAATACCAAAATTTCACCCTAGGCTAATTTCGATATTCTGAGTCCAAAAATGAAGTCCATTTTGAAAAATAAAATTTATAAAATTTCAAAAAGTGGTTATTACTATTCACAACGGCTAGTTTTAATAGCATAATGTTGTTTAGTGAAACTCGGTATTGCGTACGACGCAAGCTATCGAGGAAGGTCGCGATTGCGTGTAAAGCAAGCCAAGCAAGTGTTGTGTAGAAAAAGATTTCTTTGATGATTTATATAACATAAAAGTCTCGGGTGTTACATACTCAATTAATCATAATCCACTAATAATCAAGTGTATAAATCAGAGACACCTAAATGTTAGTGGGATATCAAATATAATACTCAGATTAAATAGTGGATCAAAGGAAGAAATGAGAGGTTGTTTGAAGGTAGCCTAAATTGAAGAACTCATCCTGATAAAGAATCCTAAACAGACCTTAATATGAAAACAGGTGTTCACTGTCTAAGTAAAAGGTGTAGATGAAAAAAATTGGGATCAAATAAATTACCACCATGGATGAAATCCCATTAGACCCATAGAAATTTTTGGGTTGAAGATATGAAAACCATTTGATATAACCCTATCTTCATGGCCCCACCATGAAGAAGAGAGAAGTATGCCGAGAATAGAGAGGTACTCTCATGCCCGGAGCATTAAAAATACACATCTCAAAGATATATAACTTCCCACTTTTTATATCTATTTCATCATTTTTATTTATGTAGCACATGGTGGGGGCCAAATGAGGAGGCACCCCAATAGAGACTAAAGGGAAAACCATCTGGCCTTGGTGCATTCATGTGCCTTATTAAGAAGAAGATATATTTCATACCCCACTGGAAGGACTTCAATGTAGTCCAACTTCATGTATACTTCCTCTAGAATAGATAAATGAAGGTTCTTTTATATTAGAACATTGGCAGTGTTCTTAATACAGAGTCTCCAGTCATCATCTCCCATATTTCTCTTACTCCCTTTCACCCTCCCACTCCAGTCCATGGTGTTCCACATGATCCATAATTGAGTAATGGCCCCCATCAGACCAATGGATTTCTGGGGAAAAAGGCCTTCATGCCATAAATTATATAGGTTTTACCTCATGAGAGAATACCCCTAAAGAGGAAATAGAGAATATAGAAACCACCAGATATGAGGTAACGAGATCAGTAGAAGGACAGGCTATGACAACCACAATCGTTACAAGATAATGTGAGGTGGGGAAACTGCCATAGCTCAACCATATAACATGACAAAAAAGGATTTAATAGTGCTATAAAGCATTATTTTCATCAGTGTTGTTAAAGGGGGGACCCCTTTATCACTTCTAAAATGGCGCTAATAAATGACTCCCTTTATAATCACATTTTCTAGTGCTGATAAAAGAGGTCCATTATCAGTGCTATAAATATTGTCGATAAAGTCCTTACTATTGCAGTATGTTGTTTGAATAATTAAACATTGTAAAAAATACCCATGTATACACCTATATTAAAATACATTTGTATTGAAATAAACCTATATGAAAATAGATAATTAAATTGAAATAAGTTTTATATCATAAATACAAAAAACACTATTATATACATTTCAAACAATTTTTTTTAAATATATTTTAAATTACTATCCACAAAAATTTGATGACATAGATGATTCATCTTCTTTAGAATCCGTGACCCCCTCTCAAAAAATCCCAGGAATGGTATTCATTAATGAAAAAACCATCCCAACCTGACCAAAATAATCTACATGTATAAGAAAATGAATCTTTTGTTAGAAATATTATAAAGAAATAAATAAAAAATAGAAAATAATACATTAATGAAATGTAAATTTTAAAAAAAGGACACACTTAGAAGAATACCGGTCCCACTATGAATCACATTGACGTGGAGCTGATTCATACATTTCATAAATGAATTATAGATCATTTTCATAAATTATTTCAACAATACGAATAAATTTTGTTAGTTTTGAGTACATTACTTGTCTTTTTAAATAAAATTTCATTTTATACTATAAACATGCACTTTATGTCATACCACCCACATCATGAGTCGGTTTGAAGTGTGAATTATTCATACCCATAAAAAAGGTCTTATGATTTTGTACTAATGTATCAAGAGAATTAGAGCTCATTTTTCTCAGATTTCAGTGAGAGACACACATTTTGAACTAAAATTTCAATCTTAGACTGTTAATGGAAACATAATGTCATACTGGGCACACTGTGTTTCACATTAAGGTTCAGATGATTCAAAATAATAAAAAATGACATGTGGATAATTTCCATAAATTATGAAAATAATATAAATTAGTTTTCTTGGTTCTGAATATTCCACTAGTGTTTTTTTCTAAAATGTGATTTTTTAACAAGAACATACACTTGGAGTTATAATGGTGACATCGTATGTTGTATTTAGGTGATGTTGATTCATACACATCCAAAATAAATTATGTATAATATTCATAAAGTATCAAAAAAAATTAAAGAGTTTTCTTTATATTGAGTTTGTCACTTATGTATTTTAATAAAAGGACATTTTAAATTGAAAACACATAATTTGGGTTCTACCGGTCGTATCGTGTGTCATTTTGATGTGAGACTGAATCTCACCATTCACAAAAGATTTATGAATAATTTTTCAAAATTATAATGAAAAACAGAGCTTGTTTTCACTACTAGAAATTCAGGCTATATCCCTGGTTTAAAAATGTGGCTACATATCCTCAAACAGTGGCTATAGGTAATAGCCACAGTTTGAGAAACTGTGGATAATTTTGGCATGGATATAGGCCTAGAATTATAGCCATAGTTTGGAACTGTAGAAATAGGTATAGATCCACGGTTCAAACTGTGGCTATAGGTATACATCCACAGTTCAAACTGTGGTAATATTAATATAGCCACAATTTAGAACCGTGGCTATAATAGAGGAGGGACACAAATTATTGTCACGGTTAGAAACTGTGGCATTAGACCTATAGCCACGGTAAAAAACCATGGCAATATACCTATAGCCATAGTTAGAAACCATTTATATAGGGTCTGAAAAACAATAAAAAAATATCCCCACCCCCATGCACAACACCCTCCCTCCTGGACACCCCCACCCTACATAAACCCCCCCCCCCTCCCTTGGATAGACCCCTCTCCCCTGCAATGCCCCTGGAAATCCCCCCTTGCAAAGCCCCCCTCCTAGATAGACCCTGGACACCGCCCCAAACCCTAGACACCCCCAGATAGACCCAGGATAGACCCCCCGGACCTTGGATACCCCCCCTTGATAGACCCTGGACACCCCCCCCCCCCCCCGCAGACCGTGGACCCCCCCCCCCCCCCAACGCTAGACAGATCCCCCTGGACAGCCCAGACCTCCACTCCCCTAGATATCCACCCCCACCCTCCTGGACAAAACCTGGAACCCCCACAAAACCTAAACATCCCCCATACCCCCCCCCCAGTCCCCTGGATAGACTCCCCCCTCCCACCCTCATAGACAGACCTTGGACCCCCCCCCCCCCCAAACCTGGACTCCCCCCAGACCCTGGACAGATCCCCCTAGACACCCCCCCCCCCATAACCTGGACACCCCACCCCTTGCACCCCCTACCAGTCCCTCCCTCCCCCCCACCAAGTTTCCCCCGCTCCTCGTGCCAGTTCCCCCTCCCCCTTTCCAGTCCTGCACCCCCCAAACCTAGACACCGCCTGGATAGACCCCCCCAGATAGACCCTAGACAGACCCCCCCATGACAGACCCCCCCATCAAACCCTGGACACCCCCTTTGACACCACCCCAGAATATGTACACCCCCCCAAACCCTAGACAGATCCCCCTAGAAACCCCCCCCCCCCCCCAGAACCTGGACACCCCACCCCTTTCACCCCCTCCTAGTTACCCCCCTCCCCTACCAGTCCTTCAAGAGACCAACCAAACAGAAAAGAAGATTTATTAATGGAAAAACCAACAAAACCCCTTGATGACAACAAGGAAAATAGAAACTCTATTAATAATAGACCCAAGCATCCAAGGACTGGAGCTTCTCTTTATCCAAAATATCTCAAATGCCAGAAGAAACATCATAATAGCATCATTCAAGAAGGTTGCTTGATCAATAATGTTCTGAAACTAGCAAGAGTACATTTCAAAGCCTCTATAGTGCAGGTCTGCAAACATCCGCTATACAATTCAATTGATTAGAACCAGTTGAAAAAGGGAAACAATGAAAGACCAATAAAAACTTTCTTTTAAGAATTAGAAGAATCTCAACAACTTCATTTCCATGGGATTTCATTAAAAATGAATCTTGGGTTGTTTTTAAATTCCTATACCACTTTGATGGACATCCTCTTTCTAATATCAATATATGAATCCGCTAACATCTCTCCATTTTTATACTATATAAATATAATAGTGTCTTTCTCATCCATCCATGCATCGAGGTCATTTGTAATATCAAGATTTTCTTGAATTACATAGGCATCCCTATAAGCTGGGTCATTTTCATCATCCTCACTGGATGACTCATCTGAGCCAAAGAATTAGAGGAGCTTGCTAATGAATCTGATGAGTCAGACACTTTTTCAGTAGGGGCGGGTTTTGGGGGTATTATGTTTTGGTCCTTCATGTTGGAAACTAGGGAACACGTGATAATTGTTCATTTAAAATTGGAATTATCCCTACATTTCTATCTGTTTTTAGAACTTGGTGTTATGAAGCCATAAGAGTCAACCAATTCTTTCTTCCCTTTCCTAGCCCTTGATTTTATGGATTCTTGTTATTAGTTCAGTCAGTAGTAACTATCTGAGAAACAAGGGGCATTATGGATGTTTCCTTTTCAAAACAAATAGATTTATATATAGGGGGAGTTTGAAGGTCATTACATTGAGTCGCACATTCTTTCATAGAGTGACCAATTCGTGAGAATTTTTTGCAGAAAGATGGGGCATTATTAAATACCACATCTTGAATAAAACCATTATCCCCATTTTGAATCCAGAATTGGGATGGAAAAGATTTAGAAACATCGACCTCGGTGCAAATCCTAGAGATAAAGGGGTGTGTAATGTTTAAAGTGGCAGAGTCAGTCTTAATGGATAGCCCAAATATACAAGCAATGGAAAATATGGCACTCTATTTGAAAAGGTGAAGGTGTAAATTCGAGAACCCTAGATAGAGATGAACAAGGGGGGCTCAGCACCTAAGTAAAAGTTCGAAGACCATTTAAGAACCTTCATTTCGCAACCCCCAAAGTTCCAAAATCCACGAGTCCAAAATCTATAATATCTATCTTCTGAAGAAAATCGAAATAGCACATGCAGTGAATTCATTAAACCAATGTGAGAGATGAGGAAATATTATTATAGACCTTTTCAATCTTATGAAGACATTCATATATGTGTCCAATACTCTAGTGGATTCCGACTGGAATTCAAAAGTGCAACAGTAAATTGGACTCCAAATTCCGCACTACTACAGTAGTCAAAAGAGTAACAGTAAAGTGGACTCAAAATTCTGCACTGCGACAGTTGCGGTCCATAAGCATTCGTCCCAACCAGATCAGGAAACACCAATCCAACAATCTCCCTTGTTGCATCCCTTGATGAGAAGGAGGTTAAAAGTGCCCTTTTTCTCTAAATCATGATAATGTGACTGGTCCTGATGGGATAACAAATTAGTTCTTTATATTATACTAGGACAAAGTTCATGATGATCTCCTTAATGCTATGAGGGAGTTCTTTAACCATGCCTCAATGCCCTATGGAATCAACTCCAATTTTATTTCCCTGATCCCAAAGAAGGAAAATGTTGTGGATGTAAAGGATTTCAGACCTATTTCTATTGGGAATGACTTTCCAAATTTCATTAGCAAAATTATTACTATGAGGTTAGGTCTCCTTGCTTATGGGTCTATCTCTTCAAATGACCCCCCCCCCCTGAAAAACCCTCGAACACTCCCCTGAACAACCCCCTAGACACCCCACCTGCACCCTGCATCCTACCCTAAAGACCCCCCCAACCCCCCCAGACAACCCTTGGACACCCCCTTGATATCCCCTCCTATACACCCCACCTGCACCCTCCCCCTGCCCTGTAGACCCCTCGACACCCCCCCAGACAGCCCTTGGACACCCCACCTGCACCTTGCCCGGCAGACCCCCCTAGACGGCCCTTAGACACACCCCTGGTGTAAATACCCGAAGCTTGACATACATGGACATTACATTACTTTTGCGGAATACTTAGTACATTACAAAAACACACACACAAAGATCGTAATAGTTTAGTGTCTTTGGAAACTCGGAATATAATCTTCTAATCATGGTGAAAGATCTTCAACATCTCCCATAATGATCTTCCTTTTTTACCTAAATCCTTTCTTTATATCCTGGGGAAATAAAACATACAAAAGGGTGAGCTCAAATTCTCAGTAATGGTAAACAAAAGAAATATTGATCCCATCATATACATAAGAACATAACTTTTGGAAATCCTAACCTGCAAAAGAGATCATAATATCATAACGTGGGATAAATCATAGAAGTGAAATGTAATCCCAATAATCATAACATAAAACATGAAACTTTGTGGCATACACACATAATCATAGAGAATCATTTCTTATTAGTCAAGACTCATTGTCAAGACTATCTTAGTGGACAAAGTCCATTTCTGAACCGAGTCACCCTCGTTTCAGTCCTATTTCACTGAACCGGTATAACCTACTATTCCAGCCATGTCTATCTCATGAGATATAAAATCTTTACCCAATGAATTGGAGGGATATATAGTTCCCACCCATCTCATAATGATACCATTCTTATGTGTGCCACAAATTCATAAATCATACATCATTGCATAACCCATGTAAAAAAAATGGGAATATTAAACATCATGCCATCATAACATAATACATATAAGATAAAAGGACATCATAAATATAATTCCATCATAACATAATCAAATCAATGTAAAAATAGGGATAGAAATATAACCCTTTATTATCTTAGTTGGAAAATAATTTTGATAAAACACTTGAACTCCATTCGTGAGGAAAATATCCTTTATACTTCAAAAAAAATTCCTTTATTAACATGTCATACAATTATAAACTAATAGAAGTTGATTAAAAATAAACTTGAATACTTTTAAAGTAATCTTCTTGGAAATAATGTTTTAAAAATCTATTCATGTCGTATAAGTTAAAAAAAATATTCTTCTTGTACTTTTGTCGGAAAAGTCAAAAAGTACCTCGTATGAAAAACGACAAAAGATTCCTTTCATATATTTTACTAAAAACTCACCAAAGGGTAAAATTGGATATAAACTATTGTATAAGGATATAAATATTACATATTTAGGAAACATGGATGTCGATGATAAAATACACCCCAGTAAATTTCAAAGTATAAACAATCTCGGATAAAAATGAGATTGTGATATTTTCCCTTACCTTAGGTCTGATATGCTTTGTACGTGTCTGAACCTCCTGTATAATGATTTAAATAAAGTTATTGACTTATTCCAGAATCATACTTTTTTTTATGATATCATATATGGTCATATTCTTAGCTTCTTAGTAGTAATATTTCATTGCTAATTGTTATTTGGGTGTTTATAACTTTTTGTTCTTATGCGTGTTTTGTCGAATAAATTCTTATTCTTTTCATTAGGTTATAGATACCTCATTTCCAGAATGGTATTACTGTAATATATATCATATTCATTCATTCAATTCATTTATATAATCATTATGAAATGAATATCAAGTAGAACGAGTGACATCACATCTTGGAGACGGTATTCCGTACGTACGCACGAGTGATGATATCGTTCCTATGATCGTGGAATTGTATTGGAGTGTATGTATACAATTTAGGAATCAATATCACTTTATAATAGTCATATATAGTCATTATTTACACCATTATACCCATCAAAGTAAGGTGGTGGTGGAAAATAGATTTCACCACGGCGTGGAGACGATATTCCGTACGTACGCACGCGCGGTGATTTCGTTTTCCGTAGGATGGATAGATGGTGAAATAGGGTTGTTTCATACTTATAATAACATATCACTATATGAGTGATACTGATGTCATTACTTCATAATGAAACAACCTAATAATAAGAATTGGAAGAAGAAATAAAGATAAAAGAATCGGTAATGGACATTACCTCTTCTTTGAAGCGCCTCTTTGAGATCTCCCTTTAGGGCACTAAAATTGGTCTTTCAGGAATGCCAGAACCTCTAGGATATTGATAGGGAAGTGTATAAGAGAATTTGGCAGGGTTTGTCCGAGCTTGAAGGCTCAAAGTGTTGTGAGGAAGAGAGGAAGGTGGTGCCCATTTATAAGGGAGGAGAGGGGTACCTTTGGAATAACAAAAACTATTATTTTATTATAAAGTCAAATTACATTTTAATAGCTCCAAATTGATTTATTTCAATGATAAGGTGGGGATGGGTCTAAATCCTCTCATCAAATAGAATTTAGACAAGTTTAGGTCATTATATTAACCTTATCGTTTAGTTTTAACTCTGAGTTAATTAGATTGACATTTACCATATCACTTTGTATTTTTATATTATATAGTTAATAAACTTACCATATACATCCAAGTGACCCCCAAGTTTTGTTTCATTAATATATATAACCTTATCTAAGCCATTTGGACGAACATTAGATTTTCAAAAATAAAATAACAATTAATAATATAATATTTGTTTTAAAAAACTATTTTATGTCAATTTTGACACTATTCAATAGTTGATTTTTGTGAAACTCATAACATAATTATTACTTCGACAAAAGTTAATTAAACCAATCCTAACATGTCATATTAACGTATAAATTTAGTTTAATTCATAAAAAGTCTCAAATTATACCCATTTAGGTATTTATAATATCAATTATTCTAATTTTTCACTATTATGGTAATTACTTCATCATCATTGTGTCAAAAATAAATTAAAATATTTAAAGTCTAAAAATTACAAATAAAATATAATTATGTAGTAAATCTTTTTAGATTTCTAATGAATATTTATAGTCTAATTTATCTTATGTATAACCCCATATTAATAATTATTTACTTAATAAACTTTGATATTAACTATTTTAACCCTTCTTTAAATAAATTAATAATAAATGTCCTAATCTAATCCAAGTGGGCCTAAATGGTCATATGTTATTTTTAAGGTTGTTTTTGGTCGAATTACACTTGTCCAATAGAATTAAGACATGTGTTAGGGTAATAATAATATCATTTTTACCCTTAATTACCCTATTTACTTTTAACCGTGGTAAAAAACTAAAAAGTTACTATTCCCCAAAAATTATTTTCATCTCATTGAACCAAATTTTAGTCCTTGATATTAACATTTTCTCTCGGATTTTCGAAATTCCACTCACAGAAGCGGTAAAATTAAGTTTTATGAAAAATTCAGTTTTTTTAACTACCACTTAGTTGTTTCACTATTCATCAAAAAATGAAAGTTTCCAGAAAAATACCAAAAATTAGGCCTAAGCTATATTTGATATTATGAACTCAATAATGATGTCTATTTTACCAAATTCAGAACATATCAGTTGCATTAATTAATTTAAAAATTAGTTCCCGTTGTCAAAACAAATAGCGTGTTTTTAAGAGATAATAATTATCAAAAGATTGACACTTGTTTATAACTGGTTTAAATATGAAATTACATCCAATGACCAACATTGTATTAAATTGTAAAAATATATTCTAAATATACTTTAAAACCACTCAAATTAATAATTTATCACTATTAATTATTTCTATTAAAAAAGTTCTTATTAATTAAAATTTTGTAATTTTCACTATTCATCAGAATATGAAAGTTATCCGAAAAGTACAAAAATTTCACCTTAGGCTAATTTCGATACTCCGAATCCAAAAATGAAGTCTGTTTTAAGAGCTAAAATTTTAAAATGTGGTTATTACTATTCATAACTGCTAGTTTTAATAATATTTTAATAGCATATCGTTGTTTAGTGAAACTCGGTATTGCGTACTACACACGCTATCGAGGAAGGTCGTGATTGCGTGTAATGCAAAGAAAGTCCAGGATGCATGTTGAGCAAGCTCCTTTTGGTGTAGCGTACAACAGAAGACATTAAAAAGAATATTTTTTTATAAAATCTCGCGGTGTTACATTCTACCCCCCTTAAAATGAATTTCGCCCTCGAAATTCGTTGGGGTTATAAATGGTTTACTACTCGAAGGTTTCTTTAATAGAAACCCATATCGTAAAACGGAATACCAAAACATGGCTTTAAAAACTAAAGTATGAAATGTAACGATTACCCAAATAATCTAATCACTGGGTTTCCACATAGGTGAAAATATGGATATGGAAGAGAAATCTAACCATCATGTTCTGATGGAGAGTGGTAGAGAACATGGCTATGGAAAAGCCAGCAATCACAAAGCCATAAATTTGTGACGATCTAAGGTACCATCCGATTCATCAGATATAAGAGCACTAGGACAACATTTTTGGTTTTCAAGATCATTTCCCTAAAGTTGATGAAATTGGAATTAGAAGAAATACTTTCGTGATTTTGGTATAGTCTCACCGTTTTTTGTTCTTTAGACAATTTACACTTAATCTCTTAATGAATTAAAGTTGAATTTGTCATTCGTGATGTGTTAGCAGATCATGTGATAGAATGATGGGTCATTCCATCTGTCTCAACCAAAAGGTTATAAAAGTTATCAAAAAATATATAAGTCCATCTATAGTGAGATATATATATAGTTCCTAAAATGAACTTATACTTCATATATCAAACTGCTTAATAAAATAAAACTAGTTTCTACTAACCAGGGACTTCATGTAGGCCAGTGGTATGCGATAAAGGCTAGTCGCACTTCGGTTGTGGGTTTGATTCCTACGACCTTGTCCGACGTGATGGGATGTCGCTCGTCCTGCAGGTTGTCCAATTTCTAAAACTATATTACTATAACATCCGATCAATAATATCTAAAAAGCTTCTATCCTTAAACAATACTAACTTATGTCCAACATAATCCATTCCAATCTTTAGGCTTATCCATAATACTGCTGTCCATTCTCATAATATAGTGAAAACGATTACCAGATATTTAATACCATCGTTGATCCCCATATATCATAAGATATGTCTTGTTGGTCACATTCCAAACATTCAAAGGCCTTAATCATGTATTCTCTTGAATACCCATTGAACCTTAGTGAAAACATTAATGTAGTTAAAAGTTAACACTTTCCATATTCCAAAATCCTCAAAATTCTATATACACAAACCATGATATCACTTAGTCCTTATATCAATCATGAGCTCATGAATACTGTCTAACATTTCATTTTCTCCTTATCCCTTCATTATGCGCATATTATCTACTTTCCAAAATATTTGAATCACTTTTCATGGTTACCGGTACCTTAAAATTATTGAAAACCACAATAGACCAATACATAAATATTTCAATACACCATAAAAGTACCTCAACAACATTATTCCTGAATACCAATACATAAACACTTCAGTCCGTCCACTTCAATGATTGTCCTGGAATAAGTCCTTCCTTGATTTAGAAGTAACTTTTTAGGTCAGGGCATTGTGTTGGGTAATGACCATGTCCTCCACAAATAAGACATTAAACCCCATAACAGTCTGTCACTCTATGACCCTTTTCTCCACACAGATAACATTGGTCCCTCCATTTGAGGTATTCCTCAAGGTTCTTCTTCCTTTCATTAGAAATCTCAATCTTCCTTTCTTTATGCTCCTCAACATGCGAACATGCATAATAGTTTATCTTCCTCTTCTTTGATGAATTAGGCATACCACTAAATTTCACATTGTTAATCATATATCATGATGACTGATTTGGCATAATCACAAGATCTTTCTCTCTAGGAATTACACAATTTTGTTTCTCATAGTCACTAATTTGTCCATTGGATTCAATGTTAACCGAATTCCTCTTGGTTCCCTCTATTAACTAAAACACAAAAATAATCTTGTGAGAGGCAAAAATCGTGCTAGGGAAAACAACATAGTAAAGGGGGAGTACCCTCAATATCTAACATCTTAGGTTAAATTCTATGATCGTTAGCGCAATTCTGGGACTATAACCTATACGTATACTTAACCTTAGAGACATCCCTAGACATACCATAGAAATATCTCTAGGGATCTCACTAACGTTTTCGTATCCTAGTTTCCGAAGGATGACTAAACCTCCCTCTGATACCAACTGTAGAGACCCGAAGTTTGATGTACATGGACATTACATTACTTTTGCAGAATACTTACTACATTACAAAAACACACACACAAGGATCGTAATATTTTAGTGTCTTTGGAAACTCGGAATATAATCTTCTAATCATGGTGAAAGATCTTCAACATCTCCCATAAAGATATTCCTTTTTTACCTAAATCCTTTCTTTATATCTTGGGGAAATAAAACATACAAAAGGGTGAGCTCAAATGCTCAGTAAGGGTAAACAAAAGAAATATCAATCACATCATATACATAAGAACATAACTTTAGGAAATCTTAACCTGCAAAATAGATCATAATATCATAACATGGGATAAATCATAGAACTGAAATGTAATCCCAATAATCATAACTTAAAACATGAAACTTTGTGGCATGCACACATAATCATAGATAATCATTTCTTATTAGTCAAGAATCATTGCCAAGACTATCTCAGTGGACAAAGTCCACTTCTGAACCGAGTCACCCTCGTTTCAGTCCTGTTTCACTGAACTGGTATAACCTACCATTCTAGCCATGTCTATCCCATGAGATATAAAATCTTTACCCAATTCATTGGAGGGAGATATAGGTCCCACCCATCTCATAATGATACCATTCTTATGTGTGCCACAAATTCATAAATCATACATCATTGCATAACCCATATAATAAAAACGGAAATCTTAAACATCATTCCATCGTAACATAATCCATATAAGATAAAAGGACATCATAAATATAATTCCATCATAACATAATCAAATAAATGTAAAAATAGGGATAGAAATAGAACCCTTTATTATCTTAGTAGGAAAATAATTTTGATAAAACACTTGAACTCCATTCTTGAGGAAAATATCCTTTATACTTCAAAACAATTTTCCTTTCTTAACATGTCATACAATTATAAACTAATAGAAGTTGATTAAAAATAAACTTGAAAACTTTTAAAGGAATCTTCTTGGAAATAATGTTTTAAAAATCCATTCATCCCGTATAAGTTAAAAAAATATTCTTCTAGTACTTTGGTCGGAAAAGTCTAAAAGTACCTCGTATGAAAAACGACAAAAGATTCCTTTCATATCTTTTACTAAAAACTCACCGAAGGGTAAAATTAGATATAAACTATTGTATAAGGATATAAATATTACATATTGAGGAAACATGGAGTTGGATGATAAAATACACCCCAGTAAATTTCAAAGTATAAACAATCTCAGATAAAAATGAGATTGTGATATTTTCCCTTACCATAGGTCCGATATGCTTTGTACATGTCCGAAACTCCTGTATAATGATTTAAATAATGTTATTGACTTATTCCAGAATCATTCTTATTTTTATGATATCATATATGGTCATATTCTTAGCTTCTTAGTAGTAATATTTCATTGCTACTTGTTATTCAGGTGTTTATAACTTTTTGTTCTTATGCGTGTTTTGTCAAATAAATTCTTATTCTTCTCTTTAGGTTATAGATACCTCATTTCCAGAATGTTATTAGTGTAATATATATCATATTCATTTCATTTATATAATCATTATGAAATGAAGATCACGTAGAATGAGTCGCATCACATCGTGGAGACGGTATTCCGTACGTACGCACGAGTGATGATCTCGTTCCTATGATCGTGGAATTGTATTGGAGTGTATGTATACAATTTCAGAATCAATATCACTTTATAATAGTCATATATAGTCATTATTTACACCATTATACCCATCCAAGTAAGGTGGTGGTGGAAAATAGATTTCACCACGGCGTGGAGATGGTATTCTGTACGTACGCACGCGCGGTGATTTCGTTTTCCGTAGGATGGATAGATGGTGAAATAGAGTTGTTTCATACTTATAATAACATATCATTATATGAGTGATACTGATGTTATTACTTCATAATTAAACAACCTAAGAATAAGAAGCGGAAGAAGAAATAAAGTCAAAAGAATCGGTAATGGATATTACCTCTTCTTTGAAACGCCTCTTTGAGAACTCCCTATAGGGCACTAAAATTGGTCTTTGAGGAAGACCAGAACCTCTAGGATATTTCTAGGGAAGTGGATAAGAGAATTTGGCAGGGTTTGGCTGATCGTTAAGGCTCAAAGTGTTGTTAGGAAGAGAAGAAGGTGGTTCTCTTTTATAAGGGAGGAGAGGGGTACCTTTGGAATAACAAAAACTATTATTTTATTATAAAGTCAAATTCGGTTTTAAATAGATCCAAATTGATTTATTTCGAAGATAAGGTGGGTATGGGTGGAAATCCTCTCATCCAATATAATTTAGACAAGTTTAGGTCATTATATTAAACTTATCTTTTAGTTTTAACTCTTAGTTAATTAGATTGACATTTACCATGTCACTTTGTATTTTTATATTATATAGTTAATAAACTTACCATATACATCCAAGAGGCCCCCAAGTTGTGTTTTATTAATAAATATAACCTTATCTAAGTCATTTGGACGAACCTTAGATTTTTAGGAATAAAATAACAATTAATAATATAATATTTGTTTTAAAAAACTATTTTATGTCAATTTTGACACTATTCAATAGTTTATTTTTTTGAAACTCATAGCAGAATTATTACTTCGACCAATGTTAATTAAATCAACCCTAACATGTCATATTAACCTATAAAATTAGTTTAATTCATAAAAAGTCTCAAATTATACTTATTTAGGTATTTATAATATCAATTATTCTAATTTTTCACTATTATGGTAATTACTGCATCATCATTGTGTCATAAATAAATTAAATTATTTAAAGTCTAAAAATTAAAAATAAATTATCATTATCTAGGAAATATTGTTTTCTTTCTAATGAATATTTATAGTCTAATTTATCTTATGTATAACCCCATATTAAAAATTATTTACTTATTAAAATTTGATTTTAACTATTTTAACCCTTCTTTAAATAAATTAATAATAAATGTCCTAATCTAATACAGGTGGGACTAAATGGTCATATTTTATTCCGAAGGTTGTTTTTTGTCGAATTACAATTGTCCAATAGAATTAGGACTTGTGTTAGGCTAATAATATTATTATTTTTACCCTTAATTACCCTATTTACTTTTAACTGTGGTAAAAAAACAAAAAAGTTACTATTCACCAAAAATTATTTTCATCTCATTGAACCACATTTTAGTCCTTGATATTAATCGTGTCTCTCGGATTTTCGAAATTCCACTCACAGAAGCGGTAAAATTATGTTATATGAAAAATTTAGTTTTTTTAACTACCACTTAGTGGTTTCACTATTCATCAAAAAATGAATGTTTCAAGAAAAATACCAAAAATTAGGCCTAACCTATATTTGATATTATGAACTCAAAAATGATGTCTATTTTACCAAATTCAGAACATATCAGTTGCATTAATTAATTTAAAAATTAGTTCCCGTCGTTAAAACAAATATCATGTTTTTAAGAGATAATAACTATCAAAAGATTGACACTTGTTTATAACTGGTTTAAATGTGAAATTACATCCAATGACCATCATTGTATTAAATTGTAAAAATATATTCTAAATATACTTTAAAACCACTCAAATTAATAATGTATCACTATTAATTATTTCTATTAAAAAAGTTCTTTTTAATTAATATTTTGTAATTTTCACTATTCATCAGAATATGAAAGTTATCCGAAAAGTACCAAAAATTCACCTTAGGCTAAATTCGATACTCCGAATCCAAAAATCAATTCCATTTTGAGAGCTCAAATTTCTAAAATTTTAAAAGTTGGTTTTAACTATTCATAACGGCTAGTTCTAATAATATTTTAATAGCATATCGCTGTTTAGTGAAACATGGTATTGCGTACTACACACGCTATCGAGGAAGGTCGTGATTGCGTGTAATGCAAGGCAAGTCAAGGATGTGTGTTGAGCAAGCTCCTTTTGGTGTAGCGTACAACACAAGACATTAAAAAGAATATTTTTTATAAAATCTCAGGCTGTTACACCTGG
Source organism: Viscum album (assembly GCA_963277665.1). Taxonomy (NCBI): domain Eukaryota; kingdom Viridiplantae; phylum Streptophyta; class Magnoliopsida; order Santalales; family Viscaceae; genus Viscum; species Viscum album. The sequence continues at coordinate 340,338,563 of OY728134.1, read as the reverse complement.
ACAGCCCCTCCAAGACACCCCACCGGCACCCTCCCCCTACCCTACAGACCCCCCTGGCACCCCCCAGATAGCCCTTAGGAACCCCCTGGATAACCCCTCCTAGACACCCCACCTGCACCCCCTACCCTGCAGACCCCCCCCCCCCGGACAGCCCATGGACACCCCACCTGGACAACCCCTCCTAGAAAATTCTATAGTCATCAGTACCTTAACATCATTATAAAATAATTATAAATGAACAATTCCTTGAAACTATTCCAAGAATTGTCTTTATATGGCATAGTTAGAATAACAGACTTCCACCACTTATAACTCAGACCCTCAAGTAGGATGGTTACACAAATAACCTTAAGAGACTCATAAATCTAAATCTAGATAAAAATATCTTCAACCTTTAGTACCAAACCAATTCATCCTAATAATCTTGTTACACGGGAATTATTGCGGGGCTACCATATTGATTCTGGGGGTCCTAGGTGTGCATTCAAGATCAATTTATTCAAGGCTTTTGATTCTGTCAGGTGGGACTTCTTATGGGATGCTTTGGATCTTCTCATATTTTCTGGTAGGTTCTCGTCTTGGGTTAAAAGATGTGTCTCTACCCCAATGTTCTCGGTGAACATTAATGGAATTTTACATTGATACTTTTTGGGGAAAATAGGGATCAGGCAAGGGGATCCGCTTTTGCCTTCCTTTTTGTGATTTTCATGGAGTTTTTCTCTTGAATCCTGGAATGCCGGAGGCTGGGGGCTGGTGCGGTGGCTGGATTGGCTGGTACGGGCGGGAAGGTAGGCAGCAGGGGGAAGGAAGTGGGTTGGTGGAGGCTGCAATAGGTGGCAGGGGGCTGTTGTAGGCTGGATTGCTGGTGGATGTGGGCTATTGTGCATGTGGCAGGGGCTGGTGCGGGCTGGGATGTTGGAGGTCGGGGGCTGGTGAGGGATAAAACTGGTGTATGGGGCTGTTTTGAAGGTGTTAGAGGGCTGGCATGAGTTTTTTGCAAGATGTTGGGGGTGGTGGCTGGTGGGGTGGCCGGTGTGGTGGCCGGTGCGGGCTGGATTGTAGGTGGCTGGGGGATGGTGCGGGCTCAAATGCAGGTGGAAGGGGGCAGGAATGCTGGTGAAAGGGGGCTGGTTGTAGGTGCTGGGGGGTTGGTGTGGGCTGATTCGAAGGTGGAAGGGGGTCTGTTAAGCACTGGAATGTTGGTGGCATCAGGCTAAAATGTAGGTGGAAGGGGGATGGTGTGGGATGGATGTGGTTGGAACACGGCCAAATCATGACATTACCATGGAGTGACCGCGGCGAGACCGCGGCGTGACCACAACATGTTGGCCTGGTCCAGCGACATCTGTGGGGAAGCATCTTTCGGCCAAGAGCAAAGGGAGCAGGAGGAGGCGGGGCCACATTCTGGTCATCGCCCCACCGGCAGAAATTATGATTATTCATTCTCAACACTGATCACAAGAGTTATAGAATTCTATCACTATGAACCACCACAGGGTGTCGTCATGGAGCATATCCAAATCACAACATTAATGTGGCATGATCGCGGTGTGACTGCGGCGTGACCGCGGCGTGTTGTCCTGGTCCAACAACATCTGTGGGGCAGCATCATCTGGCCAGGAGTGAATCGAGCGGGAGGAGGTGGGGAAACATTCAGATCATCGCCCCGCCGACAAAAATTGTGATTAGTCAGTCTCAACATTGATCACAAGACTCATGGAATACTATTACTACAAACTACTATGGGGTGTCGTATTGGAGTACGGCCAAATAACAGCAAGACCACAGTGTGACCACGGTGTGTTGGCCCTGTCCAGTGACATCTGTGGGGAAACATCTTCCAACCAGGAGAGAAAGGAGCAGGAGGAGGCGGGGCAACATTCTGACCGTCGCCCTACTGGCAGAAATTGTGATTAGTCTGTCTCAACATTGATCACAAGACTCATGGAATACTATCACTGCGAACTGCCACGGGGTGACGTCCTGGAGCAGGTCCAAATCCCGGCGTGACCACGACATGACCGCGGCATGACCTCAGTGTGTTGGCCCGGTGCAGTGACATCCGCAGGGCAGCATCATCCTACTAGGAGCAAAGGGAGCGGGAGGAGGTGGGGTAACATTCCGGCCATCACTCCGCCAGCAGAAATTGTGATTAGACAGTCTCAACATTGATCGCAAGACTCATGGAATAATATCATTGCGAACCACCACGGGGCGTCGTCCTAGAGTAGGGCCAAATCACGGCGTGACTATGGCGTGACCACACTGTGACTGCGGAATGACCACGGAGTGTTGGCCCAGTCCAGCGACATCCATAGGGCAGCGTCATCCAGCTAGGAGCGAAGGGAGTGGGAGGAGGTGGGGAAACATTCCGGCGGTCTCCCCGCCGACAGATGATATAACAGATCAACTATTTAATATGCTATAACAAGGGATCTCCAGAGAAGGTTATAGCGATCGGCACAATGATGCAATGTCTAAAGGGGAACAAAATGACAGAAAAGAACCATACACCCTACACAAACCATTTACAAATTCATTCACTTTTCCAAAACATGGAAATTTTATTTAAAATATTCAAGTTTGAAAAGGAAAGTGTCTTGGTCATGGAATATGCCTACTCGGGCAGTGTCATTTGAGTTAAACAAGTATGATAAGACAATTTATATTATTCAAATAAAACAAAAAAAACTAGCCAGAAAACATACACCAACAAGAGGCAAATCCGAACATGATACAAATAACTATCACTACTCTTTGGTTTAGAAGACAGCTCACCTCCATTGGAGGGGTTTTATTATAAAATCTTGGAATTTCATTATCACGCAATTACTTTAATTATATTTAACATATATTCTAAAACTCATTCAGAACAAATCAAATGAAATAATTTAAGCAACTAGATCAACATAACTATCACTGTGAGTTTTCGTAGATAGCGCACCTTCTTTGGAGGGGTTTTATTATAATAACATGCCTTTATTTATCAAATGAAACAACTATATTAAGGAACACTTATTCAAGATATGCAGTTCAATATAATTAAGAATAATTAAGAAAGAAGCTAAATTCAATTTAAAGCATTCTTGAATTAAAGAGGCTATAAGAGGGATTCTACCTGAAGGTGGAACCAACCCATCCACTTCAGCTCTTGGATCTTTCCAACTAAAATTTGATGCTCCCGCACTGGGTATACACACCTTCACACACATTCAAGGACACCAAGCCCCTATGAACACACCTTCATGGCCATGAACATGTGCAAGGGGATCCTTTCACATATGATTATATGCACATACCAGTCTCCACTCACCTACATATGCATTTATATATATATATACATGGAAAAACATAGCACCATTAGTGCATAATAACTACCATGTTTGACTATACACATAATGGGGGTACCCACATACATATACTTTCTTACATATGCACACACAGGTGAGTCTCCCTTACCATGGATACTCGAAACCAACGAGCAGGGATCAACGCACTACACAAAGGATATTAGCAACATTAAAACACATAAAGGATGCTACATAACCAGTGAGAAACCAACCAATGACCTTAAAGCCTTACCTCAATTGGGATATCCAAATCCACCTGAACCAACATGAAATGATCTAACACCCTACTGAAAACATAATTTGGAGTCAAAAACACTGAAATCCTCATATACATGAGGTGTGTGACAAGTAGTAACCATATAATCTTACCTCAGATCAATGTCAGTGGACTGAATCAATCTGAACCCCATTTGCCCCCCTTAGCAGAATATAATTACCCTTTGTTCACGAAAATAAGTAAAATACCTATGTGTCCAATGCAATAATGAAAATAAAGTAAAAACTAAACTAAAACATACCTTTCTCCTGTGACTATACATGTCACTGCCCAACATATAAGAACCAAAATGCCCCATGGGTCAAATCATGATCCTGTATGAAATGGGGTAATAAATCCCTATTTCAAAATGATACTATCAAATAGTACATTCCTATTAATTAACAATTATTATTCCTGTTAATGGTATATAATTAGTCTGGCTTGAGTTTTAGCTTAATTTGGTTTTGTTCGATACATGTTTTTATCCCACCCGATAATAAAATTTTACTAGAGGACACAATTTCTAATCAAATAGAATATATCATAACAAAAAAAGGGATCCACACCTATGAAGAAGGTTGAACATGATAAGAAAGAATGTTTGATCATATAGTTTGATGAGTTGTAAAAGGATAAAAAAAATATTGAGAGTTCTCTAATTTCTCAAGTGAATATGAAATTTTCAAACAATAATAAACATGTGAAAGATTAGAAAACCATGTTTCCTCAATATAAATGTTTATTATGTGTGAAATAAGAAAGTGAAAAGAAAATATAACACTTTTTAGCTACAAATAAAAGTGGTCCAATGTTGATAAAAAATCATAATAACGTAGAAGTTGATAAACCCACCTTATTACCATACTTGTTGATATAAAACAACAATTGAATGATTATGTCACATAACAATCAATTCACGTATATATATTTTTTTGAAGGAAAACAATTTTTCAAAATGAATCCTTCATATAGTGTTGTTATTCCATTGAAAAAATCAACACGGAGAAAAGATGAAAATATATTCTTGTTAATCATATCTCTAAAAAAGTTCCAATACCTTTCCCATGAGTTAATTCCATATTGATAGGGAACTTTTAATTTAGATAACACTTTATAATTCAATGAAATATGGTTACCCATTCAACTATATGTGAATCCAAAAATAACGACACATTTATTCATAATCCAATTTCCCTTCACATGCATCTTGAACATATTAAAACAGTGTGCATTAGATAACATTTTCATTTGAAAATTATAACACTCCATTTACATGAAAAATACATCCACAAAGCATCAATGGTATGAATAATTATACACATATAATATTCATAATATTTTTATGAGCTCGAAATTATTTCACGTAGAATATAATATTCTTTATGAAACTAGAAACAAATCATATATTGTTCACCTAAATCGAAAAGAAATAATGTTCTTGTGGTATATTCCATGTGAACATCCAATGATTTATATCTACTAACACCGCAATGATAACTGTTTTTATGTTTTGAAAAAACCAAAATCAATCATTTATTACAGTATGATATTGATTTTCTTGAATTCAATAATTTAATGTTGACCATCAAATTATCCTTCCAACACTAGAGCTCTAGGCTGAAAACCCGGGGTATGCCAAACTTGATTCAATAGAGTTCCATATATGTTTGTCCATGCCTACCATTATTCTGGATGATTTCCTTGACAAGGAACCATGATAAGGTACATTACACATTCCATGGACTACTGACCTAAAACACATTACCAATTCCTAGGATTTCACTCATCTTCCATGGGATAATGGAATTTTTGTGAATTCTCATTATATAAAAGATTACATTCCCAAGGAGAATAAATAATGCTATGTGTGGAGTAACCATTAGAGGTATTATATAACAATGCTTCAAGAACAACCAAGAGAAAACCCTCTAACAAAACACCAAAAAATAACAAATACTTTTACATATGACACATTTTTTAATTCATTATAATTACCAATTATCATTCCCCATATTCCATTATGTCAAATATCAGTTATTTTCAATATAACAATGTGTGTTTTTCAATTTCATACCAATTATACAGTTACATGCTACATTATCAATTCATGTTTCAATTGTGTCAATTCCAATTCAGAAACTGGGAATTACAAATTCTAATTCACATGTCATGAGAAGAACAAATTCAATTCACAATTAAATTAATTCTTTAATCAATTGCTCCTTCCTAGTATAAGGCACAAGACTCATACCATCCATGATCTAACCCAAAGTTATAGATAATAACACCAAGTTGGTGGCCAAAGGATCATGGTATTCATCACCAATTGACCCAACATGATATGTGGAAGGTCTAATAGTGAGTATTTGAGAAATTTCCATGGTTTATAAATAGAAGAGGTCACACACATGACATGATGACACTATCATACATGATGCAAATACTATAAAACCAATGAATACATTAGTGGGATTTTTCAAATCACCCACCTCAATAAAAATAATATTAATCCGAAAACATAAAATTTTGATGAATGTAATCCACCATAATCCTATATAGAAACTGATAAATACACCACATCAAGTCCATTAGAATAATATCAAAGTGGAAGATAAAAGGAATTCACCAATTTTGGTGCAGAATGCAATGAATATAGATGCTTGAATCGAAGAATGGATTGAGAGATCTATGATTCAAGGTATCTTACAAATGTGGTCAAAATGAATTAGGGTTGTAAGCCTGTAGAGATCTATTCCAGAGAAAGTGAGATCGCGATGGAGGAAGTGAGCTCGCCAATTAGGGTTCATGCTCGGGAGGTAGGGTTGGAGGAGATATCTCGATGGAGGAGGAGATCTCGTTTAGTGGAGAGATCTGTTTGAGCAGAGATTTTTTTCGATGGAGGAAGTGAGCTCGTGGGTTCATGCTTCGAAAGTAGGGTTCGACGAAGGGGAGATCTGTTCGAAGATGTGCGGAGAGATCTGTTCGTGGGTTAGCTATGATTATTTTGGGGGTTTCCCCAATGGATTCTAAAACTGTAGTGAAATATTATTTGGGGGGTCCCTATAGTTTCTAAAAACCATAGGAAAATATTGTCTAATGTAATCTATTCCCAATGGTTTAATGAATCCATTGGGAAAACTAAATAAATTATTACTTAAACCAATGGTTTTTTCAAACTGTTGGTATGCAGGTGTTGGTATAAGTGGTATTTCCACTAGTGAATGTAATTTAAAATATATTATTGAATCTAACTATGTATAGGTAAATTAATTCAACGTGGGTGTGGAATGAACCCACCAAAAGGAGGACAGATTGCAGCATACAAATCTATATTTATAAGCTATAATTAAAAAAAAGTTGACATAATGACCTGGATTTTTAAAAGAAAAGGTGTTAAATTTATACCAATAACAACTATTGTTATCTAATAAAATCTGATTTGTTGCAACTAATATCAAGCCATGATTTAGTGAAAGAAATATTTTATAAATAAGAGTACATATTTGGATAAACCTAATCATGGAGAAATGGCAGAGTTAAAGATGGAATGTAATGGTTATTCAACCTTATCTAAGATTAAAGAAACCTATAGAGACTAACTACACCCCATGCCTCACCCCCTTTCCCCACTGCCCCACTGCCCCACCCCCTCCCCCTGCCCTGCAGACCACCTGCAGACCACCCCCTGCCCTGCAGACCTCCCCACTCCACCATGCCACCTCCACCCACCCCCTCACCCTCCCCCCTGCCCTACAGACCTCCCCCTACAAACATCCCCCTACCCCGACCCCATTCCCCCCTCCACCCTGCCCCCTCCCCCTACCCGCTCCACCCACCCCCTGCCCCCTGCCCCCTCCTCTACAGACCTCCCCCCTGCCACCTACCCGCCTACCCCCCTCCACCCTGCTCCCTTCCCCCCTACCCCCTGCCCCATGCCCCATACCACCTTCCCCCCTCCACCCAGCCCCTATCCTGCACAGCCCCCTACACCCCCTTGCCTGCAGCAGCCCCCTAGCCTGCACCACCCCCAAGCCTGCACCTTCCCCTTAGCCTGCACACCCCCTTGTGAGTCAAAAAAAACTTTGGAGATGACTATGGTGTCTCAAATGAGAGGATTAAGTATTAAAATGGAAAACAAAAATGCAATAATTTCAAACAAGCAATATAAGCATAAACTACCACAAAAGGAACCTTATATATATTCTCACATGCATAATCATGGGCTTTGATGCCTAAAGAAATATTTAGTTAAATATTCCCATTATTACCTTTGTTCTTCATAATGTCGATACATTTTGAGGAATTTAATAGGTAATTTTGGATTCTTCTTCCAGTTATAAATCCAAATTGATTTTATTATATGATGCCTCAAGCAATAGATCATAGCCTCAAATAAATGACTTTGCTAATAATTTTTGGATTTGTGTTCTCAATGTAAATAGGATTGAAATCATTAATATCCACTACATTATCATTTTTTTAATCAAAGTAATAAAATTGGAATTGATTACATAAGGTATAGAAGAATTATTAAAGAATTATCTCATACAATTATGTAAATAAACATGCACAATAACCATGTAAACCATAAAAAAATTGTTTGTGAACCCATCAAGCCCAACCACACTCTCAAATAATGAGAAGAGTGAAGTATTTACCTCCTTATCATCAAAATATGTAGTTAAATACTTGTTCTAATTATTATCAACAACACAAGTAATTTTATCCATCATCTGGAAGGTAAAATCTTCTCCTTTCTTTAAGAAAAGTCTTCCAAAATAGTCATCCATAACATTAGAAAATTCATTATATGAGTTCAATAAATACCCATCGATTCTATGGGTAGTGAATCCTCTTCCAATTCATTTTTCCTGGTGTAGTAATGAAAAAATATAGTTTTTCTATATCCCTAATACATTCATATTATATTATACTAGTTTTATCCTAGACTTTCTTTCATAAATCTGTTTTCATAAAGCTGAGACAGGTTTTTAATCTCATCATTTGAAGAATCACTCTAATTCTGATTAATATTATGAAATTGTAGTAATGTTGTCTCGGGATCTTTGATATCATTACCCATATTATATAAATATACCTTCTTCCATAAAAGAATCATCCTTTTAACATTCATCAACATTTTTCCCATGATTTGAATAGGTATTCCATAAATTTCCATGTTCCAAGTAATGATGATAATCCCCCTACAACCAGGAAAAAAAGCCAGGAATTGTTGAATTCAAATGGAAGGTGAGATGATGTCAATTTATTTGTGAAAATATCAACCATAAAAAGATTGTGATCATAGTGACATTTTTGGGAGAGCTAGACCTGAAACATCAATAACATAATTATTGTCATTAATTTGAACAAAATATATATCCCATTTTCTAGCTTGTAATACATTGATGTTGTATCTACACCATGTTTAGTAACCACCCACAATTGTATCTTCAACCACGCTATATTTATAAAAATAGGATGAAAATTCAGAATCTTCCATCATATTGATGTGTGGACTAATTTTTTCCTCATTCCTTAGAATAGTGTTAAAATCCCTCAGAATCACCCAACTATATGAACACTAAGAAATTACCCATTCAAGATTATTCAAAATATCTATTTATTTAATGTAAGAGTTATAAGAATAAACAAAATATAGGGAGATTAAAATTCCTTGGATACCAATATCATCTAAAAAGTCTTTCTGATTTTCTATACATGAATGCAGGATGATACAGTCATACATTAAAATATAGAGATTCTTAGAGTCATTATCACTGTCTTTTTGTGATACATAGGAATATTCAAGGGAGGACCATTTAAAGTCACTCCATTTGTCAAACTCTATATTAGGTTTAGCTAAACTAATCATCATGGGTTTTTTGGCCATAATAAAGTATCTCAGGGATGTGATTGTGGGAGAGTTCCCAAGACCTTGAAATTTACAAAAGAGAATCTTCATTTATAAAGGGATATCATAGCTCTTGTTTTGAAAAACACAAGGAATCAATAGAAATCAAATTAATTTCAAAACATGTTATCAATGCCCATAACCTATTGATCAAGATGAGTCAGCTCGGCCTAGGCACTCTTGTTTAAAATTTCACCTAAACTCTGAAGCTCAGCATTGAAATCCCTTTCAAATTTCCTGAAAACATCACATATTCATGATAAACCAAGTGTTCGGGTAAATAAGAAACTAAAAGTCCAATCAACTTACAGGATATAATCCATGACCATTCGGTCTCTAGAGGAATTTAGAGGTATGAGGAATGGTGAGGGAGAAGGAGTATTCACCGGGGGAGAGGGTCGAGGGTGGGAGGTGGAAGTCGAGGACGAGGGTGGGGGGCGTCGTGAAACACCGATGGCCCAGAAGTGTAGCAGCGATGTCAGGGAGGAGTGCGCGGATAGCAGATCTAGGTCAAGGGTTCGAGGAGTCATGGACAGTGGGGAGGAGGAGCTCGAGGATCAGGGGAGGAGAGGAGGAGAACATCATGGAGAGCATTGCGGAGAGCATCGCGAACTGGGGAGGAGGAGCTCGTGGATCAGGGGAGGAGTGGAGTCGCGGACTAGGGAGGAGGAGCCCAATAGATAGTCAAAAAAACATTACTACGGAATTTTTTAATCCATGGATATAAATTATGATATAGACATAGTTTTAATAGAACTATGTGTAGAAACTAAGCTATAGCCACAAACTTATAAAACTTTGGCTATAGGTCCGTGTCTATAGCCCTGTTTTCTAGTAGTGTTTCTTTGTTCTCATCGAGTGACACAAATTTCAAACTAAAATATCAATTTTAAACTAACAATAGAAACTTTTAGTCAAACATGGAACATAATGTATATGATTGAGGTGTGTCTTATTCTTAGACATCACATATTACTTAGGGATCATTATCCTAATGTATCAAAATAATATTAATTCTGTTTATTGGCCTTTAGTATGTCACTTGTCTTTTTTGATAAAATTAATGTCAATTGTAAATAAAAAGTCACACTTTGGGTCATACTGTTCACAACATGTGTCAGATTGAGGTGTGTCTAATTCCTACACATTAAAAATGACTGATGTTTAATTTTTTAAAATAATCAAAATAATCCAATTTTTTTCTCAGTTTTGAGTATTTCACTTGTTCTTTGTACTAAAATTAATGTCAATTTAAAATGAAAAGTTACACTCAGAGTCATACCAGTCACATAGTACGCCATATTTTGGTGCTTCTGATTCCTAAAAGTCAAAAATGACATATGGATCATTTTACTAATGTATAAAAACAATTTGAGTTGGATTTCATGGTTTTGAGAATGTCATATATGTTTTTTTTCAGAAATATCATTTCATTCTGAAAAAAATAAATTTTAGTCATATCAATCTCATAATGTTTTATTTTTATGTGAGGACTATTCATATAGACCACAAATTAATTATGATTAATTTTACTAAATTATCAAGATAGAAAAAGTGTATTTTCTTAGTTTTTTTAGTGACAATATTTTTGAACTAACATGTCAATTTTAAAATGATAATAGACACTTTGATTCATATTGGCCACATCGTGCATCAGATTGAGGTGAAGTTGATTCAAACACCTAAAAATGAATTAGGGATCATTTTCCTATAGAATATAAAGAATCGGAATGTGTTTTGTTATTTTTGAGAATGCTAATTATATTTTTTAATAAAATTTGATTTTAAACTGAAAACACACATTAGGTTATACTGGTCATATCGTGGGACAGTTTTATGTGATACTATTTCCTGTAAATTATAAATAACATATGAATAATTTTACTAAATTATCAACATAATTAGTGTGGGTTTTCTTCATTTTTATTGAGTGACACACTTTTTGAACTAAAATGTAAAATCAAAACAGATAACAGACAGTTTTAGTCATACCAAGAAAACAATGTTTCAGATTGAGGTTAGGATAATTCATACATGGAGAAATAAATTATGGATCATTTTACTAAAGTATAAAATCAATATGAATGTTTTTACCAGTCTTCAGTATGTCACCTATCCTTTTTACTAAAATCATTAACAATTTTAAATAAAAATACACACTTTGAATCATACCAGTCACACTATGCATCATATTGAGGTGAGAGTGATTCTTATACATAAAAAATGACCTATGGATCATTATATTAAATTATAAAAACAACCTTAATATGTTTTCTTGGTTTTGAGTACATCCCTGGTTCTTTTTACTAAAATTACTGTCAATTTTAAATTAAAATACACACTTGGAGTAATTTCCACAGCATCGTACATTGGATTGAGGGGAATTTTATTATCATACATTTATAAATGACATATAGATCATTATCCTCATGTATAAAAAATCCGATATGATTTATTGTTTTTTAGTATGTCACTTGTCATTTTTACTAAAATTAATGTCATTTTTAAATAAAATGAAACTCTTGGAGTCATACCGGTCACACCAGAAATACGATTGCGGTGTAGGTGATTCCTACCCATCATATATTACTAATGGATCATTTTCATAAAATATATAAAAAGTATAAATTAGTTTTCTGAGTTTTCAATATTTCATTTGTCCTTTTTACTTGAATTAATTTCAATTTTAAATAAAAATACACACTTTGAGTCTTACCAGTCACACCCTATGTCGAATTGGGTTTTTGTTGATTATTACATGACAATAATGACTTGTGAATCATTTTTTTAATGTATCAAAATAATCTGAAAGTGTTTTCTCATTTTTGAGAATGACTCTTTTTTCCTTTTTACAAAAAATAAAGTCAATTTTAAATAAAAGGACACACTTGGAGTCATACCAGTCACAAAATGCATAAAATTGTGGTTTCAATGAATCATAAACATAAAAATTACTTATTAATCATTTTCCATATGTATCAAAATAATCCAAGATCAATTTGTTGGTCTTGAGTATTCGGCTTCACCTTTTTACTAAAATTAATGACAATGTAAAATAAAAAGTCACACTTGGAGTCATACCTATTACAATGTGTGTAGGATTAAGGCATGGCTAATTATTAAATGTCATAAATGACTTATGGGTCATTCTATTAGTGTAAAAATACCATTCTCATGTGTTTTATTTGTTTTGAGTCTGTCACATATTTTTTTACTATAATATCATGTCAAACTGGAAACATGCAATTTGAGTCATACTAGTCACATCATGTATCAGTTGGATGTGGAAATGATTCCCACCTGTCAAGAATGACTTATGAATCATTGTTATAAATTACCAAGGCAATAAAAGTATTTTTATTTGTTTTTAGTGAGTAACATACTTTTTGAATTAAAATGTCAGTTTTAAAGTAATAACATACACTTGGAGTTATTATAGGCACACTATGAATCAAATAAAGGTGAAGTTTATTTCTCTATGGAAAAAATAACTTATGTATCATATTCCTAAATAATAAAATAAATATGAATAATTTTTATCAATTTTGAGTATGTAGGTTTTCTTTTTTATTAATATTTATGCCAATTTAAAATAATAAGACACACTTATAGTCATACCAATAGCACCATACATCATATTAAAGTGTGGATGATTCATACACACCAAAAATGAATGATAGATCATTTTACTATAGTATAATTATAATATTAATTCATTTCGTGTGTATTAAGTATGTCGGTTTTAATTTTTTAATAAAATTAACTTCAATTTAAAAAAAGATATACTTGGAGTCATTGCAGTCACATCGTGCATCTGATTGAAGTGTGGGTGATTCTTAAAAATAAAAAATTACTTATGGATTGTTTTTATAAACTATAAATACTACCCTAATGTGTTTTCTCAATGTTAAGTAGTCTCTTGTGTTTTTTAATAATATTAATTCCAATTTTAAATAAAAAGAAAAACTTTGTCCCATACCGGTCACACCATGTGTTTGGTTGAAGTGTGATTAATTCCTAAATGTAAAAATTTACTTACGGATAATTTAACTAAATTATCAAATATAATTAATTGTGTTTTCTTATTGTTGAGTATATCATGTTTGTTTTGATCTTAAATGTAAATTATAAATTGAAAACATAGGATTCAATTCATATAGAGCACATTATGTATTAGATTGAGGTGAATGTTATTGAGTTTGTAATGTTTGTTTTAATTTTAAATCTTTGAACCAATCCAAAAATAAGATAGATTCTCTATTTGGATGGAAAAAATATCACCATGATTCCTAGAACACCATATCCATAAGAAACTTGTTCTCACTTTTCAAGCCTGCTACTAAGAGTTGAAAGAAAAATTTGACTTCACATAAAGAATACAACTATATAAGAAAAACAATTAAGTCACTAATACTATTAATAAATAAATTAAAAATATGTATGAATCAATAAATTAATAAAATTTCAATTTTAAACTGAAATAAGAAAATTTGAGTCATCAATGGTACACTATGTACCAGATTGAGGTATGGTTGATTCCACCATGTCTTTTTTATCCTATAGTTCATGATCATAGTACATGAGTGAATACCTCCTTGCCAACATGATTTTTTAAAGATATGGTGTCCATTATTTGAATGTTCCTATATATTTATCGACTGTATGAATATATGCCTCATCGTGTTGAATAGGTAGCTCAGTGCTCAACTAATGTTCTATGTTAATCCCCACTCTCACATGAAATGTTTGAAGTTGTTTTTTATGTACTGTGTCTTCTTGGATGTTGTAAAAAGTAGCCATCATAACTAGGCAATGGCTGGGTGTTGATAGATATAAATCACAATCATTTTCATCATATTGAATATATATACAATAAAGGTAGTAGTGTCTTCCTAATTCACACTTCATAGAAACAATTATGTGAATATTTATTACCTCATCTAAGACAGATCATTGAGGGGATTGACTAACCTCAATGATACTGGGGGGAGGGGGATCATCACGTAGTGGTTTCTTTTGAGTTGTTTTTACCTTTTATTCCTGCCATATCATTTACTAACAACCCATAATAGGAAACAACCTACTTCATGTGGAGCTAATCATGCATACATCTCCTCCATTTGTTAATATTTTTACTCATGTTCTTTTGTTTTCTAAAAATATGTTCAGGGTTTCACCCCAAAACCCAGACATTTGATGAAGCCATAATGTACTATCTGCTTCAAGGCCATTGATAATAGTTGTTCATATAGCATAGGTGATGATCATTCTTATGTCTAATTTGGATAAAAAAATATTATAAAATAATTAAAAATTGTTATCAAATAGTGGGTTAATGCAAAAAAAAATTATTATGTCATGCATACACATGATTCTCACACATTTTGTGTTTTTCATCTATCAGTTTTACAAAATTATTTACACAATCCACCTTCTATAGCACAGGATGTGTGATGGAAGTGGATTCTTATTTGGATTCATCAACCTGAATATAAATAAATGAACTTAATTATGTGGTTTTTTCATGTCACATAAAATTATTACGGTATATTTAAAATACGTTCCATCTTTTTTCAAGTGAAGCATTCCCCAACCTTTTCTTTACGATAGGTGTATGCTCGTTTTTGTACTAGTTGTTTATTTTATACACTCATTGGAAGTTTCATAAATTAAAAATAAATAATAAAGGTCTTTAAAACACATATTTTCAAATAATGTATTACTAGCCACAATGTACACAAAATGATGTCTCCTCACAATGACCTGTAAACAAACCCCATGCTTCTTGGCTTATGATGTGGGAATATATATGCAGTGGGTGAAGGCTTATTTTCTCTTAAGCATCATTGAGGCGAAACTTCATTAAAGTTTTGCAAAATCCACTATGTTCTTTTCCAGGAATCAATAATTCAAATTTATTGTGGTATATGTCTACTATAAATAAACTCTTCCTAGGTAAATAATAGTAATTCATTGATTAATTATTTTATTTTTAGTAAAATAAAGATATGTTGTTATAATGTTACTCTAATATCTTCTCAAAAAAGTTTCATTGGCATGGGTACAACATGATTCCAAGAATTTACATTAATCTACATGTGTTTATGAGAGGTGAGGGAAATGAAACTAATAAATATGGCCTTATTTGGGTTAATCATATGGTTGCACACATTCCATCCAACCACAAATTTGAGGCATTTTCTATTCGCCTTAATAATTTTTTCAAACACAGTCACACTACAATGCATATATTTTTTTTATAAATTTATTCTTCACTATATACCATTTCCTCATGTTAAAAATTATTTATATGTTGTTCCTTTGGATTTTCATCAGTATCATGTGCAAAAGGACGTTGTTCCTTCACAGTAGGAGGACCACTTGATTGAGAAACTAATTATTCCTTAGGATTGAGAGCATAAACACATGAAAAAGTCATTATCTGTAGAATTAGTTCAAAATTTAATTTATATTACATAAACACAGAAGTGAACAAATAATAAAATTATTTAAAAAATGTATATTACAAAAAAAATTAAATTGAATATTAAAATTTCTTTTTTGAATGTTGAATTTATTTGACACCATGATTGAGTATCAAAATCCATTCACTATGGTTTCCTCTGAAATTCAAGACTTTTTCTATGCTAGGACCATTGTGGAATGATTGTGATGTCCCGTTGAGAGGTTCATCCTCAGTTGAATTTTCAGCTGACCCATCAGTGGTTTTGGTAAATAATAGAACAATTTCCCACTTTCGGTTTTCATGACCTAGAATATAAAATACTTATACTGTATGTGATTCCATTATAAATGGTTCTTCTTTGTAACCTTCCAAAATACAATAATCTTTCACAAATCCCAATTCAACTATTATAAAAACACTCTTGTTTTCAACCCATTTTCACTAAAAAATCAGCACATGGAATTATTTATAATACAACTCCCATATTTGTTTGATGATGTAAAAGTATAACATATTCTTATAAATTGGACTTCTGTCCTTAGTATCAGATGTATGCATAACTTCATCCACAAGTGTAACTCCACTATTTGTCATAAAACATCCTTCATCAGGTTCATTCATATAGAGTGTATAACCATTAATGACATAACAATTATAAGATTATACTTGCACACTTGGTCCTCTTACTATCCATCGAAGTCATTCTGAAATTAAATGATTATTTTCACATAACTCCTTAAAAATATGGTATTGAAACCATCTTATAAACTATTGATTACTCGAATTTGATATCTTGAATTTATCCCTTCATGGATTCAAATTCCTATGAATTTATTCATGATTTTAAACATATGGGAAAACCTCTTAACTATTATGAAAAATGTAAGTGGGACTACTCACAATCTGTAATAGTGATCATGACAACATCTATTCTAGAAATTCTATTACCCACAAGCTACACAGTGTGATGATATTTCAGTAGACCATTGCTTTCCACACCGAACATGTAGTCATTATAGAATTCAATGGATTACTTGTAAATATATTTTTCTATAATATAATCCTTTGGATGAATATTTTTTACATACACGTTAAAAATCATCATATACCATTCAATGGGGTACATCCATCTATAATGTACAATACCACATAGTCGGATATCTCTTACTAAGTGAAGTGAACTGTTATATAAAATAATGATAGTGGGAAGAACATTTCTAATACACGTAATATGATGGAAATTCTATAGGGTATATAAATTTTTTTCATATAGATTAAAAAAAATATTAGTTAATGTATGATTTAAATTCCTGGGTAAAATAAAATGTAAAGCTACGGGAATTAGATCTTGCATCCAAATATGATTGTCTTGTGATTTTAGACCCTTTAACTATAAATAATCAATTAACACTATATTCTTTATATTTGATGAATACTCCTATGGAACCTTTACATCATTCAAGAATTTGTAAAAATGATATATCTCCTTCCTAGAAAGAGTGTACGAAACTCAAGGAATAAAAGATCATTTTCACACTTCACTAGTGCCGAATCTTCCCATATTCCCATATCTATCATTTCTATCCATTCCTTAATTCAAGCCTGTGTTTTTATGTGGGAATTTAGTAATGTTCCAGTGACACTATCACATACATTTTTTTCAACAAGCATAACATCATGAAAATGTTTTATGTATAGAAAATTCATGTATGGTAATTAAAAAAAATCGCGTTTTCCTATTGGTTCTCATAATGATTTTCAAAAATGATTTACAAAAATTAGTTTCCATGTCTTTGAATTTCATAAAAAGTTGATCACCCATTAGGGGGTATAGTGTTTTAGATTCATATGAACCTCCATCAAATTATTTTTTCCAAGGTTGGTACATTTTTCTCTTGGGTAGAAATCTACGATATCATATTCACATAGTTATTGATGAATGTTTCAACTAAATTGATTGTGTACCTTTTCAAACAATGTGAAAACCTTGAGTTTTTTTAATGTTATATCCTTAAAAAATTCCATAATAAAAAATGTCATTTATAATCTCATAAAACATGTTTCTCAATGTGAAATATTAATTTCTATAAGCATCATACAACACAACACATGAATCCCATAATAACTTAAAATATTTGATCAATAGATAAAAATAAACATAATTACCATTACTTAGTTTTTGTAGTCATTATACAAGCTTGGATAACATTATGTATTTTCATTCCATTCTTATCTACAGTGGAAAGTTATAATTAAAAAACATAATTTTCCTTGTCCTACGAGTGCCCCTTTCAAAACTAAAAGTATTCACTCCATCTGTAAATAGAACAAGATGAAGGTTTCTCAGAACATTTCCAAATTGAGGATACTCATGATAAATTATCTTCTAATGAAGAGAATTTGTTGAGTGAAATATTATCCCATCATTATTTCTTGTGTCTACATCCTACGTAAATTTCCATGTATTTTCGTCACTTCCATATAGGCTTTAAAGACTTGGAATGATTGGAAAGTACAATAAATATTTTATAGGACTCGATTCATCTTTTATGTATCAATAATAAACGCACTTTGGGAATTATTTAATATATTTATGGTCCTTAGGAAATAGTATAAAATCATTTTTATAGGCATGTATTCCTTCATAGATCATACCCATTTAACATAGCATTTGTTTAGCATCATGTGATCATCTAGGAAGTTCATTTTCTTCTTGAAGAATATCTTTCAAGAGAGAAAGTAATTGAGTAAAACTAGAATCAATCCATCCATTGATAGATTTTAAATTATATATCTTCAGTATGTTTGATAAAGTTGTTTATTTAGTATAAAAAGTATACAATGTCATCTTTGGACTACTCTTTAACTTCTCAAACAATTTTTTAAAATCAAAAATTTCATATTTAACATTAATTATCACTTCCACATTATTATTTACATAACTATTCACCATTATAATCACATCCCTGATAATGTATTTTTCATTTTCCACAATTATAATCATATCAGATGATCCATAAAACATACTTTTATCCCAATCACTATCTATATTCAATTTTCCATTCATTAGTCAAATATTTTTAGTTCAATACATTCCATGAAACATCAATTTTTCTCTCAAATCATCTGGACTAATTAGTTTTCAATAAAAATAGTGTAAACATGGATAAAGGATTTGAGAAGGTTAATATACATGATCTTTTTCAAACATGATGAACTCTTTCACGCCATATCCATACTATTTTATCATACATTTTTTATCTACCAATTTTTAATTTATATTTATCCTATTTTATTCATAAATATCAATATATAAAAAATACATAAAAAGGGTCCTTTAAAATAAAAGGAACTCATGATTTTAATGTTTCAAATAATTTCATAATTCTTTAAAGGAAGTGAGTATTGAATTTTGTAAAATAATAACACTATAGGTGGTAGTTTTTATCCTCATAATGATCAGAAGTATTCAGTTGGTGATGCATACCACTTAGGTTAGTTCAAAAAACATAGGTTCATGTCTGAAAAAGATGAAGGATGAGTCTCAGGAAATAAAATTCAATAATAAAAATTCAGTAGATGAAGCTAATGGGGATTCCATTTGTCTCCTTAAATCTAAATTTTCCTAGGTTATGGAGTTAGGGAATCATCAGACAACATTTCTTACTTTTCTATCAAAAGCTAAAAAGATGCAGTAGCATTCTGATCCCCTCAAGGGGCTGTTTAATTGGTACAACCATGAGAAGGCCCATATAGATGGTATTACAAGAACTCATGTTGAGACAAAAATTATAGTTTCATTATTAAAATAAATCTTTCAATTACTCATTGAAATAGAAAAAAAATTTGTTCCCAGGACTAAATTTCAGTAGTGATTAGCTTCCCATTAGGCTAAGGTTGTGGGAGTGGGGTCATTATGGATATCCTATAGGTTGGATGGAGTTAGTGACATTCCCTTTCCATGGTTTTATCATGAAGATATATTATATAGGATGTTATATTCTATGAATTTAATATGTATTTGAAATTTAATAGGATCATATAAATATACATAACACCGCTTTTCCTAACACGTGTTTTTATTTATAAATTTATACACCACTAATATCATTGATAGGGTATACTACATTATATAAACTCCCAATGAATCTATTCACCCTAATTTAAAATAACAAATATACATTATAAAGTCAGTGGGAAATTTAAAATATCCTCCAATTAGATCACCATTGAAATACAAAATATCAACCTCATTTTGAAACATCATAAAAATATAACTTATTAACTTTACAACCAATAAATTACCCATAATATCATATTTAAATTATAAATAAATAATGAATCATATCCAAATAAATCACTAGGAAACTTTTTTATTTGATTTTGAAAATGATTTTTACCACCAAAAAACATGTTACCCTTTCTGTAAATTCACTTTTTAACAAAAAAAATTCCCATTAAAAACATTTTTTATAAAACAAAACACTGAATTCATTTTTAAATTTCCCTAGAAAACCCACTCACTATTTTCAAAACCAGACCCTTTCCATTTTAAACCAAAGTTTCAAAATTTTAACAGCATATAACCCCCTTTGAGAAGCTTAACTCACCTATTATGTGGTATAATATGAATAAAAAATTTCATACATAAATTTAAATTGAAATTATATATATATATATATGTATATATTTTTTGAAAAGAATTTTCAAAAAATATACTATAGAAATTGAATATAATAATGGTGTGAAAAATAAAAAAATTAAAAATATTTTAAAATATTTTCAACAATAAAAAGAACCTATCATACTTGAAATATATTGACATCAAAAGAAGGAAATAATCTTTATGGATTTCCTCTACCATTACAAAACCCAATAATAATCAATATTATTACTAATTCAGTTGGTTTCTACCTTTGACCCAATTGAAGAACTAACATAGTTTATCATCCCATTTATACACACATTTTATTTGATATCGAACCATATAAGATAAAACCTAATTAGAGAGAAGATGTAGTTTTTGAGGACTCACCTAATTTAACCTGTGTAGGTGATGTTGGATGCAATGATGGTTTAGGAGTTGCACTCGGGTTAAAAAACAATCCATCTTATGATTGTGTTATATGATTTCTGGTGAATAACGAGTGGTTAGATTGGTCAAAGGTTTATGTTTTAGTGTGTGGGAGGTATTTTTAACTATTGAAGAAATATGTTTAACAATATAGTGGGTGTATTCATGGTTACATTAATTTAAAAGGTTTTTGTTGAATTCCATAAGGAGTTTATGTTACCAATCTGTTAGGGTAATTGAAGAATTAATATTTTGTCTATCTATGGCCCTTTTTAATAGGTACATCATATTACTTTCCTATTAGTTTAAAATTTTAATTTTCTATTTATCTCTAGTATTATCTGTTATTATCCATTTTTTAAAAAAAATTTAAATTTATAAAAGAGGGATAAAATTTGGTATATTCTTTCTATGTGGTATCAAATCCTAGAAACCCGAGAAGCCTCCCTTCATCTCTCCCTCTAGCATCATTTCTTTTGGATTCCCCTTTATATATCCTAATATTTAGATACTTATTTTACCCAAATTTATCTTACAAAATCTTTGAATATATTATGTATTATTTTAGATATTATTTTTCTTTTGTCCTTATTCAAAACAGCTTGTACATACAACCTTTTCCAAATGATATTTTTCAAATATCATTTTTGAGATAACCATTTTTAAACCTATATTGAAATATTTTTCTATGTCTGGGAAGACCATGAAATCCATATAGCTAAAAGAAGAACATCTTTTACAACAGTTTTGGAATCATCAACGTTGGAGATTTTTATGTGTGAGTAACATCACCTTCAATGGATGTTTAAAACTATAAGTTCTAATATTATTAAAATTAATGAAATGAGATAAAATATTCTCTATTATGAAATAAAATTTTGGAATGCCTAAATAATGAGGGTATGGATCTATCTAATATAGAACTATTTGAATAGGTTTATCAAATATATTTTCTATTCAGTTTAAATTTTGTATTTTATTTTTATCTTGAGTTTTTATCTATATATTCATCTCTATAAATAGAGTTTCATCATTATTAATGTGTAATAGTTTCTTGGCCTAATATTTTAAAATATTATTAATTTCATGTGTGAGTGTTTTGTTATAGATTATTGGTAAATTATTATCATATGTAGGAAATTCTTGAGGTAAGAGGATTAAAAAAATTGTATTAGAGTCTTCATCATCACAAAGGTGTTTTTCATCATTTATAATGATTGCATGTGAATATGTGTAATTTCATTACAACCATATTTTATTTTTGTGGCTTTTGTTGGGGGCCATATGAGGAGGTTCCGCAACAAAATCATCCTCCAACTCAAATGTGGATCACCTCCAAAACTATAATCAGTCGATATGTCTCAAATTTACCTCTTGGTAAACTATTGGTCAACATGTATGACCCATTGTCATCCATATGGACCTTCTTCAGATCCATCTATCTCAAATTAGGGACATCGTTGATCCAATGATACCAAACATATATATGTTTCTACCTTCCATGAAAAGTAGAATTATTTCCCAAAAAAATAGCACTCTAATTTTTACAAAATTAAACATACCACTCCTCATTAAAATTGAGCTCTCAAATAACAGTTTTTATTTACAAAAATTATTTTCATGAATATTTTGTTGTGCTAAACTTGGAATTGGTTGTAGATAAAGAAAAATATCACTATAATATATACCATTAAGATAATTTCCCAATGAAAAAAGTGATTAAATATCCATAAGTAGACTTCCATAAATCTGTATCTCCTACCATATCTGAATTTGTAAAGCCACAAAGCCTAGGTTCCCCATTTCTAAATAACAATATAAGACCAAAAGAACCAAGTAGACAATAAAATATATACATCATTTCTCTCTAATGATCTCTACCTATATTATATAGAAAATTACCAAACACACAATCTCTATGAGCTATATATGGTATAGTACATACCATTTCATATATAAAACCACCAAAAAAATGAATAAGGTATGTCCTGCATCTCCTCTCTCCCTTCAAAAAGTAGATTTAGAATGACTAGTCCTAATATTAAAATGAAAATCAAGAGAAGTATTAACCAATTTCTCTCTATTAAAATAAAATCCCTAAAAACCATCTTAATATCTCTATCATGAGATAACCACAATATCTTGGCCTTTCTATCATAATAAATTAACATGATAAGAATATTTCATGTTGGACCTAAGTCTTTCATTACAAAATAATGACAAAGATCATTCTCTAATATGTTAATTCTAGAAGAATAATAGACAACAATGACAATATCATCAATATAAATAAAAATTATAATAAAATAAAATTTTTAAATCTATTAACCAAAACACAATGAACAAAAGTTTTTCTCCTAAAACCCTAATGAAAAATTATAGATTACAACTTCTTATAACACCACCTTAGAACTTGATTCAAACCATAAAAATTATTATTTATCCTTCATAAATAATTCTATTTACCTATTTCAATAAAACCCTTTGTATTTTCTATATAAATCCCCTCTAAATATTAATTGAGGAAATTTATCTTCGCATCCATCTACTCAATATGCAGATCCAAACTAGTTTCCAAACCAAGAATAACCTAAATGGAAGGCATTTTGAAAATAGTTGATAAAATCTCATCAAAATAAATAACTTTATTCTGATGAAAGACTTAGATAACAAAAAATTTCTTATATGATGGAATAGTACTGGTTTTTTATTTTTAATATTATATATCCATCGATTTTTCAAATCACTCTTAACTGTAGGTAACTTCCTGAGTTAAAAAGTTTTATCATAGTGCAATGATCTCATCACATCATCCATTGCCACAACCTATCTTTCCTTATGATCACATTTCATCACCTAACTAAAATATTCTATTCCCACCACACTTTAGTGAGGATCACGTACTCATTAAATGAATTCCAAGTAGAAATATTATAATTCTGATATTATCTCTAGAGTGTAATTGTGGGTTCATTAACAACCCCAAGAACAGGATCATCAAAAACAAAAGGTGAATCTGAAATATCAAACCCAAGATGTTCACTCTAAATATCATTAATCACATAAATTTTATTATCAATATCATTAATACAAGGTAAATTGAATTTAGAAACTGGATCATGATTGAAAAATTCATTAGAAGTTAAGGAAGAATAATTTTCTCCCTTATAAATATATATAACAGTTTGATCAAATTTAAAACCCATGTCATGAATTTTGACATGTTTGTTCAAATCAGGATCATAGAGCCTATATCCAAACTCATCATATCTATATCCAATAAAAATACACTATTGTGACTTAGTAACCAGTTTGGACATCTCATCTCTAGGCACATGAACTAATTCCGAGCAACCAAGAACACATAAATGATCGTACTTGATCACATTTCCATACAGAAATATGTTGGGAGTGTTCGTATTCAAAGTAACAGTGGCTGATAAATTAATAATATCAATAAATGAAGTTATTTGTATTTGTCAAAAATGATAGAACAATGTCTGGATTGAAAGTGATTCAACTACTATTGTTTGGGCTCTTAGACATGGAATGCTTCACCTTGTGTGGATGCTCAATGCTAAATGGATTTCCTACCTCCATCACCTATCAGAGCTCAATCATATTTTCACTCATGCTTATAGAGAGGTGAACAAGGTGTCAGATGGTCTTACTAATAAGGGTGTCTATATAAATAACACGTACATGGAGAATCTTCCAGGTGAGTTCACCCCCTACATCAAAATAATTGTACTATGATCTCCTCCATTAGACTTTTGTAAAATTTTTATCTTAATATATTTTAGTGCTTTGTTCCTTTGACCAAGGAATCACTTTTTTAAAAAAGATAATATATGCATTAGTAATTAATGAATATCCCCAAAAAAATCTAGGTATTATTACATCCAAAATTAAAAAATGTACTATTTACAAAAAAAAGAACTTTTCATTCACTAATCTACATCATTTAGTTATGGTGTCTTAGGAGGTGTCTTATGATTCCAAATATCATCTATCTTGGAATACTAATAAAAAACCACAATATTATCCCTTATTGTTAGTATGAATTCATTTCAACTTCTTCTGAGATTCCCTATCATACAAAACCTAAAATTTCTTAAAAACAATGAGCACTTCACTTTTGGAACTCAAAACATAAACCCAAATATTACATGGGTGGTCATAAATAAATTTCAAAAGAATAGATACTTACATAAAATGTCTTATATTTAAAAGGGACACATATATAATAATGTACTAAATCAAGTACTTGAGACTTTCTATACAAAGGATTAATATTGAAACTCGCCATGATCTATTTTACAGCCCTACAGTGCTTGCAGTTGTCCAATTTAACATTATTAAAACTTGGGAGAGATTTTTTACTCTTAAAAAAAAATATTTCTCACTAATGTGGATGAGCCTCCTATTCCATTACTTGGAAGACAAATTTCACACAACAACACAAGCTGTATCAAATGAAATATAACATGTAGTCCAGCAAAAACCTGACTACTTATTCTTGTTGAGAAGTAATAAAGGATCTCTTGGAAAACATCTATTGGACCTCACTAAAAATATTGGTAAATACATCACCATGAAGAACTCTGGTAAAAATAAAATTTCTAATAACCTTAGGATCACGTTGAACATTATTCAAAATCATCTTACTTTCAGTGCTAGTCTCTAAATAAATAGTCCCAATAGCTACAATATCATTATGTACATCATTATCTATCGTTAAAATCAAAAAAAATCAATGTATGGAATATATAAATAACTCCTTCTTTAGTGTCACATGAAAACGGGAACCTCTATTAATTACCCTTCAAGAATCATCAAATGAAATATTAATGGATTCATAAAAAATAACATGATCATCCCTATTGTAGTGGTGACATGATCATCTCCAACACCATTCTTCTTCTACTGATTTTCATTCATTTTATTTTCACCTTTCAACTGATAGAAAACCTCTTCATATTTACTTTATTACCACAATGATTACATTCAAACCCCCTTCTTCAGCCTATATTTTTTTCTGCCTTTTCTCTCACCAGGACAAATCTATCTCGGATTTGTTTCCTCAATTATCCCCCTGATATCCATGACAGAAATCTTTGAAGAATATTTATTCTGATTATGTCTCATGAACTCTTCATTAAAGATAATAGACTTAACAAAACTTCATTTTATAGTACCATTAATAGTATAACTATTTATATTAATGTGGGAATTCACCCATGAATTGGGTAAAATATTAAGCAACAGAAGCGCTAAAACCTCATCTTCAAAACAAATCTCATACCATAAAATTTATAAAAACAAACTTTATATTCACTCATATATATATATATATATATATATGTAACTTATTTAGACCATAATTTTTTCATTTTTTGAGGAGAAAAAAAATAATTTCTATCATGGAAGCATAGTTAGTCTCTAGCTTCTCCTACAAAGTTATAGCATGGGAGATGTTGGAATTATGGTTCATCACATTGCCTTTGACCCACTGATGAATGAAACCACAAACCATGACATTCTAAAACTCTCGTTATTCATCAGAGATTTTTATGTATTTTGAGTACTGAACAATAGAAGTTGTATTTTCTTAATGAAAATTAGATCCTTAATTTTTAATTCCTATTTATGGTAGTTAGTAAAATTCAACAAAATAATCAATCTATAACTAGATTTTGTAACATATCTAAACCAAAACCAAACCTTATGATAAATTTTTTTTTGAAATAATACATGCAATGAATATGAAAGAAAACACCAAAGTGAAAACCCAATGGAAATAAATTTTCTTTCCCTTTGAAAAATCCAGAAAAAAAATAAGAGGATGTATAGTAACAAAATATATGTGCATAAAAATAAATGTTGACACCATAAATTTTAATCTGGAAAAACCAAATAGAGAAAAACCACATGAACTATTCAATAAAGAATAGTCCACTAATAATCAAGAGAATATATTAGAGACTCCAAAATATGAGTGGGATATTAAAAATATTACTCAAATAAAATAATGGGTCAAAGTCAGAAAGCAGATGTTGTTTGAAGGCAACCTGAAATGAAGAAATCAGCCTGATAAAGAAAACCAA
Organism: Viscum album; assembly: GCA_963277665.1. Classification (NCBI taxonomy): domain Eukaryota; kingdom Viridiplantae; phylum Streptophyta; class Magnoliopsida; order Santalales; family Viscaceae; genus Viscum; species Viscum album. The sequence continues at coordinate 340,311,393 of OY728134.1, read as the reverse complement.
ATAGACCTGACCATGAAAAAAAGGTGTTATCTGTCTGAATAAAAAAAGTATATAAAAATCCTTGGGATCAGATTAAATACCACCATATATTAAATCCATTTAGATTCAGAGAACTTTTCTAGTTATATATTTTAAATCCATTGGACAAAAAACTAACTGCACTACACTACCATGGAGATGAGATAAGTACACTTGGAATAGAGAGATACAAGATTTCCTTGATCCTTAAAATATTTAAACCTCTAAACTATATGTAAATCTCCTCTTTTTACATTCATTTCATCCTTTTTATTTAAGTGGAATTTGCTAGAGGAAAAATGTGGAGGTACCCCAATAAGGACAGAAGGGGAAACCATTTTGCCTTGGTGCATTAATGAGCCTTCCTAGGAGGAAGATATATTTCCCACCCCACTGCCAAGACTTTGATGTAAGACAACTTCATTTCTCCTCCCTCTACAATTGAACCATAAAGGTTGTTTATATTAGAGTATTTGCAGTGTTCATCATGTCGTGGCTCCATGCATCATCTTTGGGATTTTACATACTCCCCTCATCTCTTCTTCTCTAGTCCATAGTGTTCCACATGATATTGTATTTAGTAATGGACCTCTTCGGACCAATGGATTTCAAGGTAATAGGGCCTTCATGCCCTAACGTAGTCAGGTTTGACAATATTAGAGCATACCCCATAAGAGGAAATTGATAAAGTAGCAACCACCAGAGAAGAGATAACAAGATAAAAAATGGGAGGGTATTACAACCACTATTAGTACAAGGTAATGCGAGGTGGGGAAACTACCATAGTTCAAAACTTTAACATCTCAAAAATGATTTAACAGTGATAAAAAAATATTTTTTCCCTCAGTGTTGTTAAATGGTGCACCCATTTATCACTTCGAAAAAGGTTCTGATAAAAGACCCCCTATATCACCACATTTTGTAGTGCATATAAAGGGGGACTTTATCTGTGCTAGAAATAGTGCCAATAAAGGGATTACCATTGTAGTGTTATGTTTTAATAATATCACATTTTAAAAAATACAACAGTATACACCTATATACAAATAAACCTTTATAGAAATACACCTTCATGAAAATATATAATTTAATTTAAATAATGTTTACTTCAAAAATACAAAAAATAATTATTATATACATTTCAAACAAGGTTTTTTATAATTACATTTTTAATTACTATCCAAAAGAATTTAAAAACATAAATGTTTCATCATATTTAGATCCTATGACCCGCTCTCAAAAAATCCCGACAATGGTATCAGTTTCTGAACAAACCACACCAACCCAATCAAAAGAATGAACCTATATAATAAAATGATTCTTATGTTAGAAACACTATAAATAAAATAATTAAACAAAAATATGAATGAATATATTGAGAGTCGTGCTGGTCACATACTATGTCGGATTGAGGAAGGGATGACTCTTATACCTAAAAATTACATATATATTGTTTTTATAAATTATGATAACAATATTAATACATTTGGTCATTTTTGAGAATGTTAGTTGTTTTTTAATAAAAATAACATTTTAAAATGCAAACATTACCTTTATGTCATACATTCCACATCATGTGTTAGTAAGATTTGATATTGATTCATACCTGTCAAAAATGAATTATGAATTATTTTACTAATGTATCTTGAGAATCAGAGCACATTTTCTTAGTTTTTAGTGAGTGATACAAATTTTGAACTAAAATGTCAATTTTAAACTGTTAAAGAGAACATTGAGTGATATTGGGCAAACCATGTATCACATTATGTTTTGGCTGATTACTACTCCTAAAAATGAATTATGGATCATGTTTATAAATTATGAAAACAATCTGAATGTTTTTTATCTATTTTGACTATGTCACCTGTGTTTTTTCCTAACACATCAATTTTAAATAAGAAGATACACTTGGAGTCATACCGGTCACACCATACATCTGATTGAGGTTAATTTGATTCATACAATTAAAAAATAACTTATGGATAGTTTTTCTAAAGTATAAAAAAATATGATTGTGTTTTATTGGTTTTGAGTATTTCATTTGTATTTTTTTCTAAAATGTAATTTAAAACTAAAAACAAGAACTTTGGGTTTTACCGGTCACATCATGTATTGTTTTGATGTGAGACTAATTTCCACATGTTTCAAATGACTTATGAATCATTTTTATAAATTATAGAGACAACCAAAGAATGTTTTCTTACTGCTCATTGAAAGATATGAATTTTGAACTAAAATTTCCATTTTAAACTAACAGACACTTTGAGTAATACATGCCACATGATGTATCTCATTAAGGTGTGACTTATTCCTAAACATGAAAAATGAATTATGGATCATTTATCTAATGAATCAAAATAATATGAATTCTTTTTCTTGGTCTTGAGTATGTCACATGTCTTTTTTATTAAAATTAATGTCAAATTTAAATGAAAAGACACACTTGGAGCCATACCGTTCACATTGTGCGTCAGATTGAGGTGTGTCTCATTAATACATAAAAAAATTTATTGTGGGTCATTATTATAAATAATAAAAACAATAAAAATGTCTTTTATTAGTTTTGAGTATGCCACTAGTTCATTTTATAAAAAATAATTTCCATTTTAAATAAAAAGATACACTTGGAGCCATACCGGTCACATTGTGTGTGATATTGTTGTGAGTTTAATTGACAAACATCAAAAATGTAATATGGATAATTTTATCAATTATAAAAACATTATGAATGTTATTTCATAGTTTTTATCATGTCACTTGTTTTTTTACTAAAATGTCATTTCAATCTTGAGAGACACACTTTGAGTCATACCAGTCACATCATCCGCTTGTTTGATTTGAGGTTGATTCCTACACACACAAAATTAATTATGAATAGTTTTACTTAATTATCAAGACCATCATAGTGTATTTTTTTATCTTTCAGTGATTGATATACTTTTTGAACTAAAATTCCAATTTTAAACTGATAACAGAAACTTTGAATCATACCAACCACACCGCACATAAAATTGAGGTGAATTTGATTACTATATGTAATAAATGGATTATGGGTCATTTTTATATAGAATCAAAAACAATCCGAATGCGTTTTCTTTATTTTTAGAAGGCCAATTGTGTTTTTTAATAAAATTTCATTTTAAACTGAAAACACACACTTTGGGTTATACTGATCACATCATGTATCAGTTTGATGTGATATTAATTCCTACAAATCATAAATAAAACATGAATCATTGTACAATATTATAATGATAAGCTGTGTATGTTTCTTGGTTTTTAGAGAGTGACACACTTTTTGAACTAAAATGTCAATTTTAAATAGATAACAGATAGTTTCAATCATACCGATCACATAGCGTTTTAGATTGAGGTGAGGTTAATTCACACAAGAAAAAAATGACTTATGGACCATTTTACTAATGTATCAAAAAATATGAATGTTTTATCCCAGTCTTGAGTATGTCACTTTTCCTTTTTACTAAAATTAATTCCATTTTTAAATAAAAAGACACACTTGGAGTCATAATGGTCACTCCATGCATCAAATTGAGATGAATGTGATTCCTACACATCAAAATTGACATATAGATAATTTCATAAATGTTTAAAAACAAAATTAATGTGTTTTATTGGTTTTGAGTTCATCACAGGTCCTTTTACTAAAATTATGGTCAATTTTAATGAAAAATGCACACTTGAAGTCATATTGGTCGCGCTGTGGATTATATTGAGTTACAGTTGGTTATTACACATCAAAAATGACATATAGATCATTATCCCAAAGTATAAAAAAAATCCTAATGTATTTAATTGGTTTTGAGTATGTCACTTGTCATTTCTACTAAAACTAATGTAAATTTTAAATAAAAAGAAAATCTTGAAGTCATAATGGTCATGTCATGCATCATATTGTAAAAAAAGTGATTTATATGCATCATAAATGACTTATGGATAATTTTTGTAAAATATAAAAATAATAAAATTAGTTTTTTTCAGTTTTTATTATGTCACTTGTCCTTTTTTAGTTAAATTAATGTCAATTATAAATAAAAAGACACACTTGGAGTCATATCAGTCACACCATGAATCGAATTGTGGTGTGGTTGATTATTACATATCAAAAATGTCTCATGAATCATTTTTATAAAGTATTAAAATAATTTGAATATGATTTCTCAATTTTTAGAATGATGATTTTCCTATTTAATAAAATTAATGTCAATTTAAAATAAAAAGACACACATTGAGTAATATTAGTCCCAAAGTGCATCAAATTTAGGTTTTAATGATTCCTATATATCAAAAATGGATCATGTATCATTTTCTAAATATATAAAAACAATCCAAAATCAATTTCTCAGTCTTGATTATGCCACTTTTCGATTCTACTAAAATTATGTGAATTTTAAATAAAAAATATTTACTTGGAATCATAATGGTCACACCACACATTAGATTGAGGTGTATTTGATTCCTACACATCATAAATTACATATTGATAATTTACCTAATGTATAAAAATCATTCAAATGAATTTTTCAATTTTTAGTGTGTAACGTGTCCTTTTTAATAAAATTAATGTCAATTTTAAATAAAAATGCACAATTTGAGTCATACCAGTCCCAACATGTGTCATATTGAGGTTTGGATGATTCCTAAATAAAAAAATGAATTCTGGATGATTTTAATTTAGTAAAAATACAATGGTAATGAAAATTATTATTTTGAGTCTTTCACACCTATTTTTTTTTACTAAAATGTCATTTGAAACTGAGAAGACAAACATTGAGTCATATCGGTCACATCATGTGTCAGTTTTATATAAGAATGATTCCCACATATCAAGGATGACTTATGAATAAATGCTTTATATTATCAATATAATGAGAGTGTGTTTTCTTTGTTTTCAACAGGTGAGACACTTTTTTAATTATAATGTCAATTATAAACTAATAATGGACACTTTGAGTTATATCGTGCACACTGTGTGTCAAATAGAGGTGAAGCATATTCCTACATGTCACAAATGACTTACATATCATTTTTCTAAATTATAAAAACTATATTAATGTGTTTTATTGATTTTTAGAATGTCAGTTTAATTTTTATAAAACTTTATGTCAAATTTAAATAATAAGAGACACTAAGAGTCATAACAATCACATTGTACAACAAATTGTGGTGTGGATGATTCCTATAGACCAAAAATTACTTATGGGTAATTTTACTATTGTATAAAAATAATATTAAATAATTTGGTTGGTTTTGAGTGTGTGAATTATCATTTTTTACTGAAAATAATGTCAATTTTAAATAAAAAGACACACTTGGAGTCATATAAATCACATTGTGCATTAGATTGAAGTGAGGGTGATTCCTACAGATCAGAAATTACTTATGTATTGTTTTTCAAAAGTATAAAAATAATTAGAATGTGTTTTCTCAGTGTTGTGTATGTCACATGTGTTTTTTACTAAAATTAATGTCAATTTTAAATAAAAATATATATTATGAGCCATACTAGACACATAATGTGACCAGATTAGGTACGGAGGATTCCTAAACATCAAAAATGAATTATGAATCATTTACAAAAAGTATCTAAACAAATTGAATGTTTTTTTTGTTTGGAGTATGTGATGTTTTTTTGAACTAAAATGTAAATTATAAACTAAAAACATATAGTCCATATCATTCTGAGAACATTGTGTATCAAATTTAGGTGCAGTTGATTGAGTTTGAAATGTTTTTTTTTCTTTTAACTGTATTCACCAATCCAGAAATGAGACAACCACTCCATTTGGATGGAAATGAAAACCCCATTCTTCTTGGAATGCCACATCTATAAGCAACATGTTCTCTCTTTTCTAGCCAGTTTTAGATAGTTGAAAAAAATATGAATTCACAAAAATAATACAACTATATAAGAATTTTTTATATGTTCTTAATACTATAATGGAATAAATTGAACATATTTATGAAATAATACATTAATAAAATGTCAAATTTAAAATAAAATCATACAATTTGTGTCATATTAGGTACATCGTGTAACATATTTAGGCATGGTTGTTTCCACCATGTCTTTTTATCCTATAGTGCGTGATCAAAGTACATGAGTGAATAACACCTTGTTGACATGTTTTTTACAAGATCTGATGGCCATGAAGTGAATGTTCGAATAGCATGCTCGACTGTATGAATATCTACCTCATCAAGTGGAACATGTATCTCAGTGCTCAGATCATGTGCTATGTTAATATATAATCTCACATGAAATGTTGGAATTTGTTTGTTGTGTAGAGTGTCTACCTGGATATTGTACACGGTATCCATCACAACAAGGTGATGGGTGGGTGTTGATAGATATAAATCATAATCATTTTCATCCTATTGAATATATATATAGGAAAAGTATTACTTTTTTACTTATTCACATTTCATACAATAAATAATAATAATATTAATTACCTCATCTATTACTGATCTTTAAGGGGAATGGATTACCTCAATGTTCATGGGGGAGGGATCATCATGTAGTGGTTTTTGTCGAGTTGTTTCTTTTCTTTTAGTCCACCAATAAAATTTTCTAGAAACTCATACTGACAAAAAGAATTCTTTACGGAAATATAATCATGCATGCATGTCTTATATTTGTTTATATTTTTACCCCCATTCATTTATTTTCTCAAAATATTCTTAGGGTTTCACACAAAAACCCACACCATTGACACAACCATAATGTTCCGGCCACTTCAAGGCCATTGATAATATTTTTTCATTTGGTACAGATAATGATGATTCCTATGTCTATGTTGGATAAGAAATATTGGAAAATATAAAACCATTGTTATATAATAGTGATTTAACAAAAAAAATATTATGTCATACTTACACATGCTTCCCAAACATTTTGTGTGTTTTCATCTATTAGTATCCCAACATTATTTACTTTTGCCTCCCTCCATAGCACATGATGGGGGTGGAAGTGGATTTGGATTTGTATTCATCATTTTTCATATAAACAATTGAACATACTTATGTAGTTATTTAATGTAAAATAAAATTATTACAGTATATTTTGAATAGAAACCCATTTTTTCAAGTGAAGAATACCGCAACCTTGCTTTATGGTAGTGGTATGTTATTTTTTCTACCCTTTGCTTATTTTCAGCACTCTGTGGATACTTTATAAAATAAAAATGATTAATCAAAATTTTAAATACACATATTTTCAAAAAATCTATTACGAACTATAATGGATATGAAAATATGTCTCTTTGTGATGACCAGAAAACACATCCCATGATTCTTAGCATATCAATTGGGAATATATATGTAGTTGGTGCAGGTTTATTTTATCATCAACATCATTTAGATGAAACTTCATTAGTTTTTTGAAAAATCCCTTATTTTGATTTCTATTAAACAATTATAGATATTTCTTATGGGGTTTGTCTACTATAAATGCACTCTTTAAGGGATAATAAAGAGTAATTCAATGTTTCATTATTTTATTTTTTAAGTTAAATAACGAAAGGATTTCATAATTTTACCCTAATATCTACCCGAATTAGTGTCTTAAGCATGGGTACAAAATGGATCAATGAATCTGCATCTGTTACGAACCAGGCCGGTGCATCATCCGACTCGGCGCCTGACCCGGGTCCGCAACATGGCCCGAAGGGCGTTCCTGATCCCCACAGGCTGGCAACTATTGTCGGGCATCAAAATAAACCAGTTGGGAACGGTTTGGCCCATAAGAAGATAACTAAACAAAAACTGAACAAGAATATAAATAAAGGAAAAATAAATTGAACAACTTGGTAGCAGAGAAAGGAAATTAAAGAAGCGATATGACATACCTCAAGTGACCTCATGGGTCAACGCGAAGCGTAAACCACACTAGCTCCCAACAGCAACCCAAGGCTAAAACCTGCAAATGGAAAGTAGAGAAGGCATGAGAACTGAGATGATCAATAGAAATGACACAATATAAACACATCCTACGCCCATGCCTTTAGTAAGAAATCCAATTATGCCAGTTTTAAAATAAGATATAATAAAAAAAATGTTTCCCCTTTTCAAATTCAAGTGACGAGTTTACATTTTCAGGTAAATCATTTTACTCTCAATACATTTTCAAAATAGGTTTCAAGCATGCATTGACATTTCAAAATGAAAATAAACCAGTTTGGATAAAAATATGTTTTTCAAAAACAAGACATCGAGTATTAAACAGCTGAAAAGAAAGTTACATCATCAGTATCATGACACAGATGAGCACCATGGGTAATCCCTATCGGCAGCTAGAACAAGTGGGAACCTAAAGACCTCGTACCTCAGTGAAACATGGTTTAGAATACCACAACCCTCAGAAAACATGGCTTAGAAGGCCACGAACCTCAGAAAACGTGGCTTAGAAGACCACGACCCTCAGAAATTCATATGTTTAGTTAGTGTTGTTGCGTCAATCCTGCTAGACAAATCGGGACGAACCCCTGTCGGGTCATCTAGCGTACTAGTCCTGGTCACCCACCTAGATACCCGGGTTTCCCATTGTGCTCTATTTCAAGTGGTGGTGAGTTTTTCTTTATCATGCACACATATATGAACATAAAATTTTCTTTATCAAAAACTCAGTTAACCTCTCACCACCGTTCTCCCTCCTTAAGAACATTCCCCCTCTTTCACGTTACACAATGCATAAGCATCAAATTAAGCACATAATCACACATTCAACTTAAAAATATTTTTTTTCTTTTCTAAAGCCAAAGGGGGTGTGCCTCAAGAGAGGTTTTTAATTTTCACAAAGCATTCTTAAGATGCAAAATGGGCTTACATACATAAAGGGAACATTATTCTTCAATTAATTGGCCAAATGTACAAACACTTTTTGAAATAAAGAATTCCAATTCCAATCCACTTAGAAAATTAATTTTCAAGAAAAGGACACTTAAGACCGATGTCATTAGAAATACACTTCAATTTCCAAAACAAATTCACAATCATTTCGAGCAACTGCAACCAAATTTCATAGCACATGTATATATAATAAATGTAAAACATACTTTTAAAACAAGCAAGTAATTATTAAATTCAAATTAAAGGCATAGGCATAGGGGACATACCTCGAACTTGTCGCTATCTGTCGATGGCCACTCAAACCGACACTAGGCGCATACACGCACATGCATATATATATATATATATATATATATATATATATATATATATATATGCACCCCTAGCTGAATTTTACATATTCACCGTGCTATGAGGGAATATGTACAAAGACAGAATATATATATATATATATATATATATATATATATATATATGCCTTACCCTATGCATGTACGTGTAGGCGTTCCTAACACCCGCAACTTGAAACCATCATTACGAGGGCCAACGCACTACACAAATAATTTAATAAAACAACTTAACACTTGAACAATCTACAAAACATTTCAAAATAACGCATCAAGGGTTTAGACCAAAAGAAAAACATTCAAAACACCCTTTTAAAAACCAAACGCGCCAAGATGCAACACTGAAACACCAACTACAACCTACACACGTTATAATAGACGAACTGCATAGTTAAAAAAACTGATAAACAATTCAGCATGGGTTTTTCCATAGAAAAGTTTCATGCGCAACACCTAAAAACAGTACTAGAAAAAGGAAACTCACCCAACTCTCGAGCAGAACTAGATATGCATCATTAATGTCCTTAAATAATCTATTCCAGAAGTCATAAAACAGCCCTGAATAATGCAACAAAGGACACTCCTCAAAACACCCAAATCCCCCCCCCCTTTTTAAATCGAATGCACACTAAATACCTTTCCAAACCTCATTTGCATCACTCACAGAATTTCAAATAACCACTTCACTATATATAAATTAACGTCAAATAACAAAAAAATGAGTTTTTCTCAAAAACACACACAATTATATACGAACATGCTATATAATATCAAAGGCATACTAAACTTCTTAAATACTAGTTTTGCACCAAACAGATAAATCATAGAACACCAAATTTATTTAAGCAAGTAAAAATAATTCACCACATAAACACAATTCGCACTAAACAAATTAATTAAATAACATATTATATTATTTAAACAAGAAAATTAAATCATCAAACAAAACTTATAGGAGGAAACACTTACCATCGGTGTCGAAACCTCAAATTCCAACACAAAACATTGATCGCGTGCCAATCGCACTACAAGCAACCACCAATTGACCCTAATTCAAGCATTGGGACCAAAAACAACACAATCAAACCAAAATAGCGACCCTGAAAACATAAAACCCCAAGTCTAATATCCAACCCGATCAAAACCAAAACTCCAAATAAAGAAAGAACTAAAACCTAGGGAAGGAGGGAGAGGGAGGCGCGCTGGAGCTACTCTTAGTCAGTCGGGTCGTGCGAACAGGGGGCGTGCCGGCGGCTTCAACTGGAAGGGAGGAGCGGTTCGAGGGGGGTGTGTGTCGGATGCTTCAGAGGGGGCGTGGAGCGGGTCGAGGGAGGGGGGTGTGCTGGAGGTCTCGTGCAGGTGAGTGGAGCGCACCGGAGCTGGGAGGAAGTGGGTAGGGGCGATGGGTTGGAGAGGAGGGGTAGCGCGAAGGGAGGTGCGCCGGAGAACCCTCGTCGGTGGGAGTGACGCGAGCGAGAGAGGAAGGTGGGGGGGGGGGGGTTGTCCACGTAAGGGGAAAGGGGGAGAGTGAGTTAGTGTTTAAAAAAATAAAAACAAATAATAATAATAATAATAATAAAAGAAAGAAATGAATAACATATAAAATAAGGGGATAAAAGAAAAGAGTATAAAATAAATAAAATAATAACAAATAATAATGAACAAAATAAGAATTTTAATAAACTCCAATAATAATAATAATAATATTTTTCATAACGTAATAATAATTATAATAAACTTGATAATAATAATATTATTAACCATAATAATAATAACAATAATCACCATCATTATAATTATTAAACTAACTCATTAAAACTCACTTTATTTATTTGTCTTGTACATTAGGCAGACCGCACGGTGACCCGAGCAAAGCCGCGCGGCTTTGAACACACCCTACCCATGCACTGGACGCTTTCAAGGGAAAAGCATTCGTTCATCAATAAAATGAAAAAAAATTCAAACATCCTTGGCCTGCAGCACGATAGAAAGTTTCAATGTCTGATAAAATAATAAATATTAATTTAAAAATTCAGGTGTGACAATTCTCCCCACCACAAAAACTTTCTGCCCCCAGAAATTCACCCAGTCGAATGAGGAATCAAACTCGAGTTTGAAATGGAACTAGTCCCACAAAAACAGGAGCTCAGTGTGACTTTTCACTCCACCAGTCACACCCGACCAACTCTGAGGGAAACTGAAAAGAGAAGAACCATCAGGAAATGAGGAGGGTTCTCCCCACAACAAGAACTGGACTAGCACAACCAACATTGAGACTCTTAGCATGTGCTAACTTTGGATTTTCTAACATGGCCCAAGGGGGAACCACCACACATAACAAACCTCGAAGGAGGCATGACAAGATTCATGGTGAGTCTCCCCACCATTTAAGAACTGACCAGCTTAGACCGACATGAGAACTTCCAACCCAAACCAGAAGCCACCGACACATGAGAAAACCCACAAAATAAATATACCAAATAACGAACATAACCATGACTCATCATTTCCAGAAGAGATGAGCATCTCCAAAATGAGCATGTAATAAAACTAAACGGGTCACATTTGAGGAGGCGCAACCACTGCAATTACCAAAAAGACAAGATCACCACACCTTCATACAACCACAGTGGGATACTAAAAAAACCAAGACCGCAATGAGAAAAAGAGACCTCTGCGCCTCTTACAGCATAACAGACCCTTTAAATATGAGGAGGCTACAAAAAAGGAATTCAAACCGTCCCTATTCTAGCACTGAAGACAAAAGTTAGACCAATGTGACCCACACCCAATGATTCCTGATTGCGTGAAAGGCTTCGCTCTGAGACCTGTGGGTGGAGCTCTGATGTCTTGTAGCATCTGCTGCCCCGCAGTCAGGAGCTGACATCCTTCAGTCAAGACTCAGGTTGACGATGCTGCTAGTAGACCACCTCCAATTGTCCCAAATGGCCACCCTGACGGCAGGCCTTCGGAGGATGATGACAAGGCGGCTTAAAGTACCAAAACTGAGCACACTAGAAGCAAACAAGGGGGTGTTCCAACTAATAGGAGATGGAATTGACAAGAAGAATTGTCTAAGACAAGTTCCTCCGATTCTCTCTTGTCACCGGATGGGGAACCTTCCCAAACACCAGAAAGAAATGGTCCTGGAACCCTGGATAAAGACCCCACATAAGAGAAACATTAACTGATTCCACAACGCTACTTCTGGAGAAAATGGAATCAACCCCTTGGCATGTCCCACATAGGCCTTCATTGCTCGTTGGCCTTACTCGACACCCACTAGTTCTGACACTTTCCTCACCTTCACTTCCTTGGGTATAAACCATCTGACGAGAGTCGTCTTCAACACCTTCCAGGACATACCATCATGCAACGAAGCTGGGATTATTTCATCCACCAATCAAAAGTTGCACCTTCAAACGAACCCAAACCAACACAGACTCTCATAGTTTTGGGAGTTTCCAATAACCTGGAAACACCAACGATTTCACCAATCCAGTCCGCTACCTTCGATAGATCACGATCACCACATAAGCTGGACAATAACCGAAAAGAATTCAATTCCGCCACTCCACTATGAGTTTGGGTAAAACCAAAACTAGTAGTGACTCACTAGAACCTTCGGGGACTTTTCTGGGTGGAATACTCAAAAACAAGGGGCACAAATCCGAATCAAAACTCATCCTAAATCAAAATTCTACACCTCAATCATGAAAAAAATCTCAAACTCAAATCACTATTACAACCACAATTAAGTACGTCAAAACCAAGAAATCACGAAAAAGAATACCCAACACGAAAAGAGAACGCTAAATAATTTCTCACTCACTTTTCTAAACATTTGAAAAACCCTTTTTAAAAACCATTTTTCATCAAACAAAACAACTTAAATATCCACCATTGGTATCCCATGAAGTCTCACACATACATATCCATGTGCTAGTTCAAGAACCCATCCACTCACATCACCAATTTCCCCACATGCCACATGCGCACCTCAATGAATGTGATCACTCATAAGAATACCAAGGGTAAATCCCAGGCACTTCTCATTTCCAAAACAGACCATTAAGCACAACGCCGAAATCCCCAACCAATTTGAGAAAGTCACCTATCATTAAAGAAACACATTTCAAAATTCCAAAATTTTTTCCATTTCAAAAACCATTTTCCAGTCCAATGACCATATTCCCTTTTGAAAACACCCTCACAAAAATCCATTTTCATTTTTTAGATCTACTCACATTGACAAAAACGAAGGTCAAACATATCTCACATCAAAATTTCCAAAAAATAAGGGACTAGTGGCTATGCCAACCCGGTAACATGGCTTAGCAGACCATGCTCCGAGCGGGCATCCACCACAGGAAGTATCTTGAACCATGAACCTGGGATGTACATGGGTCATTAATCCATGCAGGCTCGTCGCGTAACACCGGATCACTTCCCTTGTCATCCCTCATCCACACAAACCAAGAAAAAGAAAAACTCATATCCCATAATACCTCTGGCAACTCGAGTCTCGGGACGGGCAAGGGTTCATGACGTCCTTCCCGCACATTCCTCTCGAGTCTCGATACACCTAATCACCAAGCTACCTGACACCCCAAATAACAAGGGCACCTCTGATACAATTTTTTCACGAACCAGGCTGGTGCGTCATCCGACCCGGTGCCCGACCCGGGTCCACGAGATGGCCTGAAGGGCGTTCCCAATCCCCACGGGCTGGAAACTAGTGTCGGGCATGAAAATAAACTAGTTGGGAATGGTTTGGCCAATAACAAGATAAATAAACATAAACCAAATAAGAATATAAATAAAGGAAAAATAAACTTAAAAACTTGGCAGCGGAGAAAGGATATTAAAGAAGCGATGTGACATACCTCAAGTGACCTCGTGGGTCAACGCAAAGTGTAAACCACACTAGCTCCCAACAGTAACCCAAGGCTAAAACCTGCAACTGGAAAGTAGAGTAGGCATGAGCACAGAGATGCTCAGTAGAAATGCCACAATATAACCACGTCCTATGCCCTCTCTTTTAGTAAAAAATCCAATTATGCAAGTTTAAAAATATTATATAATAAAATAATTTTTCTCCTTTTCAAATTCAAGTGACGAGTTTGCATTTTTAGGTAAAGCATTTTACTCCCACTACATTTTCAAAATAGGTTTCAAGCATGCATTGACATTTCAAAATGAAAAGAAACCAGTTTGGATTAAAATATGGTTTTCTCAAACAAGACATCGAGTATGAAACAGCTGAAAAGAAAGTTACATCATCAGCAACATGACATAGATGAGCACCATGGGTAATCCCTATAGTAATATAGGACAAGTGGGAACCTAATGACCTCGTACCTCAGTGAAACATGGTTTAGAAGACCACAACCCTTAGAAAACATGGCTTCGAAGGCCATAACCCTCAGAAAACGTGGCTTAGAAGACCACAACCCCTAGAAATTCATATGTTTAGTTAGTGTTCTTGCGTCAATCCTAATAGACAAACCGGGATGAACCCCTGTCGTGTCATCTAGCGTACTAGTCCTGGTCACCCACATAGATACCCAGGTTTCCCATTGTTCTCTATTTCAAGTGGTGGTAAGTTTTTTTATCATTAAAACATATAGGAACATAATATTTTCTTTATCAAAAACTTATTCAACCTCTCACCTCCGTTCTCCCTCCTTAAGCGCATTCCCCCTCTTTCACATCACAAAATTCATAAGCATCAAATTATGCACATAATCACACATTCAACATAAAAATCTTTTTTTCTTTTCTAATGCCAAAGGGGGCGTGCCTCAAGAGAGGTTTTTCTTTTTCACAAAGCATTCTTAATATGCGAAACGAGATTACTTACATAAAGGGAACATTATTCGTCAATTAACTAGCCAAAGGGACAAACACATTTTTAAATACACAATACCAATTCCAAAACACTTAGAAAATCAATTTTCAAGAAAAGGTCACTTAAGAACGATGTCATTAGAAATACACGTCAATTTCCAAAACAAATGCACAATCATTTCAAACAACTACAACCAAATTTCATAGCACATGTATATATAATAATTGTAAAACATACTTTTAAAATAATCAAGAAATTATGAAATTCAAATTAAAGGCATAGGCATAGGGGACCTACATCGAACTTTTCGCTATCTGTTGATGGCCACTCGAACCGACACTAGGCGCATACACGCACATGCATTTATACATATATATATATGCACCCCTAGCTACATTGCACATATTCCCCGTTCCATGAGGGAATATGTACAAAGAGGGAATATATATATATATATATATGCCTTACCCTATGCATGTATGTGTAGATGTTCCTGACACCCGCCACTTGAAACCATCGTAGCGAGGTCCAACGCACTACACAAATAATTTAATAAAACAACTTAACACTTGAACAATCTAAAAAACAATTTAAAATAACGCATAAAGGGTTTGGACCAAAAGAAAAACATTCAAAACACCCTTTTAAAAACCAAACGCGCCAAGATGCAACACCGAAACACCAAATCCAGCCTATACACGTTATAATAGATGAACTGCATAGTTAAAAAAACTGATAAACAATTCAGCATGGGTTTTTCCACAGAAAAGTTTCATGCGCAAATCCTAAAAACAGTATTGCAAAAGCAAACACACCCTACTCTCGAGAAGAACTATATTTGTAGCTTTAATGTCCTTAAATAATCAATTCCTGAAGTCATAAAATAGCCATGAATAATTCAACAAAGGACACTCCTCAAAACACCCAAATCCTCCTTTTTTTAAATCGAATGGACAATAAATACCATTCCAAACCTCATTTGCATCACTCACATAATTTCAAATAACCACTTCACTATTTATAAATTATCGTCAAATAACACAAAAATGAGTTTTCCTCAAAAACACAAGCCATTATATATGAACATGCTATAGAATATCAAAGGCATACTAAACTTCTTAAATACTAGTTTCACACCAAACAGATAAATCATAGAACGCCAAATTTATTTAAGCAAGTAAAAAAAATTCACCACATAAACACAATTCGCACTCAAAAAACTAATTAAATAACATCTTAAATTATTTAAACAAGCAAATTAAATCATCAAACAAAACTTATAAGAGGAAACACTTACCATAGGTGTCGAAACCTCGAATTCCGACGCAAAACTTTGATCGCGTGCCAATCGCACTACAAGAAACAACCAATTGACCCTAATTCAATCATAGGGACCAAAAACAACACAATCAAACCAAAATAGTGACCCTGAAAACATAAAACCCCAAGTCTAATATCCAACCCACTCAAAACCAATACTCTAAATAAAGAATGAACCAAAACCTAGGGAAGGAGGTAGAGGGAGGTGCGCCGGTGCTACTCCCAGTCGGTCGGGTCGTGCGAACAGGGGGCGCGCCGGCGGCTTCAACTGGAGAGGAGGAGCGGGTCGAGGGGGTGTGTGATGGCTACTTCAGAGGGGGAGTGGAGCGGGTCGAGGGGGGGTGTGCACCTACTATCTCATCCAGGTGAGTGGTGCGCGCTAGAGCTGGGAGGAAGTGGGTAGGGGCAACGGGTTGGAGAGGAGGGGTAGCACAAAGGGAGGTGTGTCGGAGAACCCTCGTCGGTGGGGGTGGCGCGAGCGAGAGAGGAAGGTGGGGGGGGGGGGGGTCGGTCGCGTAAGGGGAAAGGGGGAGAGTGAGTTAGGGTTTAAAAAAAATAAAAACAAATAATAATAATAATAATAATAATAATAATAAAAGATAGAAATGAATGACATATAAAATAACAGGATAAAAGAAAAGAGTACAAAATAAAGAAAATAATAACAAATAACAATGAACAAAATAATAATTTTAATAAACTCCAATAATAACAATAATAATATTGTTCATAACTTAATAATAATTATAATAAACTTGATAATAATAATATTATTAACCATAATAATAATTACAATAATCACCATCATTATAATTATTAAACTAACTCATTAAAACTCACTTTATTTATGTGTCTTGTACATTAGGCAGACCGCACGGTGACCCGAACAAAGCCCTGCGGCTTTGAACACGCCCTGCCCATGCACCGAACGCTGTCAAGGGCAAATCATTCATTCACCAACAAAATGAAAAAAAAATTATAACAGGCTTGGCCTGCATCACGATAGAAAGTTTCTAAGTCTGATAAAATAATAAAATAATATTAATTTAAAAATTCGGGTGTGATAGTATCGATCGACATGTGGTGCCCAGTGGTGAGCCCAATGAAATTACTTAAGATATCCATATTGGGGTAAACAGTATGGCTACACACATTCCATCCCACCAAGAACTTGATTCCATTTCTTTTTTACTTTAATAATTTTTTAAAAACACCATCATTCTATGACACTCTTGTTTTATTTTTGAGACATATATTTGTCATCATCGACCAATTCCTTTGGTTCAAAATAATGAATATGTTAGTCCTTTACATTGGTAGAATTGGAATGTGCAAAAGGCCATTGTTCCTCTACACTAGGAGCAGCAGCAGGTTGACAAACCAATTATTCCTTAGGATTGGAAGCATCAAAACATGAAATAGTCTTTATCTGTATAATTAGATCAATATTTTATTTACATTACGTAAATGTAGAAGTAAAAAAGATAATGATATGATTTAAAAATTTCATATTATAAAAAAAATTAACAAGATTATTCAAATATATTATTTAATGGTTGAAGTAATTTTCCTCAGTATTGTGTCACTAAATCCCTATATTATAGTCTCCTTTGACATTAAAGATCCCTTCAGCATTGGGAATACTATGAAATGATTATGATTTCTAAATGAAAGTGTCATCCTCAGTTTTATTTTCATCTAAACCTTTAGTGGTTTTGGATGATAAAAGAATACATGACCACTTTTGGTTTGCAGGATCTAGAATATAAAATACTTGTACTACTAGTGGTACCATTATATATAGGTTTTCTTTGTACCCTTTCTTACTAAAATCTACTTTCATGAATCTCAATTCATCTATTTTAACAAAACTATTATTATCAACCAATTTTCACTGAAATGAATCACTTTTAATACTTTATAATACTACTCCTATATTTTTTTGATGATGCAAAAGTATAACACATTCTTATAAATTACACACCAATAATCTATATCAGATACATACATCGCTTCATACACAAGTCTAGCTATTCCATTTTTTATAGTACTTACTTTATATGGTTCATTCTTACAGAACATATAACCATTAGTTACATAACCATTATAAGATAATACAAGAAAACATGGTCTTTTGGCTATCTATAAAAGTCATTCTGAAATTGAATCTACATTTTCATGTAACTCCTTAAAAAAATGGTCTTTAAACCATCCTATAAAATATTGATTGCATGTAATTGATATCTAGATTTCATCCCTTGATGGATTGAAATGTGAAATAATTTCATAATGGGTTTCAACATATAATGAAATCACTTATCTATTATGAAAAACCTAAAGGTGGGCCTACTACCAATCTAAAATAGTGAACATGACAAAATCTATTCCAGAAATTCATTTTCCCACAAGCTTCCTAGTGTGAAAATATTTTGGTAGACCAATGATTTCCAAATTAAATAGGTTTTCATTAAAGAATTCTATTATTTCTTAAAAAATATATCTCTCCCTAATAGAATCTTTTGGATGACTTTGATTTTTGATAGACTTTCAAAAAAATCATATACCATTCAATAGGGTGCATCCATATATAATGTACATGACCACATAGTTGGATCTGTCTTAACAGGTGAACCATCATGTGAGCTATCATATAAAATATTGACATCCAAAAAAATATTTCAAATTCACACAATAAGGGAAAAATCATTTTCTATAGTTGGAAACTTTGTAGGGTCTACAACTTTACTACATATAGCTTTGCAAACAAATAGAGATTAGTAATGCATGATGAACATTCTTTAGTAATGTGAAGCATAAAACTACATGAATTAGAACATGTATTAGAACATGATAGTCTTGTGATTTTAAAAACATTATCGTTAAATCATTAATTAACACCATATTCATTATATTTGATGAATACCCCTTTGGGACCTTTACATCATTCAAAAAGTTGTAAAACTCTCTCCATCCTGGAAACAGTGTATGCTTATGAAGGATAAAAGTTTGTTTTTCCATTACATAACAATTTTTAAACCTTACATAACATTATTTGAACCTTTCACACCTTTATTTTACAATTTTTTATCTTTTTTCATACCCTCACATAACTTTGGTTTACCCATACATAAATTTTTCATACCCTCATGTAAATTCTTTTTACCCTTAATTAACATTACTTTACACTTGGTTAAATTTTTCATACCGTTAAATGGCTTTGTTTTACCCTTACTTATCTATAGATTACCATTACATAACATTGTTTTACCCTTTACCAAAACTAAAATTCCTTTAATAACATTGTATTAAACTTAGATAACATTAGTTTAGCCCCATATATGTTTGTTTTACAGTTACATAATGTTTTTTTTACACTTACTTAAATTTAGTTTACCCTTAAATAACATATTTTTACCCTTATTATCTACTATTTACCATTAAATTACTTTAACTTGCCCTTACATAACATTGTTTTACCCATACATAACTTCATTTTACCCTTGATTAACTTTTTTACCCTTTCACAATTTCAGTATTCCCATATATATCATTTTTTCACTTACATAACAACTTTTTCCATTACATAACTCTATTTTAACCTTACATAACTTTATTTTACCCTTATATAACATTGTTTGACATTTAATTAAATTTAATTTACCCTTACATAACATTATTTTATCCTTTTTTAACTTCAATTTACCCTTACTTAACTTTTTTTGTACCTTTATGTAACATTATTTTATCTTTTCCTAAAACAAATTTACCCTTAACTATATTTAAAATTAAATTAAATTTATTTTACCCTTATATAACATTGTTTCACAATAAAATATGTTTATTTTACCCATAAATAATTTTTTTCCCTTAAATAACTTTAGTTTAACCTTACATATATATTTTTACCCTAAACTAATTTTTTTTTTACCATTAATTAACCTATATTTTCACATGCATAATTTTTTCTTAACAACACATAATAATGAAATTTTAACACCCTTCTTCAACATTGATTTTCTTCTAACTTTTCTCTTATCTTGACTACATTATCCCATATTTGTTTCTCGAGTTCTCCCCTGATATCTATGTCTAAAAGATCTGAATAAGATTTCACCTGATTACATCTCATGAACTCTTCATTAAATATAATATAATTAGAAAAACTGAATGTTGTTGTACCATTAAGATTAGAACCAATTAAAGTATCTTAGAAATTCTCCCATGAATTTTGTAAAATATTAATCAACAAAAATGTTAAAACCTTATATTAAAAATTAGTAACAATACCATAAAATTTATCAATGAATCTCTAATATTAAATATAATTGATAGAATCGTATATACCATCTTTTTACAAAAAATTATTCATTTTTTTAGGAGAAAAGTTTTTTTCCTTTCATGGACGCATAGGTTGTGTCAAGATTATCCCAAAAAGTTATAGAATGAGGGATGTTGACAATATGGTTCATAATGTTTTCTTTGTCCTACTAATGAATAAAACCAAAAACCATCACATTCTCTAACTCACATTCTTCATTAAGAATTATTTCAAACTTTTGATTAATAAACATAGGAAGTTGGTTTTTCCTGATGAAAATAAAATCCTTTATTTTTAATTGCCATTTATGGTAGTTTTTACCATTCAAAAAATCATCGTACTATAATTGGATTCCATACGTTATCTAAATAAAATAAAAACACTATGATACAAGATTTTTGGAAATATGATAGGTGATGAATGTGAAATAATACATTGAAGTGAATGTGCAGTGGAAATAAATTTACATTCCCTTTGAACAACCCAAGAAAAAAATTAAATCGGATGTATAGTAATGGCCCCCATTGGACCAATGGATTTTAGAGGCATAGGGTCTTCATTCCATGAGGCAGACAAGTCTAAACACATGGGAACATACCCTAGAGGTGTAAATAGAGAATGCAGCAAGCACTAGAGAAGAGCTAATAAGATTAGAAGAATGTGAGGGTATGATAACCACCGTTGGTACAAGGTAATTTGAGGTGGGGAAACTACCATATTTCATTCCTTTAACATTGTAATAAAAAGGATTTAGAAGTTCTAAAAATGATTTGTTGTCCTCAGTGTCATTAAAGGAGGGACCCCTTTATCGCCATTAATATGGCACTAATAAATGACCCCATTTATCAGCACATTTTTTAATGTTGATAAAATGGTGCCTTTATCAGTGCTAGAAATAGAACTGTTAAAGGCCTTACTATTGTAGTTTGTTGTTTGAATAATAGCACACTGTAAAAAATAAAACTTTATACACGTATATATAGGTAAACCCTTTATGGAAAAATACTTTTATGTAAATGCATAATTAAATTGAAATAAATTTTACATCAAAAATACAAAGAAACGCTATTATAACTGTTCTGAACAATGTTTTTTATAATTACATTTGATATTTCTATCCTCAAACTTTTAACAACATCAACATTTCATCATCTTTAGAACTTGTAACCCCTCTCAAAAAGGTCTGATAATGGTATCCGTTTCTAAAATAACACACCCCAACCCGATCAAAAGAATCCACTTATAGAAGAAAATGAATCTTATGTTAGTAATTCAATAAAGAAATAAATTAAACAAAAATATGGAGGAATACATTAATGAAATTTCAATTTTAATTAAAAGGACATACTTAGAGGAATGCCGATCACACCATGCATCGGATTGAGTTCGGGATGATTCATACAAATCAAAAATGACTTATATATTATTTTCCTATAATTTGAAACAATATTATTATATTTGGTTGTTTTTTCAGTATGTCACTTGTCTTTTTAAATAAAAGGTCATTTTAAACTGAAAACTCACACTTTATGTCATACCGGCCACATCGTGTGATGGTTTTATGTGAGACTAATTCATACACATACCAAATGACTTATGAAAAATTTTAATAACATATAAAGAGAATAATAGTGCATTTTCTTGGTTTTCAGTGAGTGATACACATTTTAGACTAAAATTTCAACTTTAGACCATTAATGGACACTTTGAGATGTATTGGGCTCACTGTTTATCACATTGAGGTGAGGATAATTCCTACTCTTTATAAATGAATTATGGGTAATTTTTATCAATTATCAAAAGAATCAGAATTATTGTTATAATTTTTGAGTGTGTCACCTTTTTTTTCTAAAATGTCAATTTTGAATAGAAATATACACATTCAGTCATACCATTCACATCATACGTCGGATTGAGGTAAAGTTGATTAATACACATCAAAAAAATCTTTTGGATAATTTTTATAATATATCAAAACAATCCAAATGTATTTTATTAGATTTTATTATGTCACTTATTTTTTTACTAAAATGTCATTTTATACTAAAAACACGCACTCTGGGTTATACCAGTTACATTAGTTGTCTCTTTGATGTGAGACTAATTCTCACATGTCACAAATGACATATGAATCATTTTTCAAAATTATTATGACAACCAGAGCACCTTATCTTGGTTTTCAGGGAGTGACACACATTTTGAACAAAAATATCAATTTTAAACTAGCAACAGAAACATTGAGTCATACGTGGAACATGGTGTATCTAATTGAGGTGTAACCGATTCCTACACATCACAAATGACTTATCGATCATTTTCCTAATGTATCAAATTAAAATTAATTATTTTTCCTGATCTTGAGTATGTCACTTGTCTTTTTATTAAAATTAATAGCGATTTTAAATTAAAAGATACACTTTGAGTCATACTGTTAACACCGTTATTCAGATTGAGGTACGGCTGATTCCTACAAATAAAAAATGACTTATGGATCATTTTGCTAAATAATCATAACAAAAGAAATGGTTCACCTTTCAGAATGTTAATTAATTTCACATCGTTTAAACTTTTCGTGCTCTATAATAGTTCACTGAAGCAACCTAGAAGAGGTTTCACATTGTGTAATAATTTCATGGTATGAAAATTCCCATCAGGTAGATTCTGTAGAATCACTTAGAAAACTCCCACAAGTGATAAAAGACCAAAAAAACAGCCACTTAGGCCTTTATCATATTTTTATCTTGGTTCCATTAATTGAAACAAACATACATGTCCAAAGGATCATGTAGTCACACTGAGTTGGGGGTGAATCAGTTGTGACCAATTTTACAAAATTATTTTTCATCTTTAATTCAATCATCTATAACCTATTAAGATGAATGGATCCTGAATGCAATGTATAATTTAAATGGAAAACAACACATAGTATTTTTTTAAGGATTGTTAGTAAGGGCTAAATCCTTTCCATGTTGGTTAGACTCTCCAACATGGATTATCCAATATAATCTTTTTATCAATTACAATGGTTTAGCAGCAAATGGTTATACCCCATGTTATAGATCCTCCAGTTGATCTTGGCTATACCCCACAACAATCCAACACTTCTGCAAAAGTTGGTTATACCCCCAACTGTTCGACTGGTTAGACCCCCCAGTCAGTAGAGCCTATTCAGCAACTTATTGGACCCCCTAGTTAAATGCCCAAACTTCTTCTTCAGAATATTTGATGCAAAAATAAGATAATAAGTCGAAGATCCTCCTCCATGAGCATTATTGATAAAACTTAGCTTCTGTACAGTTCATGTACCTTTGCACTGATAGTGGTCATTCTCAAATAAACTCTAATCACTAATATAATTGGTAGTCTAAATAAAAAAAATCCTTGGGTAATAATTCTTTCATATACTAAAGAATTAGACTCAATAACCACTAAAAACATGGATATATAAATTTTATGAAACACTAAAATTAATAATTTCTCGGATTCTCTCTCAAATCGTTACACACTAATCAATCAGCATAAATTTCAAGTGAACTCCTTCAAACCTGAGGATTACTTTGTGAAATAATACAGATGTACAATCTTGTCACTAACATGTATGCTAAATTGAATGAGTAAACATGTTTGTTTAACACACACATTTAAATCCCTTTTATTTCTAATGTGTGTATCTGAGTGTGCTTTAATGCATGTCAGTATCTTTCAACATATATCCTTAATTACAAACATTTTTAATTTTTCTCACTTCACAGTTCACATAAAAAAATAGTGTGTGCAACTTAATTCAAAAAAACACTTCTCAAAACAATATGAATTGTATCTTTATTCTATGTGAACCTTTACCATGTCATCACACAAGTGTTTTGTCTTAACTTACACACAATATTCACACACCCTAATTCTCACACCTTCATTCACACTCACCCGATACATGAAAATACTATCAAATCCTTCACAGAAGAAATCATAAGCATGGGTTTTATGTAGCTTTATGCTAGAAAAGGGAGAAAAACATTGAGTGATAACCCACATACTTCATGGAAACCATTTTAATTGTGAATATAAACTAGTCTTCTTGGTAGAGATATATTTCATATGGGAGTATCAACTTCTTCATGAAAATAGAAGGTGCACGGATTCTTTGATAACCAAATGTTCATGGAACATCTTTTTATAGGAAACAAGATATTCTCAAAATGATTGGTTACCACAAATGATCCCACCTACATGTATCTATAGCCGACATTCCACCAACATAGAACCAACTAGAATCGAAGAGGAACTTGATGCCTTCAAGATACAATTCTCATAACTTCAACATCATTGAATAAAACATATTTTCCATACGATTTTTTCATGGTTTCATTGTTTTTTACACATATAAACAAAGATGCATATGATTTCGATCACAATAGAACATTCTAGAAAATAAAATATTCATAAAAAGGTTGGGTTCGGTCTTTGGAAGGCGTGGCTACATGAAGATCTTGGTGCATTGAACACCCGGATGGGTTGAGGTAGAAGACAAGCTCAGATAAATATCAGACGTCCTACAATTCTAATTGAGTTGATCGCACAGTTACAAGCAGGGCGAGATGATCGGATGACCAGGATAAAATAATCGGTGAATTGAATTGTCCTAGTTAATTGGTGTAAATCCTACATTGAAATGAGTTTGGTAATTATGAAACTTTTTATAACAAGACACAGGTCTAAAAATACAAAAATCGGCCAATATATAGACCCTTCCCCCCTAGCATTTCCCCATGACATCTCTCCTCTGTTGTTGTACCACCCTGCACCATGGATCTCAAAAAATAATCTTTGTCGTGCATCTGACTCATGTAGGCGTGCCCTTTCACTTCATCAGCTAAAACATTATGATGGGTGGTGTAGGGTTGAGCTCAGATACGCTTATGGTGTTGCATCCCTTAATTGGTTGTCATGGATAATTGTTTAAGTGATACCAATATTAATTTTTTTTTCAAATTTCGCATAGAATAGACACCTGAAATTATTCATGAATACCAAAGCTACTTCCCACAAAATCAAATGACAATCATCATTAAAACCTCTTCATGAAAAAAAAACATTTTTACATGGAATATCTAATTTCTTTTTTAAATAATTGTTATAAACAATGTATCAACTCAATTCTACCAATGACACAAACAATGTGTCAACCAAATTCGACCAATGACCTAAAAAATATATCAACCCAA
Organism: Viscum album; assembly: GCA_963277665.1. Lineage (NCBI taxonomy): Eukaryota > Viridiplantae > Streptophyta > Magnoliopsida > Santalales > Viscaceae > Viscum > Viscum album. The sequence goes on along the minus strand of OY728134.1, from coordinate 340,285,449 downwards.
TTAATACAGTGACACCTATCTCTTGAACTTAAAGACCATCTCTATAGTTGTCACAATTAAAACTCATTGACTTTTCATCTTCTTAACTAATTGAAAACAATTTCAACATCAACAATTCACTTATTCTCTTTAATACATCCCTAAATATTAGTTCATTTCACAAAAAAAATATCTTCGTCCTCAAAAGTCAAAAAATTCAACCAAATAATGTGTGAAATAAAAAGTGAGGTGAGAAATACTTGAAAGAAGGTAAAGGGATGTTGAAAACTCCCCTCCATAATACTTTTTTCCATGGGATGTTGTGTGGAACAATAGTTTCCGAAAATAGGTGAGGCCATTAATCCCTCATCGATGACTCTCACTCATATGTATCATGAGAATTTGATTCATACCAACATAATATTCTAATAAATAGAATCAAATTCCCATGAAAGACTTTCACCTGAGAGTCAACAATCTCCACTAGTTTCTCTACAACAAAAAAATCTGGCACCAACTTGATTTCTTCCCAACACATTATGTGGGAGGGATCATGATTTTACTTCCTAAGTTGAGTTATATGGAAGACATAATGAACACCCATCCAATGAACTAGAAATTCCAACCGATAAGAAACCTACCCAAGCCTCTCACCGGCCTAAAATGGTCCAACATATCTCGAAGCCAAAATTCCTTATTTTCCAAGACAACAGTGACCTAACTAAGGATATACATTTAAGAAATCCCAATCCGCAATGGAAAACTCAAAAATATGATGTGAAAGATCCAAACATTATTTCTAGTTACTATTAGTTATAAACAGAAGAAGACATATATCTTGAATCCTCGCCAATGTATTTCGAACAAGACTTAGTCCTACCAAAGTGGCCTCTCCTACATCTATCCCAAAAAGATGCAACCTTCGAGGGAAACAATAAAAGTCCTTAAAGGGATCCATTTTGACCAATGAATAATAATATTTTCTATAATCAAAATCATCTTGTACCATTTGGAAATTGCATGATCTTCTAGAATCTAATACAAAGGCATAGAGTACACTTTCCATGTTCTTAATAGCATGCTCCCTTGAACCATCTGTATGTGGATGGTAAGTTGTACTCAATATTACATGAGTCCCCATCACCTCCTAAATAATAAATTATAAATATCTGGTAAAACTAGGATCCCTATCCAAAAAATGGCATAGGGAACCCCATTAACCTTACAACCTCATGCACATATAAAATACCCATTTCATCAACCTTAGTGGTGTCCTAGATTGGAAAGATGTGAACATGATTTTTCAACAGATCAATCCCCACCTTGGTAGTCTTCCTACCTCATGAAGTCTATTTAAATCCAATAATAATATTCATGGAATCTTATTTTCATTTTCAAACTAGCACTGGAAGATTTTGGAGAACACTAGAAGGTTTTAGATGGTCTATCTTTATCTATTTGTAGGTGTAACATTGGGACACATAATTTAAAATTTCACACATCATACCCATCCAAAAGAATCATATTCCCATTTAATAATCCATATTTTTTCCTTATGTATGGGACATCATGAACTATGAGGATTAATCAAAACTAATCCTCTCAAAGTTACTGGGATGAAAAACCAATCACCAAAATGGTAAATTCCATCATAAGACATAGACCAACCAAAAATATTCTCCCCATAATATAGGGTATCTCAAATTCCACTAAATTTATCATCCTTCTACTAATACTATGTAATAGACTCAATATAAGATAATTATATCTTAAAACTGGTCAAATACATACCTAAAATGTCATTCTTATCATCTCGGATCAAATGAGTTAATCTCCCCATAAGGTTCTTATCCTCATTTGATTACAAAATAGAATATGATGGTACTTATATAATAAGGGTTTCAACAAAAAAAAATTAGCCTTCCTTATGGTGTATGTGATGATGAATTGAAATGTATGAATGTACTTCACACACTACTTATGTTTAATATTCAAGTCTTTTTTATGAAATATATAGATCATACTCTTATGGTCTGAAAGTTTTGAGAACCTCTCCCCCAATAGGTAGTCCCTACAACATTTAACAACATTCATAACTATAGAAAACATCAAATAATTAGTGGGTTATTTATTATCATGAAGTCAAAGATAGTGATATCCATAATCTAGAAAAAGATCACTCTATATAACCACACAAACCTAAACCATCACTAGAAGCCTCAGAGAAAACGGCATAATCTTATCGGGCTCACCTAAGATCAAAATAGGATCTAATTCCAAAATTCAATTCATTTCATTGAAAGAAGAATGTCACATTTCATCCCATATAAATTTATCCATTTCTTGGTAAGAGTATCCAATTGTGATTCCAACTTCAAGAATACTTGAAAAACCATCAGTGGTACCGAGTAACACTAATGAATATCTGAATCTAAAAGAAGTTTTGTGGAACTTATGATGAAAAGACAACCTTCACCTTCTTAGGATCAAATGATAATCCATTATTTGATATCTTGTTTTCCATGATCATCTATTATTGTATCCATAACCCACATTTCAAAAGTATTCCATACATATGGTAAATCCTTATGATTTTCATAACAAAACTCAAATGGAGATCATTCTCATGCTCCGAGCTTGAGTAGACCAAAATATCATCCATCAACACTACCAAAAAAGGGTTGAGATATTCACGTGATATACAATTCATTAAATCTATAAAAACTATAAGAGAATTAGTCATGCCAAACGACATCACAAGTTATTTTTTATGGCCATACCCAATCTTAAAAGAAGCCATATTTAGTATATCATACTCCCAAAATTTGAGATGATGATAACATATACTATTATTGATATTTGAAAACTACACTCTACCTTTGTTTTATAATAAAATCTTCCACAAAAGTCAACGAATTCTTATTCTTAACCATTACTCATTTCAACTTCTGATAGTACACATAAAAATGAACGCAATAATAATACTTCTTGGAAAAGTGTACTAGGGTTTCTCAAGGGGAAACACTAGAGAGAACAAAACCTTTCGTCATTAGATCATTGAACTAAATATTGATATCTCTCTCAGCGTTGCTGAAATCATATGATAAGAGGGTATTGTGATCTACTGCATATCTAGAACCAGATCAATCAAAAATTCTATCTCCCTATAAAGAGTAAGACTAAATAAATCATTTGTAAAACACCAATAAATTCCATGAAAACCAGGGGATGATTACCCATAAAATAAACAAAATAAGGCTCAACTACAATAGTAGATAGTAAACTCCTAATATTTTTGTGGGAATCTCTTGCACAACTTGACCTCAGATTCCACTCTCCCTGAAACACCCAAGATATCCCATCGTCTACAAGGAATGAGACCAATATATTCTAACAATAAAACATAACATGATGAGTGCTAATCCAATCCATCCAAATGATGAAATAAAATAGATATAGATCAACAATGTGGAAAACATAGGATAACTTTTTATCATCTATGAATGGTGAATAATAAGAAAATTTATACCCCTACTCATTTCTCTTTCTAATAGGTGTCGCTAACTTCATTACAGTTAACATGAGTTCTATTGGAATTTTAAGAATTTCCATAAAAAAGGAAGATATAATTGATTGGGAGGAACCTGTATCAAATAATGCATTATCTATTAATGATGAAATAAATATGGTACTTCTATGTATTGTTATAAGCACATCTACCTCAGCAGGAATCTCATACACTAAATTATGGTGCTAACACCTGAGGCATGTGGCTGGATCCCTATAGTCATAGACTGATATAATCATAGTAGATGAAAATTGAGTTCAGAACTTTTAAATATCATCGCAAGTGCGGAACAAGAACGACGAGTGTGCCCAACCTTGACACAATGTTAGAAATTTAGAGTCACAATACTGGATGTAACTAAAGGTGCATAGGAGTCACTTTTCTAAGAATCATCCCCACCACTCCTATTATGATCATTCCACTCCCTCTTCCTTTGATATAGGACACTAAATCTTCCACTAGATGAAAGTGAAGGGGAATAATAAGCCACACTTTCTAGCATATTCATCGTTTTAATAATTATCTTGTCTACTGTCTCTGCATAGTTAGAAAGATTGAGCATAAATACCTATAATCTGATATCTGGTACCTAACCCTGAAGGTACTTCTGAGCCTTGATCTAGTCATTCTTTACTACCCTAGAGCAAAACTAACTCTCTTTGTAGATCGATTGGTGTATGATGACACTGAACTCTATCCCTATTGTGAGGACATGAAAACTAATGACTTTCCTATCAAAAATGACACTGGACATAACTACTAAAATAATTGGGTCTTGAAAACCTTCTATTAAAAGCCCATGTGTTTATACACATATACCATGGATTATAATCATCTCTTACTGGGACCCTCAATTATAAAAAATGAAAACATTACCTTGACATTATCATGTTTATCTAGGTATTCAAGTATATGATAAATTTTTTACAGCCAGTGCTATGCCTTAAGGGGCTCACTCATACCCTTAAAGGGTGGTGGATTCACATGTAAGAACTACCGTGATCAATCCCTTTATCCTTCATCTCAAGAATTTACCTCAAACAAATTACTTTGTAATTGAAGTGAATTAATTTCTATAACACAAGTTACCCGCACAATAAATTTGATAAGATTATGATCTAGAGGTGATTTCACTTGAGAAGCATCTGTTTTACTCTCATGAAGAACCATCTGTATATTTATTATAGGCGTACCACTGCACACAAAAATTGAATAGATGATCAAACAATAGGATAATATCAGTTCAAACTGAAAAACCATAAAAAGAAATTGAAACTGTGATCAAGAACTTCAGAGAGGAGACATACTCGCAACATCCCATGGTAACTTGAGTCTCTTCATAATAATTTCAAGATAGAAAATAACGGAAACCTACCTCTCAAGTATAGATAATCTTATATACAGTATAAAAACCTCCAAAAACATAGAATGATTAACTTTGATACCAAACTATGGTGTCTTATCTAGATACCCTCACAACATGGTACCCTACCCGACCGGACCCATAACTGAATGGAATTATCGATCCCCATAGGCTGGTGATTACAAATTGTGCATCATCAATATCCAAAGAGAATAATTTTGACCAACCTAAAACACAAAACATGAAATATATATACAGGACAAGAGAAAAATGGAAGTGTATAACAAGAAAGAAATTTCATAAAAAAATAGAATTTTAGAAGTGATAAAACTCAAAAAGTATTTAAACAATCTCCAAGATACAATCCCAATACACTAGTGCATAAAACATTTTTTACGTCTGTTATTTTTCATTATTTACGTCGGTTTTTAGGCGATGTTAATACGGACGACGTTATAAATAATGTTTTTTACGTCGGTTATTTAAAACCCGATGTAACATCCCTAACATCACGGGGGTTTATCACGTCGGTTATTTCTAAACCGACGTGATAAAACGCCTGGGATATCGTTTATCACGTCAGTTATGACATAACCGACGTGATTAACCCTTCCTCGGGCCTATTATCACGTCGGTTTCTTAAATAATCGACGTGATAAAAAGGCCTGGGAAACATTTTAGCACGTCGGTTATCCAATAACCGACGTGGAAAATCGATTCCCAGGCCTTTTAGCATGTCGGTTATATTAAGAACCGACGTGATAAAAGGCCCAGGAACGGTTTAGCACGTCGGTTCTAGAAAAAACTGACGTGATAAACCCCTACCGATTTATTTACCACGTCGGTTATTTTATAACCGACGTGAAAGCGATATTTTTTTTTAAAATAATTGCACTGCTCTCACCAAAAAGCAACCAGAAACGAAACAACAAAAATAACCATGCCAGCCCTCCCCCAAGCCCCAACTGAACCCCACCCTCATCTATACCCACCTAACAACCTGGCCATGCCTCCCCCACCACATTGGAGACCCACCACAACCCTTGGACACCCCCCCGCCCCTTGGACTGCCCCCCCCCCCCCACCCTCATTTACACCCCCATGACCCCTAGTACAGCCTCAAACACCCATTGGACACCCCTCCCATATCCCTTGGACACCCCCCACCCCTTGGAAACCCCCCCCCCCCCACCCCTTGGATAGCCCCCCACCGTCATTTACACCCCCAAGACCCCTAGTACAGCCTCAAACACCCATTGGACACCCCCCCCCACACCTTGACAGCCCTCCCAGACCCCTTGGACACCCCCCCCCGACCCCTGGACACCCCCCCCCCCCTCGAGCCCTTGGAAAGCCCAAAACACCCCTTGGACACCCCTCCCATATCCCTTGGACACCCCCCCCCCCACCCCTTGGACACCCCCCACCCCTTGGACAGCCCCCCCCCCACCCTCATTTACACCCAACCGGCCCCTTGGACAGAACTCCCAGACACCTTGGACACCACTCCCATATCCCTTGGACACCCCCCCCCCCACCCCTTGGACACCCCCCCCCCACCCCTTCGACAGCCCCCCACCCTCATTTACACCCCCCGAACACTAGGACATCCCCAAACACCCCTTGGACACCCCTCCCATATCCCTTGGACACCCCCCACCCCTTGGACACCCCCCCCACCCCTTGGACAGCCCCCCACCCCCTGGACACCCCCCCCCCCCCCGACCCCTTGGAAACCCCCCCCGACCCCTTGACACCCCCCGACCCCTTGGAAACCCCCCCCCCCCCCCCAATCCCCTTGGATAGCCCCAAACACCCCTTGGACACCCCTATTATATCCCTTGGACACCCCCCACCACTTTGACACCCCCACCCCTTGGACATCCCCCCCCCCCCCCACCCTCATTTACACCCAACCGACCCCTTGGACAGCCCCAAACACACCTTGGACACCCCTCCCATATCCCTTGGACACCCCCCACCCCTTAGACACCCCCCACCCTCATTTACACCCCCCCCCCCCGACCCCTAGGACAGCCCCAAACACACCTTGGACACCCCTCCCATATCCCTTGGACACCCCCCAAACACCCACCCACCCCCTTGGAACCTCTCCCCCCATACCAAAATCCAGACCAGAAAAACCATCAACAGTAGACCAAAACAAGAAGTAGAGAAAAATTAAACATTCACTTATATAACATTCAAAACTTACACTGTCAACTTCAAAAAAAACTAAATCCAACCTAAACCACTACGAAATACACAATTACATTGACAATATTCAAAATTACATTTTACATTACAAACAACTAAAAGTCAATCAAACCTGTAAAATAATTTGACCACTCCACTTGTAAGTGTTTGATATCTTCAGCAGTAAAGGGTTGAGGGTCATCAAAAATCTACAAAGGAAAAGGATAGTAGTCAACGTGTATAATGAATAAATCAAATTGAAATATTATGAGAAAGTGGAAATCTTACCAGGTCAAAACTCAGAACTGTCCCAGTTGTTATTATTTCATACATAAATCTTAACATGTAATATCCGCATTCGATGATGCCTTGTTGCTCATGACATTTCTGTTTGAATGAGTGTAAATTCAATATATTATTTTTATGTAATAACTCAAAATGTACAAATTATAAATGGATATTTACCTTCGCATGTACATATTTGATCTTGAAATTCCTTTTCTTTGCGCTTTTTTGAAAGTGGACCCATGCCCTGTTAGAAAATAATACGAATGGGGTAAATTTAAAATTCATTATAATATATAAAACTATTGTGAAATTGAAACTTACGTTTCCAATATATTTTTAAAACTTTCTCGCACATCATCATGGAGAGAGCATATCCAATAAAGTGCTTTCTCCCTAGGGAAAAAAACCCCTAACATCCAATGATCCCTGATAAAAGGAAATTTAACGTTAGTGGTTTTTATGTAAAAAGATAATTAACTCTTTGAGAGGGATGTGTTTCATACCTCTCACAAAAAGGCATCATCCAACACTGTGTGATTACATTCTTTTCAAATCTATCAGCAATATAAATCATTCTTTGTTCCTCATCCAATGCACATGCTTTAGGGGAAATCAATTGTGGGTCCACGAATCCATATACATCTGTCAGCTCATTCCTCTCACAAATTTAATACAGATACCTAATAAAAAGTAGACATAAGTATACATTTTTAATAAATATAATGCAAGGAAAAGGTGTTAAGACTTACATGATAAAAATTTTCACCACATTGATGCCCAACTAATCTCCAGTGACAAACTCCATGATATCAGTTTTCATAATCCCCACACTTAGTTCAAGTCCACAGACATGAGCTTCCATTGTAAAGTCATAATGATCCGCCAAAAAATTTGAATATCTTGACAATTTGTCAAGACTGCTAGTATCTGCATCTGATGTCATAGCTATCTGTCTTTGTTGTTGTCTATACAGTATTTCTTTACCTTTGAAGTATTCCTGTAAAAATAAATTGAAAAATATATTAGTTTTCAAATGATAAAACATTAATAAAAATATAAAATAAAAGAAATAACATTCATACCTCTATGGTAATGAGTCGAAGAAGTCTGTATGGCCAAAGTAAAAAATGGCCGATACTATGTCCAACTTTCGTCACCTCATCTGTAGGTAATGGTATCCGAGATGATCTATCTATAATATCCTGTACAGTGACCCTCTGATTCTCTACCTCTAACTTTTGATGATGAACTGTATCTCCTATACAATATACCATCCCATATGCAACTATATGATGTTGAGGATCATCAACATACAACTCACAATAAGTAGGTAGCTGCGGCGGAGGAGGAGGATCAAAAATGGGGTCCGCAGGCTGAGGTGGGGGAGTGGGAGCTACTGGGAGAGGTGGAGTGGGAGCTGCACCCTGAAATTGTCTTTGCAAGTCTGCAAACATAAACTGCACTGATGCTCTAATCTTGTCCTCCATTGTCGCATTAATATTATGGACTTCAGCCTCCAAGGATTCTATTTTTTTTATAAACTCCCTCAATGTTAGAAGTTGAGGAACGTGGCAACACTTTTCTTACCGATACACCTGCCGGATATCCTCTTACACGGCCAGGATGTTCGGGCATTCCCAATGCCACAGATAAAATATCTTCCCTCCCAGATGGTGTAAATGTCCCCTGTGAACTCTGCTCCTCAAGAGAGTCCTGTAATAATTAATTGAACATTTCTATAATGATTGTAAATATATGACGAAAATAGTAAACTTAAATAAATAAAATAGATATCTTACAATACTCTCAACTACGAGTCTCGATTCTTCCGAAAGATATTGTCCTTTTTTTCCCTTCCGAGCTCTTTTCCATTTCTCATGTCTAGATGGAGGGGATAGAGGGTCCACCTCTCCAGAGCTTGAAGACTCAGCTCTTAGTTGTTGAAATTTTTCTGCCATCATTTGTTCTTCCAATAATGCATACCCTCCCTGAGATAAACTATGAGGGTATACATTTTTAGATTGGATCTCTTGATGAGCTTTCCTTGCTTTCTGTAAATTAAGAATAAGTAATCATTAACAAAACAATAATAAGATCATTTATATAAGAAAGCTTATAAAAGTTTACATTGCCCTTACCAAAAATGATTCTTTTCTTATACTTTCAAAAAATTGTCTCCATGTGTCTTCATCTATAAAAGGATATATACGACATGGATTCTCACGAATCCTATGACCATAAATGAAATCAGATGAGAGGGTTGATTTGAAATCCCTCCATCTCCTAGCAGCCAATGATAAGCATTTCTTCCTGACTCCTCCAGTGTCAGGAATATCAAATGTCATCTGATAAAAAAGAGGTTAAAAATATTATATATACTAGAAACATTTAAAGAACAGTCAAACAATAGCAAAAGATCTTACCAAAATGGTCTCCCACAGCTGAGAAATTATCTCCTTATCCACACTTCTCCAATCATCATATAGAATGCTTACTTTGCTCTTAGCCTAAGTTGCTACAAAACCCTTAAAATATTTAGCATTTGGACCTCTAGTAAGATCATCATCATCAAACTCCACGACTATCCTCTCCTCCTTCGTACGGGAAAGTGATAATTTTGGTAAATGTGTGCACCCACGCTTACCAACCTTTGAACTCTTTTTCGTAATAGGATCATGTGAATGTTCCTCCCCAGATGTATGACCAATATGCTCATCTCCAGAATCATGTGGCTGATCAACTGATTGATCTGTCATCTTCCTTCAAATCAAAAAAACAAACATTAGTTCACAAATATACAAATTCAAATATTGTAATACTACTTAATCAGAAAATAGAAAAGTGTACTAAATTACATAATAGTAAACATTGGTAATATGGTAAGCATGTTAAACAATGATAAACATGGTAAACACAGTCTGTTGTATGTTGAAGACATGGTTTGGCCCAAGAAAGCTGAAAAGTGGACTCACTGAGTCCACCGGTCAGCCGGTGTGAGCTCACCGGCCAGCCGGAGGACCCAGGCAGTAGACTTGCCCACTGCCTGGTGTCACCGGCCGGCCGGTGGACCAGACAGCCTTGCTCTGTCTGGACCACCGGCCCTCCGGTGCGCCCAGGACTTCTCCTCTTTACGGTTTTTATTGTTTTATCATTTTAGTTTGATACATGTTTTAATAAGTAAAAAATTTACAATATCTAAATTATATGAAAAAACTAAATGTAAACAGGAAATAAACATGTGTTACCTGTAATTTTAGGAATGTACAGTTGGATTGTTTTCCCAAATTCCTTCGTCGTGATCGTTCCTTATGGCACAAACCATGTCTTCAACATACTCATCATTATGTTCTGTTAATCTTTCCATGGAAGTAGGGATCTCACATAAATCAGCATCTTCATCAAATTCATCCTCAGCAACATATTGTTTTTTCCCTTGTAAAACAACAGCCCACTGCATATCTGATTGATCTACTACATAGAAAATTTGTTTGGCATGTGTTTCCACTATAAAAGAATTAGCTCTGTCTTCCAATCTATTCAGATTAACAAGTGTCATTCCAAATTCATCGTGTCTGACACTGTTGTTACCGATCAACCATTTACAGTTAAAAACAGGAACTTTAATTTTAAAGTAATCAGCCTCCCATATGTCTTCAATCACTCCATAATATGCACTTGATGCCGAAATTGGGTTTCTGTCCTTACCACTCGTAAAATGCATTGCTTCTGCAAACACCAATACACCACTATTCTGAACTACACTTCTGTTTTCCTGAGCTTTCGTATGAAATGTATAGCCATTAATGTCATAAGCGGACCATGTTATCACATTTAAAGATGGACCACCCACTATCCATTTTAATGTCTCTGATACATCTGATCTACCAAGCAAGGTCTTTTTAAACCATGGAAAAAAAGTTTTGTTGTGCTCATTCAAAATCCACATTTCTTTCTTCTTTGGATGACATTGTTTCAACTCATTAATATGCAATGTGATATACGGTTGAACATCAGCTATGTTATTCGAGATGTATGATTCTAACTTCTTCATCTGTTCAGCTGACAGTGATTTGACTTTCAAGCCACGAATCCCCTTTCCCTCATTATTAACCCGTTCATGGTGAGATGGAGGCAAACCTATGTGTTGCTCCGTAGCCAAGTAGCTCGTACAAAACTCTACTACCTCCTCGGAAATATACTTTTCAATAATGGAGGCGTCAGGTCGATATGGATTTTTAACATATCCCTTTAATATTTTCATATACCTTTCAAAAGGATACATCCAACGAAGATATACAGGTCCACAAAGCTTTATTTCTCGAACCAGATGAATCATTAAATGCACCATCATATCAAAAAAAGTAGGAGGAAAATACATTTCCAAATGACAAAGTATAAAAATCGCATCCTTTTCCAAAATGTTCAAAGCATTCACATCAATCTCCTTGTTACAAATTGAATTGAAAAAATAACACAACATCATTATAGTCTATCTGACACGGATGGGCAATATTCCACGCAGTGCAACTGGTAGAATTTGTTGCATCATGACGTGACAATCATGTGATTTCATACCTATCAACTTCAAGTCTTTCAATGAGACAAAATTTTTTACATTTGAAGAATAACCTTGAGGAACTTTGATATCATGAATACACTGACAGAAGCTACTTTTGTCCCTCTTCGATAATGTACGACAAGCCGGGGGAAGAAATGTCCGTCTTCCTTTAGGAGTGGGAGCTAACTCCAAACGTATTCCCATTGATAGTAGGTCTAACCTTGCATTAAACCCATCTTTTGTCTTTCCTTTAATATCTAGCAATGTTCCGATCAAAGAATCACAGATATTCTTCTCCACGTGCATGACATCAATATTATGTTTGACTTCATGATACCTCCAATATGGTAGCTCAAAAAATATTGACCTTTTCTTCCAAATATATCTATCATTACCAGATTTCTGTGTCTTTCCCAATGTCACATCAAGGTTTTTCACCCTCTCAAAATACAAATCTGGGGATAAAGGTTTTGGAGCAGTATCAAATTATTGTGAGCCATTGAATGCCTTTTTTAGTCTTCTATAAGGGTGATCCATAGGCAAAAACTTTCAATGACCCATGTACACGGTTTTCCTCCCATGATGCAATTGACAATATGATGTCTGTTGTTCGCAAATTGGACATGCTTTATGCCCTTTAACACTGTATCCAGACAAATTTCCATATGCTGGGAAGTCATTTATAGTGAATAGAAGCACTGCATGCAGTTGAAAATATTCCATTTTATAAGAATCATACACCCTAATACCATCAGCCCATAACAGTTTCAAATCATCAATCAGCGGTGACAAGTATACATCAATATCATTGTCGGGTTGCTTTGGACCAGAGATCATGATACTCAACATGACATATTTGCGCTTCATACAAACTTCAGGAGAGAGGTTGTAAATTACCAATAAAACAGGCCATGAACTATGTGTGCTACAGAGGGTTCGGTATGGATTCATTCCATCTGTGCACAAGCCTAGTCTCAGATTTCTAATTTCATTTCCAACTGTAGGGTACTGGGAATCAATTTTCTTCCATTGTGGACAATCAGCTGGATGACGTATTTTTCCATCACATACCCGCTCATCAGCATGCCATCTTAACCTTTTTGCATCATGTGAATTAGCAAATAAACGTTTGAAACGAGGAATTATAGAAAGATACCAAAATAACTTTGAAGGGAGCTTTGTAATCTCTACATCAGCTTGTGATTTTTCTTTCACCTTATACCATGATGTCCCACATTTAGGACACTCTTTCAGAAATTCATATTCCTTCCTATATATAATGCAGTCATTCGGACAGGCATGTATTTTCCTGTATCCCAATCCCATCGAGCATAATATTTTTTTGGCCTTATAATGTGAATCTGGAAGATCGTTATCTTTTGGAAGAATGTCTTTCATCAATTGTAGCAGCTCTGTAAAACTTCTGTCACTCCATCCATGTTTCTCCTTCAGGTTAATCAATCTTAACACCGCCGACAAAACCGTAAAATCTGTACAACCAGGATATAATGGTTTTTCGGCATCACCATATAGACGTGCAACTGTCGGTTCTATCTCAATTTGTTCTGCTACAATATCGAGAATCATTTCTTCAATTCCATCGGAGTTACCATCTTGCGATTCATTATCATCAGTGACATTCTGTCCAGTTTCGCCATGCCAAATCCAAGGGTTGTAACTCGGATTGAAACCATGACAAATCAGATGATCTTTTATCTCTCTACTTTTCAACTTCATCATATTCAGACATTTCAGGCATGGACAGAAAAAAATGTCACTACTTGGAACATTTCGTTTAGCAAATTCCAAAAAGGCATCAACACCTTCCTCATATTCATTGCTCATTCGATGTGCCGTAATCCAACTTCGACTCATTATTACCTATAACAAATAGCAAAAATATATATATTTTTTAGATAAGACAAATATATGTTTATATGAAAAAAATCATAATTTGAATGTAAACAATTTTGAAATATAAAACAAATCGATGTGTATTTAAAAAAATATGCTTGAATGTTATTTTTTAAACAAAATATAGTAAGATATAACACCCCCCCCCCCCTTGACACCCCCCGACCCCTCTGGACAGCCCCCCGCCCCTCCTAGACACCACCCCCACCCCCTACCCCCTTGGAAACCCCCTGGACATCCCGCAACCCTCTCGACAGCCCCCCCACCCACCCGGACAACCCCAAATACCCTCTGGAGAGGCCGCCACCCACTTGGACAGCCCCCCACACCCATCCACCCCCTTGGACACCCCCTGGACACCCCACCGACCCCTCTGGACAGGCCTCCACCCCCTTGGACAGCCCCCCACACCCACCCATCCCCTTGGACACCACCTTGGACACCCCCCGACCCCTCTGGACAGCCCCCGACCCCTCTAGAAAGCACCCCCACCCCTCCTGGACACAACCCCCCACCCCCGACCTGCTTGGACACCCCCCTGGACACCCCCCAACCCTCTGGACAGCCCCCCACCCCTCCTAAACACCACCCCCCACCCCCTACCCCCTTGGACACCCCCATGGACACCCCCCAACACCCACCCACACCCTTGGAAATCCCCCCACACCCACCCACCCCCTTTTAAACCCCCTGGACACCCCCCGACCCCTCTGGACAGCCCCCCACCCCTCCTGGACACCACCCCCCACCCCCTACCCCCTTGGACACCCCCCTAGACATCCCCCAACCCTCTGGGAAGCCCCCCCACCCACCCGGACAACCCCAAATACCCTCTGGAAAGGCCGCCACCCACTTGGACAGCCCCCCACACCCATCCACCCCCTTGGACACCCCCCTGGACACCCCACCGACCCCTCTGGACAGGCCGCCACCCCCTTGGACAGCCCCCCACACCCACCCATCCCCTTGGACACCACCCTGGACACCCCCCGACCCCTCTGGAAAGCCCCCGACCCCTCTAGAAAGCACCCCCACCCCTCCTGGACATAACCCCCCACCCCCCGACCTACTTGGACACCCCCCAACCCTCTGGACAGCCCCCCCCCACCCCTCCTAACCCCCCCCCCCTACCCCCTTAGACACCCCCTGGACACCCCCCAACACCCACCCACACCCTTGGACAGCCCCCCACACTCACCCACCCCCTTGTAAACCCCCCTGGACACCCCCCGACCCCTCTGGACAGCCCCCCGCCCCTCCTGGACACCACCCCCCACCCCCTACCCCCTTGGACACCCCCCTGGACATCCCCCAACCCTCTGGACAGCCCCCCACACCAACCCATCCCCTTGGACACCACCCTGGACACCCCCCCAACCCCTCTGGATAGCCCCCGACCCCTCTAGAAAGCACCCCCACCCCTCCTGGACACAACCCCCACCCCCGACCTGCTTGGACACCCCCCTGGACACCCCCCAACCCTCTGGACAGCCCCCCCCCCCCCACCCCTCCTAAACACCACCCCCCACCCCCTACCCCCTTAGACACCCCCCTGGACACCCCCCAACACCCACCCACACCCTTGGACAGCCCCCCACACCCACCCACCCCCTTGTAAACCCCCCTGGACACCCCCCGACCCCTCTGGACAGCCCCCCACCCCTCCTGGACACCACCCCCCACACCCTACCCCCTTGGACACCCCCCTGGACACCCCCCAACCCTCTTGATAGCCCTCCCACCCCCCTGGAATCACTGAAAATTTACCATAACAAGAAGTTGGGCCATTCAAAGAATGTTTTTAGGTGTGGAGGAAGAACTGAGTTTCAATAGATAGAGAAGGAACACGACATTAGGTTGTCTATTCCCGGTGTGGATTTGAAGGAGTTAATGTTTGTACAGTGACCCAAGAGATTGAATCAGAAATTCAGATGTTGTGCCATTTTCTCATGATGAGGATGAATAATTGGTGGGGTTTGACTTTTAAATGGAGAGCTTAGCAGACCATCATATTTTCTATAGATCAGTAAAGGATGTTAGCATCGAACATAAGGCTTAAGGGATGCTTTCAGATCCAAATATGTATGTTGATGGATGCAATGGATCTAGTAGAGGTTCTAGAAAGAATGGTGGTTTTATTTGTTTAGGATAAGTAGTGAAGAAAAAACTAGTTAATTTTTTACTTGCTGAAAAGAGGGTATCTAAAATTTTTAACATGCCGAGGGGAAATCTGGCGAGTCCTCCTCGTGAAACTTTGTTTGCAGAGGGTGAAAATGGTGATGTGATCCCAAATCCATGCACCTATGCCATGGTTGTGTGTGAATAAAGTAGTAACAACTGTAAAAGGGCAACCCATCCAAATGGACACTCCCCAACCCTCTCGGGGATTTATAGAAAACGATGAAAAATTAGTGAAATCATAAAATTAGTCAATATTGCAAGTCGAATTAATAGATCTAGGGATGATAAATAAGATTATGGTGCCATAACGAGTTAAAAGGGTTCGCAATCAAAGAATCTTAGCTAGTTTCAACAAAAAAATCACAACACATATATATATACTATCCGCGAAAAAAAACGAACGAGTGGGAGGATTACCTGAGTGCTGCGAGTTTAGATGATTGATCCGAGGAGATTAAATATGAGAAATGATGACCGCAAAACGAATCTAAACCAACGAAATGGACGAGCCGATTTGGGTTTACGCGCGAGAGAGACGAGTCACGACTGTCGAAGGTAAACTCGCGAATGCCAATCCACGGGTCTGGGTAAATTTTCAAATGAGTTATCACATCGGTTATTCAATAACCGACGTAAAAACCTTCCTCCGATTCTTTTTTTACGTCGGTTATAAAATAACCGACGTTATAAAGGGCTCAAAATCCGCGTTTTTTTACGTCGGTTATTCCATAACCGACGTCAAAAACATCTGCAGATTCTTTTTTTACGTCGGTTATTTTATAACCGACGTAAAAAGGCCTTCAAAAACCGCGTTTTTTACGTCGTTTATTGAATAACCGACGTAACAAACACCCCCCGCTTCTGTTTTTTACGGCGGTTAATGTATAACCGACGTAAAAAATGAAGCCGCACGATTAATAACGTCGGTTATAAAAATAACCGACGTTAAAGGTGTACTAAACACAGGTTTTTACGTCGGTTATTAAATAACCGACGTAAAAAACCTCGTTTTACATATTTTGACGTCGGCTATATAAAACCGACGTAAAAAATGGTGACGTAAAAAACGTTTTCTGCACTAGTGATAGAAAAGTAAAACTAAAACTAAAACAACTACTCCATGTAATATCTTGGGAAACATCCCACCATCTCACCACCAGATACCTAGAAACAACTAAAAAACCTCACTCTCTCATTTCAGCACCTTAAACTTTCCTGCATTGACATACATAACAAGGTATATTCACTGTGCACAAGGTGTGAGCTAAATAATCTTAGCAGGATCACACCAATGTGTTCCATAACAAATCTTTATACAATAATCCAAAAAATGTACAACTTTAATGAAAATAAGGCATGATAATTAGTTAAAGAATTTTTATACCCAAAGAATGGTAAATAAATACCATGTTTTTCCATTTCTTAATAATCATGATAAAGCAGTTTCAAAGAATAAAACATACATTAAATAATTCAAATCATTTATCACATATCATATTAAATACAAAGAAGTAAAAACCATAAGCATAGGAAAATCACGTCAATGATCACAAGAGGATATGCTAGCTAGACCACCCATACCCAAACATATACAATCATGCATATCAATTCTATAGATATATGAATTGAATGAAGAGAGTTGAGGAAATCCAAGAAATTGAACATCTCAATAGGTTTAAGAAGTCCCAGGAGCAACATGCCTAGGGATCATAGGAACACCTCATGAGTGGACCCCCAGATAGTATCTTCAGATGAGGCCTATTACTAGACCTTTAACTTAAGTACCTAAGGCTTCCAATGTGCTACATTTTCCAAAAAATATATTTCAAACCATTATTTGAAAACCATTTCATAAATCCATTTCACAATTATTTGAAATTAGCTTTTCCTTTTACCAAAACAAGGGGAAAATAATCCCTTCTCAAAAATGTATTTTTCCACACACACAAATAAACCATTCATTCATTTGATTTTATTTATTAAAAATTTCATCAAAACCATAGAAATCAGGATTCATCAATCACTATCTTGATATGGAACCAACTAACTCAATCTTGGGCTTTATATACCCACAACAACATCCACTAACATGGAAGAACACAAAGAGAAAACATGGGGGACCTAGAATAAATTCTTCCATATTAGAATAAATTTAGTACAAAGAATGGATGGTGAAGAAGATAAAACAATGAATACATAAATGAAGTCACACTTCTCACCCCAACCAACCCAAAGGTTAGCCTTAGGAGGAAGATCACACAATATTTCTTGAAAGGATCAAGAAGTATCAACACAACAAGACCAAGTAATCTGAAAACATAGTACAACGGTGCTACAACAACCAATGACAATGAGGAAGTAGAAATACCACTTACCTAGAGGGATGAAATGCAATTACAACAACACTACTATAAACTAAACCTATACCAATAGTTTTTGTCCAAACCATTGGTATAGGTCTAGTATAATTACATTATTACAATGTTTTGGAAAAACCAATATCATAGATTCAATAAAATAACCCAATAACAATATTTTTTCCAAAACCATTGGTAAAGGTGATGTATATTCCAATAGTTTGGTTAAAACCAATGGTATAGAATCTATTTAATGACCCTATGTCAATGGTTTTTTCAAAACCTTTTGTATAGGTTCCAAAATTTAAAATACCAATATCAATGTTTTGGAAAACTCTTGGTATAGGTATTTAAAATTTTAATTAATTATTTTACCAAATAACATTAAATACAAAAAAAAATTAATTTAATTATAAATATAAATATACATATTTATCATATTATGTTTTAAAAAACATTGTATCTTAGTGGTTAAGTCAGTGAGATATAAATCAGAGGTCTAGGTATCAAAACCAACCATGTTTTTTTTCAATTATGTATACTAATGGTTTTCAAAACCATTGGTATTGGTATTTCATGTTACCTGTACCAGCGGTTTCTCAAAACCATTGGTTTATGTCTATACCAACACTAAACAAGCCAAAGACAACCAAAACCATTATTATAGCCTATACCAATAGTTTTGGGACCAATACCAATAGTTACAAACTGTTGGAATAGGGTGACTTAGAAGGAGATAAGATGAAAAAAATCACCTAGGATAGATCCTATGATTTAATATAGGTGAATGCATGTTGAATGAAACATAATTAGATATGTTGTGTATAAAAATGTACAGGATTCACACATTGCATGTCATGAATACTGGTTTAACGACATGAAATCCAATGAAAGATTATATGCTAAAAAAATTACACATTTAAAAAATATGTTGATTGACCATTTCATGGAGTGAACCAGTATCATGTCTTCTAAACTTTTCATGCTCTACACCAGTTCACAGCATCATCCTAGAAATTTTTTTTACATCTTGTAACTAGTTCACAGTGTGAAAATTTATAGAATGTAGATTATGCAAAAACATTTAGAAAAATACCTCGAGTCAACTAGGACCCCAAAGAACATCCTCTCATTCCATTATTTCATTTATACCCAGACACCATTAATTCATGAAAAATAAAAATCACTAATTGTTTTTTCATTTTCCCATTAAAATACTCTCCATCCTCGAGAGGCCCCAAATGCACCCCCAATAAAGAGGAAAATGAAAAAATATATTATAAATTCCTGAAATAAGGTAACGGGATATTACTTATAGTATATTACTTTATTAATAGGTGGATTTAGGAGCAAATTTATGTATAATTCCCAAGGCATAATTCACATAGATTTCCATATAATTTTCATTTTATAAAGCTTTCTGATGTAAGAAAATCATTAATTAATTTGTATAAAAATTAATTTTTTTAGTAATTTTATTAGATATTTCAATGTTATATTAGTAACATTATTGTGAAAATTTATTAATTATTTTTAGAGTTATCATTTTAGTTTACTCGAACAATGTATATTGGATTTTACTACGCACTGATTCCACCATGTTGCACATCTATTGTTGGATATCATAGTGATTTGGTGTCACACATCCTCTTCCACATCATTGAGTGGCACCAGCCAGATTGAGTCATGTGATAGTTTAGCTATATAGGAAATATCCTCATTTCAACATGAAAAGATGATGGATTATATTCTATTACGCATATTATAAGATAGGTGATGAATTTTTCATACTATAATTCACATTACATTGATTGTTAGGACATTCCTTCCCAATACATTATCTCTCAGTACATATATCCCACAACATGCTTCCAGTTAGCTAGTCACGAAGATTTTTCAAATTAATATAGAATAAACACTATCATGTAACTTACATGCCATAGGATACAAATTCAGTATATTGTATGTATATTAGCATTTATTATATTCTTGAGGTCATGTTTCATATTAATTATAATGTTATTTCATTTGTAGTACAAAATCATTAATCAAATATTACATATTATTGATCCTTATGAAGAGGAATTTATTAGGTAATATGTTGTTCACACAGATCTAATAGCTCTTAGAGATCAACTCCATTTCATAGAATAATATGTCTATAAGGAGGAGCTGCAAGTATATCCTGATCCACATCCTCTAAATAAGGCACTTGGGGATGTTGATGTGCCAATTATTCTAACTAAGCATAATTCAGTTCCACTGTCACTACCAGCTAGAAGGAAGAGATGTAAAAATGTGCAAGGGTAGTGGTGATGATAGAGAGAGCACCACTTGATAGAGGCTCCTAATGATGTTGTTGCACCATAGAGAAAGGATCCTACACAAAAAAAATAGATGATCTTACACATTTGGAGAGGTTTATGTGCCATATATGTATACTCATACATCTGATATATTTTCGTCTCAGATACATCTTGAAGTAGGCATCTATATACCATTAATGTGGTGGTATATGGCTATGATATCACAGCTTCTCCAGCCCTCGATCAACACTTCTGTCGACAAAGATTTCCTTAATGCCGCATTTTTGGCATCTGCAGTTTCTCCTTTCTTGCCTCTACAGACATTTCCATATAGCCCCAAATATCTTATTGGGAATTCCACTACTTAGTGGTATGATGAGGCACTTTCATAACCACATATTGAGCTTCCAACATTAGTAGAGTTGAACATAGTAGTATCATTAACAAAGTTGTGTATTCGCTTGGTTGAGGTAAGGGTACAATATGAGGAGGAACCCACACCTATAGTTATGACACCAGAATGAAAAAAAAAATATTAGAAATGGAGTGGAAGTGAGGTTTATATGTTATGTTTTTCTATTGAGGAGCATTTGAGTTTATTTATTCTAGTGTTACAAAATGTATATATGTGAAAAACTCATCAGTGGGAAAATAAAAAACTATTTTAAAATCTATATTTATAAATAAGTATTTATTTACAACACTTCTATGTTTCTTCTATCTGCTTGAGAAAAACAATTTTTATAATGGTTCACACCCTTCAAAGTTCAATATCTCCCTCTATAATAACATTAAATGTAGTTAACCATTATTAAATAATACAATTTTTTTAACAATACAAACTCATTGTAACCAATATTTAATTGACACTAACCAAAACCAATTTCATTAAATTTAACAGAAACATATTCTATTATCCTTATCTTTAGTTTACCCTTATATAACATAGTTTTACCCTTACTTAACATCTTTTTATAGTTATATAACATTATATTACCCTTAAGTAACATTTCTTTACCCTTAATTAACATTATTTTACCCTTACATAACATTTTTTCACCCTTACATAACATTAATTTTCCATCACTTAACCTATAAATTTTTATGTTTACCCTTAAATAACATTGTTTTACCGTTAATTAACTTATTTTTACCCTTACATAACATATTTTTACCATTACATTGCTTTATTTTACCCTTAAGTAAATATTTTTCACAATTACATAACTTTAGTTTAATCTTAAACAACTATTTTTTACACTTATATAGCTTTTTTACACTTACATAAGTTCTTCTTACCATTACATAAATTTTACTTACCCTCACATAATTTTTTTTACCCATACTTAACTTTAATTGTCCTTTGGTTAAATTTTCATTCAATTAAATATCTTTGTTTTATCCTTACAAAAAATTATATTAAATTATATAACAGTGTTTTACCCTTAGTAAGCATTATTTTTCCCTTTCATAACATTGAATTACCCTTATATAACTTTATTTTACACCCATATATGTTTGTATTAAACTTACATAATGTTTTTTTAACACTTACTTTACTTTATTTTACCCATACATATCATAGTTTTACCCTTATTAATAACTATTTAAAATTAATTTACCTTATTTTACCTATACCTAACTTTTTTTAACCATACTTAACTTTTGTTTACACTTAGTTAACTTTGTTTTACCCTTACATGATTCTAGTCTTCCCTTGCATATCATTGTTTTTCCCTTACAATACTTTATTTTCCCATTACATAACTTTATTTTACCCTTACATTACTTTATTTTACCCTTATATAAATTTTTTACCATTATGTAACTTAATTTTTACCTTACATAACTTTTTTTATCTTTAATTAACTTTTATTTCCCCTTACTTAACTTTTGTTTACCTTTACATAACTTTGGTTTATCTTTACCTAACTTATTTTTACCCTTAACATTAGTTATCGTATATTTATATTTATTTTACCATTACATAACTTCATTTTATCCTTTCTTAAGTTTAGTTTTCCCTTAAAAAACATTATGTTATCCTTACATAACATTTCATTATCATTTTATAGCTTTTATTCCCGTACCTAACTTTTGTTAACACTAATTAGCTTTTATTTTCCCATACATAAATTTTTATTACCAAAAAATAACTTTTTTTACCATTACATGACTTTAGATTACCCTTGATTATATTTTTTAACCTTAAATGAATTTTTTTAACCATACATTACTTTATTTTAAAATTACATAACATTTTTTACCCATACTTAACTTTATTTTTCCCTTTCATAACTCTTTTTACCCTTAAAAACATTATTTTACCCTCATATAACTTTGTTTTACACTTTCATAGCTTTGTTCTTCCCTTAATTAAAATATTTTTTCCCGCATATAACTTTTTTTCTCCCTCAATCAATCTATTTTAACCTTTTCTTACCCTTACTTATCCTATACAAGTTTCTTTTTACCCATACATAACTTTTTTCCCCTTAAATATCTTTAGTTCACCCTTAACATTAGCTTTCCATTACCGAATTTTCTTTTAACCTTACATACCATAATCCTACATGTTTTTTAGGCACTATGGATTCAAATTCCAATATGTTCATTATTTTCCCCATTTTTATTAGGGGTTGGTGTGTTTTGTTGACCTGCACAGTGGGTTTGATACGGGAGGATTCCCCACTAGATGGTTGGGGTAGTTTCATATGGTAGTTGGTTGTGGATGGAGAAACTGATGTGAAAGTAGGAAGCACTCATACAAATGACTGCAATGAGACTCCCCGTCTAGGGGGTTCTACCAGATCATAGCTCGACATAGCGAATAGAAGACCATGTGATGGCTAGGGGAATCGACCTAATCAATAATCCCAACATGGTGGATGGAATACTTTGTGATGACTTCCAACTAGTTTTTGAGAGGACGATAGGTGACAGTGGAGCCTGATGGGTATTGGACAAGTAGCAGTGAGTACTGTGCAGGAATAGGTAATGCACAAAGGTTGTTTATTTGGAAGTGGAGTTTGGAGCAAGTTGGAATGTTATTCAGAAGTTAGGATAGGTGAACCCCTACTCCATGGTGGGGATGGTGGTTTGGCAGTCATCTATGGAACAACCACGGAATCCTATGAGAAGATGGTGGGTGCGGGTTAGCACGACATAAAGGAACCTATCAATCATTAATAACATGTGAGGAATAATCATGGGTGGCAATATCGCATGGTGATGATTTCATATGAAGTGACATTTTGTGCTGCTTTGAGTTGTGATGATGAAGGATGATACATTTGGGAAATAGTGGTCTAGGCCCTATGGTTTGTTTGTTTGGACCTTTTAAGGATAAATAATTCTAGCTTTATGGGTAGGTTATCCCTTATGGGCTATGACCATTCCGTTGGTCTATGGGTGAGGTGTGGGTGTTTGTGTTTAATTATAATTCTATCCTTAGGTACCAATAATATATATATATATATATATATAATTACATTAATTGGTATATTTATTAATTTATCTATAATTATAATTTTAAAAAAAATACATTTGAATAATTATATTTGTAATTATATATTTATAATTATATATTTATAATTATATAAATATTTGTATTTATAATAAATATATTTAATAGTAAATAATTTTAAATATATGTATTTAAATAATTTCATAATTATTTAGCTATATTTTTAATTAAATAATTATATCTATATATATAATTTTAAAATTATATTTATATAGTTACTTTTTAAATATAGTAAATATACATTTATAAATAATATCTTAGTAGAACTAATACAAGAGGATAACTATTTTATCACTACAAAAGTGATTGCAGACACTTGAAGCTTATTTGTTTCCTTCATCTATGGAAGCTGTGATGGTCAAATAAGAGAATCCATATGCAATGGTCTTGAATGATTTGATCTACGAGACCCTCCATGGATTTTTGGAGTAGACTTTAATGTCACAGTTGATCTGAATGAAAAAAATGAAGAGGGTCCTTACCCCGAAAGGCTAGTATAAATTTTGTACAGTTCGTGGCTAGCAAGGGGCTATTGGATATGGCCTAAACAAGTGATCAGTTCACATGGTGAAACAACCAATGTGGGGTCTTCTAAACTTGCTGTTGCCTTGATGGATTCCTAGAAAATGTTCATTTGATATCTTCATATCCTAGTGAAATGTTTTCTCACCTGGTACGAGGTATATCTTATTATTCACCTTTACAGGTCTCATTTTCTTCTAGGTAGAAGAGCAGTGATTGTTTCAACTTCTCCTATCCATGGACCCTTATTCCAGGATACCAAAAGATTGTATGTGATTCTTGGTAAAATACCATAGAGATAAATGAATGGATAAGGCTACAAAGTAAGTTGAGGTGTCTCAAAAAAAACCTACAGTCAGTTGTTAGGTACAAACCTCCCCGCTCCTAGGATATGTAAATAGTCAAGAAGGATATTTACAAACTGGAATCCAGCCTTGAAGAGGACTAGAATGACATTTTGTTTTCTGAACTGACTAGTAGAAAGGATACTCTGTCGGAAATTATCTTGACATAATAACATGTAGAACGTGATAAATTGAGAATAAGGTAATGAAGAATCCAAGTGGTCTATTGAAGTTGAAATTTTTCTCAATTTAAAAGCAATATGAAAATTTCAATGAGTGCTAAATGTAATGAATGTCAATCCGGCCAGTAGTTCTTAGAAATATTTTTATTGGTTGTTTGAGTTGACACGATGTTGACAAAAATGAATAGAGTAAAAAATAAGAATGGTCCAGTCGTGGGAAAGAGAAGGATTTTGTATTTGTATAAGAGTTCATGCATGAGATTTGGATTTTCATTTTATTTGAAAATTGGTTAACTATTTCATAATGAGTTGTATATAAAAAATTAGTCATTCTATCTAACTAAAAGGAGTTGAACCAAAAGAGAAACCTCCCCACTCCTAGGATATGCAAATAGTTATATAGGATATCGACCCGCTATAATCCCACGTTGAAAATTATTGGAATGGAATGTTGTTTCATGAACTCACTAGTAAATATGATACTCTGGAAGAAATGATCTTGACACAAGAATTTGTGTTGCGTGAGAAATCATGAATAATGTGGTGAAGAACTTGAGTGGTTTATTGAAGTTGAAATTGTTTTCAATTTCTCTGAAATATGAAAAGGTAAATGAGTGATAAATGTGAGGATTTTTGATCTAGTAATTTGTTATATGAACCTATGTCATTGATCATTTCAGTTGACATAATGTTCATATCAATATATGGAGTAAAAAATAAGAAAATTCCATGCATGATAAGGAGAAGGATTTAATATTGTCTAAGAGTTCATGCATGAGGATTGTCTTTTCATTTTATGTGAATATTGATTAAGGGGAGAAGCACCACAAGGGTAGCCTTAATGATTTGTATAGTCTTAATGATTTGTACATCAAAAAATAGCCAAGCCCACTAGTAAGGGTAGAAGCACCACAATGGAAGCCAAGCTCAGCCATTCATCCAACCAGCATGGACCATAGCCAAGGCAGTGCAAGGGAACACCTACCAACATGAGGAAGAGAATCAAGTAGAGCACCACAATGTGGGTTGTCATAGTAGTGGAGGTGGTCATTGGAGCATGCCCAAAAGAACTGGTACGAGGTGGTACTGGGTAGGAACTAGATATTTACGAGCCTTTTATGTTTCACTATGTATTATATGGAAGTGGAAAAACTGAAGTGTTTTGATGTGGGAACATGTCTTTATGGGTTATTGTAGAATCGTATGGCCTCCTTTCATCAAATCTGGTTGATCCTTTATCTCGGGCATCTAATCTGTTTGATTCTTCATCCTATTCGTTCGAACGCTTCAGCCACATCATCTTCATTCTTGGCCTTTTGCGAGAGTAGCTATTCACTTTTTTCTCCATGTGGTATCATATAGAACTCAAAATTATCTTTCTCATCAGTGTTTCAACATTCTGAGAAAACCAAATGATTTTTTGGGGGTTTTCCAATCATTTTAAAAACAACATCTTTAACCTCATCCATCACCCGAGTAATCTGTTCGTCGATGATTCCTGGAGTGACATCAAAATTTTCTTGAACCCAAACATCCAAGCATAGTTTTGGATATTCTAAATATCTAAAAATGATATAAATATCATGAAACTATATTTACATGAAAGATTAATATCAAAATCAGAATTTATAGTGTGGAGAAAAAATAAATTTGCAGTGAAAGTGTTTTCATTGTGGAGAAACAGAGGTAGTGAATGAATGAGGAGAGTGGTCTATGTGATTCTACAAGGATATAAGATGATGATATTTTCCTATAAATACCATCATACACCGAGGCAGTGTGTGTGTCAATCATTTGGTGAGAATATCTTATTGCTAGAGAAACAGAGAACCATGAATGCTCTCGTTCGTGATAGAGAGATGTTTCACACATACTCTATTTGTGAGAAGAAGAATCAGAGATTTTGTGTGCATATGATATGTGATTTTCACACTCATAGTGCTTCATGATGAACAAGGTTATACAAAGCTAACAAGATAACATGATAATATAACACATGTATTTTCTAGTATTTATGTGAATAATTATGAGGAACCATAGAATGTTCTCGTACACACAACATCTCATGTAGAAGGGCTTGTGTACACTATGTCTATATCCATTTGGGTATGCATGTAAGGAGTGAGCATCCAGTTTTGTTCTCAAATGGTGTGAATAGTAAGTTGGAATGATTTGTGTAAGAAGAGTAACACACTATTGCAAAAAAAATATTAAAATTTCACCTAGTTTGTATGATATGTATGATAAGACCATATATGATTCTTGATGAATGAAGTGTCTTGTATGGTGTACATGAATACGGTTTGAATTTAGGTTGTCCAAGTGTTCACTTTATGTGAATATAGGGAAACGTGAAAGAAATTGATAAATAATCATAATGTGTGTGAAATGAATGAAAGAGGTAGTGTGAATGTACACGATTAAATGAATGCACTAATTGTGAATATCATGCAATGTATTTTATACATATACATGAAGTTGTAAGAGAAGTGTACATGAAAAATACTTTACATGATTTGAATACAGTATTTTGAGATTGAAGCTGGGCAGTAATTCTATCAGTGTATCGTAATATTTTCATATCTGAGTTATCAGTGTATAGTGAGTTCATGTCTTTAGTAGAAGAAATAATAGCCTGAGTAGTGTTGAATTGTGGAAGCTGATGTAACAACCTGAACTTTTTAATAATATTTTGTTTTTTAAAAATTTATGTTTTACTGTGTCACATTTTTTAAAACTATTTAATTATAAATTAAAATTTATCCTTCAGTTTTCGATTGTTATATGACTATTGGTAAATTATGATTGATGATCAATATGAACATTGGAAACAATAATAATTTTAACATTATAATTATTATTCATAAATAGAAATGAAAATGTAAAATCAATTCAGAAAGAAGAGTTGATGGCCTCTACTACTGGAATTGTTCCATATGAAGCCCATTTTTCAGAGCTCAGGAATGAGGTAGCATCACTATGTTTTGCTATGTACTAAGCCCAAGACAAGATTCAACATGTTAATCTTGAATGAAATCTCCTATGGGAGAAGTTCAAGTTGGTGTAAATCACCACTCATGTAATGTTATCAGAGCCACCCCAAGACTCTATCACCATCTCACACCTTACCCTTAGGTCATATGTGGGTGTTATAAGGGGTTATGTAACAACGTATTAGTTAATTATCATGTAATCCATTTTTATAAATAAAATTTTTATTCCATCAATTCTGTTCTAAGAATAGCCTCTCCTAAAAATATGATGACTTCGATAAATTGATTTTTTGGGTAAAAATTGTACTTTTTTGAAATATATAAATTATTATATTAAACTAAGGTTTTATTAATAATGTTGTTATAATTAAATAGTGTTATAAAAACACATTTTTTTATTATAATGATGATTATATATACTCATTATTGTTTTTTCTCTATAAATGATTAACTAATCGGTTTGATAATAAATATACGTTAATATGATAAAAAATAAATTGTATTTTTTGTTTCAACAAAAGAATTTATTTTGATGAATTAATTAATTATTTCAGTCAATAAAATTTTAATAAAATATTATTATTAAAGAATTTTTACTAAAATTATCATATAATTTATATGAAGTCAAGTGTGATTTTTATTATGTTTCGAAAACTGTTATTATCAAAACCCGTCTTTTTCAATAAATGTAAGATTTATTTTTAAAGTGAAAATTCACATATCTAGAAAATTATTTTGATTAAATGAATACTATTTTTGGAATAAGAATTTCGAAATTATCAAATGTTGAATTTTTCATAATTTTCTAAGATATTTGAATTTTGGAGTAAAAATTAAATACTAAATAATTATAATATGTGTTTTATGACATCATAATGATAAAATAGGGATTTAATAAATACTATAAAGTTGATATTCAGCCAAATACATGTTTTAAATTTAGAATAATGTGATTTTAGATTTGTTTTATTTTTTTATAAATCCTTAGTGAATCCTCTAAGACTTAAAAAATATTTTAATATTTTAAAATAATTTCATTGAGAATGTGGCTCACCTCCACATAAGAAAAAATACTATTTTAATAAATTATTCTCTTTGACATATTAAATATAGTAAACCACTTAACCTTTCCATAAGTCATGGGAAAAAGAATGGGTTGGTTTGTGGTTTTGAAACTTTTTTTATGTAGTGTCCAAGACCAAAATAATAAAGAAATCCTCTTCCTTTCCTATATAAACCCACCTAAAGACCCATTAATCTTCAGTCAAACTTCTTAAAGCTCGTTAAATCTTTTAAATATACTCCCAATAGTCCTCCCAATGTGCCCCAAGCTCCCATGAAGCCTCTACCAAGCCTTTGGGATCACACATATATGTAAGGGTTAATTTTTTTCTCATTTTATCCAAGTTTACATATATTGTTAGACCCTTTTATTTTCAGTTAAAAATGGTGGGTTTTGTTTTTTAACATCCCACATACTTCCTTTATTATGTGTGAATGATGATATATCCCTTTATCTCTCATTAATCCCCCCCATGTACACTCGTTACCATGCCAAAATTCCGTATGGGGTTTCTCTCTTCTCATTTCCATTCAAGAATTTCATTTATATTATACATCTAACATCCATTAAATATGTTGGGATATTTTGTTCCATGATTCACTTACTTCAAATATCATTGATAAATGATTATATACCCCTTTATATTTTAGTAACTAAATTTATTAATTTCTATATGACGTTGTTATGCTGCCGAAATTGCACCATAATTTTTCATGCCAAAATCATCGTGCAGTGAATACTATACCCATTCCTCTATCAAGGGTATTCAACTTTATTCACATAAACATATTGAATTTTTACTTACATGTATTAATTCCAAATTCCTTTATCATGGAATAAATGATTATGTTTAATGAATCCTTGTTATATGATCAATGTGGCACACTTAATCATGAGATTGAAAGGATTGTCAAGGGTGCACCCTGATAGCACTCCAATGCATTTCATAATGTTTAGTATCATGATATGTAATTATGTGTCATGGGTTTACCTAATTACTTTATGGGAAACTATTCCACCATGAGTTCTATTCATTTAAACATTGACTTAGGTATATGATGCAGTGTTATAAGTTATTGCCACATTTCCAGTTTATGGTTATCATGCTGTATCATTCCTTTATATTCATGTTTCTTTTCTGATCCATTGATATGCCTATTACCTAAAATGTATTGTATTATTAATTTTATGCCTTGTTTACTCCCTTAATAGGATTTATATCTCACCCATTTCTTATGTACATCCTCAGGTTTTCCCTTGATGTTTTAAGTACGAAAGAATATTATGAACATGTTAATGATATTTTCAATAAATATGTTGCATTTCATGTTTTAAGTTGTTATATAATGTAAATAATTACCAAGGAAACTTTACCTATTGATATTTTTGGGTTTTATTAAGTGTGACATCATGTAATAAATTAAGAATTAATATGTAAATAAGACCAGGTTTTTCATAGTTTGTATCGAATCAAGGTATAGTTATTTCTGGGATTAGGATTAGAAAATTATGGTAAAAGCCTTAGGGATAAGACTAAGTATAAGAAAATCATCCCTGAATTTTGGTGAGTAGAGAGTAAGTGGTTTATCAAAAAAATACATCCCTATCTGGATACGAATAAGTGGATGTGTCTCAAGTATTGATGTATCTTGGGGTAAAACCTGAAAGCACCTCTTTGATATAGAGTTGAATGGGAATTGGTGCAAAAAAATAGACCTTACTGAACTCCTGGTTCGACACTCTCAGGGGATATTCTATGGTAAATTCATAAACTCGTTATAAACCATTATTAAGGGAACCAAATAAAATGCCCATAGTAATATTTTTTATAAAATAGATCAGGGATAACATATTTTGAAAAGTAGTATATTAAAATTTAGGATATATTATTGATATATAGGTTTATCCTTCTATGTTCAATGTTTTATTTTTACATTATTATTAGCTAGGTATTAAAACACCCTTATTGTATTTTCTTTTTTTTGTTTCAATATGGATGGAGGAAGTTCACGAACAACTCTTATCTCTATTCCTGAAGAACTACTTGGATATATTATCCTGAAGTCATGCTCATATGACTTTGAAACATTTTAAAATATCCATGTTACATGAAAAAAACTTTATGAGGCATCCAATACCTCTATCAACTCATGATTCTTTAAATGGTCAAGTATCAGCTATTGGGGAATCTTTAACTCCCAACATTCTTACCGTGCTAAGTGTGGGAAGTACAATTAGGGTCTTTTTAAATTATTCTCTTTATTTCAAAATGATAAATCACGAAATTATTTTCTAGATGCTGCAAAATATGGAGACCTCTAAGGAGACTATATGTATCAAATTATAGATTTCTTCCTTTGGGAAAATAACTAAATTCATATACAAAAACCCTGTTTTGAAATATTTTAAGATGAATCATTGAGACTTTTTAAAAAACATGTTCAAGAAGATATTTCAAAATAATTTATGAGAAATACCTTAATAATGAATTATCACTTCTTCCATCGATATAATCCAAGGCACTTGAGGTGTTTTTGGGTAAAGGAAGTAGATAATTTTAAAAATATTATGAGGTATAATTGTGATGCATAAACCCTTTATACTTAGAGGAAAAGTTAATAGGAAATACTGAAGACCTTGTTGAACACATGAAGAAGAAGTTCCCTCACCTGTTTTAGCCATAGTATGTAAAACGAAATTTTTGGGACGAAATTTATTAAGCGGGGAAGAATGTAATGAACCGATCTTTTGAATAATATTTTTTACATAAAAATGTATGTTTTACTGTGTCACATTCATTAAAACTATATTAGTACAAATTAAAATGTAACTTTCAGTTTTCGACCATTATATGACCATTTTACAATTATGACTGGTGATAAATATGAATTTTGGAAACAATAATAATTTTAACATTGTAATTATTTTTTATAAATAAAAATGACAATGGAAAATCAATTTAGAATGAGAATTTTATGGCTTATACTAATTGAATTGTTCCATATAAAGCCCATTTGTCAGAGCTCGGGAAGGAGATAGTGTCACTAGGCTTTTCTCTTGACCAAGACCATGATGAGTTTCAACATGTAAATCTTGAATGATATATCCTACTGTAGAATTTCAAGTTGGTGGAAATCACCCCTCGGGCAATGTAATCAGAGCCACCCTAAGAGTCTGTCACCACCACACATCTTACCCTTAGGTTATATATAGGTATTATAAGGGGTTATATAACAAGGTATTAGTTACCTATTGTGTGATCCATTTTTATAAATAAAATTATTCTTCCAAAAATTCTATTCTTGGAATAGTCTTTCTAAAAAATATTTCATTTTGATAAATAGATTTCTTTTGGATAAATGGTACTTATTATAAATATATAAATTATTATATTAAACTAAGAATTTATTAATAATTTTATTATAATTAAATTGTCTAACAAAAACAAACCGTTTTAATTATAAATCTTATTATATCTATTCATTATTATTATTTTTCTCAATAAATGATTAATTGATAATTTTAATAAGAATTGTAATTTTATACGATAAAAAATAAATTTTATTTTTTATTTCAATTAAAGAATTTATTTTTTATAAATTAAAGAATTTTTGGAATAAATAAGATTTTCATAAAATATTATTATTAAATAATTATTTTTAAATATAAATTACTGAATAATTTTTATGAAGTCAAATTTAATTTTTATTAGGGTACAAAAAGTGTTAATATCAAAACCCATCTTTTTCAATAAATGTTAGATTTATATTAAAAGTGTAGTTAACATATATAGAAACATATTTGGATAAAATGAGTATTATTTTTTGAATTGGAACACTAAAATTATCCAATGGTGAATTTTTAATTATTTTTTGAGATAGTCTAATTTTCAAGTAAAAATTAAATACCGAATAATTATAATATGTGTTTTATGAAATCATAATGACCTAATAGTGATGTAATAAATACTATAAATGGTATATTAATCCAAATACATGTTTTAAATATAATATAATTTAATTTTAGAGTTTTTTTATTTATTTTATAAAGCCTTAGTGAATCAATGATTCTCACTCAAATTTACCCATGATTTTAGGGTCAAGTGGTCGCTTGTAGTTTAGTTTGGGTTATCGAATCCTCAGATACCTAATAAGTAACTTACAGACGGTTGTTTTTATCTATGAATATGTCAATTTGAGTTGATTTTATATGCGTTTAAGTGAATTCTAAGATACATAATTGAATTCAATTTAAAAGAATGAGTTGATCCTAGGTTATCACTTGGGGTGGATTGGATGTATTCCATTTTCAATTATTTCAATTTCTTATATTTGAGATGGGTTAATTTAAGGAGATCAAACAACATAATCACTTAAAGATTTTATACCAACATACCATAATACTAATCAACTATAAAATTGGATTATCAATTTATGAGCACTCCAAGGTAAAGGTTTGTATTAACAATTGAAGTATGCGGCATTAAAATTCAACAAGGAAGAAGAAGTTTTAAAATAATCAAATAAAAATATCAATTAAAATAAGTGATTATACATTAATAGGGTGATAAATAACATCCAATCCCTCCCCTTTCTACTCCCTTGAATAAACTCATAAGTGGGTTATCCTGCTTTGATTCTATGGTTTCAATGGAAGTGGAATGTAGACTCATGTGGGAGGAAATGGAGAAGTAAAAAAACAATGAAATTACAATATCTCCACCATTGTGTGGTAATATCACAAGGTTTGGTGAGAATAAATTCACACGTTGAGACAAAATTATCAACTATAGATGAATAAGAACAGAATAAGAGTATAAGAATAACTTTTATTAAGAAACTAAGATGAATTAGATCAACTTACATGTGAAAGACAAGCCGAGAGAACAAAAATGTAGCATAACATTACAATGAAAGAGAGCACCCAATATCCCCAAATCCTCCACCACCACTTCCTTAAATAGGACTTTTTGAAGCCTTGGATAGATCCTCAAATAGTAAAATTCTCGTCAATTAGTTTTGGTAGGCCATAAAAGGGTGGAAAGTAAGGGAGAGGAGACTTTGACACCCTTGACCCGAAGTTGCAGCCAGCTTGCATCCACCAAACAGAGGCGCCTAAATGTCCTTCTATATGGCATAATTTGAGTAGTACATAGAAGATATAAATAAATATACTAATTTATTATATCTATTTGTAAAATTTCATCCCAAAATACTTTGTGGTTGCCGAGATATGTTAAAATGTTTGTTCCATTGTTCTGAGCCCCAGAATCAGGCCCAGAATTTTATCTCCAACTTGGGCCACTTGGAACTAAATTAAAACATCATAATTAGCTTTTTATAACGTTTAATTAAATGTTACCCAGGATTTCATATATCTTTAGTTCAATTTTCATAATTATTGGGCTTGTATATTGGCGTCTACATTAGTTTTATTGGGATGTTGTCTAATTCACATTACCCCGAATGTTGTCTATTCAAGGCCAACTTTGGTGGTCTTCTAATATGAATATTCAAGTACTCAAAAATTATGAATTGTTACCATTGTAATGAGAAACATGAAAATTAAATATGAAAATAAAATCATGATAATTTGGTACTTTAAATGATGTAATAAAATTTACCATGTAATAGTTCATTTTAAGAAGGAATAACAATTATAATATGAAATAATGTTCAAAGTTCAATATGTACAAAAATGGTGTTTATGAATAATAAAGCAGATGAATATTATATATATTAAAAATTAATATTATCCTCATTTAGTGGCTAATCAGACCCCCAGCATTTTTTTCTAGTCCCGAGAAAAATATATCTCAAAAATGTGAAATTCGAATTCACTTTTCCAAAAAAAAATTAATACACAATGATCACCAAAAACCCTTATATAAAATAACTATGAAACCCATAGAAATATCTTAATAAAATATAATTTCATATGAATATCCCAATCCCAAGCCCATTCTTTTGTTCAAATTCATCACGATTTTTCATCTAATATCAATTAAGTATGCGGATGTGTTGTGTATCACAATAGACATGGGTGTTCATCTTTATTCAAGGGGTAAATGATGGAAGTGCTAGGTGGAATAAAATTTCAATATTAATATGAGTATTAAATTTTTTATTGATTTTGTTTTCAATTTTTCTATGGTTATTGAAATTTCACTCAATAGAGTCAACCCATGTATCGAGACTTTGCTGATGACTCCCATGCTCAAAGACCTTAGGGCACCAAGTGAAGCTCACATACTTGGGAATCATCTCGAGATATATTAGTAAAAAAATAAAATTACCATAAGTAGAGATAAAATTAATAACTATAGGCCAAAAAACTATGGAGTCGTGATCCCCAAGTGTCGAAATCCACACATTAGGTCATTCCATTGATCTACGTGAAAATGTATTGTTTTTTTATTGATTACTCATACTAAAACTAAAATGATCCCCAAACCTATGCTATTTATTTGTGGGACCCCATTAACTCAAACTAATACCCCACTATCCATATAAAGTGCATTGTGATTTTTTTTATTTGGATGAAAATATAAACGATGAAATATCACATTGGAAAGACACACTTTCCAAAATCTATGCTCATGAAATTATACATCGATTAAAATCAAAATCAGGGAATGATAAATTATTTGATATTCAGTTTCAATGTGTGCACTGTGTATTATAGTGTTTAAGGTTAATGAAAATTTTCCTTCCATTAATGAATTTTTTTTTCAAATCATTTTTTTGACACAAAACAATTTTTTTATTTTATCTCCCCCCTTACATAAAATAACAATGTCCCCAATGTTTAAAGAACAAAAAATTTAGAATAGGGTAGTGGTAGAGAATGGGAGTTCAAAAAGGAAATTGAAAATGAGAATCATGTAATAATGTCCCATGGTGGTTGAAGATGAATTTTGCGTGGCTCCATTTTAGTCTTTTGATATCCATGTCACTTACAGAGTTCCCTAGTTGAAAAGGAAAAAACAAAGAAATAGAAAAACAAAAAAGAAAAACAATATATGTATATATATATATATATTTATTTATATAATAATAATAAAAGTAAAATATAGGAATATATACAAAAATTAGAAAATAATGAAGCACTATAAGTCGTAGGTCAGGTCTAAGCGCGTGCCCTTGTCTCCCTTTGGTCATGGGTTCGAGTCCCTGTGGATTTCCAGTTGTGACGGGGTTTGCCCCATTACCTAGGATGTGGAATTTTAATTTATTATTATTATTATTATTATTTATTTTTATTTTATCCTATAAACACATAAAAATAAAATTAACTAATGATACATTGTCTTCTTTTTAAATATCTGGGGAAGGTTTTACTCAAGGATCACACCACATGACACGGATGAATATGTCACACCCCATTCATACTCAACCATAATAATAATAGAATAGCTGGCCAATAGTCTAATTTTTTTATAAATTTTTTAAATATTAAAATGATTTATTAATTCTATTTTAAAAATAATGATGATTCAAAAAGATTAGAAACATGAAAACCATGGGTTTCCTCCCGTGCAACACTCTTGTTTAATGTCATTAGCCCGACATGGATCCCCCAACTTACCCAAAACAAACTTTCAACATTTTAATGTCCCAATATTTCCCCACTTCTACTGGATTGAGAATGATTCTTTTTTTATAATTTTTTTCATGTACATACCTATGTTCTATAATGTGTGAAAAATCCAAGTAATATCAGAAATGGTTGATACAGTTTCATCTATAGTCTTTCCTATGACATCAATGATCATTCCAACTTTTTATTTTTCAATAGAAGCTTGAATTCCAACTGAAAGGTCATGGTAATACCCAATGAATGGATACATTAAGTGGATAAAGAAGGATAATGATTTTGAGATTGGTTTGGATATAACATTCAAACAAAGATTGAGATTTTAAATCTACCTCAATTTCATTTTTCAAATTTATCAACAAAATTAGTTCCTTATGAATAGAGGATTCAACCATAAAATTGTAAATATTAGTATTAGGGATGGGTATGGACTCAATGTTTGTGATTTCTCCCAATGTTTCAGTGATTTTTGTTTCTGAAGAATCATCAATTGATAAATATTCAGGACACTCAATCCATGATGCAAAATTTCCCTCTTCTGAATACAAAAAATCAGATTCCTCTTGATTTAAACACCTATAAAATATTTCTTGATCATCTTCATCTAACCAAAATCCAAATTTTTTCACTTCAGTAAATTCATGAGAGGCTTTTGAGAAACTAGACACTTCACATAAGGTTATGGAAGGGATAGTTGGTGTAGGGATGAGTTCCTCGCAAGTTTTAAAGTTGTGTAGTTCTAATCTCAATGATGAAACCTCATAATTAAATATCCCCATTTTTTACATAGTTTCTCGTGTAATGGTTGTGTATCAGACTGGATAAGAGTTTTAGATAGATGGTCTATTACAAGAGGATAATTAAGTTGTTGGAATTCCATAAGAGGATGTTCAGATTGGCCTTATTGGGATTATAATTGGTTATTGGTTTGAATGTTTTGTGGAGCATAGGAGTTAAAACATTGTGGCTCAATAGTTTGTGGATTTTCCAAACAATATAAACTAGGATGGTCATTGTACATCATGCTTGGTGTGGGCTAGTCAAAGTAGAGAGAGGTTCCCCATGATATCATTTGTTCAAAAGGTATTTCTATAGGAGTGAAATATGGGAAGAGAACAGAGATTTGGGGTGAGAAAATAATGACAGTGTCTATGATAACTTACTTAGGGCCCCATAAATGGTGGAAAAATTTGATTCTTACTCAAATTTACCCAAGATTTTAGGGTTAAGTGGTCGCTTATAGTTTAGCTTTGGTTGTCGAATCCCCAGAGACCTAAGAAGTAACCTACAAACACGTACATTCTAGGGATTGTTTTTGTCTATGAAGTGGAAAACATGATTTAATTTTAGATGGTTTTAAGTGAATTATAAGAGACTTAATTTAATTCAATTTAAAATAATGATTTTATCCTAGTTTATCACTTGGGGTGGATTGGACATATTCCATTTTCAATCATTTCAATTTCTTATATTTGAGATGGGTTCATTTAAGGAGATCAAAAAACATCACAACTTACTAATTTTATACCAAAAAAACATAATAATAATCACCTATACACTTTTAGGATCAATTTATTAGAACACCATGGTAAAGATTTTTATTATCAACTGAAGTATGTGGCCTTAAAATTCAACAAGGATGAAGAAGTTTTAAAATCATTAATTAAAAATCTCAATTAATAGAAGTGATTATACATTAATATGGTGATAAATAACATCCAATACATCCCCTTTATACTCCCTTATATCAACCCATAAGTGGGTTATCCCTCCATTGATTCTATGGTTTCAATAGAAGCAGGAAGTAGACTCATCAGGGAGGAAATGTAGAAGTAAAAAAAATGAAATAACAATCACTCCACAGTTGTGTGATAATATCACATGTTTTGGTGTGAATAAATTCACACCTTCAGCCAGTGGTATCAATGTGATAAAAATAATAACATAATAAAAGTATAGTAATAGATTTTATTAAGAAACTAAGATGAATTATAATAACTTACATGTGAAAGGCATGTTGAGACAACAAAAATGTAATATAACATTACAATGAAGGAGAGAACCCAATATACCCAAATCCTACTCCAGCACTACCTTAAATAAAATTTTTTGAAGACTTGGGTTGAGCCTCAAATATTTCTAGTCTCCTAAATTAATATTGGTAGTCCATAAGATGGTGGAATGTAAGGGAGAGGAGTCTTTGACACCCCTGACCCGAAGTTTCATCCAGCTTGCATCCACCGAACGGAGGTGCCTAAATGTCCTTCTATATGGCTGAATTTGAGTAGTCCCTAGAATATAAACATGAAGATCCAGATGTTTTTCTATCTCCCTATAAAATTTCATCTCAAAATACTTTGTGGTTTTCGAGATATGATAAAATTGGCGGTCTGTTTTTCCGGGTCGCAGAATCTGGCACAGAATTTGATCTCCAAATTGGGCCACCTGGAACTCCATTAAAAATCAAAATTAGCTTTGACCACTGTTTAATGAAATGTTCACCATGATTTCCTATATATTTTTTTCAATTTTTATAATTATTGGTCTTGGATATTGGCCACTATTGTAGTTTTATTGGGCTGTTATCCAGTTCACTTTACCCAGAATGTTGTTTGTTCAAGGACAACTTTGGTGGTCTTGTAATATGAATCTTCAAGTACTCCAAAATTATGAATTGTTACCAATGTAATTCTAAACCTTAGAATTATATATGAAAATAAAATCATGATAATTGGGTACTTTAAATGATGTTCAAAAATATACCATGTAATAGTGCATTTTAAGAATGAATTACAATTATAATATGAAATAATGTTCAAAGTGTAAAATACCCTAAAATGGTGTTTATGAATAATGAAGAACATGAATGTTATATATATTAAAAATTAATATTATACTCATTTAGTGGATAATGAATCCTCCAAGAATCAAAAAAATATATGAATTTAAAATAATATATTTGAGATTGTTACTCGCCTCGACATAATCAGTGGCATTATTTTAATAAACTCGTCCCTTTACCTTATAAAATAATGGAAACCACTTCCCTTTGGCATAATACATGGTAAAAAACCCTGGGATGGTTTGTGGTTTTTAATATTTTATTATCTTGTGTCCAAAACCAAAATAATAAAGAAATCAATATCCTTTTCTATATAAACCCTCCCAAGAACCCATTCCATTTCACTCAAACTCCATTAATCTCAAAAAAAACAATTCTATATACTCTATATTGTCCTCCCAAGGTGCACTAGGATCTCATAAAGCCTCTCTAAAGACTTTGGGATCACATATCCAAGTAAGGGTTCCTTTCTTTCTCATTTTTATCTAGGTTTCCTTATATTTTTACACCCTTTTGTTTTAAATTAAAAATGATGGGGTATATTTTTCACCTCCCAGATACTGACCTTATTATGATTGAATGATATGAGACCCCTTTCTCTCTCTTTAATCCCTCCCATGTACACCTGTTACCATGAAGAAATTATATAAGGGTTTTCTCTCTTCTCATTTCCATTTAAGAATTTATTTTATGTTATGAATCTAAATTCCATTTCATGTGTTGGGATATTATAATACAAAATCACCTTAATACCTATATCATGTATAAATTCTGACATACCCATTTCTCTCTCATCAACCCAATTTATGAATTTTCATATGAGGCCATTATGATCACGAAATTGCACCGCAATTATCCATGCCAAAATCATAGTGCAATAAATACCATAACAATTCCTCTATCAAGGATATTCACCTTTATGAACATATACATATTGAATGGTTACATACATGTATGAATTCTACATTCCTTAATCATTGAATAAATGATGATGTTGAATTAATCCATGTTATATGATCTATGTGTCACACTTAAGCGTGATATTGAAATGACTATGAAGGGTGCGCCCTGAGAGCAGTCCAATGTATTGGGCAATGTTTAGTGTCAAGATATGTTATGTTGGGACAGGGGATTACCTGATTCATTTATGGTACACTTTTCCACCATGAGTCATTTGTGTTTTAGCTTTGACATATGTTTATGATATAGTGTTATAAGCTGTCTCCACATTTCCATTTTATGATTATCATGGTTTATCATGCCTTTATATTCAAGTTTATTTTATGATCCATTGATATGCCTATTTCCTAACATGTATTTTATTCTTCATGTTATGCCTTGTTTACTCCCTTACTAGGTTTTATAGCTCACGTATTTCTTATATACATCCTCAGGTTATCCCATGAAGCTTTAAGTATGAAGGAGTATTATGAAGATGTTAAGGATGTTTTCAATAAAGATGTTGTATTTCATGTTTATGTTGTTATGTAATGTACTTAATTCACAAAGACACTACACCTATCAATCCTTTGTGGTTGTATTATGTGTGATATCATGTAATAAATCATATGTTAATGTTTAATAAGATCATGGATGTCAAAATTGACCATACACAAGTGATAAATTTAAATTTTAGAAATACTGATAGTTAATCAAAGGATTATATTAATTGGACATGAAGCAAAAAAGAAAAACATTTCACTTCATGAAAATTCAATGGAAGTTGAAGAACTCTTCTCAAAAAGTATTCATAAAAGAACTGGTAGGATTCCAGTATAAAAACAGGATCTTTTTAGAAGATATCTCAAATTGTGAGAGTCAATATAAAGAACACTAGTGGGATTCTAGTCTAAAGAACCTATCGGTAAATAGTCCATAGTAATCATTTGTGATTATACGTTACGGGAGTTTATCTGTCAGGAATTTTTAGAGATTTTCTATATTTGGAATCACATTACTTATTACTAGTGAAAATTATGTGTCTCGTATTATCTAGATCAAATCAAGGATGTAGTCACCCACATTGGGGGCCAACCTAGTAAAAATTCAGGTATTATTTTTTTGTGCTTTTAGTTGTTTGGATATGGGATAATTAAAACTCTAAAAATGAATGATCGATATCTTAACCAATCTCAGATATTGATTTGAAAATAATAAATTTTAAATGTACATCACTGATTCACCCCTCCCCCTCTTAGTGATTAACCGAACCTAGACTTTTAGGTGGCTCTGTGAAGGTGAAAGGAATACGACATATTCCCAAGCCATGATCTTGGAGAATAGGTGCCTCATAATACCTAATTTATTTCTAGATGATGGATCTTACTATAATGAATCAGGAGTCGATGGTGGTATGTCTCAATCCCATTTCAAAATGATTTGTGCAAGGCCTATCCCACATATGCGTAAAGGGTATCCGAGAGGGAACACTGAGTTTCTAGAAGTGGTTTCCAACACTATCTACAACCAAGAAAATGCACTCTTGTAAGTAGTTTCTGATGAGAATAAAATTCAAAAGTATATGATGTACCTTAATCCTGAGAGTGATTTGGGACCAAATAGTTTCACGAGATCTTTCAACAAGGAATATTGTTATGTGATTAGGAGTGATCTGATTCTAGCCATTCCAGACTTCATCTGATGAGGAATTCTTCCACATTTTTCCTACCCCACTACTTTAGTGATCATACCTCAAATTAAGGACCATTTCTTCCTCCAACACTATAGGCCACTGAGGATGTATAATTTTATGTATAAATTACTTGAGAGCATCATCAACAAAAGGCTATTCTTACATATTCCTCCCTGAATCTCCAAGGAGCATCATGGATTTGTTCATGTATAATCAATCCAAGGGGCTATAACTCTATTCCAAGGAGTAGTTACTAACATTAACCTCAAGGATCACAGTTCAAACTCAAAAATTAAAATAGATATGGATAAGGTCACTGATAGAATTGAGTAGATCTTTATCATCATGGTGTTAACATGTATAGGATTCTCTTCATAAGAATCCTATTTAATTTTTAGGGGCTTTATTTCCCCATCACTGGTAGTCTCTTTCGTGGGGATGAATCATGTATTCTTCAAGGAAACCCATGTTCTTAGATAGGGATATCCCATATCCCCACGAATTTTCATCCTTTCCCAAGATGTCCTGATCCTCCTTATAAACAGGAGAATTCCAAAGGGATATATTCTTCCTTGCCGATGGAAGATAAGACCTCATTGTATCTCCCATATTATGTTTTGAGAAAAATCAATTTTAATCATGAATTCCCGTATGTGATTAGTTTGAGGAATCAAAATAATTCTTGAATAATATTTTCATTGAAAAGGGAATATTATCACCCAGGTGAGGAGTAGTCTATGCATCTCAAATAGATACACTAATATATGGGGTTCTTCTATGTGTAATAGACTAGTCATGTAGAGAGGAATCCTTCTAGTGGAGTAACAATGTTCCCCCATGTCTTCTTGTAGTCCATGTATGCATCATGTTGATCACATTATAAGTAGGATCAAGGTTCTTGTATTGAATTGAAAATTGTTATTTATCCTTTAGTGGTAGGATCATGTTGGTTAACAGTGTTCTCTCAACCATACCAATATAGTAACTCATAGTTGTTATGGTTTTGAAAATAGTAAAATCCAATGTTTATACGATCTTGGATAGATTTATTTGGGATGCTCTCTCAGAGGAAAAAAAACACAAGGTCTCTTAGGTTAGACTGTAAATAAAAAATCCAAGAAGGGGGTATTAACAAGAGAAATTTCTCTGACACTCTCTATTTAATTCATGCAAAGCTAGCATGGGAAGCCTTCTAGTAGAGAACCCTCTACAGCAAGGTCATGGATACTAAATGCAGAGGGGGTGCGAAGGTGTCAGGAGGGAATTATTCTCCATTATGGAGCATTAGTTTCCCCTAAATATTGAATCTAAAACCTCTTACCTAATGTATTATGAGGAAATGTGATATTTTCTTTTGGAACCATAATTGGGATGGATCACAGATTGGTTTCCCTAGATGTATAGCTCCAAGAATTTCTTTTAGGGGAACGAGCCTATACCCGATGATCATTAATGATGTAATGTTTCATAACCAGCAATATTTTTTTGATATTACTGATTTGAACACAGAACTAGATAAATTTATCTTTAGGCCTCAGTTCAAGGGCCTTTTCAATAAGGGGATTTTGAAAGGAGATGATAGCTTGGGACCAAACTGATTGATGGATAAAGATACTATGGTGTAATATGATTCATGCTAATAACAATTACTTTGTCAGGAGAATAAGAAACCATGTGGTACTTACTCATGACAATATCAAAAGAAGTGCAAACTACCTAGCTTCTAGGTGTTGTGTTGTAGGGAATATCAGGAGATTATTTTGAACTATTTTTTTAATGGTGATTGGGCACATGAAATATGGATTTCTTTTGCTGATTTTACTACTTTCTTTTCTCAAGATTTATATGGTGTTCCATTCATAGATTGAAGGTTTCACGGTGTGGGTGTTATAGTCCCGAAAAAGACGAAACGATCAATTGTGATGATCGCTAGCTACTGTCATATCTAGAATTAAATAAACAATGTTTGACACGAAAAGGCTTTTATAATAGGGAAATCTCTTATCATTAGAACCGTATATTGCTTCTAAACACGATAAGACTTTTTAAGAACTTGTGCATTGCTCCCACTTGGAAACCGTTGTAGGAGAGCAACCCCCCTGACCACTCCATCTGCAATAATTATTATGGGAAGTGTCTTCGATGGTTTCCACCCATTTTGGACCTCAAACTTAAAATAAATGGTTCTTGCATCCAGGGTGGCATGCGAGGAGGGGGTGTTATTC
Organism: Viscum album; assembly: GCA_963277665.1. Taxonomy (NCBI): domain Eukaryota; kingdom Viridiplantae; phylum Streptophyta; class Magnoliopsida; order Santalales; family Viscaceae; genus Viscum; species Viscum album. Next base: position 340,240,814 of record OY728134.1, on the reverse strand, counting down.
AAGACTATAGGGGATATGTTATTCTGGATTTTATAGCACATTTTAGTAGTAGTGACTCCCTCTAGGATGAAGCTAAGGTTTTTCTCACTAGACAATGCTTATACCAGAAAAGGAATATATAACTAGAAAAAGCGGAAACGAGATCAATCATTCTACATAATTCTTTTCAGGGAACAAGTATTATCCCGCGGTCTATTTCTTATATTATGAGAAGGTGTAGAAGTATCCAAAAAAATAATAATCATATACTCCACACCTGGTGTGAGGGAAACAAGATTGCGTAGCACCTTGCATCCATGGAAAACCAAGGATCTAGTGTCACCTAATTCCCATGCTCAGACTTCTTGAGGCCTGAGGGGGGAACCTAGTAAGAGGGGATGCCCATGGGCTCCTATTTTAGGCCCCTATAGTCCCATGTTTTGTAGTTGTTTCTCTTGTTTCTATTCTCATGGCCTTTTGGATAAATAAATGATGATGATGATGATGGAATAGTTATAAATATATGTATTCATAATATATATATATATATATATAATTATATAAATGTGTCATCATTAATATATTTATATATATTTATAATTACTTAAATATATTTATAAATATAATCTTATAATCATATAGATAGACTTATTTTTTAAATATATTAAATATACATTTATTAATATATTTATATATAAATATATAAATAGTTATAAATATTTAAATAGTTATAAATGCACGTATTCATATATATATATTTATATATATAAATTTATAGATATGTAAATTTATTTATAATTATATAAATGACATCATAAATGTATTTATTTATAATTTTAATTATTTAAGTGAATTTACAATTGTATAAACATATTTAAAAATTAAAATATATAAATAGTTATTCTTATAAATTTGAGTATAGTGATATTATAAAATTACATATATATATAAATAGTTATAAATATGTGAATAAAGATATTATAGAATTACATTTATAATTATATAAATTGTTATAAATATTTACATCATTATATGTATATGTATCCAACAAAAATATATAAATATAAATTTATAATTATATAAATTTATTTACAATTATATAAATATGTCATCATAATTATATTTATATATAAATATATTTATGTATAATTATAGTTAATATATATATATATATTTATTTAAATACATATGTGAAATTATTGATTTATTTTGATAATTATCAAATAAATGTGATGACATAATATGTATAGGATTAATTATAAAAGAACAAATTATTAAAAACAAAAAATTTGGCTCACGTAATAAAATACAACAATGAAAGATATACCAAAAAGTGTGTTGCTGGTCACATTGGCAGGGCGCCTCTTGGTTTATATATTGGCAGCATCATGGGGAGTGAGAAGGATGATACGGGTTGTCAGGAGAAGGCCATTAGTCACAGATTTTCCGTGTGGGTGGGTGTTTTGACGGAGAGGAGTGTGAGGAGAATATAGGGGGGTCTGAAGGGCTAGAGAGGCCGCCATGAGCCTGAGTGTGAAGAAAACCTGCATGATCCAAATAAAGACTGTCTTGAATGATGTGTGGCATAGAGAGCAGTGTGGGAGATGTCTTAACAGCTGTAAGATGAGAATTACAATTAGTAGGTTTTCTGTTGTGGTATTTGTATCAAACAGAGAATCTAGATTTAGCTGTAGAAGGCATGTGATGACCTGAAGAAGGGTAATCAGATCCATTTTGGCTTTCTTCTATTAGGGGAGAATGAAGGTGTGAATATATAATCGGTGGGGTGAGAACTCTGGCTATGAAATTCACAAATGTGTGTGGCTAGATGGGTATTGTATGTGGTGTGTAGGTTATGTTTAAATGATGGTAGTGTTTGGTTTAAATGATATTCCTTAATCGGTTACGGCTAGTTGTATCAAGGAGAGGTGACATGCCCAGGTGAAGGTGGAACATGGCCTACTTTACAAAAACAGCACAACCCTGGAAACCCTGGACATAGGTGATGATGGTGGGTGGCCTATCTATATATATTTATGTATACTTATTTGGATTTATTAAAAATTATATTTAAATATATATTTATATATACAACTTTATATATATTTATTTTAATGTACTTATATATATATAGATAATTATATGTATTTATGTATATTAATATATATTAATATCTCTTTATATTAATTTTTATTTATATTTATTAATATATATTATGTTGGTATATATATATATTGTTATATCTAATAATATATATATAATATATTTATGAAAATATATTTTAGTTAATCTATATTTTTAGATATTTATATGTATTTATGAATATTTATATACATGAATATATGTTATTTCGATATATATATAGACATATATTTATTTGTAATTATATACTAAATAATAAATTTTAAAATATTATAAATCATGGATAAGTATTCAGTGATGGTCTAAGACACTGATAAATAAAAATCCATTGCAAAGAACTACTATAAAAATTTTCCCCACATGTAAAAACATGACACTATTAGAAATAATCACAAATAATTGATTAGTGGATTAAATCACCACTAAATCCTAAAAAATTGTAGTTAAACTAATTTTTTATTATATTTGGAATTTTGGGTATTATTGTAGACACAAAGGAATATGATATGAAATAATGGTTTGTGGAATGAATCACATGGTTGAAAGGATGAATCAAATTTTAATGGAAAGAAAAACAAGCATATGATTTTAAATTTTTTTTGAGTGTAACAACCCAAAATGCCACTATAAATAGGACCGCCAATAGTCTGACAGATACCACCTTCAAGTCTATTTTGGGAAGGAAACTTGTAATGTGAAATGGATGTGGATGGGAAGGAAGAGGTGTAAGGCTCATAAATGTGGGGTGTGAGACTCTTGAAAAATACAACAAGTGAATAATGCACTAACAAACACCAAAGTGAATGGGAAATGGAAATAAATTTCATTTCCTTTTGAAAATTCCAAAAAAACTAAAGTGGGTAATTTGTGACAAAATATATGTGCAGAAAAATAAATGTTTACACTAGAAATTTTAAGGTGGAAAACTAAAAATATAAAAACCATGAGACCAAGTCTAGAAAGAAGATTCCACTAATAATCAAGAGTATGAAGAAGAGAATCCCAAAGATTAGCAGGATCTCAAAAATAACAATCAGATAAAATAGTGGATTTAAAGAAGAAAACAGATGGAGTATAAAGGCCCCCAGAAATGAAGAATCAGCCAGATAAAGAAACTCAAAAAGATTTGACAATGAAACAATGGTGTTCACCGTGTGAATAAAAGGTGAAAATTAAAAGCATTAGGATTATATCAAAGAACCCATTGTAGATGAAAGCCACAGATACTGGGAGGATTTTTTTGATGTTAATCTAAAAATTGTTGGATATAACCCTATAAGCACTTCCCTAAAGTTGATGATAGAGCCTCACACCTAGAATAATGAGAAGACCACATGCCTTGATCCCTAAAAAAATTATTCCTTTAAAATATACATAACTCCCCTTCTTTCATGTCTATTTTCGCTTTTTATTTAAGTGGCATGTGTTGGGGGCTAGATGAGGAGGCACCCCAACAAAATCTCCCTCCGACTCAACTATGGATCACTTCCAACTCTAAAATCAGTTGATAAGTCTCTAATGTTACTTTGGGTAAACTCTTGGTCAACATGTATGATCTATTTTCATTCATGTGGATCATATTGAGATCCAACTAACTCTAATCAAGAACATCCCAGATCCAATGACACGAAACATCAATATGTTTCGACCTTCCAGGAAAAGTGGGATTCTTTAAAAAAAATAGCACTCTAATAATGAAAAAAAGAAAACATACTAATCCTGATTATAATTGATATGTCAAATATATTTTTTTTCATTTACAAAAATTATTTTCATGCCTATATTGTTGAAATAAACTCAAAATTGGTGGTAGATAAATCAACACATATCTTCAATCTTGACTGCCCATATAATGCCCCATGAAAAAGTGATCAAATATCCTGAAGTAGAATTCCTTGAATATATATCTCCTACCATATCGGAATCTATAAAGCCACAATTCATAGGTTCCCCATTTCTAAAACACAATCTCAGATCATAGGTATCAATAAGATAACAAATATATACTTCACTACTCTCCAATTCTATCTACCATGATTAGATAAAAAAATTTCTGACCACAACAACTCCACGAGCTATATCTAGTCTACTTTATATCATTTCATAAATAAAACAGCCAATAAAATATGAATAAGGTATGTGCTACATCTCTTCTCTATCTTTAGTGATAGAAGATGACTGACTAGTACTAATCATAAAATGAAAATCAAGAGTAGTACTAACCACATTCTCTCTATCCATAGAAAATTTCTGAAAAATTGTCTCAGATTCTATCTCATGAGATAACTACAATTTATTGGCCTTTATGTCATGAGAAATTGACATGCTAAGAATATGTAATGCTGAAACTAATTCTTTCATCACAAAATACTAACAAATATAATTATTTAATATGTCACTTATAAAATCATCATGACCAATAATGAGAATATCATCAATATAAAGAATCTATATAATAAAATAAACATCAATAAATCTCTTAGACAAAACAAAATGATCAAAAGATTCCTTCTAGAGACCCTGTTGAAAATTGATAGATTCAAACTTCTTATACCACAACCCAAGAGATTAATTTAAACCATACAAACACTTATTCAACCTGAAGACATAGTTATCTTTACCTGTTTCAACAAAACCCTTTAGGTTCTCCATATTAATATCCTCATCTAAATCTCAATGGAGTAATGTTTTCTTTGAATCCATCTACTCAATATGCAGATCCAAATTAGTAATCAAAACAAGAGTAACCCGAATGGAATAAATTTTTAAAATTGGTGATAAAATCTCATCAAAATAAATACCTTTCTTCTAATAAAAACCATAGATATGAAAACATTCCTTGAATCATATAATAGATCTAGAGTTTTCAATTTTAATCTGATATATCCATATATTTTGAAAATATCTCCTCCTAGTAGATAACATCACCAGCTCAAAAGTATGATTTTAGTGCAATGATCTCATCACATCATCTATTTCCACAACCTATCTTTCCTTATAATTACTTTCCATCATTTTATCAATAGATTATGGGTCTCCCCATTCAACAAGGATCACATAATCATCAGGTGAATTTGAAGTAGAAATAGTAAAATACTGAGATGATCTTCATTGTGGAACTATGGGTTCATTAATAACATCTAGAGTGGGATCATAAAAAATGTGCATTAGAAATATCAACTCTAACCTTTTCACCCTAAACATCATTTTCCCATTAACATGATTATAAGAATCAATAATAAGAGGTAAATGTGAATTAGAAACAAGCTCAATATTGAAAAATCCATTAGAAGATAGAGAATAATAATTTTCTCCATTATCAATATCAATAATAGTTTTATCATCTTTAAAAAATTCATCAGGGCTTCTCACATGTTTTTTCAAAGCATGATCATAGAACCAATATTCAAAATCATCATGTACATAGATAATAAAAATACACTATCTTGACTTAGCATCCAATTTCAACATCTCATCATTTGGAACATAAAGAAATGCCTTTCAACGAAAAACACATAAATGATCATACTTGATCTCTTTTCCTTTTAAAAATATGTTCGAAGTTTCTATCTAAAAAGCAACCACAGTTGATAAATTGATAATATATGTATCATTAATTAAATCATCACCCGAAAAATCTCTAGGAAACTTTTCTTCCAAAATAAATCAAACTCTTTCCAATAAATTCTTGTTTATCCACTCAGCTACACAATTTAGTTGTGGTGTTTTCAGAGGTGTATTATTATTAAAAATACCTCCTGACCTACAATACTGATCAAACAAACCTCAATACTCTCCCTCATTGTTAGTATGATTACATTTCACCTTCTTACAAGATTCCCTCTCATCCAAAATCTGAAATTACTTAAAAAATTTATCGCCCCACTTTTTTAATTCAAAACATAAAATATTACATGAGTGGTCATAAAAAAATTCACAAAATAAATACTTCAATAAAAGGTCTTATATTTGAAAGGGCCACATATATATGAAAGTACTAATTCAAGTATCTGTGACTTACTATACAATGGAAAATGAATGAAATGAAACCATATCAATTTTATATCCATACAGCGGTCACACGTGTTAAATTTAATGTTGTTTAAATATGGAATAAAATTTTTCTTTTCCAAGAAATCAATCCCTTTATCACTAATGTGGAAAATACTCGTATTCCATAACTTGGAAGAAAAATTGTACTCAATAACACAATAATTATCATAAGAAATAGAATCTATAGTCCAAAAAACCTAAATACTTATTCCCTTGAGCCACAATCTAGGATACCATGGAGAACATCCATTGGAAATCTCCAAAAACACTAATAAAACCATCACCATAATGATTCTAGTACAAATAAGATTTAAAATAATCAGGCGCATTTCAAAAAAATTTCAAAATCAGCTTACTTCATGTGGTGGTCTCTAAAAAAATAGTCCCAATAACTACAACATCAGCATTTCCATCATTACCTATCTATAAAATCCCAAAATTACTAGGGTTGTAATATTTAAAAAACTCCTTTCTCAGTTTGACATGAAAAAATGAATCATTAATAACAACACAACATGAATCATCAACATAAATATTAATGGATTCATAAACAATATCATGATCACCCCTGTAGTTGTGGAGAAACGATCATCTCCATCACCATTATTTTTCTTCTAATTTACATTATTATGTTTTCTCTTTTTATATGATAGAAAAAACTACTTTTTTATTTCCTTTATTATAATAATGATAACATTAAAACTCTCTTCTTTGACCTGGATTTTCTTTAACCTTTTCTCTTACCATAACTACTTTATCCCAGATTGTTTTCAAAATTCTACCCCTAATCATCATAACTAAATTTTCTAAATAATAATTTTCCTGATTACATCTTATGACCACTTCATTAAAGGCAATATACTTAACAAAACTGAATGTTATAATACCATTAGGAGTAGAACCAATTAGAGTAACATAGAAACTTTCCCAAGAATTTGGTAAAATATTGAGCAACAAAAGTGCTAAAACCTTATCATAAAAATTAATACTCATACCATACAATTGGTCAAAAAAACCTTCATATTCACTCAAATAGTTATAAATAGATCTACCTTCTTTGTACCACAAATTCATCATTTTTTTAGGAGAAAAAAATATTTTTTCATGTCTTGTATGTATAGGCATTGTCATTATTCCCCGAAAAATTTATAGCATGAGAGTTGTTATTAATATGGTTCATCACGTTGTGTTTTACCTACTAATGAATGAATCCAAAAACCATCATATTCTCAAACTCCCATTATTCATCAGACATTCTTTATGTGAAAAATAGGTTGGGAGTGATGATTGGACATGGAGGGAAAACATAAATATTTATATAGAGTGATTGAGGTCATCAATCACAAACAAGTGAATGGTCAAAGAACATTTTAGGGACTCAATGACATAAATCTATGAGGATTTAAAAGACCATCATCTTAGTGAATATTAAGGTCTTAGAACAACAAATTTTTTATCAATTTTAGAATGTTGAGTAATTATTAATATATTTTTATAAAAAATTCAAACAATTTTTGTGCTTTGATCAATTTATACTATATCCATTACCTCATGGAATGAATGTCTAGAAAACACATTTAATGGATCTTAAGGCCTAAAAAATAATGAAATTTCTAACTATAATCGTGCATTAATCTATAAACATAAAAAGTAACACTACTGGTTCATCATAAATATTTATTCATTAAAAATAAGTATACATTAACCAGTACATCATGTATGTTATTGATAGGCATAACACCCATATCGTCCTTAGGTTATGGGTTCAAGACCCGCACCCTTACTGGACATGATTTTTTGTCACCCCACACACATGATGTCTTTTCTAGAACAACGATAATATAATTTCAAAATATAAAATATGGTCATCATATAATTATGGTTAACCATTAAATATCATGTTAACCAAGGTTTTCAATACATACTCAGTGCAGAAATAATTACTCTAAAGTTTAACTTAATATTTACATGGACATTTGAACTTATAAACCTTCTCAAGGATCAAAATCCAAAACATTAGAAAGAGAGTCATGAAATATACTTAAATATGAAAAATGGATTCCTCTCCAGCCTTGTAGAAAGTGCCTTATGCACCACCACTCTTTTCAAATTTTTGAACAGTTGGTCCTCTCTTGGCTTGCTTGTCAGAGGGTTCCCCCACCTTGGCATCCCTCGATCCAATGTCCATTGAAGGAGTTTACCCTGCTCCTACACCCCATGGTGTGGATCATTGAAGGAGTTCCTTTGAGGTCAGTCTAGTGATTTACATCAATCTTTCTTCCTAGACGTCTGCATCCCAAATCCGAAGATTTATCCTTTTGTAGGTGGTCTCTCCTTGGATTTTCTTGTCTCTACTTTTGTGGAGGCAGAAACATGATTAATGTGGGAACTTGTGGCTCGTTTCAGATCAGTGAATCCCTCTTTTGCAGTCTTCAGAAGATTTGTTATCTCCTGGGGACTCATCTCAGGTGTTTAGATATTGGATATTCACAATAATTCTTTCTTCCTTGTTATGTCTTCAGAAGAATATTTCTTACACACATGGTGTAATTACCCTCATGTTTTAGGCTGATGGAGTTTTAGACATTTGAATTTGTCTTGGGATGCTCATAGGGGAAAGAAGAATCTGTTGTCTACGGTTTGGATCCATCACCCAGGACATCCTCTCCCTTTTCAAAATGGTGTATTTCTCAGGGCTATTGAGGATGCTCTCAGTGTATTCTTGTGCTCTGATGCCAAAACTTCCTGTGGAAATGACATTTCGGTGCCTCTCATTTGTGTGGCATTGGATACCTCTCTCCCCCATCCATGTAATATTTTTATTCATGTTCAATATGGCTTAAACTGAAATCAATAGATCTTTTAACCAGTGTTTCCTCGTTTTTTCCCTCATTTCCTAGTATAGTGTCATTCCCTTCAGGTATGTCACAGATGACAATAAGGAGTAGAGAGTTAGATTCCAAAGTCTTTTCCCCTCAAGGCCAATTTATAGGCTCAGTCTCTTCATTCTTCTTCAAAGGTTCTGTAGATGGATAACTTGGATCTAGGGGTTGATCCAGTTTTGGATCCTTCCTCCCTAGCTCAGGGTATTGTTCTATCTTCAGACCCTATCCTTGAGGGTGATGTGGTTATGTGCTCAGACATAGTTCTCATTGTTCTAAAAGGTGGGATTTTATTTTTTGTGAGTAAGTTATCTATTTCCCCCAGCCTCATTTCTTTTTTCCTAAAGAGGATTTCCTTGGAGGATTGTTTGTATGGGTCAAGAACCTCTACTTCAAGTCTTATATAATTGGAACCCATGTTCTCTAGTATGCATGTGGTCTTCCCATAGGTTCCAGTGGAGGCCTATGATGTAGTTCATCCTGTATGTTGTGCTCGCCCTGAGTCCCTTCACCAAGGGATAGGTCAGGATTTACAGTTGGAAGAAAATCCTAGTTCCCCCTCAGGTTTAGAGGAGCCTCCCTTACTTGGTTCCAAGCCCAATTGTGTGTCTAAATCTTTCCATTCTGGATATTCATACTCATTTGGTGTGAGTATGTTTACCAGTGTGGGAGATTGTACTCGTTCGTAAGAAAGGTTACTCAAGGAGAGATCCTTCTCCCATTTCTAATGGGCCATTAGTTCTGGGGCCAAAGCCAGAGTACTTTCCTTCCAATGATTCCATTCCTTATATGGAATTCCCATGGACTCGGTGCCATGGTGAAGAAAGATTTCATTTCCTCTACAATAAGGGATCATAAGGCTGGGGTTGTGTCCATTATTGAACACAAGAAAACCCCTTCCAAGATTCGGGATTTTATATGGAATATCAAGATTCATGGATCATTTCATGATGCTCAAAATAACAGTCACATTTGGATCTTTTGGAACAAGAATACTTTTGTGGAGATGATGCATGATGGGGATCAATTTAATACTACCAATTTGACTTCAAAAGTTAGCTACTTCTTCATGACCAGTGTTTATGGGAGTTGTGATCCTCTTCATAAGGACAAGCTCTGGAGTGATTTAAACAGTTTTCTCCCATGAAACATACCATGTTTTGTTGGAGTAGACTTTAATATTTTTCATTCCCCAGATGAAAGGAAATGTCAGGGTCCTTTTCATAGGAACTCCAGTAGATAGTTAAATCAGTTCATAGCTGGGAATGGTTTGTCTGATCTGGGATACTCAGGTGATGATTTTACCTAGTGCAACAAACAAATGGGATCTCACTACTCATGGAGCCGTCTGGATATGTGTCTAGACAATATGGAATCCATCTCTATGTTCTCTACCTAAAAGGTGCATCACTTGGTTCGAGGTATCTATAACTATTCCCCCTATTGGTTTTGATTTCTTCTAGGCTAGACCACGGAGAGAGGTTCTTTTTTCTGCAACAGTGGGTGACCAAGCCGGGTTATTAGAAGCTGGTTCGTGATATTTTAAATTCTCTGGAATAGGTTAACTCTTGGATTTCCCTTAATGATAAACTAATATGCCTTAATCTTCATCTCAATTCTTGGAAAATGATATCCCTCAGGCTGATAGTGAGATTGATGGAGACATTCGGGCGGTTGAATGTCTTGATGTGAGGTTAGATGAAAATTGGGATGACCAATCTTTTAATGAGCTTTCTAACAGAAAGTAATTTTTTGTTGAATTACTTCTGGCTCAGGAACAGCAGGCCAGGAAAGCCTCAAGAATCAAATGTCTCATAAAAGGTGATAGAAATATTTCATTTTTTCATACATTCATTAAATAATGTAGGCAACCTATGAAGCCTAATATTCTTTTGGAAGAATGTACTTACACGGATGATCAGGATGTTGTGGGAGGTATGGACCACTCCAATTTCATGGTTGTTTTGGATGGACCTAATGTTAATATTACCAGTGGGTACCCAGGAATAGAAAATGGGTTCTTTGATGGTATTCCAAAATGTGTATCTGCTCAAGAAAATGAGAGGCTGAGTTCTTTACCAGATGAAAATAAAATCTTCAGAGCCATGATGATCCTCTATCCAAATAGTTCTCCTGGACCTGATGGATTCCCAGGTTCCTTCTATAGAGGCTTATGGGAGATGTTGAAGGTAGATATCATTAGAGGGATTCAAGAATTCTTCAAGGGAGGTAACCTACTGAGGGTTTCTTGTGCTACCACCATGGTTCTTATTCCTAAAAACTGGATCCCCTCATCAATCATGTTGTACAGAATAGTGAGCATGTGCAACTTCCCGTACAAAGTCCTTGCTAGTGTTATTAATTCTATATTATCAATTTATCTCCCTCAGTGGATCTCCATGGAGCAGCATAGTTTTTTGAGGGGTTTTTCTATTTAAGGGGTCATTTCCCATACACAATAACTTATAAGGGATATTAACTTTAATACACGGGGATCAAATGTAACTCTCAATTTGGATATGAACAAACTGTATGATCTTATAGAGTGGGGCTTCATCAATAAGGTTTTGGATAGTATGGGATTTTCTTCCTAGAATATTGCCCTTATTTTGAGATGTTTCATCTCTCTTTGGATGGAGGTCTCCTTTCTGGGTAAGTATTATGGTTTCTATAAGTCCATTTGAGGCCTCCGTAAAGGTGATCCTTTGTCTCCATGTATCTTCATCCTCACCCAGGAGGTCCTAAGTAGGTGCATTCCTAGAAGCATCAATAATGGTGATATTATTTCATACCGAAGGAGTATGATGTCTTCAACCATTTCCCATCTTATGTTCACTGATGATACTCTTGTGTTTATTAATGTTGGAAAAAATTATATTTTTGGTTTGAATAGCATTCTAGAGGAGTACTTCTACTGGAGTGGTCAACTTATCCACAAAGAGAAAAGTATCTTCTTCATATAAAAAATGCTCTCCAAGTTAGATTTCTAGTACTCAAACTAACCTTGCCATGCAAAGAGGCTGTTTTCCCATGAACTACCTTGGGGCTCCAATTTCCCCTGTTAGACTTCAGATTTGGGACTTTGATTTCCTTACCAAAAAGTTAAAAGAATATAATCCACAACTAGAAAAATAGGTATTTATCCTTTGGTTGACATGTTTCCCTCATTAACAGTGTGCTTTTTTACACTCTAGTTTATGCTCTATCAGCTGTTATGGCTCCAAAGGGTGTTATCTCCAGCATTGAAAAACTTCTGGTCGGTTTCATCTGGGATCCTCTTATAGAAGGGAATAAACATTGGGCCTATTGGATTAATGTGGCTAGGCCTGCTAAGGAATGTGGAATTAATGTGTGTAGTTTATATGACACACTCTATAGTATTCAGGCTAAACTAGATTGAGAAATTGTGGATCATAGTACATTATGGGGGAAAACTATGCAACGTCTGTTTTGCCACCAGTCCTCAGTGGAAGGAATGGGTTCTCTTTTATGGCCTAAACTTCTACAAATAATCTATGTCCTTCACTGACACCCATAATGGGTCATAGGGAGTGGTGAAAATTCTTTCTGGTATCATAATTGGGCAAGGAGAGTGTTGAGTTTCCTTGGATTCCCTACTCCTTCCATTTCCTTCCAAAAAGTCATCTTGTACCCAGTCCTTATGAACATGGTATTGTATGAGGAGAAGAAGGCCCTCTTCAATCTCATTGCCTTATCTCACGACCCTGACCGGTGTGTTTTCACTTCTTCCTCATCGGGGGGTTTTTCTACTTTGGATTCTGGATGAATTATGAGCATCTTAGAAGCTTCAGACAACTGGAATGATCTTCTATGGAACAAATTAGTGCCCACGAAATATAACTTCCTCTAATGGAGGATAAGGCACCAAGACATACCCACTGATGATAATATTAAGCGTTGTGGTATCATGTTTCCATCTCGGTGCTCACGCTGCATAGCCTCTTAGGAGGAAATGAATGACCACATCTTCTTCACAGTTGACTGGTTGGATGCATTCTGGTTCTTCTTCTGGGAATTTACAGGATATTTCATTTCTTCTCTGGAGTCCCTCCCATTCTTGTAAAAATGGTTCTATTGTTCGAGAGTCAGAGGACCTGAGAGGTCAGCTCGTTCATTGATTCTCCATGCTGGGTGCTGGGTGATTTGGCAAGACATAAATAAGTTCAAATATGATGGGACTCGAGCTTCAGGTACATCCATTATCATTAAGATGAGAATCATCCTTACTGATATGGCCTACCTCCTTAGTAATAGGTGGGGAACACCCTCCTTCAGTTGGCTAGTTTCCAGTCCTCATGAAGCCCAATCAAGAGAAAATATCAATAGCGGTATTTGGGTTTGCTAGTCTCCCCCTACTAGGGCCTTAAACTCAATATGGATGGGTCATGTTCAATGGGTTTCATGCACGTGGGTGGGGTGGTTTTGGACTCATGGGGTTCGGTCCTTATAGCCTTATCCTCCCGGCTAGGCAATGGCTCCTCTCTACAGGACAAAGCTAAGTCTATGCTCACAGGGGTTACCCATTGTCATCAAAAGGGTTTTAATATTTTTGAGGTTGAAATAGATTCAAAAATTCTCCATGATTCCATGAATGAAATATGCTCTCCTCCTTGGTCCATTTTCTACATTATCAGAAAGTGCAAATATATTCTCTCTAATGTAACCAAAATTAGTCACTCCTGGCATGAGGGTAACCAAGTGGCTGATCAACTTGCTTATATGGATGTCCATGGTCCTAACCAAGTCTGTTTGCATGATTTTCCACCTTTAATCCTGAAGGGGTCAATTTGATTAGATTGGATACCCTTGGATTGCAGTATTTCTTACCTCCTTAGGTTGCTTGTTTCATATGTTTTTTTTGTCTATTTTGTTGTGTATTTATAATAAAAAAGTAACTTTGATGATGATTCCCCAACATGTCAAAAATTCTCACTTTTTTATTACATTTGAAACATGTGAACACCCTTATTTTATATTCCCTTGAAACATATTAATATCCTAAATTACCATAAATACTTTTGGAAAAATTGCATTCTTCCTCATTCCAAAGTATATTGGGTTTATTCCTTAAATCGAAAAATGTTGTAAACTTCATCAGTGATAGCATAAACCACCTATCAACATGTACTTACTTAGTTCCAAGGTAATCAATATTGTCCAATTTACTTATTCAAATCCCTCATATCTTTATCCATACAATATTATCTTATATTAATAAACATATTAAGGGTTACCTTCACCTAGTCAAAATATCACCTTATCATTAAATCAATACACCATTCCATCATAAACTTTTAAATACTAAGTAAAAACATATGTATAACCATCATTTTATATTTCATCATTCATAAATTTTGAATCCAAATACATAAAAACTTCAATTACTCCACTTAAAACTTATTCTATTAACAAGGATACCTAATCCTATTACACAATACTTATTTCACTTCACATTTCATATTTCGTCTTTTCATCATCCATAATGTAACAATTACTCACACCACCTTGCTGATTTTCTTCAAGAACATTCCTCTCGGGACCTTGTGGTCCACAAACTATGTTTCTTTCACACGTAAAACACATAAACATTAATGATGACTTAGGGAGTCCAATATTTTCTTCCATTTCTATTGGTCATAGTGGATACTCAAGAGAGGGGTGAATTGAGTTCCAATAAAGAATTTCTATTAAAAATATTTCTATTAAAAATCCACCAATTTAAATAACAAGCTAAACTTTATTGAATTTGTAATACAGTAAAGGTTCAGTTAGGTTCTCAAGAGATTGATTAGTTCTCAGTTAATCTAATCTGAATATTAGATTAGCTTTTGAAACTAACCTACTGGTTTACAATAAATACAAACACTTGATAGTTTAACTATCAGAGTAACTTTAAAATAGATTTGTATTTAAAGTACTTAGCAGTGGAGTAATCAATATAGTTTAAAACAGAATAAATAAGCACAATAGTTTTAACCAAGAGGTTCATTCTCAAGTTGAGACTTAGTCCACTCAAAGAATTTATAAAAACATTGATCCACACTCTGGATCGGGAAAAAAAACAGTACTCAACCTGTCCAGGTACCAAGACCTCTACCACAGTTCTTTGTGGGAAAAATAAAACAATAGAACATAGGCTATACAGGTCACACTTGACCTCCACCACTCTCCACAGTGGGATACAAGAGTATAGGTAAAATATTATGTGAGGATTTATAAATCCTCCAGTTCGGCACAGGAGACAGTGTGTCTAAAAATACAGAGTACACACAATGCTCAAAATGTAAATAAATGAAACAAAATAGAGCTAAATAGATAGAGAAGAGTCTATAATGCTCTATGAATTTTGAGTGAAGCTATGGAATCCTTGAATTGATGAAGATGAGGCTTTGAGTCCTTCTCTAGTTTTTGTCAGGAAACAGAGTGTCGTTTTTGCATTTGATTTCCAAGTCCAGGTTGATCAGCCTGATCAGCTTGAGTGCATGTGAAATAGTTGACGCTCTTTTCTCCTTGAATGTTCAGGTTTTGTGGATTCCATATGTATTATTCCTTATTATTCTATGCATGTAAGTCCTTGAGTATCTCCAGAATATTTTCTTGTATTTTCATGAAAAGACTGACTGACCACCACACGTCTTTAGTTGTTTGAGGTTCCCTTATATAGCTTTAGCTTTGAAAATGGGAATGATTACCTTTTTACAGGTATGAGATATGGTTCATGAAATTACAGCCACTATCATTAATTAATATAAGGTGCATTAAAAACATCAAATATGATTGTTGCTAAATAAACAAATATAAATAGAGTTTAGATAAATAGTGACTGGTTTCCATTGGTAGTTGTTACTCCTTGTAATGGTAGCTTGCTTGAATCAGTCTCTCCTTCTATCGGTAGATCCTTCTATCGGTATCTCATATTATCCATAGATCCTTCTATCAGTATATCCTTATATCTCTAGCTCCTTTTATCGATAGCTCTTTTTTAATGGTATCTGTCTGTATCTATGGACTGTGTAACGGTAGCTATCTGTCTGTATCAGAAGACTTGTATCTATAGACTTTGTCTTTCTGTATCAGTGGACTTTGTATTTGTATCGGTGGACTTCATATCGGTAGCTGTCTGTTTGTCTATTTTTATCGGTAGCTTGTATCGGTAACTACGTACTAGTGAAAATGTCTCACAAGAAGCATAGTCTATTAGTGACCCTAACTTATTGGTATACTATGTACCGGTAGGTCTTTATCAGTCAAATTGTGCATACCGGTAGACTTTTTTTATCAGTATCTCTTCTTCAATCTGTATCAGTTATGAATATCGGTGACCTTATCCATATCAGTAGACTTCTGTACCAGTGTACTTAGCCTTATTAGTAGTTTTATGTCTTTGTGACTCATAAGCTTAACACTTATCTATACTGTGCAGATTATATCCAGATTGAGTTAGTAAAATTTCTCAACAAGTATAAACATATATAACCATTGATTAACAAATTCCAATGATCATTTTGATATTTTATCAACTCAACAGTAGTATTTCATAGATTTAAATAATTAATATATAGATAAACATTATTTGGGATTATCAAATAATTTTGAAACATAATTGAGGTTATCAAAATAGGTGAGGTCAACAGTCTCCTCCTTTTTGATAATCACAACTTATGGTACTATAATCCAAAATAATCATTAATGTATCAGAGGATATAGTATTAAATGAAATTGTATTATAGGTAATAAAAAAATGTACTAGGATTATAAAAAAAATGTATCATAGGAAAAATATAATTGTTCTTTATATCATAGTTCTCCCCCTTATATAATGTTCTCCCCCTTACATAAATTAATCTATATTATTCTCATTTCTTACGATCTTATTTCTCAACTTTAATATTATTTCCCCCCGATTGTTATTAGAAAAAAGTAGGAAATAAATAATGATAGAAGTAACAGAAGGTAAGATAGAATGAAAGCATTTATATATTACTTGAGGGAAAAATACTGAGAAATACAAAAGGAGTACAAGTAATTCTTGTCAAAGGTCTTATCCACTAATCAATACACCTCCTAAATGTCCACATTGGATTTGTTTTTGTATTCGAATGTAGAATCAGGCTGGGTAGCTTCAGTTGAAGGCTTGGGAATTCCAGAAAGCACTACTAGAGGTTGAGAAATAGAGATTGTTCATGGCCTGTAGTGGGGAGCTCTTTGTGTGACCATATGAGTGAGGCTTCAGATTGCATGGGCTGGAGTTATCTGGGGAATGGAGGCAGATTGAGTAGAGGAAGGCGGAGCTAGAGGTGCAATGATTTGAGTACTACCCACATGAAAAATTGGAAGGCACAGATTCCTGAAGTCCAATATAATCCCTCCTCCTCTTTCCATAGCAGAAATGAAGTCATCCTTATTATCCATAAATTTATCTATAGTAGGAGTCTACTCCCAGAGCTTAGTCACTTGTTCTTTGAATGCTTGACATACTAGGGGTAGTTTCATGTTTTCTAACAGAAGAATGAAATGATTGTTCAAGTGATTCTTAGTGTATATCCTTTGGAAATAGAAATCCACTTTGTCTATAACCTATTTCTGAGAAGCAGTAGCCTCTCTCATAAAATTCTGAACAATTTTCCCTATATCCCTAGTGGTAGTTACCACATGGGTCAAAGCAACAAAGTCAACATTCCACTAGTAGAATAATGTCTAATATATTCTCTCATCATAGCTCGAATCTGATCAATATCCATAGAAGGCTTGGTAGAACTCAAATTTTCAACAGTAAAGGCAATTGTTTCCTTAAAAGATTTAGTCATCCCACTTATGAGATTTTTCACAAGAGAGTCCTGGGTGCTGACATTCTATTCCATGGACTTCTTAAATCCCTCAAAAACATCCAAAAATTTCCTTAATACACAATTAATGTAATCGATATCAGCATTCAATTGATCTTGAGAACTACTCAAGGTAGTTAGAGAAGAAACAGACTGCATTAAGGCAACAACTGCTCTTATCCAGCTCTCAATCTAAGAATCACATACTCTTATCGCATTCATCATCTTTGTCACAGGGCCTGACACCATACAAACAAGAGATATTTCTAAATATTTTTCCATATTTTTAATCTCTTCGATAAATCAATTCTTTAAATCAGCAAAAGATGCAGTCCAAGTCTCCTTCAACTCTGTCTTTAAAGACTCATGATCTGCCTTAGTAACCAGATTTTCAGGAACAACTACAAGTTCTCTTTCTAAAACAATACTATCCATAGAGTGATTCATAAAAGATTGAATGGATGATATTAGAGAGGTTTCCATTCTTCTTATCTCTTCCACAAATGAGGTCTTAAGATCAGACGTTAACTGGTCTAGAGGAGCTTTTCTTACCACATCCTCGGGTAAAAACTCAGAAAAGATATGATAGTTAACTTGTGGTCTATTCATGGTTGTCTCATATTTAGAATCAGGATAGTCCAACCCAAAAACTAAAAAACCTGGGTCTTCTTCCTAGTCTTCAATTCCATTAGCTACTCAAACATTGCCAAGTCTAGTTGGATTCTCCCCCTCAACTGGTGCATTCTCCTGAACAAGTAAATCAACAGCAGCCTGGGTAGCTAGTTCTTCCTCAAAAGAATCCTCCACAACCATCTCCATTTCTCCAACAACATGAGACTCCACAGGAATAGGTGCAGGTCAATCTACTTCAACAACTTCCTCCGTAGGCATTGAGGAGTGCGCAATCAGTGGACTAAGACTCAAGCAGGCAGAAATTGTTGCTTCAGCTTCAGATTCTTCTTCTTCCTCATTTTCTGGAGCAAGATGGTCTTCCACATCAATAGGGGCTTCTTCATTTCTCTCTTCCTAGACTGTTTCCTTTCCAGATGATACAACTTCAGCAACAGGACTTGGAGACAATTCTTGATCCCTTCCATCAGCTATAGAGGTATCTTCTTCATCAGTATCATCACTTACTGAGGTTCCTCTTCATCTGGTCCTAGACATGAATCCCTCACATCCATAGGCCTAGAAGGATGATCCATAGGATTAAACTTATCATACAACTTCTCATAATCACTAACCCATTCACTTATCCACGGATTCCAATTTATCTTTTTGTATTTACAGATATTTTTGGTAATATAAAAGTTGTCTTTCATAACAACTATCCCATCCTGATACTTAGCCACACCTCTTACCTTGATCATCACAGAGATCATCTTTGCAAAGAAAAGATCATTAGTTTTTGACTTTGTCCTGGTCATACCTTCAATTTTAATCATTAACAATCTACACAGATTCACCTTTACACCATGTCTTAATTGATGCAGCAAATAGATATCCTGGTATTTCAGATTTTCAAAATCCCCTCTTCTTGGACTTAGCACAAGCTGGATAAACTTGAACAGTAACCAGTACTCTCCATCCATTACCATGGAAACTACCTTTCTTGGTGGACCATCTCCTATTAATTCTTCCAAACCATCTTCATACTCAAATATATCACTGGTAGGAGTTATTGGTTTCAAGAAATACCCAAGAATGCCTTCATGTAGGACTTTTAAATATTCATCCCATTCAGGAGAGGAAAAAGATATGGTCCTCCCATTCACTATGGATACCATCATGATCTGAACGTCTGATTTCTCAAAATGAACAAACTCATAGAATTATTTTACTAGCTTCGGATAATAGGAGCCATTGTTGTTCAAGAATCACTCTACCCATTTTTTTTCTTCCAGTACTTCTAGAAATAAATATTTACTATACATCAACCATTTCGTGCATAGCTCTTTCTCAAATACTATTTCCCTTTGAATGAGATGTGTATTTGTAGTTTTCTTCACTTCACTTCCACCACTAGACTCTACTTTGAGTCTCTTTTCATTCTTATCATCATCCTTTTCACTGATTGATGGTCTCTTCACTCTTGTCATTCTGTAAATTGACAGGATAAGGGTTCGAGAGAAACAAAGGTTTGGGAGCTAAGCCTTGATGGTAAAGGGTTTTAGGAGGATGAATATGAGGTCAAGACTTATGTTTTATTAGTTAGTAATCACAAAATTAATAAATTAATCATAATAAGTAAAATATAAATGATACAGATTCTGGCGTCTAAAGATATATAATTTTAAAAACAGCACAATCCTAACGGTAATACATACAGGTGAGGATTCCTAATAGGGAGGTATTTTTATTGGTGAGGTCCACTAACAGTGAGGTATAGCAGTGAGGTTCATAATGGTGAGGTGTTATAGTGAGGTTCATATCAGTGAGGTATAACAGTAAGGTTCATACTAGTGATGTATAACAATGAGGTTTTTAACGGTGAGGTTTCTAAAGGTGAGGTTTCTAACAGTGAGGTTTCTAACTATGAGGTTTCTAATGGTGAGGTTTCTAACATACAAAGTATATAATTGCTAACTCATGTCTAATGTAACTTAACCTATCTGAACTTAAAGGCTTGGTGAATATGTCAGCTAATTGATGATCAGTACCTGCAAATTCAAGAGTAATATCACCCTTTTGGTAATGATCTCTAAAAAAGTGGTGCCTTACATCAATGTGTTTTTTCATAGAGTGAGACATGGGATTCATAGAGAGATTAATCAAACTAGTGTTGTCACTGTTTATAGATATATGTCTAAACTGATATCTATAGTCTAATAATGTATGTTTCATCCACATAATTTGTTCACAGCAACTACAAGCAGCAATATATTCTGCTTTAGTAGTAGACAATGCAACAGAGTTCTGATTTTTACTACACCATGATACTATTGAATTACATAGAAAATTACATGTTCCAGAACTGCTCTTTCTATCTAACTTGTAACAAGAAAAGCCAGCATCTGGATAACTTATTAAATTGAATGATTTCCCTTTGGGATAAAATAATCCTAAGATAGTAGTATATTTATGATATTTGAAAATTCTTTTAACAGCAAGCAAGTGTGACTCTTTTGGATTATCTTGAAATCTTGAACACATACACACACTAAATAGAATATCAGGTCGACTGGTAGTAATATAAATTAGACTCCCTATCTTACCTCTGTAGTTGGTTTTAACCACTGGTTTTCCAGTTTCATCAGCATCCAACTTAAAAATAGTACTCAGAGGTGTATCACTTTCTTTAATACTATTTAAACTAAAATGTTTTAAAAGATCTTTTGTATATTTATTTTGATTTAAAATAATACCATTTTCATTTTGAAAAACATGAAATCCATGAAAATATTTGAGTTCTCCCATTAAACTCATTTCAAATTCATTTTGCATATTTTTGAAATATCAATACACAATGTATTTTTGGAAGATCAAAAAATAATATCATCAACATAGATATGTACTATCAAAACATCTTTGGAAATTCGTTTAATAATGAGTGTTGGATCAAAAATCCCCATAGAAAAACCCATTTGAAATAAGAAAAATACTAATTATATCATACAAAGCTTGTGGGGCTATTTTCAAACCATATAAAGCTTTTGAGAGCTTAAAAACTCGATTTGGAAAATAAGGATTAGTAAATCCAGGTGGTTGTTCAACAAAAAAATCTTCAATTATAAAGCAATTTAGAAAAGAAATTTTAGCATCCATTTTATATAACTTCAAATTCAGATGAGTAGCATAGGCAAGTAGAATCCCAATATCTTCTACTCTAGCTACAGGTGAAAAGGTTTCCTCATAGTGTACTGCTTCCTCTTGACTATATCATTGTGCAACTAGTCTTGCTTTGTTTCTAACTATGTTTCCTAATTCATCAACATTATTTCTAAAAACCCATTTAGTGCATATGGTCAAATTTTCTTTAGGTCTGTCAACTAATTCCTAGACTTTATTTCTTTCAAAATGATTTAATTCTTCTTGCATAGCCATAACCCAAAATTCATTATTGATTGCATCATTGATATTTTTAGGTCATAACAGTGAAATAAAGGCTTGATGTTCAACCTGATTTTTTATAGAAGCTCTAGTTTGTGTCCCTCTATCAAGATTACGTACAACAACATCTAAAGGATGATTTTTTAGAATCATATTTGATCTAGTAAAGGTAGGACTAGAAATTTCAGGTTCTTATCTATGTTCGGTTTCACCAGGAGCAGATTCTGGAAAATTTCCAGAACTTGCTATCCTTACAATAGGTTCACTGATTTTATCATTAAGGTCCAGAATAGACAGATCTTCTTCATGATTTTCAAGAGAAGACTTAGGTTCATATGGATCAGTCTCATCGAATTTTATGTGAACAGATTCATCCACACATTTTGATATTTTGATAAATAATCTATAAGATTTACTGGTTATAGAATAACCTAGAAATATTCCCTCATCACTTTTAGAAGCAAATTTTTCAAGATTATCCTTAGTATTTATAATAAAGACTTTTCAACCAAAAACTCTGAAATAACTAATTTAGGTTTCCCATTCTTCCGCAGTTCATAATAGGTCTTTTTAAGAACAGGTCCAATCAAGACTCTATTAATAACATAAAAAGTTGTATTCACAGCTTCATCCCAAAAATAAATAGGTAGTTTATAATAATTTAGCATAGTGCTTGCAATTTCATGAAGGGTTATATTTCTTCTTTCCTCTACACCATTCAGTTGAGGTGTCCTAGGGGAAGAGAAATTGTGACTATAGCCATTGTGTGACCAGTAGGATTCAAATTCATGATTTTCAAACTCAAAGCCATGATCAATTATCAGGGTCTTAATATTATGTCCACTAAGGTTCTCTATAGACTTGGTGTATTTCATAAAATAAGAACAAGCTTCACTTTTGTGAGAAAGGAAGTATACCAAAGTTAATCTAGAAAAGTCATCTACTAAGACATAGATATAGTGCTTCCCATTTAAACTAGAAACTCTTGAAGGTCCAAATAAATCCATGTGAACCAACACAAGAGGTTGAGAAGTTGAAACTTCTTTCTTTAATTTGAATTAAACTTTATGTTTCTTTCCCTTTTGACAGGGTGTACAAACTTTGTCTGATGGGAATTAAAGTTGATGTAGGTCTCTAACTAAATTCTTCTTAGATAGTTTTCTAAGTGAATGAACATTGTAGTGTCCTAATCTTTTTTTCCAAAGACAAGACTCTTTACGAAAATCATTTAAACATGTAACCTTTTGTTTGGCTAATGAAATTAAATCTACAACATAAACATTTTAATTTCTCAAGGAAGTAAATACCAAAGCATTTTCAGAATAAAAAACATTGCAATCATCATTTTCAAATTTAATATTGAAACCATCATCACACAACTGAGAAATAATTAACAGGATGTATTTTAATTCATCAAAAAATAATACTTTAGAAATTAAAAATGAATCAGTGTTAACAATATGGCATAAGCCGATGATTTTTTTTTAAATTATCACCAAAGGTGACATGCCCTCCATCAACCTTGATTAAACTTTTGAAGCATGAGTAATCTCCAGTCATATTCCTTGAACATCCACTGTCCAAGTTCCATTTCTTCTTATAGGAACTCATTAAGTAGGTCTCCTACAAAACAGGTTTAAACAGAAAATGATTTTGGTACCAAGATCTTCTTGGGTCCAGACAGGTTTGCAAGAAAATCTTTTGGTACCCAGATTTGTCTAATGGGTCTCATACAATCAATAGATTCAAAAGATTTTGAAAGATAAATTTTTTTTGATCTATAACTATATGAATAGATAGTTGAGGCATAGGAATTTCCAAAACTGGAACTAGAAGCATACTGTCCAGATTTAGGAATAAATTTGTTCTTTGTAATATGTCTCTTTCCAGGCTGATAGCCTATACAAGTAGTATATTTTGGTGCAACTTGTTTGCCTATCATTTGGGTAAGAGTGTTATTTCCATTTGTGATCTTCTCTAAATATATTCTAAGTTTCTCATTGGACAATTTAAGTTGATTATTCTCCTTCAACAGCTAAGAATTATTTTCCTTTTCTACTTCTAATGCAAATAGTATCGTGCTATTTAAATCATGTTGTTTCTTTAATGTTTTATACTTATAATTCATCTCATTTCAGGTTTCCTCAATCATGTTAAAGTATTAAAATAACTCTTCACTAGACATGTTTTCATAATCATAATTATCTCCGGAATAATAAGAATCTAAAGCAGGAGTACCCAATGTTACCTCATATGTGTTTTTCATGAAACACATATTAGCTTTTTTAGATTTTTCAACCTTAGTGGAGTCAAAATGACTTGAACTGTCTTGTGAAGCACTCCAGGTTTCTTTCATAGCTTTCTTATGTTTTTTTCCCTTATAATCGTATTTCTTATTGAACTTCAATTTTGGACAGTCATTATTAATGTGACCTTTCCTTTTACATTCCTAACACACTATCTCATCATCCATATCATCTTTCTTCCAATATTTCTTCTAATTACATTGTTGATCATATTTACCCTTATAATTTGGTTTTTTGAAAAATTTATTATTCCTATAGAACTTCTTAAATCTCTTAGATATTTGAGACATCTCAGCATCACTGTTAGAATTTGAACCTCCACTTGTTGAGATTTCAGTAGGTATGTGAACATTCTCCTTGTCCTTTCTCTTTGAGGTAGTAGACATAAATGCCACTGACTTCCTCTTTGGTTTTTCATCTTCTTCCTTGTTTACTTTCAACTCTTCTTCATACATCATTATTTTACCAATAAGTTCGTTGACAGGCAGAGCACAAAAGTCATAAGATTCTCTAATTGAAACTGATGTGCCTCCCCATCTGTCTAGAAGATATCTTAGTATCCTCAGGATTTGATCTTTTGCTGGAATAGCCTTTCCAAGTGAGCTCATTGTATTTACAATTTTTTTGAACCTGAGATACATGTCAGAAATAGGTTCATCAGGCTTCATTTTAAAATTATCATACTTAATAGTGTAGGAATTCAACCTCATTTCCTTAACGTTGGTTGTTCCCTCATGGGAAACACCCAAGGTATCCAAAATATCATATCTAGTTTTACAAGAAGATATTCTATTAAATTCTTCATCTCCTAAAGCACAGTACAAGGAATTCATTTATTTACAATTATTATTATAAGAAATTTTAGTAGGTTCATCCCAAGTAGTTCTTTCTGTCTTTGGAATCTTATACTGAGTCTCTATAGCAGTCCAGATATAAAATTCCATGCTTTCTAAATTAATTTCCATTTTCATTTTCCATTGGGAATAATTGGCACCATTAAATAAAGTTGTCCTGTTGGTAGAATCACCTTCTAGTTTTTTGTCCATAATTAGATTTTATCAAATATATTAAAGATATAAAATTTAGAACCAACAAAAATTTAATATCTATAAGATAAAACAAAAATCATAGTTGAAAAACAGATTGTTTGGAAATTCTTTAAAAATAACAACCTATGATAGAAAATGTTGGTCAGAGTGGATACTCAAGAGGGGGGTGAATTGACTTCCAATTAAAAATTTCTATTAAAAAGATTTCTATTAAAAATTACCCAATTTAAATAACAAGCTAAACTCTAGTGAATTTGTAAAACAGTAAAGTTTCAGTTAGGTTCTCAAGAGATTGATAAGTTCTCTGTTAATCTAATCTGAAGATTAGATTAGCTTTTGAAACTAACCTACTAGTTTATAATAAATACATACACTTTCTAGTTTAACTATCAGAGTAACTTTAAAATAGATTTTTATTTAAAGTACTTATCATAGGAATATTTGATATAGTTTAAAACAAAATAAATAAGCACAACATTTTTAACCAAGAGGTTCAGTCTCAAGCTGAGACATAGTCCTCTAAAACAATTTATATAAACTTTGATACATTCCTTGGATCAGGGAAAACAATAGTACTCAGACTGTCCAGGTACTAAGACCTCTACCATAGTTCTTCATGGGAAAAACAAAACAATAGAACACAGGTTATCCAGGTCACACTTGACCTATACCACTATCCATAGTGGGATACAAGATTATAGGTAAAAGATTGTGCGGGGATTTAGAGATCCTCTAGTTCAGCACATGAGATAGTGTGTCTAAAAATACAGAGTACACACACTTCTCAAAATGTAAATAAATTAAATACAACAGAGCTAAATAGATAGAGAAGAGTTCAGAATGTTCTATGTGTTTTTGAGTGAAGCTCTAGACTCCTTGAATTGATGCAGATGAGGCTTGAAGTACTTCTCTGGTTTTTTCCATGAAACAGAGTGTCATTTTTTCATTTGACTTCCAGGTCCAGGTTGATCAGCCTGATCAACTTGAATTAATGTGAAATTGTTGAAGCTCTTTTCTCCTTGAATGTTCAGGTTTTATGGATTCCATATGTATTCATACTTCGTCTTCTATGAATGTAAGTACTTGAGTATCTTTATAATATTTTCTTGTATGTTCATGGAAATAATGACCGACCACCACACATCTTTAGTAGTTAGAGGTTCCCTTATATAGTTTTATCTCCAACAATGGGAATGATTACATTTTTACAGGTACTAGGTATGGTTCCTAAAATTCCAACCACTATCATTAATTAATAGTAGGTACATTAAAAACAGAAAATATAACTGTTGCTAAATAAAAAATAGAAATAGATTTTACGGAAATAGTGACTGGTTTCCATCATTAGGTGTTACTCCTTGTAATGGTAGCTTGCTTGAATCGGCCGCTGCTTCTATCGGTAGCTCCTTCTATAGGTAGCTCCTCTTATCAGTAGATCCTTCTATCAGTAGCTCCATCTATCAGTAGCTCCTTTTATCAGTAGCTCTTTTGTAATGGTATCTATCTGTATCAGTTGACTATGTAACAGTAGTCGTTTTTCTATATCAGTAGACTTGTATCGGCAGACTTTTTCTTTCTATATCGGTGGACTTTGTATTTGTATCGGTGGACTTCATATCTGTAGCTGTCTGTCTTTCTGTTTGTATTGGTAACTTGTATCGGTAACTATGTAACAGTGACCCTGTGTCACAGAAAGCTTGGTCCATCAGTGACCTTTAATTATTATCAGACTATGTATCGGTAGTTCTGTATCAGTCGACTTGTGCATACCTATTGACTTGTTCTATCGGTAGTTTTTCTTCTATTGGTAGCTATTAGGAATATCGGTGGCCTTATCCATATCAATAGACTTTTGTACCGGTGTACTTTGCCTTATCAGTAGTTGTCTGTCTTAGTGACTCACAAGCTTAACACTTATCTGTTCTATGCAAATTATATCTGGATTGAGTTAGTAAAATTTCTAAACAAGTACAAACATGGATAACCATTGATTAACAAATTTCAATTAACATTTTGATATTTTATCAACTCAACAGTAGGATTTCATAGATTGAAAGAAATAATATATAGATAAAAATTATTTGGGATTATCAAATCTTATTGAAACATAATTGATATTATCAAAATAGGTGAGGTCAAAAATTTCAATAACTAAACTCTTCATTTTTCCCTTGCAGACACTTACTTTGTGTCCTTCTTTTCCCCAGAAAAAACATCTTCTTGTCCCTCTAATACATTATCTTAGGTGATCTTGTCCACATTTTTGACACAAAGGAAACTGAATCATATTTTCTACAAGGTCTCAATTACCTGAACTCTTATCAAACTCATTATTTCCCATACATGGTGAGTCTGAGAGTTGGTCAAGGTAATCATTGTTAATCATGTTCTGTGAAAACTGATTAAGCATGACCATAACATACCTTCATCTAGTGATCATCCCACTCGACTTCCCTTTAAAAAATCTTCCATCACATTCAATATTAAACTCATTCCTTCTAGTTCCCATCATTGACTAAAACTAGAGGTATAGTGTGGGCATTACATATCATAGTATAAAACCACATTATCTTGAAAATAATTACTTATAGGATATATAAATCATGTATCCTTCCTTAATATAAGACACCCCAGGTTTATCATAGGTCACTCATAGCGAACTTTGATTCCAATCCTTTATGATAGTTCATAATGATATTTTTAATTTCCAAATATTATCCCTTGGGAGTGTCAAACAGGGTGTGCAACAAGGCCCTTTGTTGTGTACATATTACCCTAAGTCAATCTTTGAACATCTTATTGGATTTATTACCCCTAGGTACATTTTTTCCAGATCCACATCCACTTGTAGTATCCATAAAAGGATGTATTACAAGGAAACCCCTTACTCTATCCTTACCCAAAATTACATGACATTTTCCTAAATGTTAACAAATCTTTAAACCTATCCTTAGAGACATACCTAAACAAATCCTTAGAAATATAACTAGTGATCTAACTAATGCTTTCTCATACTAGTTCCAAAAGGTTGAATAAACATTTTATTTGATACCAACTATTACGACCCAGGCTCAACATACATGGATATTACATCATTTCAGAAGAATATTTAGTACATAACAAAAAAATTCATGCCCAAGAACAATAATAGATTATTGTATTTGGAAAAATTTAAACAAACTCTTCTATCACTATGAAAGATATTCAACATCTCCCACTAAGATCTCCACCTTTAGTAAATCTACCTATAACCTTTCTTCATAACCTAGAGAAAGGAAACATAAGAAAGGGGTGATCTCAGATGCTCAGTATGGGTAAAAAAAGGGATAAATGGAAGCATAAACATCAACATAGGGGTATGATAATGCGATTGTAAGATTAGGAGATAATACCTTGTATATCAAAGAACAAAAACATGAGTTATGGGATAAAGCTTGTATATTTATAAGACATGAATCATACGAAAATAAACATCATGATTCATTAAGTCATAACTAAGTAATAAGACATAGGATTTGTGGAATAAATGTAATAATGGGTACTTTTATGTCATGGATACCTACAAATACCTTTATAACATGTTAGGTTTTGTCTACAACCCATGTAACTAATTCAGTCTTGGCCTAGAAACTCGTGTACCCACTTTTTTTAGGCTTGGGTTATAACCCATGCACCTTCTTGTTTTTGGTCTTATGCTACAACCAATAAAACCTATTTCTTTTAGGATTGGGATACAACCCATGAAACTTATTTCCTTTAGTATTCAGTTATAACCCATGAACCTTCATTCATTTAGTCTAATGCTACAACCCATGAACCTTATTTCTTTTAGGCTTGGGCTACAACCCATGAAACTTCTTTATTCTAGGCTTAGGCTACAACACATGAACATTATTTCTTTTTGGCTTGGGATATAACCAATTAACCTTTTGAGATCATATAAAACTTATCATTACTCAATGAATTTGACGGAGATATTGGTCCCACCCATCTCATAATAAAATCATTCATACATGTGCCCAAGATAATAAAACTTTCATCGTGTCATAAACCATAAAAATAGATAGGTTTTATAAAAATCAAGTAATAAAACATAAAATTAAATGGGGATCATTAAAATTTCATCACGTCATAACCTATAAAAATAGATAGGTTTCATAATAACTTCATGAATAAATAACCCATGAAATGAAGCAGGTTTCAAAAGCATAGAACCCATGGAAGTGAAATGGGTGACTAAAGTATTATTCAATAAAAATATAAACAACTCAATAAAGAATATGAATTGAAAATTTAGATTAATTCATAGAAGGGAATCAGTAACATTTATGTATGTTATCATAGATTTAAAATAAATTGGAAGGTTATTTTGTAAATATTTATTGAGTTAAAAACTCTATCTTCTTTGAAAAATTCTTTTTATAACATAAAAAGTTTCCAAAACATTTTTCATTGAAAATATATTTGAAAGAATGTAATGGAATATTTGAAAACAATAAAACATGTTTAAAATAATTTTTCCTTGGAAATTATGTTCAATTATCATTTGAAATAAATTTTTAAAACATTTTCATAATCATGGTTTTTTAATAGAATATATTTCTGCCCGAGGAGAGAGATAGTCAGATTTTACATAAAACATTATATTATGTACCAAAGAGAGGAAAATGGTACTAACACATTGGTATATCTTGAAAAAATATAAGATAATGAAATTCATGATTTCCATTGAGTGATGGATCATAATATTTCATCAATGAGATTATACACGTAAACAATCTCAAAAAAGTAGTGAAATGGTAAGTCTTACGTACGCATGAACATTGTTTCCATTTTTATTGTCATATTGAAAGAAAGTATATAGATGAAATATGTATGTATATATATGTATATATAATTATAATTATTAAAATGGCTTTATTATATCATATAATTTCATTAAACCCATCGTTAATACATTCTATGTAGTGTTTGAACGAATCACATCGCTTTGAGGGGCAGTAGTCCACACTTCCTCAAACAAGATTATCACATTAACACCAAGTGGAAGGAAACAAATTTGTGTTGAAAAAGGAATATCTATGCCTAAATATATATAAAATATAATATATTACATATGTAAATATGTTTTCTATCATAATAGACATCCTGATATGTAGTAAATGAAAAATGAACAATCGTCATTTCATGAGGCAGTAGTTTGCAATACATTGAAACAATATGTTTGATATAAATTAGATGGAGGTGTGTGTAAGTGAAGGTAAAAATCATATCACAAAAAATCCTATTATAGGTATGATACATTTTTTCACACAGAAATGGAATAAATAGAGTGGAGTGGTGAATAAGGAAAATAAAGGAAAGGAGCTTGAGAGAAAACATTGCCTCTTAATCGAGTAACTCCTTTTGGTTTATTCCAAAAGGATTCCTTGATAGGATTTATGCACAGAGGGAGGATTAAATGTATAGGGGAGGTATTTTTGGAGTATAATTGGGTAGAGCTTGTCCAAATAGAAAAGGATTGAGAGGTGTGATGAATCAGTAGAGGTGGTGGCCTTTTATAGTGAAGGAGGAGTGGCACTCATATAAATATTTGAAGAAAGAATTCTACCAATGTTTTTCATGTTTTAAGTGGATCAAATAGTGTACCAATGTTGATAAAATTAATAATTGGGTCTAAATAATGCAATAAAATGGACTTCGGACATGTTTCTAGGTCATTTTGGGTGTTAAATTTAAGGTTTAGTGCTTTATTAACTTAATTTTTCTCTTAAATGATGTGACTAATTTTAATCAAATTAACAAATATTTTTGGTTAAAAATAAATATTACCTTATTAGAAATTATAAATTATTGTGGATTCAAATATGGAATCCAATTTTTCAATTTCTAATTACATAAGTGGAAGAAATTAATTTAATATTAATCCTATTGACAGGATGACACTGCGGGGTTTTAAAGTAAAAAAATCCAAAAGTTGGATAAGTATTTATATCCAATTTTAATGTTAAATTGGTTATAATGACCTGCATTAGATTAATTGGTAAAAATATTTTCTTACTAAACTACTAAATTAATTAAAAAATAATTAATCCTTATAAATAAATTAGATGAAAAAGTGGGTTTGAATTAAAATCCTATATTTTTAACTATTCATTAAACGATGAAACCTCAAATAAAAATACAAAAAATTTATCCTAACCTAATTTTTTTATTTAACATAAGGATATGATGTATAGTTTGAAATATTAATTCTTTAAAATTACAAAAAAAATTATTTAAAACGGGTTTCCAATTAAAAGGCTGTAAAACTACTTGTATAAAAAATAGATTTTTATGCATAAAATTTGGTTTGTTCCTATCATATGTATATTGTATGTATTGGATGAATGTCACAAATATTTTAATGAATAAATAACATATGTATTACATTAATTTCACATACCAGATGTAATTGATTTTATTTACAAGGTTAAAATAGATTTGTGAGTGTAACAATATTTTCTTTTATATTCAATCAGTTTTCATATTCATTTATAATTAATTGGTAACGTATGAATTCATCTTGTATTAGTGTAAAAAAGATATATTTATAATTTATTTAATAGTATTTATATCCATCATCTTAAAGTCAAGGTTATATCTTATTATATTAATATTTTTAATAATATATTATAGTTAAGTAACACTCAGTATTACGTGTTACACAAGACATTGAGGAAGGTAACTCTTGTGTGTAATGCACACTAACATTGTTTTTCCATTTAATATATGCCAATTTAGTGTATCATGTAACATATTAAAAGTCAGTTCAATGTTAAAGTAATGTTTAGATTAGTGAAAATCTATTTTCAGTGTTGTGTAAAATGAAATAATATCAACATATTTATTTAATTTGAAAAAAAAATCAAAAAACCTTGTGGTGTTACATGCACTTTTCTTCCACGGTTTAGTAAAACCATGAAATACCTACAAGAAACTTTGAACAATGTGGTGATGGTTAAAGGGAAGGTACACTGGTGGCTGACGGTTTTTCCAAAACATGCTGACGCCTAGAAGAAACTATGCAACTTGAGATAGTGATCTTTATCATGGTTGGTGCATGGTTTGAAAAATGTGAAAGAAAACCAAGTGAGGTTCCCCCATTAGGAATAATATAGAAAATTATTAGCGCACAGTTTGACTAACTGTGAAACTAAACGTGCACGGGTCAAAAGTGAGATCCTAAAATTGTGGATCTTACTCATTTCCCCTATAACTCCCTTATTTTCCTCCTATGTGTCCCTTACTTAATATTATCTATTCTCAAATGTAAAATATGGTTATACCATCAATATAAAGGTGATATGAAGGCTTCCCTTAGTGATTTAAAGATGGATTCTTACGGTAAGTGATCATTCTTGGTTGTTCTTGGCACTTTTTCTTGGATCTACTTTTCCACCTCTCTGTTTATTAGATCTAAATCCTTTGTGGTTATATATAAGATATTTTATGCAAAATGTGACTATATTTGTCTTGGTTCTTGATGGGGGAAGATAAATGAGGTGGTTTTATGGAGATTTAATCGAATTTCATTGGCATTTGAGTTATGTTCTTTGTTTTCATCATAAACCCCGAGGTAGGTGGCTTCACTCTCAACTACTCTATTTAGAATATGAATCCATGATTTCGATTTAATAATTTTTTGTGAAATTTATTTTGAATTTTCTCTGTAATGTTTTTTAAAAACCCTCTTAAGTGACTATTTGTGGAAACATCGAAATTGGGTGTTTTTGTAGAAAGTGCCTTGGTTCTTGATTTTAAAATGTTGATTTAAAAAGGTGGATATTCCTGAATTTTGGTAAATATATTAATAAAAATGATTTCAATGAAAGTTATGGGTTTATTTAAATAAATTGGAATTTTTCATATGAATTGGTGTAGTTGGATGGTTTTAAATAAAATAATGAATTTATTAAAATAGACAAAATGGTTGTTTATAATTGGTTTTTCAAAATGGTTTTGTGAGTTCATGTTCATTCGGGATGGATAAGGGTAAGGATTATAACTGATCATTAGTGGGTTGGATAAGGGTCAGGTCTCTCTCCCATCAAAATTGGATCACTAGGTGGGGACTTAGTAAAAGTGTGACTCACAATGTGCTAGTATAGGGAGTCCTATAGTTTCATGCATGGTTTCATATGTGTGTAAGTGAAATGGAATGGTTATGGAAAAATAAAATTTGTGAAGTGATTTTAGAACATTGTATGGTTGTTTTATTTAGAACATGATGTTGTTTTGAGAAAATGGTTTCATTGGAACTTGTTTTTATTTAGTTATAAACTTTTTTAAGAATTATTTTATATAAAATGTTTTTGTATATGTGTTTCTAACATGTTTTATCCTAGTGGAAAGAGGAGGAAAGTCATTGTGGAAAATCTAATTAACTTCATTAATCACCCCTACTTTGATACTTTAATGTTTTTGCAGATGTTTTTTATTGATACATAGGAAATGATAACTTATCACACATCCTTTTTATTAATTCATGATACTTCGGTTTTTGATGGAGTTAGAGCATAGAGCTTTGGAGCTTTAGAGTATTTGGGTCATCTTTGAGTTTTTATAGATTTCTATTATACTATTTATTTTTATATAATAGTCTTCTTCGATGAAACTTGGTTTTAGATTGGTTTTTATATAAATGAAATGATTGATTTATCCTTCATTGTATCATGCATCAAGTAGTGGCTTGTTTGGTTATTTCATTTTTGGGTTGTTGTTTACATATTAAAAGAAAAATCATCCCTCGTGTGTATTTAAGCCCTTTAACATTTATTTCCTATATTTGGAATGTTGGGGATGTTTCATAAGGCCATGTAACATTCCTCTTCCTTCTCAATACAATGAGGAGAATGAGGGACGTTAACATTGGTATCAACCCAGTCCTTTCCTTGTGGAACAAGTAGTCTTCATTTCCGTCTGTCTAAAATTTGAATTTCATTATTTTCTATTCCTTGAGATGGGATCATAGAAAGGAGTATGATTTTAGGAACATTAATTATAGTGAATAAATAGTTGTATCTAACCTTTTTATGTTAAACTTCATGTTAACAGGGATTTGGGTACATAAGTGTTTTAGGGACACTTATATGAATTGAAATATCATTTCCATGGGTTTAGCCAATGAAATGATCATAGAAATCATTAGAGGAATGACTTCCCACTAAGATTATATATCTAATTTTTTGTAATGATTTATGATTTGGTGAAATATGTTTATTTTTGGAAAATTTTTAATTTTTTTTCAAAGGAACAATAACGTAAAAGGGCATGGCTATGGTATTTTGAAGATGGATTAATTTTCAAAACCAATTAGAGATTTTTTAAAAATAGATGTTCACGAAAAGGTTGATTTTTGAAAGAAATGTTGTAATAGAAGATGTGAAATAAATTTAAATGTTATTTAATTAGTTGATAGAGTGTGATAGTTATGATTATTGTTTTGTTTATAGAAAATGGAACCCAATAGGCATCATAGAAGCAAACCAGGTGAAGCGGTTAAAATTGGGGTTACAACCGACTGCGGGTTAAGAGTATCATCCAAGCGTTTTCGGTGGCAGAAAAAACGAATTGGAGGGATGAGCTAAGACAAGTGGATCATTGCATCCAATTTTATAAATAGAATCCACCAAACTCCTGGGGTGATTAATGAATTTAGGGTTCTTTGCACCAAAAGTTGCTTCGAGTGCATTATTGAAGGAACACATCTTTGAATCGATGCTAAGGCATGCGATTCACTTGATGATTTTCATGATTCATATTATGGACTATATAGAAATTTTGAATAGATGGAAGATAGTTTAGAGGGGTGTATCAGGATCTATGGGATAAGGAAGCATGTTTATACACCTGAGAAATAGTAAGAACTCTAATTTTTGGAGAAGTTTGAATAGGGACACCTATTTACAAGGTGGGAGTGTGAATCAGAATCAAACGGATGGATCGATAAATCTTACTCCAAAACCATATATCCATCCTGTATGTTTTCAATGTGGTTTATCTGACCACATGAAGCAACAATTTACTAAACCACCTAGATCATGACACAACTACAATCAGATGGGGCATCTTCAGTTATATTTTCATAGTGCTATGAGGTCAGGTTCTTGGGACACTTCTTGGGTATCCAATGCATCGTATGATTCGACATGGTGAGGGAAGATGAATCAATCTCATTAGTAGAACAGAGCTAGAAATGGTTATTCTTAGAATACCATGACTCCTCAAACAGTGCAATCTCAATAGGGAAACAAGGAGAAATGTGTAGTGATGAAGTAATTACCACAAGAATACATCTTTAAATAGAATGTATCTACTTCCATGAATTATCTTAAGATTAACCATGTTACAATAAAAACATGTATCCACTTCCATGAATTTATGATATATTAGATAAATTTAGGGTAGCTTAGTGTTTCTCCAAAATTTACATTCGGTCAGGATATCACCATATGAGAGTCTGAAAGGAGTATATTTCAAAGATTTCTTTTAGAATCAGATATAGCCGTTATAAATAGGTGTTGGTGCCTTTTGATCTTACAAATTCACTAGTAGTCATTATTTAATTGATGAATCGTATATTTTAGAGGTATCTTGATTCTTTTTTGGTGGTGTTTTTGGATGATATATGTGTGTATTCAAGGACAAGGGTAGAACATGAGAAACAATTGGTGATAGTTTTAGGAATAACGAGAGAAAATAAGTTATATGCCAAATTATCTTAGTGTGATTTTTGGATACAAGAGGTACAATTTCTTTTCCATTTAATTTATAAAATAGGTGTTTCTCTGGATCTAGGAATGATAGAAGATGTAGCCTCTTGAAAAACACTAAAGAACAACTTTTAGATACGTAGCTTCCTTGTTCTAACCGGTTTTTACTGATTTTTTGTGGATGAATTATCATGACTAGCTTTGCCTATGACAACATTGATAAAAATATTGTTCCATTCCAATGGGATGAAGAATGAATAAATTCTTATCAAGATCTAATGGTTCTTCTTACATCATCACCAATATAGATTTAATCGGATTCAGGAAAAAGGTATGTGGTGTATTGTGACAGGTCGGGATCAGAGTTGGGAAGTGTTAATATAACATCCCGGCTTTTTATAACATAAACTTTCATTACATTTTAAAAAACTGAGGATCTTTAAGGTTTAGTGTCTTGGAAACTAGAAACATAAAACATGAAAACATAAAACATTCTTCATAAACACTTGAAAGGCTTCTCCTTATGTTCTTCCTAGGTTCATTACTGCATCTCATAACCTGGGGACATACATCAAATGAAAGGGTAAGCAGAAGGCCCGGTAAGGGAAACAAGGGGAAACATTTAACATGTGAACTTGAGATACATAAATAAAGTCATGAAAAAACATTAAGGCATAAGAAAGAAATCATGAGGCATATCATAATAAAAATAACATATTTCATAACGTGAATATGTGGCAACAACATTTAACATAGATAGTCATTTCTGTTTCACGAAGGTCCATCCCCAAGGTGTCATTAAAAATTACCAAGGTTATTCACCAAGGCGTCATTAAAAATGGTCATCTCTAAAGATTAAGTCTTTACCCAATGCATTGGATCTCCATCAGGGCGCACCCTTAAATTTTCCTTTATTATCATTTAAGACATATATATCATCATCAATCATTTCATAAAAAACCCATATAGCATAAACTAAATGGGTTTAATTTTATAATCATAACGTTTTAAAAACTGCTTTAAAGACATGATCTTTATGTCACTTTAAACCCACGGAAAGGGAAAGTGGGTCTCATGTATGTAAATACCAGATTTTAAAATAGAAAATTTTGAAATATATGTGAATACCCCTTTAGAATAAATAGATTTCAGTATTAACGTAATAAATTAAATGAATTTGAGAATAAGAGAGAGACATTTGAGATGGAAATTCTGCAGCATAACAGCTGTGTTACGAGGTTTTAGAAAACATTGAAAAGAGAGGGGACATGGGTCACCCACTCATAAATGATCCATAAAACAGTAGGGAGAAATAATATAATGAATATAAGAACATGGTAATGAAATTTGAAAGACATAACATATGAAATGAAAAACATTGAAGGAAGACAAAAATAAGATTTCTCTTAAGAAAATTCGGCAGCCTAACGGCGTCACATAAAACATCAAAAAAATGAATTGACGAGACAAAATAGGGTATATCATCATATGAACATAAAATATCAGTATTATAGATATATAGATCATACCCCAACATAATAAAAAAGGAACTTGAAAGACTTGACATGAAAATATATCTTGAAAATGAGAAGGGTGAAAGAATCCCTTAAATATTCTGCTGCCTAACAGAGTCACCTAAAACTTTAAAAATATGAATTAACGATATCAAATAGGGTCTCTAATCATATGAACATAAAATATCAGTATGATAGATAAATATATCATACCCCAACATAATAAAAAGTTACTTGAAAGACCTGACAAAAAAATAGAACTTGAAAATGAGAAGGGTGAAAGAATTCGTTACAAAAATTTTGGCAGCCTAACGACGCAACTTAAACATTCATAAAATGAAATGAAAAGAGTAAGAGGGAATATCTCATCATATGAACATAGAAATTTCAGTAATATAAATATAAAAGAACATCCTCCAACATAAGAACATGGAGCATAAAAGAAATTACTTAAAAGAGAGTATTTGAAAAGAAAGAGAGAGGTTGGATCCCTTACCTGAAAATGTAACTCTTAAAACTCAAAGGTTGGGACCTTGAGGGATTGGGGGAACATTGGAAGGACTCTTTGGGAGGTAATGATACCATATCTTCGTTGGGGTAGAGTTGGGAGTGAAAACTAAAGGAGGAAAGGGTGGGTATTTATAGGTAATGTGAGGGGACAATGCATTAATGGCCAAGGTACACCTCATTGGTGGTATTGGAAAACCCATGGGCTTGCCCATGGTATTTTCCCATTGTATTGGCCACTTGGGACACCTCATACCTTATCTTACTATTCAAAAGTCGACCATATTTATTACATACTTAATACATCATTTTATGATGTCATTAAACACCTGTAACTTAAAAACTGTATTTTCACTATTTATCGAAAAATCAACTTTCTCAGAAAAATACCAACATTTCACCTTAACCAAATATCGATACTCTTATTTCAAAAATAAACTCCATTTTATAAAAATAATTTTCTAAATATTTTTATTTTAATTTTTAAATAAAAACACTATTCATTGAAAATTCATTTTTTTCAAAAAAAATCCCCAAAAATTACCTTAACATAATATTGATGCTCTAAGTTCAAAAATGAAATCCATTTTATAAAAATAATTTTCTAAATATTTTTAATTTAATTTTTAAATAAAAACACTATTCACCTGAAAAAACTAATACTTGACTAATAATTTATGAAACTGTTATTTAACCATTTTATTGAATCATGTTACTTAATCAAGGTGCCTAGATTATATTAATACTTTCTTTAAGTGAGATTACTAATCAATTTGGTCACATTACTAATCCTAAGCATAAATCACTATTCATAATTTACTATTCATCACAAAATTAAGTTGATCTTATTAGACTCTAAATTTCATACTGAACATAATTGTAGAAGACCATTTTTTGAAAATCATTACACATAATTAATTATCTAAGGTTTACATAAATATTTTCAAATATCCTTTTTCTAAAATTCATCAAAAATATGAATACTATATTTATCTGGACATTTGAAAATTCACAAACATCATCATAAGAAGAAATCAAAATTTTTATTTAAAACAAAGGATTACA
The DNA here is from genome assembly GCA_963277665.1 of Viscum album. Classification (NCBI taxonomy): domain Eukaryota; kingdom Viridiplantae; phylum Streptophyta; class Magnoliopsida; order Santalales; family Viscaceae; genus Viscum; species Viscum album. The sequence goes on along the minus strand of OY728134.1, from coordinate 340,201,667 downwards.
CAAGACAGTTACGGTCTAGTTACATATCCCCTTATAACACCAGCATAGGACCTAAGAGTAAGGTGTGCTAGAGTGAGAGAATCTTGGGGAGGCTCAGCCATCATTGCCCGAGTAGTGATTTCTATTAGCTTGAACTTCTCATGAAGGCGATTCCGTTCTAGCTTCAAACGGTGAAGTTCGTCTTGGGTTTAGTCCAGGGCAAAGCCCAAAGATGATACCTCCTTCCTGAGTTCTGTTAGATGGGCTTCAATTGGCCCAAGACTACTGGATGAGGCCATTGAATACTCTTTCTATAATAATTAAACAAGATAACTTGTATTTAGAGAAAATAATAGAAACGTTTAGTTTCCAGCGGTCATATTGACCGACGGTCATATAACAGTCGAACCCCAATAGTCTCATTTTAATTATACTCATGTTATCAAATGAAACAGTTTTGTTGAGTATAAAATAAAATAACACACAAAATTAGGAAATAAGATTTATTCAAAATTTTGGGTCATTACATTCCTCCCCCCTTATGAAATTGCGTCCTCGCAATTTTTAAAATTGGGCATGAAAATTTCATTGAATGTCCCACATCGGAGAAGGAGTCAGTAAAACTATTACTTTAAAAGAAAGAAAGGGAAGTACAATGGTTACCCGAGTTAACCTACACTAGGATTCCATGTAGGAAAACATGGACATGGAAGAGAAAACAAAGGGTCAAGTTTTGATGGAGAGTGATAGAAAACATGATTAGGAGAAATTTAACAACAAGAAAATCAAAAACTTATGATGTGTGTAAACGGTCTTTGATTACCCAGTATGAAACTTAAACCAACAACGTTTTTTTTACGGTCCTTTTAGGAATTAATTTACTATATAGAATAAGAACACAAGGAAATATACTTACCTTAAAGTAGAGTTTCATCTTTTAATAAGTTTCTACCAGGACTAATCTATTCTTGAAACGATGAGCATTCAAAACTACTTGGTCTCATCAGAGCACAAGAATCATCTTCTATAGAATCACATAATCAAAAAAATATTAACTATCTATTTCTTCTAACTCTAAACATTATCCCAAAAATAGAAGGGGGAAGATAAAACAACTCTTCAAAAACAAATAACCCCATAGGAAGGGAAACTACTTTTAAATATTCAAAATTCCACAGTACTACCCAAATTTCATCATAGACCATTCCATAAACAAGTGTCCTTAAAATTCCCCAAAATAAACCACACTAAGATTGAAACTCAAATACAAGAAGGATTTGATAACATAGTCTTCCAAGATAAACTTTATCGTTCATCTCTAAAAAATATCAACCACTCCTAACATCTTATAACAAAAGTAACTAACCTAAACACATTTTCCCCAATATAGGTTAATCATTTCCATAAGTAACCTCAGTTACAATAAGTTCACCTTAAATTCATCGATTCTTCAAAATATAAGTCAACCTTTATTCCTCAATGAAAATACCGTAGTAATCTATTTACCTCGATCATATAGGGTTCCCAAAATAGAGAATGTCTTCCAAAATAATAATCATCTTTTAATCCCCTAATCATATTTTTTTAAGAAGAACAGCTTCACTACATCAACATGTGGTACATAACAATAGATGTTTTCCTTAATGTTATAAAACCATCTTAGGTTGTGACTCGATGTTCTTATAAAACAATAAAGATATGCTCATAGGGAATGAACTAAAATAAAACATGACATAGACAATTATTGCAAAGAAGTTACATGTACTATAGTCACCGTGATCTATCTCATCATAGGACTTGCATTCTTCCATTGTCCTTGAAGATTTTTGTTGCTCATCATGCTTCTCATCCCTTCTAGGAGACCATTGCCTTGGATAGTGTCCAACTTCTCCACATTTACGACATTGAAAAGTATAAGGTACATTAGATTGAACCTTATCTCTATTCATCACATTATCCATATTTTTGAAGAAATTGGCTACTTTATGCCCTATCACCTCACACTTATAACATATCCCAGTTCCATTGTGACATTCTTATAGGTTCCACTTTCCACACTTTTTCCATAAAGGAAATTGGGTCTTCATTCCCTTACCAACTTTATCAGATGAACATTCTTGAGACTTCATCTTCTTCTTCCTTGATGAATTTGGGAATTCAACTAGGTAGAAATTATTAATTGTGATTTTTGATATCTGGTTTGGCATAATCATAATATGTTCAACTTGATCTCTCGTCATCTCTTTCACATTAATAGGGCAATCATCACATTTCCTATCACATTGGTTGTTGGGACATGTTCTTCTATTTACCGCCATTAACTAAGAAAAGAAAGTATAATTAGGTGCTTAAATACTTAGCCATAAATCATGAATAGGAAGCATAGAAGGATAAACATGTAGAAGAAAAGTATATCCTAACTTGTGATCCCCTAGGTTCCAAACTAGGTTATCCATGATCATATATTTTTATGTGAATACTTATTTTATTTTATCATTGTTCCTATAATAATGGTTCATACTAAGCTTATGAATTTACCAAAGCATATCCCCTGGTAATGTCGTAACCAAGAGTACAGTAAGGCCCTTTTTCGTGTACCAGTTCCCATTTGAGTCTATCTCAAAGTGTTGTTTTTGCATTTTACCCCTATGTACATCTGTACCAGAGCCACCTCTACCTTCTCGTATCCAGACAGGGATGTATTTTCTTGGAAACCCCTTACTCAATACTCACAAAAATACCAGGAAGATTTCCTATATTTAAACATTTCTATAGGGTTCTTCCTAGAGTTTTCATATCAAAATTTCCACAAATATCTAAACCATACTTTGATACCAACTATAGCATCCTGCCTTTTTATAACATAAACTTTCATTACATTTTACAAAACCGAGGATCTTTAAGGTTTAGTGTCATGGAAACCAGGAACTGAAAACTTAAAAACATAAAACATTCCTCATAAACACTTGAAATGATTCTCCTTATGTTCATCCTAGCTCCATTACTGCATCTCATAACCTAGGGACATACATCAAAAGAAAGAGTAAGTAGAAGGCCCTGTAAGGGAAACAAGGGGAAACATTTAACATGTGAACTTGAGATACATCAATAAAGTCATGAAAAAGAACTTTAAGGAATGAGAAAGAAAACATGAGGCATATCATAATAAAAATAACGTATTTCATAACATGAATATGTGACTACAAAATTTAACATAGACAATCATATCCGTTTCACCAAGTCCCATCCCCAAGGTGTCCTTAAAAATTACCAAGGTTATTCACCAAGGCGTCGTTAAAAATGGTCATCTCTAGAGATTAAGTCTGTACCCAATGCATTGGAGCGCTATCAGGGCGCACCCATAAATTTGATTTTACTATCATGTGATCCACATATATCATCATCAATAATTTCATAAAAACCCATATAGCATAAAAGAAATTGGTTTCATTTCATAATCATAACGTTTTAAAAGCTTCTTTAAAGACATGATATTTATGTCACATTAAACAGACAGAAAGGGAAATCAGGTCTCATGTATGTAAATACCAGAATTTAAAATAGAAAATTTTGGTATATATGTGAATACCTCTTTATAAGAAAGATCTTTGAGTATTCACTTAATAAAATAAATGAATTAGAGAATAAGAGAGAGACATTTGAGATGGAAATTTTGCAGCATAATGGCTATGTTACGAGGTTTTGGAAAACATTGAAAAGAGAGGGGACATGGGTCACCCACTCATAAATGATTCAAAAAACAGTACGAGGAAAAAATATAATGGATATAGGAACATGGTAAGGAAATTTTAAATACATACAATATGAAATGAAAAACATTGAAGGAAGACAAAAACAAGATTTCTCTTATGAAAATTTGGCAGCCTAATGGAATCACTTAAAACTTCAAAAAAATGAATTGACGAGATAAAATAGGGTCTCTAATAATATGAACATAAAAGATCAGTATTATAGATATATAGATAATACCCAAACATAATAAAAATGAACTTGAAAGACTTGACATGAAAAAAGATCTTGAAAACGAGAAGGGTGAAAGAATCCCTTAAAAATTCAGCAGGCTAACGGCGTCACATAAAACTTAAAAAATATGAATTGATGATATCAAATAGGGTCTCTAATAATATGAAAATAAAAGATAAGTATGATAGATATAGATATCAAACCCCAACATAATAAAAAGTAACTTGAAATACCTGACAAGAAAATAGAACTTGAAAATGAGAAGGGTGAAAGAATCCGTTACAAAAATTTCGGCAGCCTAACGGCGCCACTTAAACATTCATAAAATGAAAAGACAAGAGTAAGAGGGGATCTCTCATAATATGAACATGAAAATTGAATTGAGAGAAATATAAAAGAACATCCTATAACATAAGAACATGGAGCATAAAATAAATGACTTAAAAGAGAGTATTTGAAAAGAAAGAGAGAGGTTGGATCCCTTACCTTAAAATGTAACTCTTAAAACTCAATGGTTGGGACCTTGAGGATTTGGGGGAACCTTGGAAGAACTTTTTGGGAGGTAATGATACCAGAGCTTCGTTGGGGTAGAGTTGGGAGTGAATACTAAAGGAGTAAAGGGTGTGTATTTATAGGGAATGTGAGGGGACAAGGCATTAATTTCCAAGGGACACCTCATTGGTTGTATTGGAAAAACCACGAGCTTACCCATGGTATTTGCCCATGGTATTGGCCACTTGGGACACCTCATACCTTATATTACTATTCACAAGTCGACCATATTGATTACATACTTAATACATCATTTAATGATGTCATTAAACACTCGTAACTTAAAAACTGCATTTTCACTATTCATCAAAAATTCAACTTTCTCAGTAAAATACCAACATTTCACCTTAACCAAATATAGATACTCTGATATCAAAATGGAACTCCATTTTCTAAAAATATTTTTATAAATATTTTTAATTTAATTTTTAAATAAAAACACTATTCATCGAAAATATATTTTTTTCAGAAAAATCCCAAAAAATTACCTTAACATAATATCGATGCTCTGAGTTTAAAAATAAATTCCATATTATAAAAATAATTTTCTAAATATTTTTAATTTAATTTTTAAATAAAAAACACTATTCACCTGAAAAACTATTACATGACTAATAATTTATGAAACCTTTATTTAACCATTTTATTGAATCACGTTACTTAATCAATGTGCCTAGATTATATTAATACTTTCTTTAAGTGAGATTACTAATCCATTTGGTCACATTACTAATCCTAAGCATAAAATCACTATCCATAATTTACTATTCATCAAAAATTATGTTGATCTTATGAGACTCTAAATTTCATACTGAACATAATTGTAGAAGACCATTTTTTGAAAATCATTACACATAATTAATTATATAAGGTTTACATAAATATTTTCAAATATCATTTTTCTAGAATTCATCAAAAATAAGCGTACTATATTTATCCGGGCATTTGAAAATTCACAAACATCATCATAAGAAGAAATCACAAATTTTATTTAAAACAAAGGATTACACAAGGAAGTTATGGTCTAGTTACATAGCCCCTTATAAAACTAGCATAGGACCTAAGAGTAAGGTGTTCTAGGGTGATAGAATCTTGGGGCGGCTCGGCCAACATTTCCCGAGTAGTGATTTCTATTAGCTGGAACTTCTCGCGAAGGCGATTCCTTTCTAACTTCACACGGTGAAGTTCGGCTTGGGTTTGGTCAAGGGCAATGCTCAAAGATGCTAACTCCTTCTCGAGTTCTATTAGATGGGCTTCAATTGGCCAGAGACTACTGGATGAGGCCATTGAATCCTCTTTCTATAATAATTTACCAAGACAACTTGTATTTAGATAAAATAATCGAAATGTTTAGTTTCCAACGGTCATATTGACCAACGGTCATATAACAGTCGAAACCCAATGGTCTCATTTTAATTATACTCATGTAATCAAATGAAACTGTTTTTTGAGTATAAAATAAAATAACACACAAAATTAAGAAATAATATTTATTTAAAATTTTGGGTCGTTACAGTTCACATACAAGGAGATTATGTTGTTGCTTATGGATCAAGCTAGTTATGATTAAATGAGAATAACTACCCAACATGTGATTTTTAATTTTCTTCTGTAGTCCATGGTTTGATGACATGGTGTCATTATCTCTTTGGTGAGAAATTTACTATATTTATGGATCATAAGAGCTTGAAATGTATTTTATCACAATGGGATTTAAATTTTAGTTAATGAAGGTGGATAAAGTATCTCTAAATTTTTGATGTTGACATCATTTATACAATTGGTAAGGGAAAATCATCGGCAGATGCATTAAGTAGAAATTAAAATTCATATTTAGAAAAAAAAGCTTCATATGTGTGGTAGTTGATGATGGTCATAGCGGACATGTTCTTGGAATGTGAATAATGAGGTGATGTTGGGTTTTTATTTTTAGTTTTGGTGTTTCTTGATTTGGAAAAGATGGTAAAAGAGGCATATACATCTGATTCAGAATGTGTGGCTATGGGTTTAAAACCCAATGATGGGGAGACCATTTAGGGATGGGAGCGGGATTAGAGTTTAGTAATGTGGTTTATAAATCATATGGTCATACCTGTATCTTATTAGGAAAATATTCTTCATGTTTACCAAAAATCAATATGGGTTGTTCATCCTAGAATACAAAAGATGTATAAGTCATTGAAAGAAAAATTATGGTGGATAGGCATGAAAAGAAAGGTGGATGAGTTTGTTTCAAGATACTTAACTTTTTAGTAAATTAAGGTATAACATTAGTGACTGGAATGTATGTGGAAACCTTTACCTTTTCTAGTGTAGAAATGGGATCAAATAGCTATGGATTTTGTAACAAGTCTCCCAATAATGGTTTAGAAACATGAATCCATATGGGTGATAGTGGATTGGATCAATAAGTCTCCTCAAATCATCCCTAATCATGAAAATCATATGGTAGAGGATCTATCAAGAAACTATATCTGAGAAGATGAAAATAGGAATGGTATTCTTGTTTTGGCCGTATTAGACCGAGATCTGATGTTTACATCTCATTTCTAGAAATCCTTACAGAGATCCCTTGGAACCCAATTGACAATGAATAAGGTGTATCATACTATTATAGAAGAAAAATCCAAAATGACATAAAAATTGTTTCAAGATATGTTGTGGGATTTTGTGATGGATTTTAGTGGCACATGGGAATATCACATATCCTTGGTCGAGTTCTTGTATAATAGCTACTATCATGCATCGATACATTTGTCTCATTTTGATGCATTGCATTGACGCCCTTATCATTCCCCCACTTTTTTGGTGGAAATAGGTGAGACTTCATTGGTTGGGTTGAGCCTTGTCCAAGAAACAATTTAGAAGATTCAGATAATAAGAAAAGTGATAGATATGGATTGGAGTGGTCAAAAATAATATGTGGATCATCACTAAAGACCACTTACCTTTACTGTGAGTGATCATGTGTTTATGAGAATCTCTCAATGAAATGGACATATTCTTTTTGGAAATCATGTAATGTTATCTCCTAGATATATATGACCTTTTATGATCATTGAATGAGCTACTGAGGTGGCATATTAGTTTTCATTACCACAACAGTTCAGTGAGGTACATAATGTGTTTCATGTACCATAGTAGAAAAAGTATCATCTTGATCCTGACCATGTGATTCTATGGGATAACATTAAACTAGAGCTGGATTCCCCATTGGTACATATCCCAATACAGATTGTGTATAGGAAGGAGTATGCCATTCATGGAAAAAACATTGGTCTAGTGTGAGTTTTGTGGGAACATGGTCAGACTTAGGAAGATAATTTGGAACAATAGTTATAAATTAATGATCTATGTCCATAAATATTTTGGAAAAATGATGGTTTTCTACATCCTAAGGACAATAATTCCAATGGTGTGTAGAATGTAGTAACCCTATTCTATGTGAGTAACCATTTATTTATTCTTTTTCATTATGTAAAGTATATGAGTAATGTTTGGGTGAGTTTGGAGGACTTTTTTAGTGTTTTTTTGGATTTATATTGGTGAAAAGTTGGTGAAATGTGTGGGAAAACAGTGAAACACCTTCAAGAAACCATAAAAAATGAGTTAGGGGCAAAAGGGAAGGTGCACGGAGGGTGAACGGTTTTTCAAAGCCATGTGGAAGCCAAGAAGAAACCGTCCATCTTGAAACAACAAACACAGAAATTATTGGCACACATTTTGAAAACTATGTGAGACAATTGTGGGAGTTTCCCCCGTGATACAGAAACTGGCACACAATTTGACCAACCATGTGACTAACTATGCACAGTTCAAAAGTGAAATCCTAAAATTTTAGATCTCACTTTTTTCCCCTCTAACTTCATCATTTTTCCTCATATGAGGATCTAACACAATATTCCCTCTTCCCAATGGTTATATAATGTTCTAACATCAATCTATAGGTGACCTGAATGCTTCATTTGGTGATTCAAAGATGGATTCTTATGGTAAGTGATTGTTCTAGGTTGTTCTGGGTGCATTTTCCTAGATCTACACCTCTATCTTTCTCGATTTCATAGATCTACATCCATTTTGGTTAGATATAAGATAGTTGATTCCAAATATGAATATATTTGTCTTAATTCTATTTATGGGTAGAGATCCAAGTTGGGTTTGTATATTTTAACCCAGTTTCATTGGAATTTGAGTGTTCATGGTTTTCATCATGAAACCCAAGGTATGTGGATTCACTATAGACTCCTCTATCTAGAATATGAAGCCTTGATTTCAAATAAAATAATTTTTTGATAAATTTATTGTGTATTTTTTTTTGTAATTATTATTGAAACCCCTCTTATGTGATGGTTTTTTGGAACATGGAAATTTGGTGTTTTTTTAGAATGTGCCTTGGTTCTTGATTTTAACATATTGATTTGAAAATGTGGATTTTTTGGAATTGTGGTAAATGGATTAATCAAATATTTTCAATTAAAGGGATAGTTTTATTTAAATAAATTGGATTTTTTTTAATTGGTTTTGTTGGAATTTTCTCAATAAAAGAATTATTTTATTGAAATTTTTTAAATGGTTGTCTGTCATTGGTTTGGAATAATGATAGTGTTCTTTCATTTGAATTCAGGAGAGATAAGGGTAAGGGGTCTCCCCCATTATTAGTGGGATGGATAAGGGTAAAGGATATCCCCCACCAAAGTTTTTCACTAGGTGACAACTTAGTGAATGGATGACTAACCACTCATGAGTATACGGAGGTCCAGGATTTCATGCATGGTTGGTTGTGTGGATAAGTGAAAAATAATGGTTATTTCGAAATATAATTGTGAAATTATTTTATAACATTTTTCGGTTTTTTCTTTGTAACTTTATATTTTTTTGATAAATGGTTTCATTGGAAGTTGTTTATGTTTAGTAATAAATTATTTTAGAAACTTTTATATAAAATATTTTTATATAAATGTTTCTAACATGTTTAATCCTAGTGGAATGTGTAGGGAAGTCATTGAGAAAGTATACAAAGTTTCATTACTCACCCGTACATTGGAACATTGGTGTTTCGTCATATATTGGTTATTGAGTGATGGAAAAAGGTAAATTATCACACATATTTAGTAGTAATTCATGATACTTGGGTTGTCAGTGGAGTTAGAGCATAGAGAATGTGGAGAATTGGAGTTATTTTGTTGTCTTTGAGCTTTTATATTTTTTTCATCTAATGTGAACTTTGATATTGTAGTCTTCCACTATGGAACTTGGTTTTAGTTTGGTTTTGATATAAATTTAATGTTTTAGTTATCCTTCATTTTATCATGCATCATGTAGTGCCATGTTTGGTAATTGAAATTTTTGGTTGTTGTTAATTTCTTAAAGGTAAAATCATCCCTCACATGTATTTCTTCCCTTCGGCATTTATTTCCATCCTTTGGAATCTTGGGGATGTCACTTAAGGCCATGTAACAGTCCTCCACCTTATCAAGGCAATGAGGAGAAGTAGAGATGTTATATATATACTCCATTAAAAGTTCATTAACAATTTATTAATGAAGATAATTAGTGGGATAATGTTAGAATCGTTTCAAAAAATATGTGGAAGCTACCATAGTAATGGTGGAATGGGTGGATTTAATAAAGGCATGGTAATTTTTTATTAATTAAACTCTGATAATGATTGAGGTCCTCCATCCTTAGTGGGGAGTAGTAAAAATTTTATTTCGATCAGTAAAAGAATTATTTGATGCTTTGGTCTTCAAAAAAATTTACCCGTAAGTGAAATATCACATGTAAATATGTATGATATGTCTATATTTTTCAAGGAAATAAAATTTATGTTAGTTTAACCATTTTTGTCAAATGATTCTTCTATTGAATTTTTAATTGGTCATTATTTTTATATATTGACAATGGCCATGATTGTATTATTTAATAATAATTGAAATTGAGAGGATGTAAGATCATACAATCTCATAAAGGATATTCGCTTCCATTTTGAGACAATCTTATATTTTCATATGATGTTCTAGAAATCCATATTGCTAACAATATCATTTTTTTAATTTGTTACCCTAACATGATGAAAACCATTTATGAATGATAATTATATACAATGGTTCATTTAAAAAAAAATCATTGGACTTAAGTCAAAATATGTTTATATCATAATGTATCTCATACCTATTTCAGTAGTATGAGTTTGTTTGTGTCTGGTACTATATATATTAAATATGTATATGAATTATTTTTATAATATAGTTCCATCATGGATGTTTTTGACTAGAATGTGACCTTGTTTGAATTTAGGGGAATTTCATAAGGGTTACACAAAAGTTTAATGTCATCCAAGAGGACCTAAAGGTTACATTGATGATTTAATCCAAATAGGAATGAAATAATGGTTATGATTCAATAGGTCATCTAGGATGAAATTACTTAAATTCCATATATTAATTCTCGGTGGTATGTTATGAAGGGTAATAATACGGTTTATATTAATTTAAAAATATGTAAGGTTTTGGTTTGAGTGTAAATCTATATAGAAATAAAATATTGTTTATAGTAGAGTTTAACTTCAACTTGGATTACCTAAAGATTGAATTGGGGTTTAAAATTTTGTAGGAATTTATAGACGGTGACATTGGAATTTATCTTACTCCAAGAAAGCTTATTAATAAAACACAATTTATTATTAGGGAGGGACATAAAGGGGGTTTTATATCTAGACTAATTATAAAAATTAATCATACAGATATAGGCATTTTATGTTCCTCTAGGATGAATCAGTGGTTATATTGGAGTGTAGTGCTACGTAAACAATAAAATTATGTTTATGTTAGGGTTTAATGTCTCTTATAATAAAATAATAGATATATTGGATATTAGGGATTCCTAGGATGACATTATAGTACACTATGATTTTATATATTCCTTGTTGGAAAATTAGTTTTCATTGGGTTTTATGATCCCACATGATGAGTTAAGGGTATAGTGTTTTAAATTTTTTTAATGTAAAATTTTATTATATTAGTGTTTTAGGTCCTATAGGAAGAAATTAGAGTGTGTGGACGTTTAGTGTCATCCTATAAGATTAATTAGTTAGAATGGAAAAGAATGATTCATGGTATTGGAATTGGTCAAATATAATTATTATTAGTTATATACTCTATGGGAATCAAACCCATATAGTTCGATGTCATAGTTTAAAGGCATATAAAAAGGAAAGAAATTCATCATTTTTTATATGTCTTTAAAATTATGACCCATTTAAAAGTATTATCATTTTTTATATCACTATACAGAAAGGTTGTCTTATAAAGTTTAATTTTGTTCAATTAGTATCAATTTTTTTGGTTTTTTATTGTTATGTAATCATGACCTGTGACATGATGATTAAGATTATACAACTAGTACCTCAATGTGAAATGATGGTTGAAATTGAATGACAGAGAGGGATATACACAAAGGGAACTCGTAATAATTTTCCAAAATAGTTAAATTATATAGGGAACTAGAAATTACACCTTAGAGAATTTTTTTAAAGGAATCTATATTAATATAATATAGAAAGGATGTGGAACATTAGAAACACATGCAGTTGGAACAAATAGGGGAAAAACAATAATATGAAAAATGAATACATATGGTTTGTATATCATCAGTAACAAATAAGAACATTGTCATCATGGAGGATAGACACATCATGTGTTAATTTACCTTTAACCATTGTAGATGATAATTAGTGTAAGTAAATCCCATGTGAGGGGAATTTTTTTTTGAAATGTTTGTCAGTAAATGTGGGGATGTTTTATATAATTATGTGTATGTTTGGACTTATGCAAGAGAATCCATAAATTTACAATATCCCAATAGAGAAGGGAAAGAATATAAGGAATCCCTATAGTGTGAGAGTAACCAACTATAGTGGGTTTTGTGTAATTGTATTGAAATTCATCATCAATGTGAGAATGTTGGGAATTATAAATGTGAATAAATGAATGAAAAATGGAAAATATATGATGGGAAAGTTTATAATGAGACATCAAGTTTTGGTAAATACATTTGTATTGTGGGTTTCCGGAATTTTTAATGTTTACCAACATTTGAAATTTATGACTTATACAGAGATAATTATAAATTCCTCTTATACCATTGGTGATGGTCATGAGTAAAAAGAATAATGTTGTCGTAGGAACATCACATTGCAATTTTTGATACTTAAATGTGTAAAATTTATACATCCTTTCATTAATATTTTAAATTAAAGTTATATATCCATAAAAATATATTGACAAATTAGAGATAAAATGTTTAAAAGGGAACCCCATGTTGGGGATAATCCCATTGAAAAAAATTTATGTGGATGTTTTGAATATGTGAATCAGTAAAGAAATGTCCGGATATACTTAAGAAAAAAAATTAATGTTTAAAAAATAAAAATAATTGATGTAAATATGGATGAAAATTTATATATGTATATATATATATATATATATATATCCGTGTGTGTGTGTGTGTTTGGTTATTTTGAATCAGGGGCTTCTTAGCGTGTGTGATGGTTATACAAATGCATTCCCATTTTATAGAACTTATGGTACTATATATACATCATGAGTCTCTTGATCCATTGATATTTGGGTTTACACATGCATATGAAAAACATTTTAACATGCATAGGAGGGGTATTGGAATAAGACTAAAATTGAGGGATTATGGATAAAAATCATTCATTTTTTAGATTTGTTGTAAACATGTAAAATATTTTTTTGGGTCTTGCTCTTTTATCTTGGTGGCCACATAACTGTATATTAAAAACTCTATATTTTTACTACATAAATGAATTTTACCATTAAAAAGGTTAAACAAAAAAATATGGGTTTCTAAGACACTGATATGAAATATTTCCATATAAATGAATGAAAAATTGTTTAGGGCATAAGTGTTATATGTATGTCAAAGTTAGGGATATAGGAGTGTAACTGTTGTGTGTGTGTGTGTGTGTGTGTCTATAGGTTGTTTGTAGTTGTACGTGTATGAATGTAATACTTAAATATCTATATTATTATGGATCCTTTTGATACAATTTTTTATGTTTTCTATGTGTTTAAAATCAAGGATAAAGGACATTATTAATTAAAATGCATGAAAATCAAGGATGTATACTCATAAGTGTTTCAAATGTACATAATTCATGGAAATTATAGCATTTTTGTTTCATGATCATTTAAATAAAATTGATTTTAATGATCTATGGTAATTTCTATGTTGCTTCTAGTTATTGGTGTGTCAATGATCCAAATACAATAAATTCATGGATGTTGGAGCATAATTATTCTATCCATAGACAATTCAAGGTATCTTTTGAATAAGTGTAGTATGTGTTTGTGTTATCCACGGTAATGGATAAATGAAAGTATGTGATTTTTTCTCTATAAATATATATGGAGCCTCACAATATAGGTGTGTAATTGTTATTTAGATGTGAATATCTTGGGCATGGGAGCATAATTGTTACATTAAAATGAATGTGGAGATCGTTCCTCATGGTTTTTTTTCCTCAAGAATTATTCAAACATATTAATAATTTGGAGTGGTCATAACTATTGATATGTTTGCCCATTTTAATTCTGTGATGCATTAAATTGAAAATAGAAGAATTATTTGAAAAAAATGACTACCTTTGACACCAGTATAATTTTTTCTTCACAGATAAAATAGGATAAACACACACACACACACACACATATATATATATATATATATTCCATCGACCTTCCCTTCATCATTGGATATAATTAATTTCTTCTCCAAAAAGGTGGTTCTCATCATCACATCACTAAAATGGGAAATTACATTATAGCATCCCCACCCTTGAATGATTGAGAAATCATCCATTATAAGAATATTCTATTTTTTTCTTATTCATGGAATTTTTTACACCTTCAGCTTCTTGTCTTCTAGTGGTGGATCATATCTCGATCTTCAGGGAAATTTGTGATAAATATTTTTAGGCATTAACAATAATACATTTCTCATATGAAACAAAGTGCACAACCTCTTAGTATGAATTCATTATTAAATACAACATCTTTCAATCCGAATAATTATTAAACAAATTAAATATTCCCAAAGAAATAGAAATAATATATGTTTGTAATGCATATATTTTTCATTGCAAAAAATAAACATGAATATTAAATTATTAAATATTAATTTCAATGTTCAAAAAACAACGTAAAAACTATCATATGCTGTTTAATTTATTGCTCAACATAATTTTGTCGAATAAACGGGTTGTGATAGTTTGATATCTCATAATTTAAGCATATCGGTTGAACTTTTATGTTTAAATTGGTTCTCGTGGTATATGACATAATTGTATATCATTATAAGATATATGTTTATATCATTTCCCCCATCATCATGTTGCATATAGTTGGATAGATGTATCACAAGTCATTATATGAAATAAATTTATATCTATATCTTTTGGGGTATTATTGTGTCACGAATCAAAATGAAATACCTAAAAACTACATGAGGTCAAACCTCTTTTGAAGAAATCGAATCAGTAGAATTCCTTGTTGTCACAACGCCTATCTGAATAAACAACTAATTATGTTTTTTACTAGTATAAATTATTATTCCTACTGGAAAGTGAATAAACAGATTGTTATGTTTTTTTATATGTCATCTATCTTAATGCATATGGGGTCTAGGGACTTCACATGTAAATCACCAATCCTCAGGTGGGGGGGGGGGTCGGTGTGGCATCATCTCGTCAGAAATGAGATATTCATCATTGGATTGGGTGATGAAAAGGAATGATTTTAATCTACACTTTCCAAAGGAATGCAATACATGGTGGAGCTATCTAACATAATTTAGTCTGAGGTTACCACACATACTTTGACCAATCGAGTGAAGACCCCACTGGGCATGTCTTCCCCTCCACCCTAGCACAGGAGTCGTGTGGTAGTCGGTGTGGAGAAAAGTTAAGAATTGGATGACTCCATGGGGATTGATTACTACCAAATCACAAAAGAGGACATGCATTCTATTGTTTTCCTGATAAACTCACTATTCATTTCGTGCTTTTGAATACCACTCAATCATCAAGATCATTTCATGATCCTCCCTTTACTTATGCTAGAATCAATGAGCACTGAAGAAAGGGAAGTATATGACATGTCTCAAGTGGAGGGAGAGGGAGCCTCAACCCACAAAGGGGAGAGTGTGGGCACCCTTCTAGACATGAGGCATGTCCTTGGAGGCTGAGGTGTCGATGGTGGAGGCTACACTCCAGGTGAATATGGACAGGTAGGATGAGGTTGTTGGGCCAATTGTAGATGCACTATTGGAGGGGACTACTGAGACCATGACCTCAGTGGAGGGGGTCGAGGTAAGGCAAATAACATTGTTGGTCGAAGGAGATGTGGTTGCTGATTAAATCAAAGTGGTGCAAATGGAAGTAGCTACTGGATCCGACGTTGTAGTGGATGGGTATTGACTGCATGAGACGCTAGAGTAGTAGGGGAGGCTAGTTATTGGATGTTGTTGTACCAGAACTGACATAGGTGGCATATGTGGGAGCTGACGCTAATGTTTCACCACCAACAGGGCTAGACAATAAAGCTAGGATGTTTTTTTTACCTCATATGTGCCTAAAGGTGAAACATAAGCTTCTGACACAGGTGGAGAGGCTAATGAGGAGTTACCTTTAGAGAGAGTTCTCCAACCTCTCTATAACGACCCTAAATTTTGAATAAATTTTGTTTCCTAACATTGTGTGTTATTTTCTAGTCAACAAAACTATTTCATTTAATAAAATAGTGTAATTAAAATGAGACCATTGGGTTTCGATCTTTATATGACCGTTGGTCAATATGACCATTAGAATCTAAATGTTGCAATTATTGTCTCTAAATACAGGTGATCTTGGTTAATTAATATAGAAAGAAGATTCGATGGCCCCATCCAGTAGTCTCGGGCTGATCGAATCCCATATGATGGAACTTGGGAAGGAGGTAGCACCATTGGGCTTTGCTCTGGACCAAACCCAAGCCAAACTTCATCGTGTTAAGCTGGAATGGAATAGCCTTCATGAGAAGTTCAAGTTGATAGAAACCACTACTCGGGAAATGATGGCTGAGCCGCCCTGAGATTCTATCAGCCTAGCACACCTTAGTCTTAGGTCCTATTCTAGCGTTATAATGGGCTATGTAACAAGACTGTAACTGCCATGTGTAATCCTTTTATTTAAATAAAAATTTCGATTTCTTCTTATGGTGTAGTTGGTGAATTTTCAAATGTTCAGATAAATATACTATGCATATTATTGATGAATTTTAGAAACCAATATTTAGGTAAACCATAAATATATAATAATTTCATAATGATTTCCAAAAAATGGTCTTCTACAGTTATGTTCAGTAAAAAATTTAGAGTCTAATAAGATCAACATAATTTTTGATGAATAGTAAATTATGAATAGTGATTTTATGCTTATGATTACTAATTTGACCATATGTATTAAGTAACTTCACTTAAGAAAGTATTAATATAATTTAGGGACGCTGATTAAGTAATGTGATTCAATAAAATAGGTAAATAACTTTTTTAGAAATTATTGGTTAAGCGTTAGTTTTTTTCGAGTGAATAGTATTTTCATTTAAAAATTAAATTAAAAATATTTAGAAAATTATTTTACTAAAATGGAGTTAATTTTTTAAATCAGAGCATCGATATTTGGTTAAGGTGAATTTTTTGGATTTTTCTGAGAAAGTTGAATTTTCAGTGAATAGTGAAAATACAGTTTTTTGAGTTTCGGGTGTTTAATGACATCATTAAGGATGTATTAATTATTTAATCCTTCTGGTAAAATTATGAATTGTATTATAAGGTATGAGGTGTCCCATTTTTCTAATACCATGTGCAAATACCATGGGCAAGCCCATGGTTTTTCCAATACCACTGATGAGGTGTCCCTTGGCAATTAATGCTTTGTCCCCTCACTTTTCCTATAAGTACCATTCCATTACCTTATTAATTTCATTTCCAAATACCCCCCCCCCAAATTTTATGGTCTCTTTACCTCTCATGGAATCCTCCCAAAGTTCCCTCAAGCCTCCCAAGGTCCTGACCTTCATGATTTCGAAGTTACTCTTCAAGGTAAGGGATCCTTTCACCCTCCTCTTTGAAGTCATGACTTCCTTTATGTTGTGTCTTCTAATTCCATATTTTCATGTTGATGGTATTTTCTTATATGTTCTAATTTATTTCCATTTCATGTCTAATTGTTTAGATACCCTTTTTTATGTCATCAATTTATTTTCTGAATTTTTATGTCACACCGTTAGGCTGCCGAATTTCTCGTAAGAGAAATCACAGTTTCTCCTTTATTTAATGTTTCCTTTTCATGTGGTATGTCATTAAAATATCCATACAATGATCATATTAAGTAAAAATACTATATTATGAGTGATTTATTAGTGGGTGACCCTTGTCCCCTCTATATTAAATGTTTTCGAAATCCATGTTTTATAGCTGTTATGCTGCAAAAATTTCATCTCAACATTTCTATCTCTTTCTCTCAAGAAATTCTATTATTTATTTATGTGAATAACCAGACATATTTCTTTTTTATGGGGGTTCATAAATATATAAATATGATATATTTGATTCTGTAATTGACTTTCATATAACCCTCACTCATTTTCCATGGGTTATAAATGACATAATGATCTTATTTTCAAGCTCTTTTTAAACGTCACAATTTTGACATGCAACCCATTTCATTGATTCCGTTTGGGTTATTTATGAAGTGTTTGATTGTGATCTATGTGGATCACATGAAGGTAAATACATATTAAGGGTGCTCCCTGATATCTCTCCAATTCATTGGGTAAATAATTAATCTCTAGAGATGACAAGTTTTATGATACCTTGGTGAATAACTTTGGTAATTTTTATGACACCTTGGGGATGGACCTTGGTGATATGTTCATGAATGTATAAATGAAATGTTGTAGCCACATATTCAAGTTATGATCCATGTTATTATCTTTTTTATATTCATGTTCTTCCATTGCTCATGTCTTTATGTTTTTATTCAAGTTCTTATTGTATCACATTACATTGATTCCCTTGTTTACCCTTACTGGGCCTTCTGCTCACCCGTTCTTTTGATGTCTGTCTGCAGGATATGAGATGCAGTAAATGTACATAGGAGGATTCTATTATGAAGACTTACAAGTGGTTTAGAAGAATTCTTTATGTTGTTTTCATGTATTATCTTCCTGATTTCCAAGACACTAAACTTTAATGATCCTCTGTATGTAAAATGTAATGAAAAGTTATGTATTAAAAAGGCGGGTTGCCATAGTTGGTATCGAAAGATAGTTTAGTTATTTATGGAAATTAGGATGTTAAAACTTTAGGAATAACCATATAGAAAAGATTAAATATAGGAAAACATCCTTGTATTGTAGTGACTATTGAGTAAGTGGTTTATCAAGAAAATACATCCCTGTCTAGATACGAGCAAGTAGAGGTGGCTCTGGCACAGATGTACATAGGGGTAAAACCCGAAAACAATTCTTTGAGTTAGACTCGAATGGGAATTGGTACACGACAAAGGGCCTTGTTATACTCTTGGTTATGACACTACTGGGGGATATGTTTGGTTAATCGTGAGCTTTTTATGAATCATTATGAAGGAATCATAGAAAAATGTAATTGTCTAAGAATGAAATTTTTAGACATAAAATCCTTTTTAGTTAAAAGATTTGTAAATGAAATGTGTTTCTCACAAAGGATTTATTATTTTAGATAATGTCCCCATCATCTAAGAATACGTTGATGTATTTCTTGAGGAGTTACCCAGACCTCCCCCAGAAAGAGAGGTAGAGTTCTGCATTAAACTCATACCTAGATCTCATCCGATGTCAAAAACCCCCTATAGGATGGAAAAAATTGAGCTAGAGGAATTAAAGGAACAACTCCAAGATATTTTAGAGAATGGGTTTATCAGACCACATGTGTCTCCTTGTGGAGCACTAGTTGTCTTTGTGTAGAAGAAGGATGGATTTATGCAGCATTGCATTTATTATAGAGAACTGAATGGGATCACAGTGAAGAACAAATACTCTCTACCAATAATTGATGACTTATTTGACCAACTTCTTAGGGCAAAATTCTCCTCTAAGATTGATCTTCGTTCTGGTTATCATCAATTAAGGGTGAAGAATGATAAATATTCCAAAAAAATTGCCTTCTAATCGAGATATGAGCATTATGAGTTTGTTGTTATGCCCTTCGAACTGACAAATGCACCTACTATTTTTAAGGATCAAGAATAAGTTGATTTTGGAAACTTATGTTCTATCAAATGGATATCATTTGTATAGGAAAATGATTTGGTTATTAAATGATAAAGATTATTTTGGATGATGTTTTCTCTTTTAGAGTACTATATGCCTAAGGGAAATAAAATACTATAGGATTTAAATTGAGGAGGAATGGTTGATGTTTTTTTGTAATAATTTATATATTTATTGTGGACAAATGGTGATTTGGGTTACTTTTGTAAAATGATGAACCTAGAATAAAGAATATGTGATTAGGTTAATTACACATTAGTATGAGACTTTAATAGTATTCGATGTTATTTGGAGATAAATGTTAAGATTTATTGGGGAAGACTATGTTATTAAATCCTTATGAGTTTTGGGTTCCAATATTACTTTGGATTATTCTGAAGAATTTTAAGGATGGTTGTGTATTGAATGGTCTTTCTGGAACATTGGGTACTTTTGTTTAATTTTGGAGATTAATAGTCATATTTATTTTTATAAATGATTATCCTTTTGGGGGATTATATGATCTCATACTAACCATTTTAGTTTTATTTGAGAACTAAAGACAAGGGAAAAATATAGTTATTATTTTAATGATTATGTGATTCTCTAGAAGATGATTCTTGTTCTTTTGATGAGACCAAGTATTTTTCAATGCTCATTGTTTGTAGAAAAGATGAGTCTTGGTGGAAACTTATTAAAGGATGGAACTCTACTTGAAGGTGAGTATATTTCCTGATGTTTTTATTCTATGTAGTAAATTCCTCCAAATTATGAAAAGAAACGTAAAACAAAAATTTTGTTGGTTTAGATTTCCTACTGTGTAATGAAAGACCGTTTAACACATCATATGTTTGTGATCTTCTTGGGGTTGATTTTCTCTTAATCATGTTTTCTATCACTCTCCATCATAACTTGACCCTTTGTTTTCTCTTCCATATCCATGTTTTCCTACATGGAATCCTAGTATGGGTTAACTAAGGTGACCTTTGTACTTCCCTTTCTTTCTTTCAAAGTAATGGTTTTACTGACTCTTTTTCCGATGTGGGACTTTCAATGAAATTTCCATGCCCAATTTTAAAATTTCAAGGACGTAATTTCATAAGGGGGGGAGATTGTAATGACCTGAAATTTTGAATAAATTTTTTTCCCTAACTTTGTGTGTTATTTTATACTCAACAAAACTATTTCATTTAATAAAATGAGTATAATTACCCTTGGGTTTTGACTGTTATATGACTGTTGGTCAATATGACTATTGGTCAATATGACCGTTGGAAACTAAATGTTTTGATTATTGTCTCTAAATACAAGTTATCTTGGTTAATTAATATAGAAAGAAGATTTGATGGCCCAATCCAGTAGTCTTGGGCTGATCGAAGCCCATCTGACGGAACTTGGGAAAGAGGTAGCACCTTGGGGCTTCGCTCTAGACCAAACCCATGCCAAACTTCATCGTGTGAAGCTGGAACAGAATCACCTTCGTGGGAAGTTCAAGTTTATAGAAATCACTACTCGGGCAATGGTGGTCAAGTCGCCCCAAGATTCTATCACCCTAGCACACCTTACTCTTAGATCATATGCTGGTGTTATAAGGGGCTATGTAACGTGACCGTAATTGCCTTGTGTAATCCTTTTATTTAAATAAAAATTGTGATTTCTTCTTATGGTGAAGTTTGTGAATTTTAAAATGTTCGGATAAATATAGTATGAACATTATTGATGAATTTTAGAAAAAAATATATTTTAAAATATTTATGTAATCCTTAAAGACTTAATAATTTCATAATGATTTTCAAACAATGGTCTTCTATAGTTATGTTCCGTAAGAAATTTAGAGTCTAATAAGATCAACATAATTTTTGATGAATAATAAATTATGAATAGTAATTTTAAGCTTATGATTAGTAATGTGACCAAATTGATTACGTAACTTCACTTATGAAAGTATTAATATAATATAGGCACCTTTATTAAGTAATGTGATTCAATAAAATAGGTAAATAACTTTTTTAGAAATTATTGGTTAAGTATTAGTTTTTTTTTTGAGTGAATAGAGTTTTCATTTTAAAACTAAATTAAAAATATTTAGAAAATTATTTTCATAAAATGGAGTTTATTTTTGAAATCAGAGCATCAATATTTGATTAAGGTTAATTTTTGGGATTTTTCTGAGAAAGTTGAATTTTTGGTGAATAGTGAAAATACAGTTTTTGAGTTTCGGGTGTTTAATGACATCATTAATGATGTAATAATTATTTAATATTTCTAGTCGACTTATGAATATAAATATAAGGTATGAGGTGTCCCAAGTGGCCAATACCATAGGAAAGCCCATGGTTTTGCCAATACCACCGATGAGGTGTCCCTTGGCAATTAATGCTTTGTCCCCTCACTTCTCCTATAAATAGAAAGCCATTACCTCATTAATTTCAGTTCCAAATACTCCCAAAAGAATTTATGGTCTCTCTACCTCCCAAGGAGTCCTTCCAAGGTTCCCTCATGCCTCCCAAGGTCCCGACCTTCAAACTTTCAAAGTTACTCTTCAAGGTAAATGATCATTTCACCCTCCTCTTTTAAGTTATGACTTCCTTTATGTTGTGTTTTCTAATTTACATATATTTATGTTGAGGGTATTTTCTTATATGTTTTTCAATTCTTCCCATATAATTTATAATTATTTAGAGACCCATTCTGCTCTCATCAATTTATTTTCTGAATTTTTAAGTGACGCCGTTAGTCTGCCAA
The DNA here is from genome assembly GCA_963277665.1 of Viscum album. Lineage (NCBI taxonomy): Eukaryota > Viridiplantae > Streptophyta > Magnoliopsida > Santalales > Viscaceae > Viscum > Viscum album. The sequence goes on along the minus strand of OY728134.1, from coordinate 340,179,057 downwards.
ATTGTTCGTAAGAGAAATCACATCTTCTCTTTTCTTTCATGTTTCCTTTTCATCTGGTATGTCATTAAAATATCCATAACATGATCTTATTCACTACCCATACTGTATTATGAGTTATTTATGAGTTTTTTAACCTTTTCCCCTCTCATTTCAATATTTTCTTAATCCATGTTATATAGCCATTATGCTGTAGAAATTTCCTCTCAAAATTTCTATCTCTTTCTCTCCAGAAATTGTATTGTTTACTTATGAGAATACCCAGACTTATTTCGTTTCCATGGGTGTTAATAAATATATAAAGATGATATATTTGATTCTAGAATTTACATACATATAACCCTCACTCTCGTTCAATGGGTTATAAATGACATAATGATCTTATTTTTAAGATCTTTTTAAACATCACGATTTTGACATGAAACCCATTTCTTTGATTCTATTTGGGTTATTTATGAAATGTTTGATTGTTATCTATGCGTATAAAATTAAAGTAAATAAATATTAAGGGTGTTCCCTGATATCACTCCAATGGATTGGGTAACTAATTAATCTCTAGAGATGACAAGTTTTACGATACCTTAGTGAATAACCTTGGTAATTTATATGACACCTTAGGGATGGGTCGTGGTGATATGTTCATGAATGTATAAATGAAATTTTGTAGCCACGCATTCAAGTTATGATCCAACTTATTTTCTTTATGATATTCCTAATCTTCCATTTCTCATGTCTTTGTGTTTTTATTCAAGTTCTTACTAGTATCACAAGTAAATTGATTCCCTTTTTTACCCTTACTGGGCCTTTAGCTCACCATTTTCTTTGATGTCTATCTCCAGGATATGAGATGCAGAAAATGTACATAGGATGAACCTATGATGAAGCTTTAAAAGTGGTTTAGAAGAATGTTTTATGTTTTTTTCATGTGTTATGTTCCTGATTTCCAAGACACTAGACTTTAAAGATCATATGTATGTAAAATGTAATGAAAAGTTATCTATTAAAAAGGCTGGATTCCATATTCTCACACCTGAATGCATTAATCTATAAAATACGAACATTAGTATACTTGAGTTCATTCCTACTTACAAGCCTACACTTCCAAAAGAAATTTAATATTATGGATCAGTAGGTACAAAGGAAATCTGAACATTGTGGCAAAGCATAGATGTATGTACGAAGTTATTCACTCATGTACTATGATCATGCACCATAGGATAAAATGACATGGTGGAATCATCCATACCACAATCTGATACATGGAATACCTGGTATAACCTAAATTGTGTGATTAAAATTTAAAATTGTCATTTTAATAATTTATTGTTTCAAATATATGATAAATTTATTTCATTATAGTATTAATTACTTTAAAACTATTTTCTTATATAGGTGTTTTTTTTCATGATGTTATATTTTTTATTCAACTATATATAACAAGCTAGAAAAGAGAGAACATGTTTCTTATAGATGTGTAATTCTAGGAAGCATGGGATTTTCCATTCTATCCTAATGGCCTAGTTGTATTTTTCTAGATTGGTGTAGATAGTAAACAGAAAAATAGACATCGAAAACTCAATCATTTGCACCTCAATATGAATGTGTTTACACTATTTTGAGTATTCCAGTTGTTTTTTCACTAAAGTAATGTTTATTTTGAATAAAATGATTCACTTGGGGACATACGAGTAACACAATATGTTAGATTGAGGCGATTTTGATCCCTACACATTTCAAATAATTTATTTATCATTTTCCTAACGTACCAAAGCAATCTAAAATATTTTTCTCAGTTCTGAGTATGTCAGCTATTTTTTTACTAAAATTAATGTCAATTTTGAATTAAAAGATTTATTTAAAGTCATATCGAGCACAAAATGCATGGTATTGAGGAATAGATGATCCCTACATGTCCAAAATCACTCATGGGTTGTTTTCCTAAAGTACCAAAATTATCAAAATGTGTTTCCTCGGTTTTTGAGTATGCCACAAGTGTTTTTACATAAACATCATTTTAAACTGGAAAAACGCACTTTGATCCATTCAAGTGGCATCATGTATGGGTTTTAATTGACATTTATTAATAAATTTCACAAATTAATTATTATTACTTGTCCAACATTATCAAGAAAATTGTCGTCTGTTTTCTCGGTTTTAAATGACTTACACTTTCTGTATTAAAATGCAAATTTTAAACTAATAAAAAACACTTGAAGTGATATCGGTCACATAATGAATCAAGTTGAGGTTAGGATGATCCCTACATGTTGAAAATTATGTTTCTTCCTTTTTTCATAAACTACCAAAAAAATACAAAACAATTTTCTCAGTTTTGAGTATGTCAGTTGTTTTTTTCACAAAAAGTAATGTAATTTTTGAATAAAAAGATGCACTTGGGGTCATAATGGTCACATCGTGCATCCTATTGAGGTACTCCCGATCCCTACACATCAAAAATTATGTATGTATCATTTTATTAATGTACTAAACAATTTTAATGTTTTTGATTGGTTTTGTGTATGTCAGTTGTTTTTTTTCACGAAAAGTAATGTCAATTTTGAATAAAAGGATGAACATTGAGTCATAACAATCACACTATTAATCTAAATGAGGTTAGGATAATCCCTAAATTTTATAAATGGTGTAAGTATTATTTTTATAAATTACCAAAAATAATCCAAATATGTTTTCTCAGTTTTGGGTATGTCAGTTGTTTTTTTTCACTATAATTACTGTCAATTTTGAATAAAAAGATGCACTTTGAGACATACCTATCATACTGTGCATTGTATTGAGGTGTTTATAATACCTACATATCTCAAATGATGTATGGTTCATTTTTCTAAAGTACCAAAATAATCCAAATGCATTTTCTCATCTTTAATTATGTTAGTTGTTTTTTTCACTAAAATTAATGTTAATTTTGAATAAAAAGACGAACTTGGAGTCATATCGGTCACACCATGAACTGAATTGAGGCACGGATGATCCCTACACATCTTAAATGACTCATGTATCGTTGTCCTAGTGTACCAAAACAATCTGAATTCCTTTTCATGGTTTTGAGTATGCCACATGTGTTTTTTACTAAATTGTCATTTTAAACTGGAAACACACAAAATAACTCTTATATTTGTTGAATAGTGTTGTATGAACTTAGAAAATAATTTTTCATAAATAGAGACATGTTATGATACTTATTATACTTCATTTAAAAACATTTTTATTGTTTGAAATCTAGTGCTTCTTATCACCATCCTCCTCGATCTCCAACTCGGTTTGCGCATCTTCCTCCTCCTCTGTGTCGGTCTCTGACTCTGTCTTTGTCTCCACCTTTATCTCTACCTCTTCCTATGACTTCTCCTCATCCTCCACCTCTACCTCTATGATTCCCAGTAATTTTATTGTTTTTAGGTTTAGTTCTTTTAAACTAATTGATTTCCTCCATTATTATTCTCCTTAAGAAGGAGATAAAAAATGATATATTAGAATTATTATACTAATTCTTCACACCCCAAATATATTTTGAATGTCATAAATCATAATAGATATAAAATAGATCATAAAATCTCCTAAATTTATTGTCGGCATAAATTCTGACAAAATGTATGTTTCCCACTTATTACAAAAAAAAATTGATTTTTTCTGTTGAGTAAATCCATTGTTAGTAATCTTGATATTACTGATAAAATATAGAGCAAAAATTGATGTTGAAATATATTTAATAAAATTTTAATCACCATTTGGAATTAACTGTATTGGATTCTAGTATTTTCATGATTCATGATTTCACTCATTAATTTTAAAACTTAATATCACTAGTAGAAAACAAGTCTATTAGCGACCGCCAAAAGCCGTCTCTAAAGATCTATAGAGGCTGCTTAGCGTCTGCTAAATGATGGATGCCTTATGCCATTCTCTGTTGCCTATAGCGATCGCTAAAAGGTGTTTCATTTTTTTTAAAAATCTCACAATAATACTACAAAAATAACTATATTTAAAAGTTAAAAAACAAATATTTCCGAAATATCTAAAGTCATGGGAACATAAATCACTTCATCTTGTCATCTTCTAAGATCCACATTCATCATCAAACATAAATTCATGAAAAAATAAAAAATTACTATAGATAAGAATTTTAAACTAATAATTGAAATGAAATAACATATTTCTGATGAAACTTAGTACAACAAAACATTGTTATTTGATTTTGAAAATATATTAATAAGTTCGAATAATTTTTTAAAAATATAAAACTGGTTATTTTATCATTATTAGAAGACCACATGTCAGATTGATATGGCATCTACTTGCACATGTCACAAATAATAATAAGTTGATTGCCCTATGATTTCATATCATTCCAAGTTTGTTTGGTATATATATGACTGTTAAACATGTTTTTTGGTGTTTTGTAACACCAAAAGTGCATTTTATGTTATCGAGGTCAAACAACACCTCCGATAGAAGTTTCTTTTGCTCAACCATTTCGAAATTCACTCTATGGTTGTTGTTGTCTGATTTCATAGCATTCAGAGGTTGTTCGACTGGTTTTGACCCCAGAACACACCTTTTTGAAGGACTTCTAATATTTAAAAACTATATATTCAGTCATACATCACACCCCACACGTCTAATAGATGTTATGTCTCCTTATACACATCATGAATAATAATAATATGGTTTTCTTGTGATTTGAAGTCATTCTGAGGTCGTTTCCTATGGATCTGACTATTACATGTCGGTTCTGTTGTTTTATGACATATGAATTATGTTTTCCACTAGCGAGTTTAAACGACACATCCGATTCATGTAACATATTCTCAACCATTTCACAATTCATTCCATAGTTGTTTTTTGTCTCATTTCATGGCATTCTAAGGTCATTTGTCTAGTTCTGACCACCCTCAACACACAATTTAAAATGGAATCTAATCATTAAACACAACATATTTGGTCATACCTTGTAGAATACATGTCTGATTGATGTGTCATATTCTTGTACTCATTATGAATAACAATAAGATGATTTTTCTTTGATTTCAATTCATTTCATGGTTGATTTCTATGGATTTGACCGTTAAAGATCCATTTTGGTGATTTATGACACCAGAATTTCATCTTCCATTAGTGAGCTCAAACGCCACCTCCAATTCACATATCATCTGCTCAACCATTTCAAAATTCACTCAAAGGTGGTTTTTTTTCTGATTTCATGGAATTATGAGGTCGTTCGGCTAGTTTAAACCCCCAGATGCACATTTTTAATGGGCATCTAATATTTAAAAACTACATATTTAGTTGTACCACACACACCGCATACCCGATTGACGTTTTTTCTCCTCATACATGTCAATAATAATAATAATACGGTTTTCATTGGATTTAAAATCATTTTGAGGTCACATTCATTGGATCTGATAGTTACATTCCCATTTTGGTGTTTTGTGACACTAGAATTGTGTTTTCCATCACCAAGGTCAAACGACAACTCAGATTGATGGACTGTCTACTCTACCATTTAAAAATTCACTCCATGGTTATTTTTGTCTAATTTCATGGAATTTTGAAGTTGTACAGCTAGTTTTTACCACCCAACACATCTTTATTAAAGGATGTTTAATCATTAAAAATGATATATTTTATCATACCGTGTAGAATGCATATCCAATTATTGTGTCGTCTTCTTTTACATGTCACGAATAATAATTATATTATTTTACTATGATTTAAATTCATTCTGAGGTGATTTCCTATGGATCAGAGTGTTGCATGTCCGTTTTCGTGTTTTATGACACCGAAATTTCATTTTCCATCAACAAGGTCAAATGACACCTCCGATTCACATATCATCAACTCAATCATTTCAAAATTTACAAAACGGTTGTCGTCGTCTAATTTCATGGATTTCTAAGGTTTTTTGACTAGTTTTGACCACCCTACACACATTTTGAAAGGGCATATAATCCTTAAAGACCACATATTAAGCCATACTATGCACACCACATGCCCAATTGATGTATCGTCTCCCCATACATGTCATGAATAATAATAATATGGTTGTATTGTTATTTCAAGTCATTTTGAGGATGTTTTATATGGATCTGACAGTTACATATCCATTTTGGTGTTTTATGACATCAAATAAGAATTTTCTAGTTGTGAGGTCAAACGAAAGATCTGATTGACGTAACATCTACTCGACCATTTTAATATTCAATAGACGGTTTTCATCATCTGATTTCATGGTAATATGAGGCCTCTAAACTAGTTTATAACTCCATACACATCTTTTTAAAGGGTGTTTAATCACTAAAAATGACATATTCAATCGTACTGCATAGACTACTTGTCCAATTGATGTGTTGTCTACCTACATTGGTCAAGAATAATAATAAGGTGATTTTACTATGATTTCAAGTCATTCCAAGGTTGTATTCTATGGATCAGGCAGTTACACATCTATTTTGGTGCATTGTGGCACTGAAATTATGTTTTCCGTCCGCGAGGTCAAACGGCACATCAAATTAACGTGATGTCTACTCGACCATTTCATAATTGACAAAAAGGTTTTTGTCATATTATTTTATTACATTCTAGTGTTCTTAATCTTATTTTGACCAACCCTATGCACCTTTTAAAATGGCATCTAATATTTAAAGACCACATATTAAGTCGTACCATGCAGACCACATGTCCGATTGTTGTGTTATCTCCTCAAAAACATCGCTAATAATAATATGATGGTGGTCCTATGATTTGAAGTCATTTTGAGGTCGTTTTCTATGTATCTAGCTGTTTTATGTCAGTTTTGGTGTTTTTTTTTGACACCAGAATTGTGTTTTCGTGAGTGAGTTCAAACGTCATCTCTAATTGACATATCGTCTTCTTGACCATTTCACTATTCACTCCATAGTTTTATATCGTCTGATTTCATGGCATTCTATGATTGTTCAGCTAGTTTTGACCACCCTATTCATCTTTTTAAAGGGCATTTAATCATTAAAAATGACATATCCAGTGATACTGTGCAGACCACATGTCTGATTGATGTGTAATCTCCTATTACAAGTTATAAATAATAATAATATGATCATATAATGATTTCAAGCCATTCTAAGGTCGTTTTCTATAGATTTGACCGTTACACATCTGTTTTGGTGTTTATGACACCAGAATTGCATTTTCCATCAATGAGGTCAAACGTCACCTCTGATTAACATTCTGTCTTCCTTAATATTTCAAAATACACTCCACGGTTTTTTTCGTATGATTTAATAACATTCCAAGGTCATTATACTGAAATTGACCACCCTACACATCTTTTTAAAGGGCTTCTAATCATTAAAAACAACAAATTCAATCGTAATGTGCAAACCACACATCCTATTGATGTGTGATCACCTCGCACACATCCAAAATAATAATAATATAATTGTTCTATAATTTCAAGTCATTCTGAGGTATTTTTCTATGGATCTGACTGTTACACATCCGTTTTGGTGTTTTATAACATTAGAATTGTGTTTTACATTATTGAGGTCAAACAAAACCTCTGATTGATGTACCATCTACTCAAACATTTTATAATTCACTAAAAAGTTGTTTTCGTCCGACTTAAAGGAATTATGAGGTCGTTCGGCTGGTTTTGACTACCCTATGCATCTTTTTAAAGGACGTCTAATCTTTAAAAATTACATATTTGGTCCTACCGCACAGACCATATGTCTGCTTGATATTTTGTCACCTCATACACATAAATAATATTAATAATATGATTTTACTATGATTTAAAGTCATTATGAGGTCATTTTCAATGGATCTAACCGTTACACATCCGTTTTGGTGTTTTTTGACACTAGAATTTCATTTTTCGTCAGTCGTGGTCAAACGACACCTTCAATTGATATAATGTCTACTCTTCCATTTCACAATTGACTAAATGGTTTTTTCTTCTAATTTCATGGAATTTAGAAGTCATTAATCTGGTTTTGACCACCCAACACATCTTTCTAAAGGGCGTTTAATCATTAAAAACTACTTATTTGGTCATACCACGGGTACTGAATGTCTGATTGACTTGTTTTCACCTCATACACATCAAGAATTATAATAATATGCTTTTACTATAATTTCAAGTACTTCTGAGGTCGATTTCTAGGGATTTTCCCGTTACATGTTCGTTTTGGTGTTTTATAACCCCATAATTGCATTTTTCATTAGTGAGTTCAAACGACACCTTCTGTAGAGACCCGAATCTTGACGTACATTGACATTACATTACTTTTGCGGAATACTTAGTACATAAAAAAAACACACACACAAGGACCGTAATAGTTTAGTGTCTTTGGAAACTCGGAATATAATCTTCTAGTCATGGTGAAAGATCTTCAGCATCTCCAATAAAGATCTTCCTTTTTTATACCTAAAACCTTTTTTATATCCTGGGGAAAATAAAACATAAAAGGGTGAGCTCAAATGCTCAGTAAGGGTAAACAAAAGAAATATCAATCACATCATATACTTAAGAACATATCTTTTGGAAATCTTAACCTGCAAAAGAGATTGTAATTTCATAAAATGGGATAAATCATAGTAGTGAAATGTAATCCCAATAATCATAACATAAAACATGAAACTTTGTGGCATACACACATAATCATAGAGAATCATTTCTTGTTTGTCAAGACTCATTTCCAAGACTATATTAGTGGACAAAGTCCAGTTCTGAACCGAGTTCACTCCTCGTTTCAGTGCTGTTTCACTGAACCAGTTTAACCTGTCGTTACAGCCATGTCTATCTCATTAGATATAAAATATTTACCCAATGCATTTGAGGGAGATATAGGTCCCACCCATCTCATAATGAAATCATTATTACTTGTTCCACAAAATAAACATACATCATTCATAATAACCCAACGAATAAAATGGGTTTCATAAACATCATTCCATCATCACATAATCCATATAAAAGAAATGGATATTATTTCATAATAAGAAAAGTGAAACCCTGTAAATCATAGATACATTATACATGAAACATACACATATGAAATAATGTCATCTTTGATGGAAAATGGTTTTGTGAAAATACTTGAAATGAATTCTTGAGGAAAATATCCTTTCTTCTTCAAAATCATTTTCTATTCACAAAATGTCATCAAATTTTCAAAGAAAAGGATTTTTTTGAAAATATTAAGGAAATATTTTGGAGTAAGCTTCATTAAAATAAGGCTTTATAAAACCGTAAAAATATGTTCGTGCCGTATAAGTTAAAAAAACATTCTTCTTGTACTTTTGTCGGAAAAGTCAAAAAGTACCTCGTAAAAGAATGATTCCATATATACCATGTATTAAAAGTCAAAAATGGGTAAAAAGGAAATTAAACATACATGAAATAATTTTTAGGAAACATGGACATGGATGATAACAATAACCCCAGTAAATACTTACGAATAAGCAATCTCGGATAAAAATGAGATTTGCGAAATTATCCCTTACCTTAGGTCCAATTTTCTTTGTAGGTGTCCAAACCTCCTATATAATGATTTAAATAATGTTATTGACTTATTACAGAATCATATTAATTGTTATGATATCATATATGGTTCACTTATGACTTTATATTACCCGTTCTTTTGTAAATTCCATGTTAAAGGGCGTTTTGGGTAAAATCGTTTCATTTGTCGTCCGTGTTTTGACTTGTAATTATTCATATGATTACTTAGATCATGATTACTTACATTAAGAATGTAAAACATGATTTATATATAATATATATTCAGAATATACATATAAATAATAGATCGATAAATGGAATGAAATACACTGTTCATGGAGACGGTAGGCCGTACGTACGCATGAACGTTGTTTTTGTTTCCTCATTGAATTGAATGGAAATAATTGGATCACATACATATATATATATATATATAAATAAATCCAGTATCATTATTATGTCATATATTTCATGATTACTTATTATATATACTTTATAATCATTTATGAATGGTTAATCATTGAGAATGAATCTCATCGCGCCGTGGAGACGGTATTCCGTACGTACGCACGAGCGATGATATCATTCCCATGATCATGGAATTTGATTGGAGTGTATGTATACTATTAAAGAATCAATATCACTTTAAAATAATCATATATAGTTTTTATTTACACCATTATACCCATCCAAGTAAGGTGGTGGTGGAAAATAGATTACACCACGGCGTGGAGACTGTATTCCGTACGTACGCACGCGTGGTGATTTCCGTTTTCCATAGGATTCATAGATGGTGAAATAGGTTTGTTTCATAATTATAATAACATATCATTATATGAGTGATACTGATGTTATTACTTCATAATGAAACAACTAAATAAGAAGAAGTGGAAGAAGAAATAAAGTTGAAAAAATCGGTAACGGACATTACCTCTTCTTTGAAGCGCCTCTTTGAGATCTCGTTTTAGGGCACTAAAATTGGTCTTTGAGGAAGACCAGAACCTCTAAGATGTTTCTAGGTAAATCGGGAAGATAATTTGTCAGGGGTTGGCCGAGCTTGAAGGCTCAAAGTGGTGTGAGGAAGAGAGGGAGGGGGTGCCCTTTTATAAGGGAGGAGAGGGGCACCTTTGGAATAACAAAAAATATTATTTTATTATAAAGCCACATTCGGTTTTAAATAGCTCCAAATTGATTTATTTCGAAGCTAAGGTAAGGATGGGTCTAAAACCTCTCATCCAATAAAATTTAGACAAGTTTATGTTCTTATTTTAAACTTATCATTTAGATTTAACATTAAGTAAAATAATTTTACTTTTACCGTGACTTCTTGTGTTCTTATACTATAAGGTTAATAAACTTACAATAAGAAGCCAAAAAAATACCAAGTTGTTTATAATTATTATATATAACCTTATATAAGTCATTTGGAAGAACCTTAGATTTTTAGAAATAATATAACAATTACTAATATAATATTTGTTTTAAAAACTATTTTATGTCAATTTTGACACTATTTAGTAATTAATTTTTGTAAAAATCATAACAGAATGATTAGTTCAAAAAAAGTTAATTAAATAAATACTAACATGTCCTATTAACCTATAAAATTAGTGGAATTCATAAAAAGTCTAAAATTACATTTATTTGGGTATTTATAACATCAATTATGTCAATATTTCATTAATAAGATATTACTACATCATCTTTGTGTCATAAATAAATTAACTTTTTTAATGTCTAAAAATTACAAATAAAATAAAATTATGTAGGAAATCTTTTTATATTTCTAATGAATATTTATTTCTGAATTTATATTATGTATAACCCTATATTAACAATGATATACTTATTAAACATTGATTTTAACTATTTTAACCCTTCCTTAAATAAATTAATAATAAAGGTCCTAATCTAATCCAAGTGGGCCTAAATGGTCATTTTTTATTTCTAAGGTTTTTTTTGGTCGAATTAAACTTATCCAATAGAATTAGTACATGTGTTAGGGTAATAATAATATCATTTTTACCCTTAATTACCCTATTTACTTTTAACCGTGGTAAATCAAAGTAAAAAGTTACTATTCACCAAAAATTATTTTCATCTCATTGGACCAAATTTTGCTTACTGACATCAACCGTGTCTCTCGGATTTTTGAAATTCCACTCACAGAAGCGGTAAAATTAAGTTTTATGAAAAAATCATTTTTTTAACTACCACTTAGTGGTTTCACTATTCATCAAAAAATGAAAGTTTCCAGAAAAATACCAAACATTAGACCTAAGCTATATTTGATATTATGAACTCAAAAATGATGTCTATTTTACCAAATTAAAAACATATCAGTTTCATTAATTAATTTAAAAATTAATTCCTGTCGTCAAAATAAATAGCGTGTTCTTAAGAGATAATAACTATCAAAAGATTGACACTTGTTTATATCCGGTTTAAATGTGAAATTAAATCCAATGACCAACATTGTATTAAATTGTAAAAATATATTCTAAATATACTTTAAAAACACTCAAATTAATAATTTATCACTATTAATTATTTCGATTAAAAAAGTTGTTTTTAATTAAAATTTAGTAATTTTCACTATTCATCAGAATATGAAAGTTATCAGAAAAGTACCAAAATTTCACCCTATGCTAATTTCGATATTCCGAATCCAAAAATGATATCCATTTTGAAAAAAAAAATTTAAAAAAGTGGTTATTACTATTCATAACGGCTAGTTTTAATAATATTTTAATAGCATATTGTTGTTTAGTGAAACTCGATATTGCGTACTACACAAGCTATCGAGGAAGGTCGCAATTGCGTGTAATAAAAGGCAAGTCAAGGATGAGTATTGTGCAAGATCAATTTGGTGTAGCATACAACACAAGACATTAATGAAATTAAAAAGAATATTTTTCATAAAATCTCGGGGTGTTACATTCTACCCCCCCTATAATGAATTTCGCCCTCGAAATTCGTGGGGTATAAATAGTTTACTACTCGAAAGTTTCTTTAATAGAAACCCACATCGTAAAAAGGAATATCAAAACCAATATTTAAAAACAAAAGTATGAAACGTAACGGTTACCCAGATGAACTAATCACTGGGTTTCCACATAGCTGAAAATATGGATATGGAAGAGAAATCTAACCATCATGTTCTAATGGAGAGTGGTAGAGAACATGGCTATGGAAAAGCCAGCAATCACAAAGCCATAAATTTGTGATGGTCTATGGTACCATCTGATTCATCAGATATAAGAGCACTAGGACAACATTTTTGTTTTTCAAGATCATTTCCCTAAAGTTGAAGAATGTGAATTTGAATAAATACTTACTTTATTTTGGTACAATCTCACTGTTGTTCGTGCCTTGAACAATTTGCACTTCATCTCTTAATGAAATGAAGTTGAATTTGTTATTCGTGAAGTGTTAGCAGATCATGTGATAGAATGACGGGTCATTCCATCTGTCTCAAACAAAAGGATAGAAAAAGTTATTAAATATACATAAGTTGATCTATAGTGAGATTAATCATATATGGTTCCTAAAATGGACTTATACTTCATATATCATACTGCTTAATATAATAAAACTAGTTTCTACTAAACAGGGACTTCCTGTAGGCCAGTGGTAGGCGATAAAGGCCAGTCGCACTTCGGTTGTGGGTTCGATTCCCATAGCATTGTCCGACGCAATGGGCTGTCTCCCATCTTGCAGGTTGTCTTTTTTCTAAAACTACATTACTATAACATCCCATAGATAATATCGAAAAAAACTTCTATCCTTAAACAATACTAACTTATTTCCCACACAATCCATTCCAATCATTAGGCTTATCCAACATAATTCGGTCCAAGCTCATAGTATAAAGAAAATGATTACTTGAAATGTCACATAACAATCACGTGAATGCCATCATTTATCCCCCATATATCATAAGATATATCTTGTTGGTCAAATTTCAAACATGTGAATACCTTAATCATGTATACCCATTGAACCTTAGTGAAAACATGAATGCAGTTAAAAGTTAACACTTTCCACTAACCAAAATCCTCAAAATTCTATATACTCAAACCATGATATCACTTCGTCCTTATATCAATCATGAGATCATGAATACTGTAAAACATTTCATTTTCTCCATATCCCGTCATTATGAACATATCATCTGCTTTGCAAAATATTTGAATCACTTTTCATGGTTACCGGTACCTTAAAATTATTGAAAACCACAATAGAATAATAAAAAAATATTCTAATACACAATAAAAGTACCTCAACAAAATTATTCTTGAATAAACACTTCAATACATCCTCTTCAATTATTGTCCTAGAATAAGTCCTTCCTTGATTTAGAAGTAACTTTATAGGTCAGGGCATTGAGTTGGGTAATGCCCATGTTCTCCACAAATAATACATTGAACTCCATAACAGTCTGTCACTCTATGACCATTTTCTCCACACAGATAACATCAGTCCCTCCATTTGAGGTATTCCTCAAGGTTCTTTTTCCCTTCTTTAGAAATCTCAATCTTCCTTTCTTTAGGCTCCTCAACATGCGAACATGCATAATATTTTATCTTCCTCTTCTTTGATGAATTATACATACCACTAAATTTCAACTTGTTAATCATATATCGCGATGACTGATTCAGCATAATCACCATATCTTTCTCTCTAGGAATTAAAAAATTTTGTTGCTCATAGTCACCAATTTCTCCATTAGATTCAATGTTAACCGAATTCCTTCTGGTTCCCTCCATTAACTAAAACACAAAAAGAATTCTGTGAGAGCCAAAAATCATGCTAGAGAAAACAACATAGTAAAGGGGGAGTACCTGCAATATCTAACATCTTAGGGTAAATTGTACGATCGTTGGCGCAATTCTAGGACTATAACCTATACGTATACTTAACCTTAGAGACATCCCTAGACATACCTTAGAAATATCTCTAGGTATCTCACTAACGTTTTCGCATCCTAGTTTCCAAAGGTTGACTAAACATTTGCTCTGATACCGACTGTAGAGACCCGAATCTTGACGTACATTGACATTACATTACTTTTGCGGAATACTTAGTACATAACAAAAACACACACACAAGGACCGTAATAGTTTAGTGTCTTTGGAAACTCGGAATATAATCTTCTAGTCATGGTGAAAGATCTTCAACATCTCCCATAAAGATCATCATTTTTTAATACCTAAAACCTTACTTTATATCCTGGGGAAAATAAAACATAAAAGGGTGATCTCAAATGCTCAGTAAGGATAAACAAAAAAAATATCAATCACCTCATATACTTAAGAACATAACTTTTGGAAATCAAAACCTGCAAAACAGATCGTAATTTCATAACATGGGATAAATCATAGTAGTGAAATGTAATCCCAATAATCAAAACTTAAAACATGAAACTTTGTGTCATACACACATAATCATAGAGAGTCATTTCTTGTTAGTCAAGACTCATTTCCAAGACTATCTTAGTGGACAAAGTCCATTACTGAACTGAGTTCACTCCTTGTTTCAGTCCTATTTCACTGAACCGGTTTAACCTGCCGTTCCAGCCATGTCTATCTCATGAGATATAAAATCTTTACCCAATGCATTGGAGGGAGATATAGGTCCCACCCATCTCATAATGAAATCATTCTTACTTGTTCCACAAAATAAACATACATCATTCATAATAACCCAACGAATAAAATGGGTTTCATGAACATCATTCCAACATCACATAATCTATATAAAAGAAATGGATATTATTTCATAATAAGAAAAGTGAAACCATGTAAATCATAGAGACATTATACTTGAAACATACACATATGAAATAATGTCATCTTAGATGGAAAATGGTTTTGTGAAAACACTTGAAATGAATTCTTGAGGAAGATAACCTTTCTTCTTCAAAATCATTTTATTTTCACAAAATATCATCTAATTTTCAAAGATAGGGATTCTTTTGAAAATAGTAATGAAATATTTTGGAAGAATCTTCATTAAAATAAGGCTTTATAAAACTGTAAAAATCTGTTCGTGCCGTATAAGTTAAAAAACATTCTTCTCGTACTTTTGTCGGAAATGTCAAAAAGTGCCTCATAAAAGAAAGATTCCATACATACCATGTATTAAAAGTCAAAAAATGGGTAAAAAGTAAATTAAACATACATGAAACCATTTTTAGGATACATGGACATGGATGATAACAATAACCCCAGTAAATACTTACGAATAAGCAATCTCTGATAAAAATGAGATTTGCGAAATTATCCCTTACCTTAGGTCCGATTTTCTTCGTAAGTGTCCAAACCTCCTGTATAATGATTTAAATAATGTTATTGACTTATTACAGAATCATATTAATTGTTATGATATCATATATGGTTCACTTATAACTTTATATTACCCGTTCTTTTGTAAATTCCATGTTAAAGAGCGTTTTGGGTAAAATCGTTTCATTTGTCGTCCGTGTTTTGACTTGTAATTATTCATATGATTACTTAGATCATGATTACTCACATCCAGAATGTAAAACATGATTTATATATAATATATATTCATAATATACATATATATAATAGATTGATAAATGGAAAGAAATACACCGTTCATGGAGACGATAGGCCGTACGTACGCATCAACGTTGTTTTTGTTTCTTCATTGAATTGAATGGAATTAATTGGATCACATACATATATATAAATATACATAAATCCAGTATCATTATTATGTAATATATTTCATGATTACTTATTATATATACTTTATAATCATTTATGAATGGTTAATCATTGAGAATGAATCTCATCGCGTCGTGGAGACGGTATTCCGTACGTACGCACGAGCGATGATATCGTTTCCATGATCATGGAATTTTATTGGAGTGTATTTATACTATTACAGAATCAATATCACTTCAAAATAATCATATATAGTTAATATTTAAACCATTATACTCATCCAAGTAAGGTGGTGGTGGAAAATAGATTACACCACAGCGTGGAGACGGTATTCCGTACGTACGCACGCGTGGTGATTTCCATTTTCCGTAGGATGGATAGATGGTGAAATAGGGTTCTTTCATAATTATAATAACATATCAGTATATTAGTGATACTGATGTTATTACTTCATAATGAAACAACTAAATAAGAATAAGTGGAAGAAGAAATAAAGTTGAAAGAATCGGTAACGGACATTACCTCTTCTTTGAAGCGCCTCTTTGAGATCTCCTTTTAGGGCACTAAAATTGGTCTTTGAGGAAGACCAGAACCTCTATGATGTTTCTAGGGAAGTGGAGAAGAGAATTTTTCCGGGGTTGTCCGAGCATGAAGGCTCAAAGTGGTGTGAGGAAGAGAGTGAGGGGGTGCCCCTTTATAAGGGAGGAGAGGGGCACCTTTGGAATAACTAAAAATACTATTTTATTATAAAGCCAAATTAGGTTTTAAATAGCTCCAAATTGATTTATTTAGAATCTAAGGTGGGGATGGGTAGATATAATCTCATCAAATAAAATTTAGACAAGTTTATGTTCCTATTATAACCTTATCATTTAGATTTAGTATTAAGTAAAATAATTTTACTTTTACCGTGTCTTCTTGTGTTCTTATACTATAAGGTTAATAAACATACTATAAGAAGCCAAACGAACCCCAATATATTTATTATTAATATATATAACCTTATCTAAGACATTTAGCCGAACCTTAGATTTTTAGGAATAATATAACAATTACTAATATAATATTTGTTTTAAAAACTATTTTATGTCAATTTTGACACTATTTAGTAATTGATTATTGTGAAAATCATAACAGAATGATTAGTTCTAAACAAGTTATTTAAATCAATAATAACATGTCATATTAACCTATAAAATTAGTGTAATTCATAAAAAGTCTCAAATTACATTTATTTGGGTATTTATAACATCAATTATGTCAATATTTTATTAATAAGATAATTACTGCATCATCTTTGTGTCATAAATAAATTAATATTTTTAATGTCTAAAAATTGAAAATCAAATACAATTATGTAGGAAATATTTTTAGCTTTCTAATGAATATTTATAGTAGAATTGATATTATTTATAACCCTATATTAAAAATTATATACTTATTAAACATTGATTTTAACTATTTTAACCCTTCTTTAAATAAATTAATAATAAAGGTCATAATCTAATCCAAATGGGCCTAAATGGTCATATTTTATTTCTATGGTTGTTTTTCGTCGAATTAAACTTATCCAATAGAATTAGGACATGTGTTAGGGTATTCATAATATCATTTTTACCCTTAATTGCCCTATTTACTTTTAACCGTGGTAAATAAAAGTAAAAAGTTACTATTCACCAAAAATTATTTTCATCTCATTGAACCACATTTTACTTACTGACATCAACCGTGCCTCTCATATTTTTGAAATTCCTCTCACAGAAGCGGTAAAATTATGTTTTATGAAAAATTCATTTTTTTAACTACCACTTAGTGGTTTCACTATTCATCAAAAAATGAAAGTTCCCAGAAAAATACCAAACATTAGGCCTAAGCTATATTTGATATTTTGAACTCAAAAATGATGTCTA
The DNA here is from genome assembly GCA_963277665.1 of Viscum album. Taxonomy (NCBI): domain Eukaryota; kingdom Viridiplantae; phylum Streptophyta; class Magnoliopsida; order Santalales; family Viscaceae; genus Viscum; species Viscum album. Next base: position 340,160,953 of record OY728134.1, on the reverse strand, counting down.
TTTTACCAAATTCAAAACATATCAGTTGAATTAATTAATTTATAAATTAATTCCCATCTTCAAAACAAATAGTGTGTTCTTAAGAGATAATAACTATCAAAATATTGACACTTGTTTATGTCTGGTTTAAATGTGAAATTACATCCAACTTGGGGACCCCATGGAGCCCCTCCTCTCATCTTATAAAAGGCCCCCACCTCTACCACCTTATTCACACCTTCCAAGAAATTTGGCTTGGCCAAACTCTGCCCAAATACCCTCTAAACATTCATCTCTTCATCATAGAAGCCTTACCTTAGGCATAAATCTCTTCAAGGAACCATTTTGGTTCAAACTAAGGGGAGTTACCCGATTTAAAGGTAATGTATTCTCTTACGTTGTTTTCTTTTATTTTGCTTCTCCAACCCACTAAAATATTTTTATTCTTTTCTTTTATAACAACACCAGTATCCTCAATATACTTGGATTTTTTTATGAGAAGTATTTTATTTAAACTTATACACACCTTCGTCTAATGCTTAAAGAACATCCTGTTTCTGTGGGTGGCGAATTACTATCTCACAAAACGATGATTGTTCAATCTTCTTTTAACACCTATCATGGTGGCCATTATGATGAAACTATTTTTATATATGATATATTTTATGTTTTTGTTTTCCTTATGATTATGTATTTTTCATTTATGGAATACCTTTATGATTTCCATTATGGGTAAACGGGATAATTTCATTTTAGGAAGTGCGGACTACCGCCCCCTCAAAGTGATTTGAATCGTTAATGCCATATGTGGGATGTATAAAGGATGAAGTAAATGATATTATACATGATATTATTCTGGAATTATAGTATACCTTTATATAATTATTATTTCATTCCATTAAATACGAAATAGAAATGAAAGTAGCGTTCATGCGTACGTACGGCTTACCGTCTCCATGAACAGTGCATTTCATTTCTTACCTCTAAATGTTTTGTAATATTCTAAATGCATGTATATACTGGATATATATGATATATTTGATATCTAAATCATGAATATAATTCTAGATATAATTTATATTTCACCACATGAACAACTTGTAATTATAAGAATTTTATTTTTGACTCAAGTACCAAAGATCGACAAAATGACCGTTATTAACTTAAATAATTAAATAATGTTAATAACATGGTAATAAGTGATATAAAAGGAATAATTAACATAAAAAGGTTCTTAATAAAATTGAAATTAACTCTAGTTTATTATTCAAGAGATTAAAGAATGACCGAGTCAAGTCGGACACGAGGTAAGGGAACTTCTTAACCCGATTTCTGTTCTTTGGGTTAATCTTCTACTTTCAAATTATGTCATGATATTTTTATGTATTATCATGTATTTATACTTTCTTTACGTGTGCTTATAGTGAATACACATGGGAGATCTATTCTATTTACAAAATGATCTTTTTATGGGAACTTCTTAACCCAATTTCTGTTCTTTGGGTTAATCTCCTACTTTCAAATTATGTCATGATATTATTATGTCATATCTAGTATTTATACTTTCATTATGTGTAAATATAGTGAATACACATAATAGATCTTTTTTATTTAAAAAATGATCTTTTTAAGGGACTTCGTCTCAATCTCCTTTCATTGAGTCATATTTTGTTTTATACACAACTTTCTTTTATATGGCGTATAAACCCCTTTGACTTTTATGTTTTTTTTTCAAAAGGAATATTTTTATACGAAGCGTTTTACTAAAAGACAAAATGGAATTTTTTTTCATACGTATGCGGCGACAACGACTTCTCTGCTGCCATGACCATTATTTGAGTTTCGGATTCCCCTCCAAGCCATAACTTTTTTTAAATGAAAAATAAATACAAAGTTTTAATTTTCCTTTATTTTGGTATTGAAAATGGTTTTTGAAAGTGTTTTTATTATATCAATGTGTTGTATTGATATCTTGTGATTGAAATGTGGAACTATTATGTTTCCTTTATGCATGTTTTATGTGATATGATTATGGTATGGTTTATGATATTTTTAAACCTATTCATATGAGGAATGCATTGGACTTAATAAGTGACGGGTGGAGCCCGCTATAGCTCCTCGATGCATCGGTAGGTCTCATGAGACAAACTAGTGTTTTGGCACGAGGCCATGACAAAATTTTATTTTTATTCTTGGCATGAGGTCTTGGCTACATGGTTATGATAGTCTGGCATTATGCATTCCATCATTATGAAAGTGGTTATTGATATTGCATGTGATTATTCAACCAGTAGAATATCCATGTGAATAAGTAAATGGAATTATTTTATTTTACTTTTGCCATATTATTCTAAAGTTCAAGTTTAAAAGGATTTTTTTTTAGTTATACATTGCCTTAAATGTTTATGTTTATTTATGAAAGATTTCGCTATATTTTTATCCTTACTGAGCATCTGATCTCACCCCTTTCAATGTTTTATTTTTCCTAGGATGTGAAGAAATATTTTATGACTAACCTAAAGGGATAGTATGAAGTGGATAGAAGTGTGGACTATAGAGACTATGTTATTGTGATTTTTTACTTTATGAGGTAAAGTAACATTTATGAATATATCTATTGTTTCCAAGTCTACTAAACTAATCGGTCTTTCGAGACTTGATCTTTTGTGATCATGCCAATGTTACGCAATAATGCACCGACTCTGGGTAACTGGGGTCGGGGCGTTACAATATACATACCTAGTTGGATGCACCGAAACATATAATGGAATAATAAGAATAACTAGTCATATTAAGCCCACAATACAAGAAGGAAAGAGTTAATAATACAGCGAAAAGTACATCGATATGCTTCCATTGAGAGAAATTTTTATATAGGATAATATCCTGGTCTATATAGACCAACTATAAGAGTAATCAGTAGACAAACCTATAAATCTAAACAACCAACTAGAAGCATTATCACCTCTCTAGAATCTAAAAGGGGGACATCCACCACTTCTAGTATAATGTGTTTAGGTAGATCATCTAATGATCAATGGTAGTGGAAACAACCCATGATATTTCTTGGTCTACGTTCAATAATATTTACATGTTGTAAATTAATAAACATAAAATCATACCTTAACTACTGCATAGTCCATATTTTACTCTTTAATGAAACTTTTTAGTCATAGATCAATAAATTAGTAATAAATTACATCAAGACTATAAGGGGAATATACAACCTTTTAGATCCCTGATTGTATCAGGAGGACTCTCAATAACTAAAGGGGTTCTAGTTCCATCACTGGGTGATGAAGAATGATTCGATAAGTAGAGTGTTTCATTATTGTTCACATGAATAAGGGGTACACCAAAGAGAGGTATCCCTTATATTATATAAGAATACTTGATGATAATCATTTAATGAATATCATTATCCATATCATTTTATTGGGTTCCATCTCATGGAATCCATAGATTACGTCCCAATGTTTTATTCTTCATTGATCACATCAATAAATTTATTACACTCCATAAATAAATTAATTCTATAATTAATAAGTGTTAAAACCATGTAAGAGGATGTGGTTGAAAGCATTCTCAAAAATTTATAATCCTAAGATACGTTAAGGGTAACATAGTCGTGTGACTTTTCTTAAGGACTTATTAGCCAAATATCCTAAAGATCTATCTTAAGGATACATTATTAGAATCATTACCTCATCTCTTGATATGAATCACATTAATATAATTATTTAGTGTAAATCAAATAATCTCTCACATTCACAAAGATATCAATAGGAGTTTATAAAAAACATCATAACACTTTTTGAATCAATAAAAAACACTTTTGGACATGGTTTACCAAACTCTATTAATTTTGGAATAAACACTTTATTTTAAACATAATCCTTATCCAAAGGCCTAAATATGTGACCATTTGTTCCATAGTAACATTGAAAATATATGTCAAATCCTTATTCTATAGATATCATCAAAGGGTGGCCTCTATAAAAGCATCTATGATACTTAATCTAATAAGGGGTTTGGTTTGATCCTCATAAAACATACTCATACCTCATACAAACATGTCCAGTATAAGATTTATCAAATATACTGTATTTGTACCTATATAATAGCTATTTGCAATGATATTTATTGACAACTAGACATTAAATAATGTAAATATAGTATAATCCATTCCATACATTGTTAATAATATGAAATTGACTAACATGATTTATGAATACATCAAATGTTATTCATCTACAGTATGAGCTCACGACACATCCCACATCCAAATAGTTTAACACATAACATGTGAATCAACTATGTATGGAATTTTATTTCCTGAGTCTAATTATATTTAGGGTTAGATTTATTTTCACATTATAAATTAAATGAATTAAATCTTGGATGAGCTATAACCAGTGACATGATCATCAAAATACCCAACCACACGATGATTTTCCAAGACATAATATGTTTCTAAAGAAAGGTATCAATGTTTTATGGTTCACACACTAAGTATCTTTCCAACCACTTTTAAACAAAGACTTAAATTAATAATATACTACTAATTATGTTATTGACTATAGGAAATTTCAAGGTATATACTTGGAAGGTAATCCCAAATAATATGTCTTAACTTATTATCTCATGATTCCACTACTCATGATAATCTTAAAAATCATAAAAACCCAAAATACACAATTATTTTCATTGATCAAGGAAAAATAATATTCTTATTTTTATGGGATATTATCATTCCGCTATTTAATTAATGTAAATTATAGAATCCTTGAAATAATGGTAAGTGTGTGCTTCCTTTTATTTAACATAATGATACATTACGAAACCATTACATCAATCTCATGGGTATCATATACTAAGAGACAAAACATTAACCATTAACCTCATAATTATGTTGTGATAATGTTTTTGTTCATGGATACACTACATTACATTATGTACCCACCCAATATATCATGGAATCATCCATCATAAGGATATATCATATTATACGGTATTTATTAACGTTGTATTTATTCCTTTGGTGAGACTGAGATTACTTAGCCTTAGTAATGGATCCATTATTATCATAATAAAGCTAAATCACTCCCTTTATGATAGGAACCACCTTTAATTTAAAAGTGAACTTCCTGATCCAAAAATATTCCTTCATGGTATCTGATACAATGATTTATTATGCCTATGTTATTGAAACTTCCATAGTGTCCTATTTAGAATGACTGTAAATGATATCTCCACTATTCAAGAAATAAATAAAACCCTAGTGAGATTTCATACAACATCTATTATATTGGAATAATGAATCTATGTAACACTTTAAATAAATAAAATCCTCTTCTATGAAGACAAATAACATATCTTTTGTCCTTATCTAGTGCAATAGGATGTTCTTCACAACTATATACTTACTCTCAACAAAATTATATTGATATCTAATTGTCATTATATGATCAAATTTTATATCATGTCAAGTGCACAACATTATAAATATGATAGAACCTATAGAATATACATAGGTAATTATATCCATCCTCTCTAACTCCTGGGAATGGCCTTGAATCCTCCTAAGATTCATTCCATATAACACTGGTAAATATCCCATTTGGAGTTATCCATACTAAACCTCTTATCACTTTTCTAATGTATATGTCCTAACTGAGTCTAAGAAACCTCGTATATCTGTCTTTATAGATCTACATACAATATATATAGTCTTATTAACCCATTAGATAGAACATAATTCAATGGTATTGTTTTAGTCACTAGAGAATAACCCAAGAATTGAATATTAATGTCACAGTAACTCATAATCGAATGAACAATGTCCAAAAAGGTATGATTCCTCCTCCCAAAATAACAATTCCACTATATTATTATATAAAAATGGAATTACCTAAAAATTCCATAACCCCTAATATACATATTTAATTATTTCCTCATATATTCACCACTTTGAACTAATTAGAAAATCATAAAACTCTTTCACAATTTATTCGATACATTATTTTGAAATGATTGTGATTTTCAATAGATTAATGACTTTGTCTCATTAGAAACACATATCTGTACCAACTGAAATCATTATTAAAAGTAATGATGTACCTAAAAAGACTACTTGATTGAGTTATCATTGGTCCACATACATCACAATATATGTTATTCAATAATCCACTAGCCTTTTCACTTCTTCTTCTAAAAGGATGTGTGGTCATTTGATTAAATAAAAAAGATTTGTAATTTTTAAATGATTAATATTTTAATAGTTCTATCAATCCATCTTTATGGAGTCTTTATATAAATTTCTATTTTTCAATATCCAAGGATACCATACCAATGGTATGTGGGATAAAAATAAACAGTTGCCTTTTATTTTAATGGTTTTCATTATGATTGTCCACATCCTGGATTTAAGAAATGGTTATAATATTCCGAATGTAATTAAAATTTCCATTCATATATTTAAAAAATATTATTATCAATAGTGAATGAAAATCCCTTTATATCTTAACAATATATAGAAATAAAATTTATATTCATGGAGGGAACATAATAATACCTCTATAATTATAGAACTAGTACATTTGGTAAAGTCAAATCATAAGTGTCAAGTTATAATGCAACAACTCTTTCTTTATTAAAGACATAAAAATCAACTTCACTCTTTTATAATTCCTTCATATTATTCAGTATGTTTTTATTAGCACAAATGTATGATGCACACTAGGTATCATATACCCATGAGTTAGAGTTGGTGAAATTGGACTCTATATAATTCACATTGAGTTGATCAAAATAATTCCCCTTGAGAACACATATTAACCACATATACTAATCAATAATTTTCAAATAGGTCATACCTATATTTTTTTGTAATATGATTATAATGAAGTAAGCCAAAAATATATAAACAATATAAGTATATGGGGGAGTATCATGTCTTATATCTTTTCATTGAGTTCTTTTTATGAATGTACTCCATCTAAAAATGTTAACCTCATACATCATATCCATTTGGTGATCCTTGGCCTATAGTTAACTATGTTTTGATTCTACTATATTATTCCTATCAAAGATAATTTATTTAGGTAGGGCATCATACAAATCATAAAACTTTTAATTCTTGGATAGTATAATAGATAAAATCCTTATCCAAACCCATTATCTGAATCCACTAAAATACATTACTATAGTATCATCACCTTTTGAATTTATCTACCATGTGTTACCCAAATATCACAACGGTATTGGTTACTAAAGCTTTAGTAATGTCTATTTCCACCATGGATGTCAAAAGATAACACATTGTAACATAATAATTGAATGAGACATCCTTTTTGGTTGATCATGGTCTTGAAAAGTTCTTACTTTGGATGGAATCTCAAAAATGGTATTTGAGGGTTTTCATAAAATTGTCACCAAGTTAATATGAATATAATGCATATTAAACCCATTAAATATCATTAATTCTTTAATACATGATGAATTTTTATTTAATATAATGTTTTAGTTTTGGAATATCTATTCAATCCATAAAATTATTGTGTTCAAGCTACATTACTGTGTAACATTATTACATAACCCAAAGTTTTATGTTATTTACCCAAGAATTAAAGTACAAAAATATTCATGCATTTAAAAATGTATCACATGCATAAGGTATATGAAATCTTCATCTCAAGGTATAGAGTATTATGAGATTGAAAATATATACATGAGTAATATCAAAGAAATAGATATCCAACCCCTTACCTTTCAGGGACAAGGTATAAGCCTGCAAGATGGTGGGTAGTCTACCCCCAGTCCCTCTTTTTGGGGAGACTTTAATCAAGAGGGTATTCAGGAAAATTTTAAAACATAATACTCAAAAATAATTTTAATCCACTATTTTCACAATCAGAATTATAAAAAATATCATAGGTCCATGTAACATCCTCTTACTGCTTTTAGATATTTCAAATCCCCCACTTTTTACCATGATTTGGTTTGGTTTCATTTGGGTTTGTTTTGGGGAAAAAATTAGAAATTTTGAAATTTCTAGGGTTATGCATATTTTTAGCAAGGTTTTCCAAACCATTCTAACCAAGGATATGTGTTTTTTCACAGTTGGTGCATGGTTTGAAAAACTGTTCACCCAGTTATTAGAAACTATACATCTAAATAAAAGGGGAAAATATCTAGGGCACACAGTTTTTCTAAACTATGAGGATCTATGTATATAACCAGGTGTATGATATATTTTAACCCAAAAATAATTTTTAAAATCTATAAACCGAACTTTTAAGTCCCTAACGAGACTATAATAACATATTTAAAATTATTCTTTCTTTAAGGGTCCCAAAATCTTTTCTTGTCCCCACTAAACCAATCCAAACAAAATCGAATCTAGGAGAACAAAGTTCAATCTTCTCCCAGTAAGTTTACTCTTCCCATTATTTATCCCTCATTCCATCTCTTTTCCTCCCTATTGATTTCTAGATCTATGTGTTGGACGGAGGATCTAATCCCAAATGTCTTAAATTGTAAACCTAGGTTTGATTCTTGGATTCATTTGTTGTCTTTCTTTGTTGGTGAATCCCAAATAGGATTTGGAGTTTTAAGATCATGTGATCCTGAGGTAGGTGGTTCTATTTTGATTAGCCAATTTAATTAACCCTAAATTTATTTAATTGATTAAGTTTATTTAAATTGAATATATCATATTTTATTCTTTTCGAAATTTAATTTTTGAGTTCCCAATTCCATTTAATTGAGGGATTAGGATTGGAAAATTGGATTTTGGCATGGAATTTGGGGGAAACCCCCCCCCCCCCCCAAATTCTATTTAATTAGGGTGTAATTGTAAAATTGATTGAATTTGATGGAATTTAAATTATTGAATTTAAATATGTGAAATTCATGGTAATTATTTAAAAATTTAATTGTTGAATTTAATTGTAGAATATCAATAGTGAAATTTATTTGGTGAAATTGATTTCAAATTGGTATTTGTGTAAAATGTATTTAAATGGTTTTTATAGACACCTTTGTGTTTTATCATGGTAAAGGATTTTTTTATTACAAAATCTTGTGTTGGGTTTTAAACTGAAATTGGAATTTTTAAATTGAAGAATCGAATGAATTGTATTTTACTAATTATTAAATAAAATAATTATTGTAGTGCATTTCCCATCATTGATTTTTTATTAGATAATATGCTAGCCTTAGGTGCTTAGTGAGTTATTTGGAAATCACTATATGTTTCACTGCATTCCATAATATAAATGAATCACATCACATATCCAAAGGTATGATGATGAAGTCACCCTTGGTCATACTAAAAGGAAGTGTGTATATGTATATTTTCGTGTCATCTTGAGTGTTTGGAGTCCTATAGCCTGTAAATATCATACCTTTTAGGAATATGACCATCTTTAGTCTAGTTTTTATTTTAGACGAATATATTTTATTATTTTAAATTGTCTTACATTTTGTCTGATTTAAATAAACTATTTTATATAATATTTTGAATTAACCCATTTGTTTAAAGTATTTTCATCTTATCAAATATAAAGAGTGATTGGTTAAGAAATATTTTTGAAATTCCAATCCTATATATTTAAAAATAAAATCTCTTTATTTTGTTAATTAAATGTTGGAATATTTTATGGAATCCTTGGTGAGACCATACTAGGATTTTATCTTACACCCTACCTATGCCTTCGGGTGCTTGCAGATTATCTTCTACCAGGTTAGTGCTAGGTAAATCACCACTTGTAGGTGGTTTCAGTTGTTGATCTATGGACTTGGAGAGTTATTTATATTGATAATTGGGTTATTTATCATGATTTATGGTACTTTTATGTATTACTTCGAGCTTTTATTCCTTTTTTACTTCAAGTACACTTCTCCCTGTAGAGTTTTTCCTATATGAATAATTTTTTATTTATCTTAATTTCACAATGTTTGTGTAAAATTCATTCCCTTCTTTTTTGTATGATATTATGTGGTAGTCACCAACCCATATGTATCTATAATTCCCTTCATACTATTTGATTGATAGCTCGGTTATTGGGTTACCAAGGCACTCGTGCTGGTTCATGACCAAGTGGTATCAAAGATCTAGGTTGAGCTTCTTATCTTGAAGTCTGTATTAATTTGTGAAATATTTTTAGGACCTAAAAGGTTGTTATGACTGAGTTTCTAGACAACACTCACAATAAAAACCATAAGTAACCATGGGTGGTTTGGGAAAGAAGACTTTAGTATTAGTTCTATTTTTTTCCCAACTTTATGTTTTGATAGACTGAAATCAAAATCTTGTTTGTCTATCTGTTGGATTTAATCTCCTTTTTGTTGTATTTTAGTATTAATCTAATGTCTTCCTTTTTTTATAATGATATTTTATATAATTATGCCTCTGTGAATATGTGAAAATTGGATCTAGGAGGAAGCTAACAGTGATCCTTAGTGAGAAAATCATCTCTTGGACATGATTCTTGATGTGGTGATTGTGTGTATTATCCAAGATTTTGGACAGGCACCTGCAAAAAATCTCATTAAAGCTCTTGTTTTTTAAATCTTAATAGGAATATCTCCTGAATCATTCTGAAGAATTCATTTTCCAGAATCTAGTAGCATCTAAGGGCTGAAATAAACCTCAAGAGTCTAAGTAATGGTTGAGTAGGATGGAGCATTTGTTTGGGTTCTTTGAGACACCTAAAAGAATCAAGGTGAAGTGTCTCACTTTCATTCTGGGGGACCAAATAGTAGATAGTGGGACACTATGTGGACAATGAAAAACTATGAGGTATTGGCATGGAAAAAATTTAAAAAAAATCTACTTACTAGTTATTTCCATGTTTGATGATTTTGGCCAAGGATATCGAGTTTTTCAAACATGAGAAGGATGAAAGGACTGTTACAGATTAGTAAAACCATTTTTTTTTATCTCAGGTAGTTCACACCTAATATAGTATCAAATTAGAAGATAAAGGATCAAATTTTTGAGTTGGGAAGTTAATATGATATTCATTCTCATGCTTTCTTGTGGAATCATCCTTCTTATACTGATGTGTTGTATAGAACATTGATGGTAAAAATATACCTAGTGGGTAATTATGGGTTTTTGGGCATTTATTTGTCTCCTAGTGGTAGTGTGAATTCATCTAATAGAAATAAGAGGAAAGATGATTCTCATGGTGATTCCCAATATCAAAGTTTTTCTAAACCTCTTGGAGTGCCTAGAAGAGGCCCTTTGATTTTCTACCAAATGTGGAAATCCAAGGAATTCAGAGAGTGTTTCACTAAGGCACCCAAGGTATGTGGTTCTTGTGGAAAAATATTTCACCTATAAACAATAATTCATGTATATTTAACTCCACATAGTTTCAAAGGATCATTAACACCTTCAAAAACTGTGGGCCAGTCAGATGCTTCATGTACAAAGGGGTTCTAGCAACAGTCATCTAGAACGAAGCATCTTCATGGAGTGGAAGATTCTCTATAGGAAGTGGATATGAATCCAGTGACTGTGATTGTGAGAGGTACAATCACTATATATTCATCATTTGTGGCTACATTATTTGATACTAACGTATCTCATTCATTTATTTCAACCTATACTATTAATATTCTAAATATTTCTACGGATATTTTATCATATGTCATGGATATTACTACACTCATTAAAACAAAGAGAGACTAGGGTCTATGTAGTCCTCCTTTTTATTTCCATCTTTTAGATGATGAGCTAGCTTGGTGTTTTCTATTTCTCGACATGAAACCACTTGACATCATTTTAAAGATGGATTTTCTCATCTCCAATAAAGCCCATATTGGTTTTTATCTTTGATGGGTCTCATTTACTACACCGGATGGTGTATACCATATATTTCAATGAGAATGGGGCCAATTTTCATGTAGAGTCGGACCTTCTTATTTGGATTTGGGGAAAGTAATATCATTTTTTTATCTGGAGTGGGTATCCTTGAGTGGTGATCTACCTCTAGTTTTTGCCGAGTTTCCCAAAGTTTTTACTTCTGACTTCTCTATTTTCCCACTATATAGGTGGTTTATTTTTGGTTGATTTAGTGATTTCTACTCAACTAGTTTCAATTATTTCTTACCACATGGAATCGGTATAAATGAAAGAGCTATGGACTTATTTAATTAGCTTGTGAAGAAAATATTTATATAACCAATTGTGTCACCTTGGGTGGTGCCAGTTCACTTTTCTATGAAATCTGATAGTACACTCCACCTATGTGTTGATTACTGAAAAAAAAAATAGAGTCATTGTAAAGATAAAATACCCATTATCACAGATTTTTAATATGCTTGATCATTTGAATGGGAAAATTGGTTATTGAATATCGACCTTTTATTTGGATAACATCAGTTCGGGATAAAATAATATAATGTTCTCAAAACTGACTTTTGGATAAGGTATGCCCATTATGAGTACCTCATCATACACTTTGGTCTAAACAAAGATCCTGATGTTTTGATGGATTTAATAAAAAATATTATCCATTAATATCTTGATACCATTATGGAATTATTTTTGGATGGCATCCACGTTTCCTCTATGTATAAGAAGGATCATGTTCATCATCTGACATCGGTTCTATAATTATTGAAAAATCATCGACTATATGCCTAGCATTTAAAATGTGTTTTTTGTATTTGGGAAGTGAAGTTATTAGGACATGTGGTGTCTAAACATGTTATTTTAGTTTACCCTAAAAATATGAAGGCTTTTATGACATCTGAACAACCATAAAATGTTTTTGAAATGTAGATCTTCTTGGGTCTAGCAGGGTATTATCACCAGTTTTTTAAGGACTTCTCAAAGTTGGATTCTCTAATGAATTCACTAACTCATAAGGGGGTAAAGTTTTCTTGGGGTGAGAAATGTAAGAGTTATTTTGTTAAGATGAAACTCATTTTGACTAATATGTTGGTGTTGACTCTTCCAGAGGCTGGGTAGGGCTATGTGGTATTCTATGATGCATCAATTTTTGGATTGTTTGGATTTCTTATGTAGGGTGATCATGTGGTTGCTTATGGGTCTCTTAATATTAGGACACATGAGAATAATTATCCAACCCATGACCTTGAACTTGAAGATATGATGCATGCACTTTATAATTGGCCACACTACCTTTACAAAGAAAGTTTTATTGTGTATTCAGACCATAAAATCATGAGTTATATCATCTCTCAAAATTATTTACATCTTCTCTAAATACATTGAATAGAATACCTACAATCTTTCTAATTGGAAAATTATTATACCCTGGGAAAAGGGAATTTCATCACATGTGCATTGAGTAGGAAACCTCCATCATATACCATGAAAAAATCTTCAGAAGAGAGTATCTTTTTTACTCTCTATGCACATTTTCAAATTTGAGTCCATAAATTAGAGGCAAGGTTGCTTTGGAAGCTATTCAACTGACATCAATCCTTCTCAAGATGATTCTTAAAGAACATCAGCTTGATGGTGAGTTCATTATAATTATAGACTACAAAATCCCAGGTAAATAAAGAATATTACATTTTCATATTTATTAATTTTGGAATTAAATATTAATTTTACTTTAAAAGGGTTTCTATGTTCGACAGCATACCCGATACGCAACAACAGGTTTCTTTGAAATCTTATGTTGCACACTAATAATTTATTATTATTTAAAATGGTATTTAACTCCAAGACATTGTTTTTGAAGGAATGAACGAAACTAACTATAATATTATTGTACATGTTTTTTAAATGTATTTTCATTTATCCAATAAAAGTTAGAGGCTTAAAATGTAAATGAATGTAATTGTAACCATAATTTACATTAAAATGTCAATTGAGGGCCTTTTAATGGAGAACCCTTTTTAAATTTAGTTTTGGTCACTTTAATACATTATATATGACCAAATAAAATCCTTCTTTAGAATCGGGACATCAAAATTTACTTTGTGTAAATTTTTGGAATTTTTCCGATAAAGTTCAGTTTTTAATGAATAGTGAAAAATATTGTATTTTAATTCAAATGTGCCTTTTAATATAATTTATTTATATGGTTAGATTATCTTTTTAATTTTATTTAAATTTAAATTAAAATATAATTTTACCATTTAATCCATTGTTAGTCATTTGAATTAATTTCACTTTAAAATTGGACATAAACAAGTATCAATCTTTTGGTAATTATTGTTTCTTAAAAACACGCTTTTTGTTTTGATAACATGAATTAATTTTAAAATTAATTAATGCCACTTATATGTTTTTAATTTTAAAAAATAGACATCATTTTTGAATTTGGAATATCAAATATATCTTAGGCTGAATTTTTGATATTTTTCTGAAAAACTTCAATTTTTGTGGAATAGTGAAACAGCTTAGTGGTAGTTAAAAAAACAGACTTTTTCATTTAAATGAAATTTTACCACTTTGGTGAATTGAATTTTAAAAATACGACATACATGGTTGTTATCAAGAAGTAAAATTTGGTTCATTATGATGAAAATAATTTTTGGTGAATAGTAACTTTTGACTTTTATTTACCGCGGATAAAGGTAAATAGGGTAATTCATGGTTAAAAGAATGTTATAATAATTCAAAATTACATTAACCCTTGTTAAAACCTTATTTTTTGAGTCATTAACGACAATGGAAATATTTGGGTCGATTTTGGAACCCCATTGAGCCACTTGGGAGTGATAATGACAATTTAGATTAATTAATATAATGTAAAGACAAAATTGACATTAACAAAAATATTTTAGTAATTAATTTTTATATGTTGTTATATAAGTTTTATTTTTGACTATAAATATTCATTGGAAAGATAAAATTATTTCCTACATCATGGTATTTGTTTTATAATTTTTAGACAACAAAGAAATTAAATTATTTATGACACAATAGTATTTACCTCATTAAGAAATGATTTAAATAAATAAGATTATAATGATTAAAATATTATCCAAAACATGTCCAAGTCTGATTGGATGATTTTATTTCGATCACGAGTCATCTTATATTCATCTTTAATGATTTTTGGACCTTTTGAAACTGAATATCATTATATAATAAAATAATACTTTCACACTTTCCTAAAGAGCCCCTCCTCTCCCTTATAAAAGGAGACCATTTCTATCCAATTCCACCCACATATAAAGCCTTTTGGCTCGTCCAAACTCTGCCCAATTAAGCTCTCTACATCGCTCTCCTCTTTTTAGAATCCCTACCTTAGGAATAATGCACTTCAAGAAGTCCTTTGGTTCAAACCAAAGGGAGTTACCCAAATTAAAGGTAACTGTTTCTCTTAATTTGTTTTCTTTTATTTTAATTATCCAACCCCTAAAATATTTTTATATCTTTCTTTTGTAAGAAAAAAATTATACTAAATATACTAGGATTTTGTTATGAGAATTATTCTAGCTACACATACACACACCTCCATCTAATGGATGAAGAACATAATGTTTCTTTGGATGGAAAACTAACACCTCACGAAACGATGATTGTTTGATTATCTCCTACCACCTCTCATGGTGGACATTATGATAGAACTGTATTTATATATGATATATATTATGTTTATGGTTTCTTTATACTTTTGTATTTTCCTTTTATAGCACGCCTTTATGGTTTCCATAGTGGGTAAATACGATAATCTCATTTTAGGAAGCGCGGACTACCGACCCCTCAAAGTGATGTGACTCGTTAATGCCTTATGTGGGATGTATAAAGGAAATAGTTAATGATATTATATATGATATAATACTAGAATTATAATATACCTATATATCATTAAGTTTTAGTTCCATTAAAAAAAGAAATAGAAATGAAAGTAGCTTTCATGTGTATGTATGGCTTACCGTCTCCATCAATGGTGCATTTCATTTATTAACTCTATATGTTATGTACTATTATAAATACATGTATATACTGGATATATATGATATATATGATATCTAAATTATGAATATAATTCTGGATATAATTAACCTTTGACCACATGAACAACATGTAATTATAAGAAGTCCATTTTTGACTCAACTACCAAATATCGAAAAAACAAACATTATTAACATAAATGATTACATAATGTTTATAATATGGTGATAAGTGATATAAAAATAAAAATAAACATGAAAAAGGTTCTTAAGAAATTATAAATTAACTTTAGTTTATTATTTAGGAGATTAAATAAGGATCGAGTCACGTCGGACACGAGGTTAGGGATTTTCTTATCCCACTTTTAATTACGTGAGATTTCCATTGTTCGCCACTTATTCATTTCATGTGGTGTATTTTGTATTTCCATTTGATATATATTATCATGATTATATTTATATTCAGGGTATTCTGTGATTCATTTCGTGCTTATTAACTTTTTTTCATGTGACTCAGTTGATTACAACGTGGTAAAGGGTTTCATCTCATTTTTTATTCTCGTGAGATTCATGCTATATTTGCCACTATTTCATTTTTTGTAGTGTATGTACTTCCCAAGATTGTAATCTTTGTGTAATATACATTAATTTATGAGTATTTACATCTTAATTATATGAACCTTCTTTCATGTGGCATATGTTTTGTAAGTTACCAAATCGGTAAGGTAACCTTTGACCCTCCTCTATTTAAAAGACTTATTTTTGTTTTGCCTTTTAATTTACATCTTTTTATGTTGGGATATGTTCTTCTATATCCTCATTGATATAAAATTTATGTCTAAGTGATGAGATACCCTTTATTTTCTCATCAACTCATCTTTTTAATTTTAAAGTGACGTTGTTAGGTTGTCGAATTTTTACAAGGGAACTTCTTAACCCAATTTCAATTCTTTGGGTTCAAATTGTACGTATTGAATGTGTCATACAATGAATATGTGTGAATGAACCCTTATTTATTTACACTTAATATCCACTTATATTTTGTGTATTTATATTTTTCACACATTTTTATTTGATTTATTTATCCTTAATTTAAGAACACCATCTTTATAAGGGATTTCATCTCAATTTACATTTCCATTGAGACTTCATTGTTATTATGAACCAATTCACTCTTATATGGTGTATATACTATAAATTTACATATTATATCATGAATCCTTTTATTATAATGATATTATAAAGTTATAATTAAATTTTATTCCTCAATTATTTGTATACAAGTGTCTCACTTTTTGTTAAAAAACTCTTTAACTAAAATATCATTTTAAATGTTTTAAAGATTTATTATACTAAATATATATCATTAATGTCCATGTATTCAAAATGGGTTTTAGGATTTATTTATATGGACATTAATTATTTCAAATGATAATTCATTTAAAAGCATCAAAGTGGTATGGGACACTTTGATTAAAAAAATCACTTTTCAAAAAGTTTTGGAAAATGATTTGATAAAAAATTGTTTATTTCAATATCTTGATTTGATATATTGGAATTTAGAAATGTTATATTTCCTTTATAAATGTGTTATATGTTATGATTATGTTATGGTTATTGGTAATTTTTTACGTATATGGGTGGTTCTGTGATAAACCTAGGGCGGGTGAGCCCGAGATAGCTCTCCAATGCATTGGGTAACATGACAGAGGTGAACGTGATGTTTCTCCTAAGAGCTTTAGGGAATATACCATGATGGGTATTCCAAGTGTAACTCCCTATGTAGATGTGATAGATACAATGTAAGTTTTATATGGATTCCATAATTCACCTTTATGATTTATAATTTTTGTGTGTTATTCATAAATCTTATGATTTCATAAGGTATGTTATGATTTAAAAGTATAGTATTATTGATTTGTATTTATTGATGGGATAATGTTTTCCTTCCTTATTTTATAAACCATACTGAGCTTTTTATGCTCATCCCAAGTTTTAAAATGTTTTCCACTGGACAAAAAGATGAATAGGGTCATGGATGGGATCAAAGAAAAGTCATGCTATATAAAACATGGAACTAAACATGTTTCTTTTTAAGAGTTTTTATTTTATGAAAAAATGGATACTGAGTAGTAGTCTCTACTTGTAATATTCAAGTTATAATGTAATAGTTATAGCCTAATTATCTAAAACTCTAAACCTGAAAAGATCCTCAATGAGAATTATTCATTTAGTTCAATATTATGTAATGTGTAAAGTCGGGTCCTTATATAGACTCTCATTATGGTATAATTATCATGTATTACATGTCATTATCCACTTAGGGAATTCTATGTAATTGGAATCTCTTTTTTGTTCCATTAGCGGTAAGGAAATCTTTAATGGGGGGTTCTCATAACTTCAGGTGGTATGTGCACCTAGAAACCACAATGGTTTTCTATGAACTAAGGTGTCAATTTTGGTGTCTATGTATTAGATGGGACATTGTGGTATTTTTCTCTCATTCCTGTACATGCCAATAGGTTAAGGTCAAGCACTAGAAAACTTCAGGTTTTCATCATCCACTTCTAGTTCCAACTTGGAAGTGGGATGAGATCTCAATGGACTTTGTGGTTTGGTTTCCATGTACTCAAATAAATAATAATGTGATAATGGTTATGATTGATAAGATGAATAAATCATCTCAATTTATACCCATTAATGATAAAACCAACATTGAGGAGTTGGGAAATATCAATGTGAATATATTGTTCATTTTTATGGAGTTCAATCTTCTATAGTAATTGGTAGGGATATTTAATTCAATTTTCACTTTTAGAGAGGCCTTTAAGAGGTACTATAATCTTAAGTCCATTTGAGAATGAATTCCATCTGTAGATGGATTTCCAGAATGAAAGAGATATATAAATACTTATGAAAATGATTTGTACATACGTTATCAACTTTGTAGGGACTTGGGATGACCATATAGGGCAGGTTGATTTTTCTAATAAATATAGTTACTAGTTTGTGATCGTAATGGATCCTTTTTAGGATATGAATATACTTCTTTAAAGATATATTTTTTGTTGGTCGGATATTGGTGAAAGTTCTATGGTTAGACTAATTTTGGTTCAAGATATGATAGAAAAGATTCAGTTTATTTTTTAGAGAATGTTTATGGCATAGAGATGGTATAATTCTTATGTTAATTTTTATTTCAAGATGTTGTAATTTTCAGATTTTTACCAGTTTTTCTTAAAGGTTTCACCTCAGTTGGTTCATCGATGGACTTAAAGGTAGGGAAAACATGCTCCTTGCATTGTGGGAACATTCAAGGTTGTTGAGAAGGTGGTAAAATTTTCATAATGTTTATCACTTCCACTATAGGTATAGTCGATACGAAATTTAATCCACGTATCTTATATATGAAATTATTTATCTGATCCATCTCATGTGATGAGCTATATTAATCTTGAGGTTTAACCTAATTTATCTATGACTGAACGTCCAGCCTGTTTGGTTGAATCTAAAACCAAGGTACTTCATCATAGGATAATACCTTTGGTTCAAGTGCTATAGAATTATGGTTATGATCTCATGAACTGTGGGAGAGGGAGGCATTGATGAGAGAGCAGTAGCCTCATATTTTTTAAATGGAAGCTTCTATGTAGGATTTTTGGAAATAGAATTTTTCTATGGTTGGGAGGTTGTAATATGATGTTACTTTTTCTCAGGTATTCTTAAACCCCTCTTTTTACCATCCTTATGATGGGTTTTTTTAGGTTTTTTGGTGTGAAAAATTGGAAATTTTAAAAGTTATGGGTTTGTACACGGTTGGTGCGTGGTTTGAAAAAATATTAAAACACTTCATACAACCCATACACCTAAATTAAAGGTTTGAATAGTTAGGGTGCATGATTTTTCTAAATTGTGCATCTCTTCCTATATAATCATGTGTATGGGTTTTTATTTATCTAAAATTAAGTTTTAAAATTTTTACACCCCACTTTTAGGTCTATGATGGGCTTGTATGACCCTATTATGGATTCTTCTTCCTTGGAGGCTCCCAAGACCTGTTTTCCCCCTCTACACCACACTGGAAGAGAATATAATCTTGTTAATGGAGTTCTGTGTTCTCTAAATAGGTTTACTCTTCCCATTATCTATCTACAACTCTATCCCTTTTCTTCCCTAGTGTTTTTTAGATCTATGTGTTTTTTAGAGTATCTAATCCCGACTATTTTGAATGTAAAACATTTTTTTGATTCTGGTATTCTGGTTTTATTATTCTTCATTAGAGAATATGGATTAGGGTTGGGATTTTTGATATCTCATGATCCTGAGGCCAGTGGTTCTATTTTGATTGGCCAATTTAATTAACCCTAAATTTCTTGATTTGGTTAAATTTATTCCAATTGAATATGTGGGATTTGATTCTTATGAAATTTAATTATTGAAAATCCAATTCCATTGAATTGTGGGATTTTGGTTTGAAAATTGGATTTTGGCATGAATCTAGATAAAACCACCAATTCTATTGAATTGGGGTGTAATTGTGTAATTTATGGAATTTGGTGGAATTTATATTATTGAATTTAAATTTTTAAAATTGAAGGAAATTATTTAAAAATTAAATTTTTTAATTTAATTTTATAATTTTAATTATAAATTGTTTTCTTGAAATTGATTTCAAATTGTTATTTGTGAAAAATGGATTAAAATGGTTTTGATAAAAATGTTTGGGTTCTATCTTGGAAAAAAATGTTTTTCCTTATCAACCCAAGTGTTGGTTTTTAAATGAAAATCGGAATATTTAAAATGGATAATGGGATTATTTTTATATTAATAATTTTTAAAGTAAATTTCCCATCATTGATTTGTTATTAGAGCACATGAAATCCTTAGGTAGTAAGTGAGTTATTTGGACAGAACTCTATGATTTACATCATTCCAAAACATAAATGTAGCATGTCACATCCCTAAAGGGTTGTGATGAAGTTTCCTTTTCCCTTACCAAATGGATGTATGTCTACGCATATTTTTGTGTCTCCTTTAGTGTGTATATTCCTATAGCCTAGAACTATCATATCATTTAGTAATGTGAGCATGTTTCTCACTTGTTTTTATTTTAAATGAATATATTCCATTCTTGTAAACTTTTTTACATGAATTATGTTTTATATAAAATATTTTACATAAAAAAAATTATTAATACATTTTTTTAAAGTATTTCTATCAATTGAAATTTAAATAATGATTTTCATAAATATAATCTTGAAATAAATAACCAATTTATTTAAAATTTAAATCTCTTTATTTGTTTAATTAAAAGTTGGTGTCTTTTATGGAATCCTTGGTGAGACCTTCCTAGTCATTTAGATCACACCCTACCTATGCCTTCAGGTATTTGTAGATTATCACCTTCTAGGTTTGATCAGGGTTAAAGCACCACTTGTAGGTAGTTCTAGCTACTGATCTATAGAATTGGAGAGTTGTGTCCGTTGGTACATGGGTTATCTATCCTATTTTCTAGTACATTATTATAGTACTTTGTGTTTTTATGGCTATTTGAATTCTAGAAAACATCTCTCTATGGAGCTTTTCGTGTATTGATAAATTCTTTTTTATCTTATTTTTCAATTTTTTGGAATATTCATTACCACTTTCATTATTTATAATTCTAGGTGCTAGTCACCAACCCTTGGGGATTAGGACCACCATTCAAGCTACGTTAGTGTTTCCTTGGTTATTTAGTTACCAAGGTACCTCGGATGGTTCATGACTGTCATGGTATATGAAATCTAAATATTATAATATCTCATATATCATGTAATAGAAGGATCTATATCCATGAAATAATTTGGCATACAAAATATTAATAATTCATAATCAATTTTTAATTATAAATATTTTAAACAAACTTAATAAATAAATAAATTATTTATTTGTTATCCAAAACATGATATTAGAATATGAACTTTTCATATTTAATTTAGGGTATAAAAATCCCTATTTTCTGACACTAACACTTGTCATTTATTTCCAAAAAATAATTTTTTTTTTGTTTTTGAATTGACACTTGAAAATATGTTAACACTTATTATGTTTTCAAGGTGTAAACCCACACTATGTTGTCTCACAATGTAATTTCAAGTAGAGTATTTTACATTATTTTGTCTCACAACACAATTTCAATTAACAGATTTATTATACTTTTTCTGATAGTATTTAATAAAGGATATATTATAATTAAACAAATATTGTGCCCTATACTCCTTGTTATGTTATAAATATAACATAATGTCGAGACATATCTTAAATTACATTATATAAAAGTATAACTTCTTTTCTCTCTTGATATTGCATTTTAAATTAACATATTTTCATTTATGAGTGCCTAAAATTACATTGTCCAATAAAATAAAATTAAGATTATATTTTTTTTATTTTATCATATAATAATCTATTAAGTGGGACGATCTAGTTATGTTACATCAGATATTTTCTTCATAAGAAATTAATGTAAAAAGTTTATTCATTGAATAAAATTGATTTGATACCACTAATGGGTTTGTGGGTAAGCTAATGATCAGTGATAGTGGAAACAACCCATGGTATTTCTTGATCTCTCTTCAATAGTATCTATATGTTCTAAAAAATAGAACATAAAATTGAACATTAACTATTGTTCAATCTATATTTTACACATTGATGAATCATGTTCGATGAAGATTATTGAAAATGAAATCAAAAGTTTCCTACCTCTGAGGGGTTACACCTAGGATTGGATACCCAATCATATTGTGAGGAATCTCAGTAACTTAAGGGGTGTTAGTGCCTTCATTGGGTGATAAATAGTGATCTAGTAAATAAGATATATTCAATATTTTTCACATGAATAAGGGGTACACCAACCAGAGGAAATAATTTTCTTATCTAGGAATCCTTGATTCTCTCCATTTAATGAATATCATCAATCATATCTATCATGTTAGGTTCAATCGTATCGTATCCAAACATTACTTCATATTAGATTTTTCTTCACTGAAAACTTTAATGAATGTGTTCAATGACATACATGAATCAAATATTTGATTCATAAATAATGAAACAATTTAAGTGGATGTGGCCAAAAATATGAACTCAAATTCTTAATCCCAAAATAATATTGTGGTAAAATACTATCAATACCCTAATTAAGGATATTTTAGATATGTATCCTCAATATCTAGGTTAAGGATATATTGGTGGAAATGTATCATTGGTATTCAGATATACATCACATGTATATCACCTTTTAGTGAACATCCAATGTAGTAGCACATAATATATGAGAGTGTCACATAGTAGATGAGGGTGGGCCTAACTCTGTCGGTAATATCAAGGAAGTTAACCTCACTAAGTATCACATAATAGATGGGGGTTGAACATATCAGAAAAAAGTATTCTTGACCCCATAAATTCTCTAATCATCACGCATGATCCTTATTGACTTCTCTATATATATATAAATCATAAAACTTTATATCTCACTACACAAACACTCATAGATGACTAAACAGATCATGAATTAATTAGCTACATGTAAAAACACCCAAGATAAGCTATTTTCTTTCTAGAAACCTATACACTATTAGAAACATACCAAAAACAAAACATATGATATATTTTGTGCCATGTGGTACCCTCTGGGTTTACCATGTGGAATTTTGTGTGGGGTTGTATGTCGTAATAATGTGCATGAAACCCATGCATGTAGCGGTTCATAGGTGCATGGTTCACACAAACATCATAGTGTACTACCCTGGATGGGTCTGTTACACTCAACATAGAATGCCTACCCATCAAACTGTAATGGATTACTCCATGTTTTAGGATATTTCTTGGACAACCCATTAAAGTCCCACGGGACTATGCCAGCATGGTATGGTGTGTTGGTAAATCCCAATAGGTTAGTCCTATGTGGGTCATCCTGAAGGCTGGTCATTCTTAACATATGCTTAGAAGGGGGATATTAGCTGATTCCCAAAGAATGATGACCAACTATCCACTACCCTTCATAAAATATCATTTTTATGGTTGAATCATTCCATGGTCACATCATAATAGTCTCCATTACTATCATCGTCCATCCTCATTTATCAAACTCACTACCACTACATTGCACTATTTCACAATGGCCTTCCACCTCACCATTGTGTGGGGGAATTCCTCCATGCCATTGTTTGGTGTCCCTCTATCATTACATTTCATATAAGTCTTCTATTGTACCACCATCAACCACCTTTATACCATATCTCCATCACACAAAAATCTTCCCCTTCATTTCCCACCACCAAAAATTATCATTTTCTCGATCCATCATTATAAATCACCCAAAAACTTGAAAAGAAAAATTAGAATAAAATTTATACCGTTATATTTTCATTATGTTTGGGTTTTAATAAAAGGATGGGGTTATATTCATCAAATATTCATCAAGAATATACACATTGTGGGAAATGTTGGATAAAAAATATCTAACTTAGGGATTCCATATCAATTGGATTAGGTAAATTAGGCACAAAGATTAAAATTCCCAAATTTAGGTTCTAAAAATCATGAAAGGGGTTTTTGTGAAATAAATGATTCCTGAATAATGAAAATTTCTCATAATATCTTTCCTCAGACTCAATAAGATATGTTCCTTCTCTCTTGTCTTAACCTACCACAAACATGAGAGAAACATTATTCCATACAAAACCAAAACCAATGAAAAATATATTGAATTCTTGTGACTATTATTATCGAAAAACCCAAGAAAATACAAATGACTTTACTAATAGCGTCTAAACTCATGTTTACAAACTAAAATCATATATTCTAAAATATGTATATCATGATTGATTTTTTTTCTATTGGTTGATGAAAATTTTTACTCATATCCAACTAAGTATTCATAATATTCAAAATCCCATTCCAAAATAAATATGTGAAATGTGGATCTATATTAAATAATATTTTTTTTTTAAAACATTAAATATTTTGTTGTTTAATTAAATTTAGTGTCTAATGTTCTTGAGTTTAATTTTTAAATTAATTATCCTAGAGATATGGATTGTTTCATTATAGTTTTTAAATAATTAATGAGAGAATATTTTTTTGAAAGAGATTAATTGAAACCAGTTCAATTGGAGTATGTTAAATGAATTAATTGGTTATAGATATCTTGGGCTAATTTAGAGAATATATCTAACTAAAATTGGAGATTATAATTTTCTTGGTTGATAAGGTTTTTATGGTGATATAATTATATTATATTAAAGGGTTTTCTGAGAAATATTTAATGATGGGATATTTGACATATATTTAATATTGTGAAACTCTATTAAATCATTAGATTTTAATAATAGGTTAACATAGTTAAATTTTTATAGATGTTAATGGAATGAATATTAGAGGTTTGAATTTGAAGCAATGAAAAATAGACTAATAGAGATGGAAGGAGAGGGGGAAGTCATTGTGATTAGAAATTAAGGTAATATTTCTCTATTTTGGAGGGAGTTATGTGTGGATTATTCAAGTATAAAAATAAATTAAAGGAGGATTATATTTTTAGAATAATAATTTCATGTTCTCATATTTTTCTTAAAGATATTATTTATTTATTGAAGTAAGATATTATCTATATGTTGTCAAAGGATGGTCATTTGGTTGGATTATAGATGGATTTTCAAAGGTTTTTTCTTAAGAGATGTAAAAAAAATTAGAACAAAGTATAATAACCCATTATTAAAACCATAGGCTATCATTTTAATCCTTTTATCTCTAAAAGGTGAAAATAGAATTAAAATATTTTACATGGGTTTATGCCAAATGAAACAAGAGTCATTCAACTATTTAGAAATTTACCCTCTAACCATTCATATTAGACACCATAGTGGAAATAAGATATAACAAGTCGTGATAAATGGAATGGGGTTCATTTCACTCACAAAAGATCATGTACAATAAACTCAAGAGTTACATGGGGGTCATGCTATTATTACATGGGTCAGGCCTATTCAGTATGGGGGTTATGCCAAATGTGAAAAATCTACACTAACCCCACATGAATTTTAATTTTAGTTCTTTGTGTTTAATAACTATGGTTCATTTGAAATTAATATGACAAGGCTAGGGCCTTTTACTTAATATGATAATCATCTTGAGTGATTGTAGATAATTATAACGAAATCATCTAAGGTGGGTTTATTCAATTTCTTCCTCAGTTAGTTATAATTCTATTTCTTATTATAGATTTTTTCATAATAAATAATTTAAAATGGAATTTTTTTAATATAATACAGGTAAAATTGATTTGATGAAATTTTGGTTAATCTAAATTATTGATAAATGGAATTGGTTACATAAATGAAATAAATTAAAGATTAGTTTTAAAAATCATGGGAGTTTGTTTCTGAAAAATGTGTTTTTATCAAAAAAAAATTAAATTAAAGATAATTTTATAGTGGAAATTTTTATCAATTGAAATAATTTGATAAAAATAATTATTTCTAGACAGAAACTATTTTAATGGAAATATCATTGTAGAATTGTTTTAAATATCCATCTTCATAGTGGAAAGACCCACAATAATTCATTTATTTGAGTGAAGATTCACTAAAATTCTACTATGATAATTTTATTTTAGAGTATAAATGGTTTTATATTTAATTACATTTGTATTTTTCATGGGAAATTAAATTTTTGCATTATGGTTTAATAGATAAAATGCAGGAATTTGGTATGTTTATATGGATGGAAACTCTAATAACTATATATTGTTAAAAAATATTCATTTGTTAAATTGATTAATAATTATATTCATTATAAATGGAATTGGTTACATGGTTTGGAATATATAATTCATGGGAATTCATTGGATTTATTCAGGAAAAAACAACTGAGTAAACTGATACTCACCCCCACCTGCATATTTGGGTGTGTGTGTGTAAATTAAAAGACCTAACAAAATAAGTCTTTTAAAAAGAGGAGGGTGAAAGGTTCCCTTACCGACTTGGGTAACGTTAGAAACGTACACCCCATGAAAGAAGGACTGTGAAACATTGAATTAAATACTCATAAACGATTGTATATTACACAAAGAGTATAATAATGGGAAGTACATACACAACTCAAAGTAAATGGTGGAAAATGTTGCATAAATTCCTCGGGAATAAAAGTGAGATGAAAAATCCCTTATGAAAACTCGCCATCCTAACGGTGCCACATAAAACTTACAAAAATGGATTTATGAGATCAAATAGGGTGTCTCATAATATGAACATAAAAATTACATAATGAGTAATATAAAAGAACATCCCCAAACATAAGAAATATGAGCTTAAAATAAATTACATAAAAGAGAGTACTTAAAAAGAAGAGAGAGGTAGGATCTCTTACCTCGTGTCCAACTTGACTCGATCGTTCTTTAATCTCCTAAATAATAAACTAGCGTTAATTTATATTTTCTTAAGAACAATTTTCATGTTCATTATTCCTTTTATATCACTTATTACCATGTTATGAACATTATGTAATTATTTAAGTTAATAACGGTCATTTTGTCGATCTTTAGTACTTGAGTCAAAAATAAACTTATAATTACAAGTTGTTCATCTGGTGAAATATCCATTATATCCAGAATTATATTCATGATGTAGATATAATATATATCATATATATCTAGTATATGCGTGCATTAATAATATTACATAACATTTAGAGGTAAGAAATTAAATGCACCGTTCATGGAGATGGTAAGCCGTACGTACGCATGAACGCTATTTTCATTTTTATTTCATAATTAATGAAATTAAAACAAAATGAGATATATATATATATTATAATTCTAGTATAATATATATTTTATATAGGTCACATAATTTTATTAATTTCATTCTTTATACATTCCATGTATTCCATGAACGAGTCACATAACTTGAGGGGGCGGTAGTCCACACTTCCTCAAATGAAATTATCGCATTTGCACAACATGTAAAGAATAAAGGTATGTTTTAAATATAAAATACAGAAGCGTAGAGAGGAAATAAATATAATATATATCATAAATAAATATAGTGCCATCATAATGGCCACCATGAGAGGTGGTAGGAGAAGATAGAACAATCATCGTTTCTTGAGGCAGTAATTCGCCATCCACGGAAACAGTATGTTCTTTAACAATTAGACAGAGGTGTGTGTAAGTGTAGCTCAAATAATTGTCATAAAAACTTCCAATTATATTAAAGATACTATTTTTGTTATAAAATAATGCAATAAAAATATTTTAGGGGGTTGGATACGAAAAATAAAACAAAAGAACTTAAGAGAGGACATTACCTTTAAATCGGGTAACTCCCTTAGGTTTGAACCAAAAAGGTTTCTTGAAGAGATTTATGCATAAGTTAAGGCTTCTAGGATGAATATAGGGATGTGGAGAGATAAAATGATTAGATTTTGGTCAATCAAAAGGCTTGAGATGTGTGGGTAAGGGGTTAGAGGTGGGGGCCTTTTATAAGAGGGAGGAGGGGAACTCTTGGTATGTCTTGAAAAGTTACTTTATTATAAAATGATTTTTGCATATTAAAGTTCCCACAATTATATATTTCGAGGATAAAGTGAAAAGGTTTCGAAATACACCCATCCAATAGGTTTTTTACATGTTTATATCTTATATTTTACCTTATCTTCTCATTTTATTTAAATCGTTCATTAATGAGGTAATCAATGCATCATCATGGTGTCATAAATAAATTTATTAATTTAATGTCTAAAAATTATAAAAAAAATATGATATAGGAAATATTTTTATCTTTCCAATTAATATTTATAGTAAAAAATATTACTTGTATAACCCCATGTAAAATTTGTTTTAGTAAAACAATACATGTTTGTGACATTTTTATTTTAACTTTAAATAAAAAGTTATTAATGTCATTTTCTTACCCAAGTGGCTCCATGGGGTCCCCAAGTTGACCCATGGATTTTCTTGGTAGTCCATGACTCATCCAATATGGGTAGAACATGTTTCAAGGTCATTTCATATTATTATAACATTATCTTTAACTTAAATTACACTAATTACCTTTAATCGCGATTAATAAAACTTAAAAGTTACTATTCACCAAAAAATTATTTTAATCCCATTGAACCACATTTTACATCCTAATGAAAACTATTTATGTCGGTTTCTTGAAATTCAAATCACAGAAGTGGTAAATTTTCATTTAAATGAAAAATTAGTTTTTTAACTACCACTTAGTGGTTTCACTATTCATCAAAAATTGAAGTTTTTTAGAAAAATACCAAAAATTCACCCTAAGATATATTTCATATTCCTCTTTCAAAAATTATGTCTATTTTACAAAATTCAAAACATATAAGTTAATTAATTAATTTAATAATTAATTCCCACTGTCAAAACAAATAACATGTTTTTAAGAAACAATATCTATTAAAAGATTGACACTAGTTTAAGTCCAATTTCAAAGTGAAATTAATACCAATGACAACCATTGGATTAAATTGTAAAAATATATTCTAATTGAACTTTAAAACCAATTAAAAATATGGTATAATAATATAAATAAATTATATTAAAAAGAGGTTTTGAATTAAAAAACAACATTTTTCACTTATTCATTAAAAATGAACTTTATCGAAAAAATAACAAAAACATACACAAGGTAAATTTGGATGTACAGATTCTAAAGAAGGATTTTATTTGGTACAATATAACATATAAAATTTTCAAAAGTGGATTTTATAAAGTTTCTCCATCAAAAGGCGGTTAATCAACCTTTTAAAGAATATTAGAATATTTACGCTTAAAATTGGATTCATTCGCATTTTAAGCCTCTAAAATTTTTGGAAAAAAGTAAAAATATTTGACAAAAATATATAATCATTTTGTAGTTAGTTCTTTTCATTCCCACCTTTACAAAGGCTAGGCGTTAACTACCATTTAATGTAATATTATTTAATTATTAGTGTGCAATATAAGTATTCAAAGAAACTAATTGTTGTGTATTGGGTACGCCATTGAACATAGCATTCCCTTTAAAGTAATATTAATATTTTATTCACAAATATTAATAAATATGAAAATGTCATATTATTTATTTACCTGAGATGTTACATACTTCCCCCCTTTTGGGAATTGCATCCTCGCAATTTTCATATTGGGCTCGGAAACTTCATTGAAAGTCCCACATCGGAACAAGAGTCAGTAAAACTATCACTTTAAAATATAGAAAGCCAAGTACAAAGGTCACAGTAGTTAACCCTACTAGGATTCCATTAAAGCATGGATATGGAAGAAAAAAACAAAGGGTCATGTTCTGATGGAGAGTGATAGAAAACATGTTTAGGAGAAAGTTAACCACTAGAAAATCACAAACTTGTGATGGGTAAAATAGTATTTGATTCCCCAGTAGGAAAAGTTAATAGAAAAAATTTTAGTTTTAAGTTACTTTTAATTGAGTAATTTATTTATGAGCTTAACTAAATCATAAGTAAACATACTTAATTATCATGTTAGCTTTCAACTTTTACTAGATTTCTTACAAAAACTCATATTTTCTCCAAAAGACGAGTATTTAGGAAGACTTGTTCACATTAAGAGTACTATAATCAACTTCTTGAGAATCACCTAATCCAAAAAAGAGAACTATATATTTCACATGTCTTTAAACAAAAACCAAAACCAAAATTGTTAGTACGAGATCAGATAATCCCCAAAAAGAATAATCCTTTATAAAAAGAAAATCTATTCTTAATCTCCAAAATTTTTCCAACAAAACCCAAAGTTCATCAAAGACCATTCGATAAACAACTTTCCATAATATTATTCAAAGTAATCCAAACTAAGAATTAAACCCAATTCTCCTAAGGATTTAATCACATAGTCTTCAAAGATAAATCTTAACATTTATCTCCAAATAACATTAGTTACTCTTAAAGTCTCATACTGAAAAGTAACTGACCTAATCACATATCCTCCATTATAGGCTAATAATTTCCATAGATAACCCAAAATAAACTTATTATTGATTCATAAAATCATCTAACTAAAAAAAATTAGTCAAACTAACCATGGATTTCATGTAGTCCAGTGGTAGATGATAAATACCAGTTGCACTTTGGTTGTAGGTTCGACTCCCATAGCTTTGTCAGACGCGACGGGTTGTCACACGGTCTGCGTGTTGTCCTTTTTCCAAAACTATATAATTCTTAAAACATTCCCCAAAAAGAGATAAAAACATCAAAAATAACCATATCATAATTTAACCTCAATTTTATCTCATGCCTTTCATTTTACATCATAACATATAGTAACCCATAATTACCTCAAAAGTAACGATCATATAAACCCTAATGGATACCTTTATAATTATTACATGAACTTCCACATTGAGTGGTTTATCTAATACATGATTCATTAGAGAACTCACCAAGGTTCAAGTGTTTAATCACGACTCCTGATATTTGTTTGTGAAAAACCACAAGAGTCCTCGTTGCAACTCCCATATCATTTAGTTGTTCTTTAAGAAAACTGTCAGAGTTTTCTTCACATCCACTGCCACTTTGGTGCCTATTAGATCCAGCCATTTACTAAAACCAAAATGATCAGTGTGAGTATATCAAAAAAATAATCATGTACTAAAGAGTAAGATAAAAAATATGATATAATTATCCAAGTTATCTCAAACTCATTCCAAATTTCATAAATAACAATGACTCTATCTAATGTAATAACCATTGTGGTTATAAAAAACTTGTCACTTATGCTTAAACAACAATATAACCTCTAAATATATCTAGACCGGCCTTTGATACCAACTATAAGCCCCATCCTTAATCATTACTTAATCTTGAGTTATAAAAAGAATACACATTGAGGATCTTTTTAGGTTTAGAGTTTTAGAGAATTTGGACATAACTATTACATCTCAATGATTACAAGGTAGACACATCTACTCAGTTTCAATTTTTTTCACAAAAAATAAACTCTTGAACAAAAGAGTCATGTCTAGTTCCATGTTTTAGACATCATGACATTTCCTTGATCCCATCCTTGACCGTATTCCACTTCAAGTCCTGTGGAAAACATTTCAAAAACATGGGATGATCATAAAAAGCTCGGTAAGGGTTATAACAATACGGAAAGAAAACATTAGTCCATGTATACATAAGAATCAATGAAATCATACTTTACTCATAAAACATAAGCACTTTAACATACCTCATTAAATCATAATATTTATGAATAACTCATACAAATCATAAGACGTAAAGGTAACTTCAGGCATTCATAACATTCTTATGTAGGGAGTAACCTTCATGGTTACATTTGGAATACCCATCACATTATATTCCATAAATCTCTTTTGAGGAACCTTAGCGTTTAACTCCTTTGCATTACCCAATGCATTGGAGAGCTATATCGGGCTCACCCGCCCTTAGTTTATCACGGAACCACCCGATTTCATAAACATTTCCCAAGAACCGTAACATAATCATAAGACTTAAAACATGCATAAGAGAAACATAAAATTTCCACATTTCAATCACAATAGATCACATCATGATATTATCATAAATAAAAACATCTAATAAAATCATTAAGACACTATGAGAGAAATATCCCTTTATTCTTTGAAAATATTAAAAGAAGACATTTAAAAGAGATTTTAGAATCAAAGTTTCCCATACCACTTCAAAACTTTTGAAAGGGTTTTAAAAAATTCATGTCCCTAAAAATAAATCCACAAAACCATTTTTAAAACATGGGCAAGGATGATAAATTATTAAAATAATAAATCTTTAAAACCATTTAAAACAATGTTTTAATAAAAGATTAATTTTCCATTTTGAACATTTAAATTATAAGCCACATGAATGTAGACCATTTTCAAAACATTTAAATGACTTTAGTATAGACATAATATGGATATGGAAAGTTAGAGGGGCTATATATACACTTTATAAAATAATAAATGTGCATATCATTAAGAATTGTCTCAATGAGAATAAATTGAGATGTAATCCCAATCAAGGATCATGCCATTAGAGCAAGGATAAAGAAATGACATAATTTTGTGTGACAAATATAAATACACTAAATATAAGTGGGTACTCAGTGTAAAACAATCAGATGTCATCCACACATATTCATAGCACGACATAATCAAGAATAGAGGTTTAACCTAAAGAATTGGAATTGGGTTAAGAAGTTCCCTTTCAAAAATTCGATAGCCTAACGGCGTCACATCAAATTTTAGAAAAAGAGTTGATGAGAAAATAAGGGGTATCTCATCACTTGAAATAAATTTTACATAAATAAGGATATAGAATAACATATACCAACATAATAAGATGTAAATTAAAAGACCTAACAAAATAAGACTTTTAAAAAGAGGAGGGTGAAAGGTTCCCTTACCGACTTGGGTAACTTTTGAAACGTGCACCCCATGAAAGAAGGACTATACAACATTGATGTAAATACTCATAATCGAAAGTATATTACAGAAAGAGTAGAATAATGGGAAGTACATACACCACTCAAAGGAAATGGTGTCAAATGGATCATAAATCCCCTGGGAATAAAAGTGAGATGAAAAATCCATTACGAAAACTCACCAGCCTAACGGCGCCACTTAAAACTTACAAAAATAGATTTAGGAGATCAAATAGGGTCTCTCATAATATGAACATAAAAATTAAATAATGAGGAATATAAAATAATATCCCCAAACATAAGTAATATGATCTTAAAATAAATGACATAAAAGAGAGTACTTAAAATGAAGAGAGAGGTAGGATCCCTTACCTCGTGTCCGACTTGACTCGATCGTTCATTAATCTCATGAATAATAAACTAGAGTTAATTTATAATTCTATAAGAACATTTACTAAGTTCATTATTCCTTTTATATAATTTATTACCATTTTATTAACATTATGTAATTATTTACATTAATAACGGTCGTTTTGTCGATCATTGGTACTTGAGTCAAAAATAAACTTTTTATAATTACAAGTTGTTAATGTGGTAAAATATCCATTATATCCAGATTTATATTCATGATTTATATATCATATATATAATATATATCTATTAAATACTTTCATTTATAATATTACATTACATTTAGTGGTAATAAATGAAATGCACCGTTCATGGAGACGGTAATCCATACGTACGAATGAACGCTACTTCCATTTCTATTTCGTAATTAATGAAATTAAAACTAAATGATATATATATTATAATTAAAGTATAATATATATGTTATATAGGTCATATAAGTCATTAATTTTATTCTTTATAAAATCCATGTATTGCATGAACGGGTCACATCACTTGAGGGGGCGGTAGTCCACACTTCCTCAAATGAAATTATCGCATTTTCACAACATGAAAAGAATAAAGATGTGTTTTAAATGTAAAATACAGAAGTGTAGAGAGAAAATAAATATAATAATTATCATAAATAAATATAGTTCCATCATAATGGACACCATTATAGGTGGTAGAAGAAGATAGAACAATGATCGTTTTGTGAGGCAGTAATTTTTCATCCACGGAAACAGTATGTTCTTTAACCATTAGACGGAGGTGTGTGTAAGTGTAGCTCGAATAAATCTCATAAAAACATCCTAGTATATTGAAGATACTGTTTTTGTTAAAAAATAATGGAATAAGAAGATTTTAGGGGGTTGGAGAATCAAAATAAAACAAAATAACATAAGAGAGGACATTACCTTTAAATCGGGTAACTCCCTTTGGTTTGAACCAAAAGGGTTTCTTGAAGAGCTTTCTGCCTGAGGTAAGGCTTCTAGAATAAATATAGGGATTTGGATAGATAAAAGGAGCATATTTTGGTTGATCCAAAGGCTTGAGAGGTGTGGGTAAGGGGGTAGAGGTGGGGTCCTTTTATAAGAGGGAGGAGGGGAACTCTTGGAATGTTTTGAAAAGTTACTTTATTATAAAATGCTATTTGGATATTAAAGGTCCCAAAATTATACATTTCAAGGATAAGGTGATATGGGTTTTAAATACACCCAAATAATAGGTTTTTGACAAGTTTAATTCTTATATTTTACATTATATTCTCATTTTATTAAAATCGTTCATTAATGAGATAATCACTGCATCATCATGGTGTCATAAATAAATTTATTTATTTAATGTCTAAAAATTATAGAAAAAAATACTATGATGTAGGAAATATTTTTACAGATCCAATTAATATTTATAGTCAAAAATATGTCTTGTATAACCCCATGTAAAAAAATGTTTAGTAAAACAATACATGTTGGTGACATTTTTATTTTAACTTTAAATAAAAAGTTAGTAATGTCATTTTCTTACCCAAGTGGCTCCATGGGGTCCCCAAGATGGCCCATGGATTTTTTTTTGGTCATCCATGACTCATCCAATAAGGTTAGGAAATGTGTAAAGGTCATTTCATATTATTATAACATTATCTTTAACTAAAATTACACTAATTACCTTTAATCGCGATTAATAAAACTTAAAAGTGACTATTCAACAAAAAATTATTTTAATCCTATTGAACCACATTTTACCTCCTAATTACAACCATGTATGTTGGATTTTTTAAATTCCAATCATAGAAGTGGTAAAGTTTCATTTAAACAAAAAATTAGTTTTTTAACTACCACTTAGTGGTTTCACTATTCTTCAAAAATTGATGTTTTTCAGAAAAATACCAAAACTTTACACTAAGATATATTTAATATTCCGAATTCAAAAATGATTTATATTTTAAAAAATTAAAAACATATAAGTTTCATTCATTAATTTAATAATTAATTTCTGTTGTCAAAACAAATATCATATTTTTAAGAAACAATATCTATTAAAAGATTGACACTTGTTTAAGTCCAATTTCAAAGTGAAATTAATTCCAATGACCACCATTGGATTAAATGGTAAAAATTTATTCTAATTTAATTTTAAAAACAATTTAAAATATTATCTAATTATATAAATAAATTAGATTAAAAAGATTTTTTCAAGTAAAAAACATCATTTTTCACTTATTCATTAAAAATGAACTTTATCAAAAAAATAACAAAAACATACACAATGTAAATTTTGATGTCCAGATTCTAAAGAAAGATTTTATTTGGTATAATATAACATATAAAATTGTCAAATAATGGATTTAAAAAGGGTTCCCCATCAAAAGGCAATTAATCGACCTTTTATAGTATATTAGAATATTTACACTTAAAATTGGATTCATTCACATTTTAAGCCTCTAACATTTATTGGATAAAAGTAAAAAAAAAATTCATATATAATCATTTTGTAGTTAGTTATTTTCATTCCCACCATTAAAATGGCTAGGTGTTAACTACCATTTAAAATAATATTACTTTATTATTAGTTTGCAATGTATGATTTCAAAGAAACTCATTGTTGTGTATTGGGTACACCATTGAACAAAGCATTTCTTTTAAAGTAATATTAAAATTTTATGCAAAAATATTAATAAATATGAAAATTTCATATTTTTTCTTTACCTGGGATGTTACAAGAAGCCTTTATGTCCATTGAATTTGGATCCTAGGATCTATAGTATGGGTGTGACATGTTGGTGTTTATTAAAAAATAATTCGATGATTTTTTATATAATATGAATAGGTGTGAGTCATCTTCCTTTAGTTATAGAGGATTATGGTATTGAGTAATTTTCAACTACATTTCCAATACATGTTTTCTTCAATGGTTTTTTGGGATTTTATTTTAATTTTATAATAAAATACGATTCATTTTAAATATATTTTTTTATTAATGGAAACTATTCCACAATGATAACTTGGTATCACTATACACTACTTTCCAGCATATGGAGATTAAGGAATGAAATTGTGGCTATTTGGAAATCTGGTTCATGACATGGGGTTTATGTGATAGGTATGATTCATTAAAAAAAAATTTCAAGGGATCATTTAAAGTTGATTCTTGGGATGTCAGGTATTCATGGATATTAAGATAATTGGTACACTATAGGTACCCATAAATAGGCATTGCTAGCCCTTATAGGTTCCTATAACCATAATTGGTTGTGATTGGAAATGTGGTCATGCATCATGGTAGGAATGTATAGAGATGGTATAAATGTGAATCATATTTTTAAATGATTTCATTACATCAAAGTATTATTTTTGTAAAGGTTTTAGATGAATTTAAAATTTCTATTAATTTTGGAAAAGATTTTGGTTGAAATTTTATAAGAATTATTGTGTGAACATTAATGAAAGGAAAAATATTATTTTTAATAGATCCACATGTATATAGATAGAATTATATGTTTAGAGTATAAAATATCTTAAAATTATGAGTGTATGAGATATATATATATATACCAACTAGTTAATATTGGGTTTTTTGGAATTTTAAAAATTCCATTATTTGTAGAGTTTGTTCATAAACTAGAAATTTGAAATGATTATATGCCCATCTATGAGAAAAATACAAGTATTATGGAAATAACTTGTGATCTTTTGAAATTCTTGGTCAAATAAATTTTGTATTTTTGGGTATGAAAAAGTAAGAAAATTTTAAGGAAGTTAGTTTTGATTCATATTTTTAGAATCAAAATCTTCTCATTTTTAAGTAAGATATGGCAATGTAAGAAGATGAATCATATATATAGATAAACTATATCATCTAGTTCTTACAAAATATGGTTATATGAAATGTTAAATTTTATATTTACATGTCTGAGGGAGTATCTAATAATTGGTGTAAGATCAATATTTCATAATGACCTTGGAATGGTTTGTGTTTAAGAGTATGTTCAGTCAAAAAAATTACTTAGTGGCCTTGAAGATAAGGAAATCCTAAGAGTTTTAGAGTTTGGGTAAGGGAACGTGATGGTGCTAGAATATTATAGTCTATTTTAAAATCTAATATACATTACACCAAATTTGATTAAAATTTAAAAAACATAAGGATAAATTATTTGAGGTGTGTCTTCAACCTAATATTTGGTCACATGTATTCTTTTTTACTTTACCCACATATGTAGTGGTGTTGAAAGGGGTGGTGATGAAATAACATAAATGATGGATTATAAGGGTGTGGAAGCTTTTCTTTGTAATAAAATTGTAGTAAATAATTTCTTGAGTGGTCAAAAAATGATGACAGATTTTGAGACCCAAGACACAATACGAGGGGGTGAATGAGGTTGTTAGTAGTTTTGACCATTTCTTTTCCCCTTGTTTTATATTCTTATTTTAGGATCTTTACCCCATGTTGTAAGGTTTAATTATCAAACCTATTCAATTTAAAGAATCCAAAATTCATATCATTCAAATTAAGTAAAATATGAAATAACACTAAGATTTTACTTTCTTCGCCTAAAAGGGTACTCTAAGAAGAACACACCAAAAATGTGTAAGAGTTCAAGAATAGTAAAACTAATCACTATTTTATTACAAGGATTAATAAGGGATCACTAATAATTTATTTTCAATAACTCTCCTCCAATATACTCTTTTCTTCTGTAGAAGAAAACATTGTTTTATAGACTTTAGGGTATCTTCATGATCTTCATGGTATACATCAACTTTTTATATATTTGACCCCAAATGAATGGACATTGATCACCAAAATGATTCTTTTTTTTCTTTTTCAAAAACTATATTAGGCCATCTCCTCATATGTGAGGGTTGAGTCTATATAATCAACTCAAATGGTAGAAACAATTATTCTTCAAATAATCAAAATTTCATTACTAGAATTATTCTTCATGCTTCACATTGTTTTGTAGAAAGATATATCAATGAATAATATAAAATTAATTATCTAGATACTTATTCCTTAAATAACTATCAATAATTATTCATTATAAACCACTTATTTACTTCATATCATTCTTATTATCGTTATACAAGAACCAAATATAATGATATATGTCTGCCCATATTTTGATCCCTCTCTTCTCAGTTCTTATTAAATATTATTATATGTAGTGAAGCTCCAAAAACATGCTTGTTTCAAGATAAAATTTATAACATGGAAAATTATCTTATTTTTCCTTAAAGAATAGTATTTTTAAATGGGTTCATCTCACCTTCAAACTATTTCATGAAATTTATACACATGAATTTCTCACTATATACACAACAGCCTATGGTGTAGATCACAACACATATATCCCTATTATCCTTGATCTATCCATAACTCATGTGTGATAATTATATTTTAAATTTCAAACAATCTCACTAAATGTATACCCATTATCCATAGCCTCTTAAAATATTGTTCCTTTTCTATTATTCAAGCTCTATATTCTCAAACATTTAAATTTCCTTATAGTAATCAATAACTCAATCCATAAAATCTATCAATATATAATTTTCACACCTTCCTTTAAAATAATAAACCATCATTAAAGGACTACATAAAACCATTAATATCATAGAAGGTATATGTCCACATAAAATCTTTGATTACTGTGGAAAGATAATCTTGGAAAAACTTCTTAAATAATTGAAATATCAAATATGAATTAGTATCATATTGAATTTGTAAATATTGTTATACAAATAAATACATTAATATTATATCATCAAATTAATTTGAATCATCATTGATTATAATTTTAAAACCCCACAAGCTTCGCTTTAATCATGGATATAGTATGTATTTTTTCGTGAAACTCATATCTTCATGTTGTTCCTAATATATTCATCTTTTTTAATCCTATAAATCTATGGAGATCATGACATTTTATTCAGTTAGAGATTCAAAAAACTTTTTATTAATACATTTATTAATGTTAATCTTAATTTTGAATAAATTAGGAACAATGATGTTACATTTAAATCTCATGTGTTTTAAAGAAACACAATACCACTTATACTCCTTTTCCCATGTCGATTTTTTCGATGTAATATTTCATGGTTTATCAAACTGAGCATGATTCAAGGACATTAAAAATAACTTAGGCTCTCTCTACAGCTAATGGTCTGTCAAGAAGCCCCACTCAATGAATCCTTCTCTTATTGACCACCTCATACCTACCCATTCTAGTGTCGCATCGCACTATCTTTATACTACCCTATCTCTATTGCCTCCTTCAAAATGAGCCATCTTTTATATCATCGATTATCCTAGAATGTGGGTTTCTTTGGTGGACCAATCCTTGATATATTAAACCTAAATTTTTAATTCTATAATCATTAATACTTATTCTGGAACCCCCAATAACTTCATATACATTTTTCACCTTCATCGATGTAAAATAGAATACACACCATCATATATATGTTTTCTAAAATGAATCATGCTACTTCAAAGAGGAACCCATAAAACTCATCCATGAATCACCACTAGTATCAAGTTCCATGAAATTTCTTCATCATATATATAATTTAATATCATTGTTCAATTTATTATTCAACTACATCTTTCTTGGAATATATCATCATAACACAACCAATGTACTTTCAATTATAACTTATAAATTGTCAACAAGTCCAACTAATAAATTCATGGATTTAACAAAAAAATTATATTTTAAAGGATTTAGTCAAAATAAATTTTAGATATTGGATTCATACCAAGGGAGAAGAAATCTTGTGTGATACCAGTGTATTGGAATGACACATATTATCTATTATTTTCAGGATGATCCCTAGAATTTTCATCTGTGTGGGAATCCAAGAAACTTGAAGTTGTTTTATGGGGAATTTAGTGGTGGATATTCAAATATAACTTGTGGATTAAAGATTAATACATAAGGATAAATATATCTCGAACTATGTCTTATAATATGATAGGTAGTAATCCTAAATTGGAAAAGAAAAAAAGAATCAAGGGTAGTTAATAGTGTAACATGTATATAAAGAACCAAAAGAGGGACCTACAAAAATATATTTGGTACTTTAATCATTATTCATTATATAATATATACTATAACTGATATGGTAAAATATCATTAATTATTATATTTTTTAGTGGCATAATAATAAAAATTTCATGTGAAATTAATTTATTATTATATAACGATTACAACACCTCCAGAAGTGAGGATAGAGAAAGGATTTAAATACCCATATTTTATCATTTTGAATAGTGATTTTAGAATATTATGGGACATTTTTGGATCTATATATGAATATACATGAACTTATATTTGGATTTTATGAGAACATATGTTTCAAGAATCAAATCAAATATTATAGAGTTAGAGTTTATTTTAACATACCTAATGAAAGTTTTTACTTTTTTAAGGAGATGGAGAATTTCATATGAGTCAAGAAAGACATTTTGTGAATAACCATGGACCATTATCATTTCAAAAAAACTAAGTTGATTCATTTATGAATGGTTTCAAAGGATAAATCTCATTTTCTGATAATAGTGGAATGAATCTCAGATATCTTTCTTCAATATTTTTCTAGAATACCAATTGAAAGAAACCTAAAGTTATTGATTAAATTATTACTAGGAAGAAGTTCAATATATTTTACATTATATTTCATTGCACCTATGAATATATAGGATTTAAATGATTGATTAGAATAATTTTAAGGAATATTGTTTTTCGAACCAATCATATTACCATGGGAAACACTGGTACTTTTTTCAAAGAAAAAATGATAACGATGGCCTATAATTATGTATTCACTACCAAAAGATGAAATTGGTGATAGTGTAGAATAAGTATAATTATCCCAGAATTGAAGAAATTTTCTAGAAATAAAATGGATCTAAGTTGTTTTAAAATATTAACTTAAGATTAGGGTGTCACCAGTTAAGCTTGAAGTGTGATAAAATTCTATAAATATATTTTAGAAGAAGGTATATGCATTATGAGTTTCAATTAATGAAATTTAGTGATTCTATTTATCCATATAATTTTATGTCCATCGTAAATAATATCTTTAATAAAAACTTTTAATTCCTTATATTGGTGTTTGTGTATTGTATATTTATTCATTTCAGTTCAAATGAAGTTAATAGATGACATTAAATGATCATATTGGGGATTTTTGGAAACTATAGATTGAATTCAATGTTCTGTAAATGTAAATTTTGGATTCAAGAAGTATAGTTCTTGGGAAAATGTATTTATTGAAAATAAATATCAATTGAATAAAAAATATTGAAGTAGTGATATCTTAGGAGCATCCAAAGAAAATTTTTGAGATATGAATCATTCTTTCTCTAATAAGATATTACCATAAATCATTTTTAGTAGTTTTTGGGGATAATATATTGATTTATTTGGGTTTATATGAAGAGAATAGAATACATTTTAGGATCATCTTATAGATTTTATCGAAACATAAGTTATATTTAATGTTTTATAGATATAAATTTTTAATTAAATGAGTAAACTTTTTCATACCTGATATTTAACATTATGGAATTTTACTAGACTCAAAAAAGGTGTAAGTAATGATATCTTGAGCATACTAATAATTTCATTGAGATACAATGCTTTCTTGGGATATCAAGATTTGACAAAATATTTAGTTAAGATTATTGAAATCTTGCATCACTGATGAGAGTGTTTACTCAAAAGGATTTATATTTCATATAGAAAAATTGTGTTAGGATTTTAATAAATTAAATAAATGTGTTAGGATTTTAATTAATTAAATAAAAGGTTTGATTTATCTTAAATATTAATCATACATGATACTACAAAAGGATATTTAGTATATTTTAATGAGAAAATATCTAGCCTAGGATTAATTATCATGTAAAGTAAAATGTGGTGGAGTATAGATCAAGAAAATTACAACCACATAAGAATAATTATCCAACACATGTCTTGGAGTTGGTGGAAGTTTCTTATTCTTTAAAGATCTAGAGACATTTCTAATTTAATAAATGGTTCATGGTGTATTTTGATCATATTAGTATAAAGTATATATTCACTCATTGTTATATGAACTTAGCTAAAATAAGATGGATTGAGTATCATTAGACTTTTGATTTTGAATTGTCATACACACCAGAAAAAGTTAATGTTGTAATATATTTTTTGAGTAAGAAGGATCGAGAAATAAAGGAATCATAGGATCAGTTGTAGATAATGAGCTTAATGGTGGATATATAGCTAGAATCCCATAAAGAGGGAGGCTTTATCTTGATATATGGGACTAACATCATTTCTACACTTTTGGATCAATTAATTGTGGTTCAAATAATATTTATTGAATCTAAGAGGATATATAACACCCTAAATGGTGGTATGATAATTAATGAGTGGTCACTTGGTATAGATTTGATTCTTTGTTTCAATGATAAGGTTGTTCCCTCGTTATTAAAAGAACAATTTAGGAAATAATATCATATCTTTATTATGTAAATTTATAATGCAATAACAAAGAGTTTTAATGGTTTCTAATAGGTTGATTAACATTTAAATATATAAGTAGAAGTAAAAGAAAATATAAAAACAAGATCACCATGGTAGATAATTTGAAACTCGTATAAAACTGGAAATAAATAACGCTACTATAAATACTGCATACCATACACTGAATATCATCAGAATCAACTTTATCATCATATGTTTTGATAAATATCACATAAGGGTATCCAAAAGACACCCCCTCTCTAAAGGATTCCAATGATCGAGATTAATCATGTATCTAATATGTAGGATTCTCTATCCTCTATAGTGTTCTACAATCACATGATGTAAAGGTGAAAGGATAAAGAGAGATTTTGGTTTTAGGTTTGTTGGACTAACCATCATCATGCACACAATCACCATTAATCATATGGATCACATTTATAAATACACAAGGATTTATCACAGGTTGTTGTATTATTTACTCATGTGTTATAACACATGAGTAAATTCCTCAACTATTTTTTATTAAATGTTTACATGAATTGAGTTCCTCATCTATTACATCTTATTCAAATATAATTAATGATATCTTCAGAGGATGATTTATTATATAGAGGTTACAAATATGAAACCTCGTTTCATGCACATTGTGAAAGTAGAGGCAATATCATAAAAATAAAATATTTATGATGTTTTTCAAAATTCTTTATAACATGACATACATTATCATATATGCAATAATTATTTGGGGAATACCACCTAAAATCTATCACTTTAACTAATCTAAATAAAATTGTTTTGTTTCACCATATACTATACCATTCACAATAATTCGTGAAATCATAACTAACCCA
Source organism: Viscum album (assembly GCA_963277665.1). Taxonomy (NCBI): domain Eukaryota; kingdom Viridiplantae; phylum Streptophyta; class Magnoliopsida; order Santalales; family Viscaceae; genus Viscum; species Viscum album. The sequence continues at coordinate 340,116,861 of OY728134.1, read as the reverse complement.
CCTTTGGATGTCTTCAAAAACTCGTTTGGAAAGATATCATTAACATAAATATGTAATACATCATATGAAACAACTTATAAATACTCATCAAAATACTTTCAGATTTACTCAAAAATACTTTTATAGTATCTATTTGATTCAAACTTAGTCCTCATTTTCCAATCACAATGTGTGACCCCAGAGGCCTTTATAGTGTTGAAGAAAAGTATGAATCTATCAATATATAAATTAATGCTTGGAGAATCCTCAAGAAAAGTATAAATTTTACTCAATATATAAAGGGATTTGGAATTATCTCTATCAAAAACATGTATCTCTATACTTATGTCCACTATTGTTCATCATATGAGAGTTTGAAATCTAATATTTTTCCTTTTTCTAGCATAGAAAGTGACCATGGGACACTGTGTATGTCAATACCATATAGGTTACCCAAATTTTCATAGTTCTTTGAGTATATAATGACATGGTTGAAAAATACATCAAATTTCAATCATATTAATTAATGACCACAGAACATGTCACGCATACCAATAGATAAAAACATAATAAGTAATTTCTAGATGCATCTTCAGACACTCTATTCTATCTAAATCGAAGGTTATGATGTCATAATAATCATATGACTTGAAAAATCCCTTATTGGTTTAGCTCTAATTGATGAAATATTTGGAAACATAACCAACCACCCCCAAATTATACAAGTTAGAATATTTACATTCATAAGTCTGTAGTAATGTATGAACGTTGGAAAGCTAGGTATCACACCAACCTCAAGTACAAGGACTCGGATATGAATTGTGTACCCCTTTTTTACAAAATTCATTTATATTACATTTTTTGTCGTATACTTAGTAATCTATCTAATAAAAAATAGGTTTGTACTTCATGAGGATATTTTGTATCGATATATGATAATATTACTCAAGTTAACAGTATCATTTCCCCATATCCTATAATAATCCATGATAAACATCATATTAGGATAACTCAAAGTCATACTTTGAGTGGTAAATTATTGTTTCACTTCATGATATTTATACCAATATATACATATATTTAGACAACATGAAATGATGATAATAAATATATTGAATTTTGTATATAATATATATTCTATAATCTTAGAAAAAATTATGAATATTTAACAAATCCTATATAAACATAGGATTATCATATAATATATAATAAACTTAAAGATCAGTCTTATGAGTGTTTCACATTCCAAGTTTTGGTTAACTCATTACAACATATGTAATTCTTCTCACATATCTATATGTAAATCTAATAAAACCCTACCAATAACTCTTTATTGGGAAACATCTATGATGTAAGAAACTTTTAATAATTGTGATAATTAAGAATAACATTCAAAACTATTCATCTGTATGAACATATACAATATTCCTAACTTCATAACATCAAATTTTGTGATGTTAACATATGTTATGCGCTTTAAAATAGTTCTTATTTTATCATTTTCAACCTTTGAAACCTATTCAATAAAACTTTTCCTTGAAATAATGTAACTATTTACATTATTTTTTACAAGTATATCTAAAAAACATTTAAGATAAGGTGACATTTACTATACTATGATAACTAATGTAATACTTTATATTTCACTTTATCTTCATTTCCTAATCTCATTTATCATTAATTTATATCCAAATTATTACAATGATTAATGAAACCCTTTACATTTTCCATTAACATCATGTCGTAAATTATTTTAAGATATAAAGTGTAATTAATTTTATAATTTTACTAGTGAAATCCTATTGTAAATAGTGATATTCATTTATTTGAGATAATTAAATTAAAATTTCTAAATTTTTCTTTATCATCAGATATCCTAAACTCTTCATGATATTATGGGAATAATCACTTTAATCTTACAATGGTATAAACAAATATTTATTTACTTGAGACATCATTAAATATAAATATACTCCCACTTTCTTCTTATATTATATATTCTTTTCATAATATATTGATAAGATACACATACTGATTTTTTTAGAAAATAATATATATTTCTTCTTAGTAAGAATAATTAACAAAAAACTATTTTCTCCATATCATACATGGTGTTCTATGTGTTTGGAAAATTTTATTTTGAAATGAATACTTTATTAAAATATACCACCTATTGGAGGCGGAAACACATTCTCTTATATTTTTTAACAAATATAAATATAAACACTTTATCTTGGATGAACACTTTTATTCATATCATAGATAAACAGTTATATCCATATATACTTCCCAAATGTTTTTAAAACTTTTATGGATCATAAATTATTTGTATATACATAATCACCTTAGACTTGTTCATAAAAAATATTTATTTTCAAACAACTTCTCTTATCACAATATAAAGAAATAAAGGTATACATCATTTACTTAGATTCAACTGAACATGATAAATTCTTCTAAAATAAAATATTTATTATAGAAACACTTTACATTAATATTTTAATGTAAACTAGGACATCTATGTATTTTCAATTGATTTTTAATACCTATATATTTTAATAAACTTTGTAAAAATATACACTTAGTATCATATAGATTTAAAAATTAACAAATTGATTTCAATAACACTCATAATTTACATGGAAATTTTAGGAAGTTTTAAAAAATCATTCCATTATTTTTGATAATCCCATCATATGTAATTATCACCCCTATTTCTTAAAAATTATACGTTTTAATTCCCTCGACTATCTTCTTTAAGAAACATTGTTGAACTTTTTAACTAGTTTTTTATTCTGATTTTAACTTTTACCCATGTGTATAGTTTATAATATACCTCTGAATATATTAATCATATTCCTAATTCATAAGTATTTACACTAATTTGAGATTATTTGGTAAACATTCCTTGAATTAAATAATATTTTCAGAAAAAAAACAATAAATTAAATTATGAAAAATTCCCCAACTAGAAAATATATATATATATTTTAAGCATCCCATTAACGTATGTTATAGAATTTAAAAAAAAATAAACTATGTGTATTAAAAACACCCATCTTATTGAATTTTATAAAATTTTATTTACACGCGCTTCTGATGATCGAAATGAGATAAAAACATGTATTGATAATAATTTTTTCCTTCTTGAATCATCAAAGTTATCAATACAAATACTAGTTTGTTCCAATACCAGAAAATGATATTTGAGATCTAAAATTCAGTTCTTTCTAATCTTATAAACATTGTATATATTTACATATTTTTTTAAATATATATATTTAATATCATATATTTATCATAATAATTGAAATCTATTCTATAACTAATAAAGCATTAAAGAAACTTTTGGTTTCCCTGAGTCATTAAAATATCCAATCATATTGAATATCATTTGGAATACCAAATCGTATTGAGTATATTATACTAAAAATACTTGATTATTTAGAATTCCCAATAATATTTATTACATATATAATGACCAACAATCCTTTTATAATTTTACAAACAATGACATTGAAACCTTAAAAGGATTATTCTATGCTTCAAAAACCAACTAGATTCACTTATTGAATAATTTCAAAATTTGGTTACATAGAATGTAATTATTATGACACGTATAATTTTTCTTAATAACTGTTATTAATATACCAATACTAGTTGATAAAATTTCTTATGTCACCACTCTTACGAGTATCCTATATTATGATTCTTCTTCTAAGGTATAATCTCAAAGTTCAATTTGGTAAAGATGTTATTAATCTACAAAAAAAGCTTTTATCAGATGAGTTTTGAGTTTTATTATCATTAATAATAAATTTCATTAAATGTACTCCCATTTAAATGATAATACCCTTTTAAAATAACATAATATGAATTATCATGTCAAGATCCATATTTCACCATGATTTGCACTAGTTTTTTCACAAAAATAATGCATGATTGTTTTGGTATGCCAACTTCTAAATAAAAAAATTGGTAAATATTTAGTAGTTGAGTGGATAAATATTTATCCAATCCATGATATTCATAAACACAACTTATTCCCTCTGGTATCATATTATTTAGTGTTTACATGTTATTTCAACCCAAATAAAACACCAAGATAAGCTAACAATTCATAATCAAGGGGTTGTCGTAATGAGATCAACAAAACCAAAATAGCTAATCATTAGTCACTTATAAATTTATTACCATACAAAAGATATCAAAGAAGTTATTGTGGTAATCTCAATACTACCTATATGGATGATTTTTGTCTTTAAAAGTGTTTATTTGTAAGATATATAAAACATATTATTTTTATGGGGTTTTAATCTCACCATCTTATGTCATGTTATTATCTATTATATATGCATGATTCTGGTAATTTTGATTGGAATCATATTCATTCTGTTAAACCAGAATGTTCAAACCATATTGATGTATAACTCTTTACATAATACAGATTTCTATGTCACTCACCTGAAAATAGAATTCACGTATATTCATACATATTAAAATACATCATAAGGATAAGTTATATGAAATCTTTATGTAAATGTTTATAATTACATGTGATTGAAAAAATCAACATGAGTAAGCCTAAAAAGATACCCTATTCACTTTCCTAGAAATGGAATTGGCCTCCATGTAAGTGGGTAGTCCAACTCCATGTCCCTCTGCTTGGGGATACTTTACTCATGATATAATTCTATTAATAATAATTATAACACCTAATATGCATATACTATATTAAAAAACTACCATCAAGCTCATAACACAAAAAAACTAAGGCCAAGGTGGTTGAAAAACTAAATTTTATAACATACCTAACATGTAAATACTTAGATGTATGCATGAGAATCTATAGAATTATTTTTACATATTAAACTAAATAAAACATATTCATTATATAAACAATTTAACATAAATGAATAAATTAGTGAATAACTTTTAAATAAATGAATAATTCAAATATTTACAAATAAGATAACCATTTATGCATAAATCATAAATACTAGTTGAATATAAACACTTTATAATTAAATAAATCATTATAGATATTCCATAAAGATGAACAAAAAAAATTTATGTTAATTCTAATATAACTCTTTCATATTATTTATTATATTATTTTTTAATTGAAATATTTTTTATTTTATGTATTATAAATAATTTTATAATCCAAAATAAAATTATGTAGACATTAAATATAATTTATATATCATATAGTAAAATTCTTATCAAACCAAAATGAATATATTTCTATGATTCAACTAACAAATACAAAAAACATCATTAATGTAAAGAATTCAAAATAAATAATCTTGTATAATTCATAATTTTAAAAATAAATCATTTATATTTTAGCCTTATTATGTAATTTATAAAAAGTGTTAAATTAACCATATGATTTATTACTCGATACATTATTTCAAAATCATAAGTTCAATCATAGAACACGTTAAAAATTATTTTAAATACTAACATTTAATATTTAAGTAATATTTATTAATAAATGAGTCGCAAAAAAATTGTTAATTTATTATGTGTATTTTAATTTAATTAATTAATTAACCCTTATTTAATTAATAAATGTTCCAAAAAAAACATTTTATTGTAATTTATAAAAAAAATAAATTATATGTAATCTTAAGAAAATATAAAAAATTAAGGATTTTCTCTATCGTTATGAACAAAAACCATTCTATAGAAAACATAATTTCATTTAACTTTATATAGAACTATTCTATGTAAGGGTAAATAAACAAACCATTATATAAAACCATTATAATTAAGTGTAAATTATAATGAACCTTATGTATATTATTCTTTATAAGTTAAATTATAATGACCCTTACACAGATTTTTGGTATAAGGGTAATATCAGGTGACCCTTACGCAGAACCCTTCAATGTAGGGGTAACCTTGGATAAACCTTATGAAAAAACCTTATATGTCCATTTGGGAATCATTAAGCCTCACATTAATCCATATATATAAATGTTTTTTATGATAAATATGAAAAACCCTTCTACATAAAGGTAATGTGTTTTATTTGGAATTTAAACAATTTTGAAATATAGTGCACAATTTTCATGTATTCTTCATTTCTCATGAAATATTTCACAAATAAAACGCATGGTATTATTATGATACAACATAAGGGTTTATAATAGGTTGAAAAAAATTTAATCATACAAGTATAAGTAAAATATTCCATAAAACTAGGATCTCCATTAAAGATAATAAGAAACTTGAAAAAACCTAGAAATGAAAAATAGTATAATAAATATTTTTTACCTTACATCAAAGATAATTTGTAACATCTATATTATAATAGAATTAAATAAATATTAAAAAATTGAATCAAAAATAAATCCCCTCTATGGAGGTATCCAACGGTCAATCTGAATCATACATTGTATTTGTGGGATTCTCCATTATCCACGATGTGTTAACATCTCATGATGTAAAGGAGGTAATAGAATGAGAGCTTCTAGTTTGGGGGATTGTATTCTAAGATTCATAATGAAAACAGACAGCCCATCCATCATATGGATCTGAATATAAATCCAAAAGGACACTCCTTAGGTTGTTTCTATAATTTCTCATTTATTATAATGCATGAGTAAATGCTGCAGTTTTTTCACGAAACATTTTCATGAAATGAGTTCCCAATCCATTAGATTTTATATAATTGTCCATAATGAAATATTAGGTTAAAAATTAATTGTGTATATGTTTCATGCATGAATTATCATTTAATTTATGTGGTATAAGTGGAAGTAGTATCATGAAATTCACATATTCATGATACATTTCAAAATTCCATACAATATATCCAATTGTGTCTTATATAGAATAAGGCTTTAAATTGTACCACATTCTAATATATCATTGAATTATAAGGTAATTTTGGTTATTATAAATTCATAAACATATTCTAGTGTTTGTGTCATGATTTTTTATTTTTTTAATAATTTAAGGTCAATCATTAAGGACCTATTGGACTTTTCAACATTTTTATATGCCAAATTGGATGTTTTTAAATATTGTAGTGTACATTGTGGTTGGTTTACCTATTTTACCATGTAAACCTAGTGATATCTCAATGATTATAGACTAACATAAAAAACAATGCATTTATTACCCATTCTTGAAATTTTCATAAAAGAAAGCTTGGGTATGTTATATGAGGAAGAAATAGTGAAGTTTCATAGAGTTCTACCATCCATTATTTCAGATAGTGACCCTCATTTAGCGTTTGAGGTTTTAGAGAGGATTTGAAAGGTTTTTAGGTACTCAATTCGAAATTATTAAATCATATATATCCAATTATAATAAACCAAGTAGACTTTGGAAGACAAGATTCAAGCCTGTGTGAAAGATTTTTTAAGATCATAGGATGGTCATATTTCATTAGTTGAATTATCAAGGATTGATACGATTAGATCCTTTCAAAGAATTGTATATAAGTTCATTTTGATCACCTATATGTTGAGTGTATGTGAGATATAGGTTTCTCTTAGGAAACATTCTGGTGAAATATTTGAGAGAACATATTTTTTTAATTAGTAATAAATTAATTACTTCTCAAAATAGATAAAATTATTATACTAACCATCAGTGATGGCTGTTAGAGTTTTTGTTCAATGATAAAATATTTTTTTTGAGTGTTTTAAAGGGTGGGTATTCAACGGATAATAAAATAAGGAAATTTAGAACCTCATTATATATGTTCTATCAAAATCAATGAGCTAGTTGGGAACATGTATTACCAGTTAGAGTTTCTAATGAATAATGTTCTAGTGCATGATGTGTTTCATATTTCATAATTGATGAAGTATCTACAAAATATACATTATATTATTCCATAGTAATATATTTATTTGGAACCTAACATGTAATTTATTGAAATGTCAATATGTAATTTCTATAAGCATGAAATTGGTTTGAGAGGAAAGGTTTTTTTTATTTGAGTATTATGGTAACATCCTCAAGTTTATGAAGAAATATGGGAAGGGTATGGTCACATGTGATATTAGTTATTAGATATTTTTTAGTAATTGTTAACCCAATAACTTTTTTGGGGTGAAAGATCTAAAGGTTGGAAAAATTATAAAAAACATTATTTTATCTTTTAACTAATTTAAGTGGATGAGAAGTTTCTTATTAACTTATTTTCCAAGGAAAATATAATTTTTATTTATATTTTTTTATTATTTTACTAAAAATACTTTTTGTTATAAAATTAATATAAAATGGTGTAAATATGATATCTTAGAGTAATTAATTAGTAACATGGAAAATTATATCATTAATGAGACATGGGGAATTAAAATGGGAGGTTATAATTTTCATAGTTGAAATGGGTTTATGATGATAAAATTATATAGTTTTTAATGATTTATTATAGCGGTTTTTAATAAGGGGATATTTTATATATATTTAATGGTGTACAATTATATTAAATCTTACTAGATGAATAAAAGTTTGACACTGTGTGGTTTTTATGGAGGGGAATGGAGGAATATTTTAGGTTTTAAATTGGAGTTATGACTAGTAGAGATATAAGTTATTAAGAAGTGAAATTAAGAAAATTTTACTCCATTATATAGGGTGTTATGTTTGGATTATTAATGTTTAAAATTTGTAGAAATGTGACTTATAAATAGAAGAGGTTCATGTCATATTCTCCTCATTGGTCTCTATTTATATTCACCATTGTTGGTAGTGGAATATTTTGGTGTGGTGATGATAGGATGGTGAATTAGATGAATTATCAATTAATTTTCAAAGATTTGTTCTTATGTGATTTTATACTATTAAGAATATAGTAAGATAAACCATTGTTAGACCCTTATGCTCTCATTTTCATATTTCTCACTATTAATTGTTAGAAATAAAGATTTATTGAAATTAACATGGGGTTTTCAAAAATGGAATGGGGTGTGTATCACTCTCTATAAATTTACTTTATTACCCTTATAATTCTATAACTCCTAGGTAGTGAGTTACATAGGTTTGGGTTAAATATAATGTGAGTCAAGCCACTCACTGGAGGATGTGTACTCTAAACCTAAGAGTTATACAATGTTCAATCCATTATGAAATGGTTCATGACTATTCCACATTGGGTCATGTTAAATGTTCACTAGACATTATATACACTATTAAACAATAATTTTATCTCTTTGGGTTCAATGAAAATGGTTTATAAGAAATTAGGATGATGGTCCTCATTGGTTTATCTCATTGTGGTCTTTGTATTGAGCACTTTTTTAAATAATTATAAGGAGTGAATCTACAGTAATTGTATTTCTTTACATACTTGGTTGGTTTTTATTCCATTTTATTTTATTTATTTTATTTTAAAATTATTTATTTAAAATTGATCTTTATTAAATAATAATTATGAAATTGATTTGGTAAAATGGTTGTTTATCTAGATTTATAATTATTAAAAACAAGGACATTAATGAAATGCATAAACTATGGGTTTTAAAATAATTGGATTTGATTTGTGGGAAATTGGTTTTATCTTAAATTATATTCAAATTTAACATATAATGACAATATAAATTTTATAAAGATAAATTATTTTAAAAATAAAATGATTTGAAAAGAGAATATAATTTAATGGTTTTAGAACTAGAAGTATAGTGGTGGAAATTTACTATGTGGAATGGTTTGAAATTTTCATTGTTGTAATGGAAATACCTATATGAATTCATTTTTGTGGATGATGACTCACTATAGGTAAACATGATCGTAGTTGGTTTTTATTATTATTGGTTGCATATTTTATTACTTTTATATATCTCATGGTACCTTAATTTATAAAATTATTTTTAATTGATAAACATATAAGAAAATGATATGTTTTAATGAATGGATACATTGATTAGAGAAATTGATTATTGATTATTTTATTCTAAATGGAATTGTCCATATGGTTTGGAATACATCATATATGGAAATTCATGTGAGTGATTCAAGGAAATCCAACTAAGTAATGTGTTATACACCACTACCAACATATTTCAATGTGTATGTAGACATTATTTATTGTGATGTATAAAAGGAAAATATTTTAATATTCATTGAATATTGTTACTATGATCTATGATCATAGTGTAATGTGTATATGTTCAGATGGTTATCATTAGAATATTTTTCTATTCCGAAACAAGAGGTTCTAGTCAACTACATTTAGTTATAAATTAATGGGGTGTGGTCTAGTTTTCTACAACATAGTTGGTATTTTGTTTCTTTAAAGTTTTTCTAGGTATTGGTTTTTTGTTTTAAAATTAAATAAAATTTAATTAACTAATTATTCTTTTTATATGTGGTAAAATAATTCCTTATACATTTCATGGTGTTTATAACACCCATTGTTTCATGTAAATGACCCTTTCATTCAATAATCATGATCATATATAATTTTCAGGTTATGTTTCAACAATTTTTATTATTTTTGGAATGTTTTAGAGGGTTTTTTGAGGTTCATGGTTTGGTAAAGGTTAATAGAAACCATACACCATCGCCATAAAACTATTCAAGGGAAGAAAGTGGGAATTGGGTAGGAATGGTTTTTTCAAACTGTGGGAGTGCCTCAGGGAAACTATGATTCTTAAAATAGTGGTAGTTTCACATTTGTTGCATGGTTTTCATAAATTTTAAAGCTATCTATGATATGTGTGTTCTTATGATAGTAGTGTCACACAGTTGGTGCATTATTTTTCTAACTATACATCCTAACCATGCATCATATAGTTGGACCTCCATAAAATGTTGATCTAATACAAATTAAATCTCAAGACCCCATCTAATAACATATTCTATCCAAAACCCAAATTAAATTTTCTCCCAACATTTAAGAGATATTTCTTTTCAATACATAATAATTTATTAGGAGAATCAATGTGCATTAGAGGTTCGGATTCATCAATAATTCATTGTTCTTCTTAGATATATCCTCCATCCCAATCATAGAATCTTAAATCCAATATATGGTGGATATATTAATGTTCTTGGATGGGAATATTTATTTTTTATCATTATATTTATTTATGTAAAGTATATCCATGTCTATATCTAAAATTATATTTCAATTCTTCATTTTCTCCAATCGTTATGAGGTAGGTGGATTCTCTCTTATATCCACATGATTTAAAACTTAAGGTATTAGTTTCAATTAAATGTTTTTATTCAAATTGTTTTCTAATACTAGTGTGTTTCTTAGTGGAAATATTTATTTCTATTTTATTTGGAAAATTAATGGAAATTGGTTAGATTTCAAAAGAACCATTTGGTTTATAATTTTAAAATATTGAATTTAAAAATAAGGTTTTTATTTTTGAATTCATGGAAGTTTTTTATTTATATAATTTTCAGAAAGAAGGTTTTGGGGAATTATTTTACATGGATTTTGAAATTCATGGTTTTCATGAGTTCGATTTCCTTATACATAATCCTATGGATGGGGAATGAGCCATTTGGGGCACCTAGTATTATTCCCCCTATGATGACTTGGTGTATGAATGAGAGACCCCTCATGAGTATGGAACTGTCACCTAGGAATACATGGTGTGTGTAGAGATGTGGTTATGGGTATTAAAAATTATTATAAATTTTTTTTATTCTTGTTTATTTCTTTCCATGGAAATTTTTTTATATATTTTTTACAAACATTTTTTACTACTTAAAACTATTTTATATAAATTATGCTAAAATTTTCTTTCATAATAGTGTGGGTTAAAATACATTGGGGAAATCTTAATAAGTTTAGAATCATCCCAACATGGGCTCCACTATGTGTTTATATATTTAATCTATTGATACATAGTTAAATTCAATGTATCTTAGTTATTTTGTAATTCTTCTTATTCCCATTGGCATGGCTTGTGGAGTAGAATCTTATATCTTAGGCATGTATTTATTGGGTTTATGTCATCTAGGAGTATTGGATCAGGGAGTCTTGTTACAATTTTCTAGTTATCATCCTTTTGTATCATCTTTTAATCTAATTTTGTAAAAAAATTCATCTTTAGAGTTTTATTTTTGTAATTATGCATCATATAGTGGTTTTTAGGTGTTATTGTTTTTTTGGGTGTTTATTCTATAAAAGGGGAAATCATCCCCCAAATTCTCTTGAGGAACTTGGAAGTTATTATCATCCTTTGGTATCTTGGGGATTTCACCAAAGTCCTAGTAGCACACCTTTCACTTCTCAAGCCAATGAGAAGGGGAAAAATGTTAGAGTGTCCCTCAATACTAGTTATCATCTACTCGTGATCAGGGAATATGATTGAGGAATAGTATTGATCTAGTTTAGGTACCAAGATTCAAGTCCCTAGGTCAAAACATTACATTTTATCTTCCAGAATTCTAAAAACTTATTTAATATTTAATTCACCCAGATATTTAACATGATATGTTCTCTGAATAGGCAAGAAAAATACAGAATTCATGAAACAAACCACCACTATTAAAATAAAATCATGATTCTAGGATTATCTATGAAATCCATCTTTCAAATCCATGGAAATATCATCTCACTTCCCTAAAAATAAGTTTAAATGTTGAAATACCATAGCTAGTTATTATTTTTATACTCTCATCAAATAACAGATTAAAAATCATGATACATACTCAGTTATCACTTCCATTATACTAACCCATTAAAATATATACATAACAACATGACAGAATTTTATAATTACAATATTAATCTCCCATATTGGTTAATGAAAGTTCTCCATGACTTTATTCATTTAATACATTGTAACTACCACTCTACCCCTAAAATAAATATTTAGGTATTACATAACATTTTACTTATTAGTTGTCTCTCCATATTTTAAAGTGTCTTGTATCCCCTTATACTTGAAGTCAAAAGTATTGACTCTCTTACCCATTACAATATCATAGATATCACATGTAATATGGATATAAATACTCTATTCTCATTATATTCTATCTCCATATATAAATTTTCTAACATTTCTATCAACTTTCTTTAATCTTCAGCTTCCTTAACTATATGATTCAGATTATTACTAATTATAGAATCAAAAATGGAATTTCCTTCCCTAGAAACATATTAATTTTAAAATAAATTTTATATGACACATTATCCCCCTTATATTCCTGAAGATGTGATACCACTATAATAGGATATACATTAAAATAATATGATTGGTATATACCATGAACTTCTCAATAAAGAGGTAATGTATCTAATTATAAAGGTATTAAACCTGTGTAAATAATTCTAAGTCATGTGTACAGTAATTTTTCTTGATTGGTTGTGAATTTCTAGATCTATATTCCCTAAAAAATATATTTAAACAATAATATATCCCAAAACAACTACATAAGAATCATAGTACATTGTTTATTCATCTACCAGTTTTGGGAAAATAATAATTATAGTTGATGTAAGACTTTTATTCAACTATTTAATAGATTCATAACAATTATCATTCCATTTTTACTTGACCCCTTATAATTCATGGTCAAAATAAGTGAATCAAACTTAGATAAATTCTTAATAATTTTCATATATTCAAAGAAGAATTTATTTTTTAATAAACATATTTGGCATCTCCAAAGACATCATGTCATTCAAATTGTTAAAGTCTATAAAAATTTCATAATTAAAAGAAATATTCCATTGAAATTTACTTCTTGAATTCATAAGTTACATTTAGATATATTTTTATGTAATTTATGCACATGAAAAATCCCCAAAATGATTTATAAATATCTTTTTTAGTCTACCTTTCATTATGATTATATTATAATTTAATCTATGAAAATTTTCATAAAGGTTCCTAAATACTTTTGTAAGATTCAATTAATCAAATATAATAACATGATAGGGTAATAAGTGGCTCTAAAAGGTAAAACCAAGAACATATAAGGTTTATCAAGACTTCAAAACATCATATTTATTATTTCATATTCTCTTAAACTCAATTAATGATATCCTTACCAGAGATCAGTTTTAAAAAATTATTGAAATAATTTCCAATGTTTAAATAGAAGATAAATATGAGTTAAATTTTATTTTTTCATTATTGTCATTATATTTAACTTGTATTTTCTAATATACAGCCACAAATTACCATAATCCCTTTAGGAAAATTACAATTTTTTTTCCAAGGTAAAATTATTGGCCTAATAAATCCTTTCTTTTCTAGTTCATCCAATAGTGACTTTGGTTCACATAATTATGTTAGTTAAATTGGCTAAGACAGAAGATAAAATGTATTATTTATAGAAAAAACTAAAATAGATAATTCAATGTCTCTCTTCATAGTAAATATTATCACTTCCTTATGAAATATATCAGGATGCCAGCCCACTACCAATGGAAGTTTATAATAGCTTCCCAACTCCATTGATTCAAGGACTAATAGCATAAACTATAATAGATGAATCTAATGGAATGAATTATTATACCACTATTACTCAAATTGATATCCCACTCTCCATGAAATAAAAATTTATTATTATCTTGAAAAATAAAAAAAACATAAATTTAGACAATTAAACTATGGATTCATTCCATCTTGATATAAAATTCATATATTTTCGTCTCAAGGACTATGAAATACAACATGATTTTAATATAACCAATATTTATCATAAATAAAGTACACTAAAACCCCTACTAATACATTCTATCAAAAGGTGTATAAATATTCATGGAGTAAGGAATTAACTCCACTCAAAATTAGAATGGATCCACTACTCATATGTAGGCCTATAGATGGTCTTAGGGACCCACAAAACCAGAGGAAACTGACCTAAAAAGGCCTTATTTGGCCTATTATTTTTATCCTAAAGAAAAAATGTTCCACATTCTCTAATTCCATGAAATATTTTTTATTCCTAGATTAAATACTGTTTAAATTTTTTGTTGTAATTATTAGTGTATAGTTTTGTGTTATTTTATTTTCAACTAATGTCAACACTTGTCAGAGTTTAATTCGTATAGATTAAAATCTAAAGGAATATTTTTAATATATTTTGAAGTTGTTGTAAAATTTTTTGGGTTAAATCATGGTGTTGGAATGAGTTTAATTGAAGCAGTAATAGCATATTCAATGCTTGGTCACCATATTTTTTGTGGATAGAACCACTATTCTAATGGCCAAGTGATTTTTGGGGAAAATGAATAATTAATACAACTAGAGTTATAGTAGACTTACACCAAATTTATAGTAGTAGTTACAAAGGATCGGTTTGGATGATTAATCTTTAGTGTCCTTTTAGTGGTACCCAATGGGGTTTTGGTAGTTTTTGATGAAAATACATATTTTGTTGTATTTGAGGACATTGGAAGATTTGTGACCCCTATGAACACTTAGATTCAAACCATAATTTGCATAAACCTAATATGTAGTGTTTTTATGACTTGGAGTGATCAAAGGGATTAAATTTGAAAAGGTTTTGATAGAGGTTAATAGTGGGTAGTTTTTTTTTGAATTTGAAATATAAAATTCAAAAAAAAAATTAGATATAGAGTATGAAAGTGTGTGTCACATGAATTAGTAAAATTATAAAACATATAGATAGAAAATAAGAAAAACAACGATGTATTTGATTTTGAAGATTCAACATCAAATCAATTCTTGAAGTTAAAAAACTTGGACTTGAATATTGAAGGTTATCTTGAATAGGATGTGAACCATTAATATTTATATACTGGATTTTAGAGTTTATTCATATTGATTGAATTTAAATTGAATATTATTTCATCAACATCACCCATAGAAATTTTGAAGAAGATATTAGGTTATTAAAAATGGTGTTTTTTATCAACTTTATTGAAGAATTGACTATCAATAATATAAGTGAATCTGGAATCCATCTATATAAAATTAAAGTTTATAGTTGGATATTGAAGACACCTTTTTATAATAACACCTTAATATTTATATTATTATAGTATATAAGAATGATTCATTATTTGGGATACATTTTATTATAACATTGTTTAAGGAAATACCTTTTCGGTATGTATTTCACATAGTGATTCCATTGGAATATATTAACTTGAGTTCTCTAGAAAATTTTAAGGATTTATCCATTAATATTACATAGTAAACCATGTCAATTATTGTACCCATAGTGTTTGAGTTTTTTGTAGTGGTTGGTAACTAAATTAAGTAATTAAACTAGAATAAATTCAGTCATAATGATGAATTAAAATAAAGATAGAAATATTTTCAAAAATTATAATAGGTGAAAGTTATTGTTTGTTAGAAAATTATAAGAATTTTGATTCACTACATCACCCCATCACTCAGAAAATATTTGAGTATCTTGATACCTAATGGAATCTATGTATCCACGGTTGGTTTTAGAATAGTGTTCCAAATTTCCTTGGATGTTAATAAATATATTTATAGTAGGTAGTGAATTTTATTCTCTTTTTTGAACATGAATTTGGTTCATAATTTTTATATTTATAATGGATCATATAAATTTAGTAAAAATGAATGTAGTGATAATAGTTTTACAATAAGAAAATTAATATATGGAAGGATAAAATATTGTAATGAATATTATTATTTGTTTTGGATGTTATAAAAGTGAAAAAATGGATATTTTCTCCATGTGGATGGTATTTTGGTAAATATGGTTGATCATATGAATATTTAGAATAATGTTCAGAAAAAAAATATAATTCTTTCATCTATTTAAGAGAAGAAATTTATCAAAATTATAAGGATTTAGATGGATAAAGTAATATAGGGCAATTTGGGGAACATTTATCAATAAAATATCAAATTCCATGAATATAAATTATAAATTTATCATTTAGAGTATGAATACATTTCAATGAGTTGTGATTAATCTATTGATATCATCTTCACAAAAATTAATGAAGTGGTGACCACTATTGTAGGATTTAATGAGAATATTGAAGATTCTAAGGTGATCCAAAAGATGCTCTAAATATTTATAAATATATTTGTTGAAAATGTGTTGGAACTTGAAGACTATTATCATAATATGTTTTTATATGATTTTCACATCATATTTATTAATTTTGAAATAGTGAAAGGAATCACTCTAAAGAATAATAGTGAGGGTGAAAAGGAAATATATTTTATCTCACGAAGAGTTTATAAATTGAAATTGAAGTACTAAGTAATTATTTCATTGAATTTATTTAAATGTTCCATCATTGGAAATTTTTCTATAGTTTTATAATGTCGAAAAAAGAATAAATTTATAATGAAGATAAGGGTCATGAACTGACCTCGTCTTACTATACATATCCCTCAATTCAGCTCTCAAAATTGCTTAAATTTTTCCTCCCTGTATGCTTGAGGTTTTCAAATAGTGTGAGTGTATAAAACTATATTGTGGGGAGAATATTTCCTCATATAAAAGTGATATAATAACACAAAATAACTAAACATATAGAAATCCGAAAACATTAGAGTATGAATAGTAGATAAAAAGGAGAAGGATATATCAAATGAATATGGAAACACACAAACTCATATTCATTCTCGAAATAATGACCACATAAAAATAAATATAAATAAATAAAAATAAAAAATCTCTACTTCTATCCTTAATCCATACCTCATTATTGGTCTCTAAATAATATCAAGCAACAAAATCATGACCTCAAACTCCAACAAAGTGATCTGGATCAATCTTGAAACATCTCTCCTCAACCCCATCCACTATGAATTATGTTCTCAATATAGAATAATATATAAGGGTATTCATGTACAACAAAGATCAAATAAATTGGGTAAAAAATAAATATCAACTGGAAAACCCCAGTGGTGGTACCTAAAATCTACTCTCATAAACAATTGTATGCACATATGATATGCCTAGAATATTTAAATAATAATTCTATGGAAGATAAATGACTAAAATAAATAGAAAAACAAAATACTATTGAGCCTCAGGTTTAAAGATTCCACTCGAGAACAACATAACCCACTCAATCCAAAGTTGTGAACCTCAAAACATGCTTATCACTAGTCCATATAGAATCAAGCATGTCCTACATGCCTGATGAAATATTTTATATGTATAACATAATAACAAGAACAATTTTATGACCTTATTGTCTTAACATAGGCATCCAGTAAAGAAACAAAAATCACTAATAGGATCAACGACCCTAATAGAAATATTTAAACTGGTATAAAGAACTCTAGCATGACTTGAATTATACTATAAACATCCCAATTGTCCTAAAGAACAAAAAATGAATCTATAACTATTAATGTGATCGACAATAAAACGTATCCCTATCAACTTCTTAGATAATCAGAACCAACCCCCCAATCATATATAACTACTGAAGAAGAGTAATATCAGTTATCTTGATAATATATTATCTCCCTAGACCTACATAACACCAGAAAATAGAGGAGATAATTGGATAAATATTAGTTCCAACACCCAATTCAATAATATCCCAAGTGTATCCTCTAACACCCAATACCTAAGTAGGAACATCCTTGAATATATTTTTTATAATCCACTATAACCTAAGTTAGCCAACATCCAAACCCATCATCATCACCATTGAATAATCATAACCAACCATCTTATAGGTCAATATAACATAGGGAACCCATAAAGGTCCCCATACCTCAATAAGAAGAGGACACCCAACAATGTCTTGTTTTTAAAATATAGACACTTATACCAATATTTATATAAGGAACCCTATCCATTCTCTTTGGTACAAAACCTAAATCATGATAAACACCACACCCACAAGGAAAACCTCAAGAATCACCATGCCCGCAAGGTCCCCCTCAAGCCTCACCATGCCTACATGGGAATCCTCAAAGGTCCCTCAGAAAAAACTAAATAACGACCCCGTGGAACCTAAAATAACCCAACACCCCATGAAATAATCTTCAACCAGTCCATTTCTCAAACAACAAGATCTAAACCTCAAGAAATTGCATCAAAGATCCCATCCAAGATAATACTTGATCTCACCTTCCAGGAACCATCTGAATAATCATAAACTAACTCAATTAATGTCCTCGGGAATATTTTACCAATAAAACTCAAAACCCTAACCCATGGATCAATTAAAATATCATCCCTTAGAGTAACCATTAACCCAAAGCCTCAAGGAAAACCTATTGAATAACCTCTACCAACCCAAACCATCTCACAAATGACCTTTAATCTCTAGAAAGTAATCATCATCACATACTATGTTTAAAAACATTTAGAATGAACTACCCAAAAGTATAATTCTATCTCTAAGGTGATGAACGAAGTGAAATGCATCTAAAGGGGGGTACAAGACGTCTACTCCGAGCATCCTGACTTGGAATCCATATCTCAAGTACATGGCATGGACCAACGCTATATAGTTTGTAATCTATTTTGGGTAATTATTAATGTAATAGACACAGGGTTAGTCCAGGTAATCTACACATACTCTATCCTTATTCCCACCACATAGGCTCTGGCCATGTATCCTACACAACCGTGTACCCCCACATGGGGTGTTTGATTGAGCACTCAATAATACCCTAAGTCACCCTATATGGTGTGTCTTAAAAAAAGCACATTATCTATGCCTCGTCTTCTACTGTTAAACTAAAATTAAGAATACATGTAAAGTTTTATTTAACTACACATAATTTGATTAGGTTTTCACACTCATAAAACCCCTCTGAATCTAATGAAATCCTCAATTCTCACAAAAACATTGCAATAAGGCTCTGAGGGAACTTTCAGTAACTCATATAAGGATTTAAAAAATTAAAATTAACAGTTATATGTGGACATGGGTTAAAATAAAAACAAATATCCTACCTCATAGTGAAAAAATTTATGTACCTCACTAAAATCAATTCAATATAGTCACCACATATTCATATATCTCCTATAATAAAGACGAGAAGTACCTCCTCCCTCTCTCGCTATCTATCTCTCTATCCCTCCCCCACTTCTCTCTCAGCTGCCTGAAAAAGTGTAAAGGCCCCTCAACATGTGTATGAAGACAAAATTCAGAGGAAATAATTGAGTAAAAATTAAACAAAATGAGAGAAAAATATAAGGAAAAGAAAATAAAAAAGGTGTGGTCCCAATCTTGGAGCCCATAGAGATTTTATACCTTTCTTAGAAAAACCCCTCATTTTTAACTCAACTATAGATTAGGAATTTAAATTTGAGACTCTTTTCAAAATATATCACCGATCAAATATTAGAAATTAATTTATATATAATAAATTAAAGTTTAAAATATTTCATGAAAATATAAATGACTTTTAATTTCACCAAACTTTTTTCCTAGGGTAAGAACACTATTTATTAGCCAACAGAGTGGTCAAAAAACTATTTGAGATCATATAATATGATGAATTTCAATTTTTTCACTCAAAACCACCTTAGAATAAAAAATGTAATTTTCATTTATTTCTCAACAAAGAATAACATGGATTTTTGCAAACTTCCCACCATAATGCTTTTCACCCCATATAATCTTTACTAGATAACCAAATACTAAGATTTTATTCTGAGTCTATTGTTAAAAACTTAGAATCCATCATGCCTCCAAACTCCAAAACTCAAATTAGGCAATTTCCATAGAAATTAAATTAATCTAAATTCTTCCACACACTATCATCGAGTTCCACCTAGAATATCCACCAACCAGTCTCATAGCACCCATAAATCATCTAACATAAATTTTATTCATAAATGACTGATATGATGTTGTTTTCCATAGGAGTATACTCATCATCTACCCATTAACAAAACACCAAACACCAATTACCATGATCACTATACTACAGAACATAGTGATTGTATGTGGATAAATCGCTCACAACCAAGTGATATCATGAAAAACCAACCATTTATGTTCCCATATCACTAGGAATGACATCCTCCACAATCAAAAAAACCTCTTATAGTGAGGATCACAACCACCATTGACCAATTGTGTATTCCCCACCATATGGTCTACCTCAAACCACTCCTTGAGTACTGCCCTCTATAGGTCTATCATAGTTGCACTATTCATGTTCATCCAAGGCCTAAAATATTATCAAAAAACTCACATACGTCCCATTCTACTCATCAACCCACCAAATCGTATTGTGAATAAACAGTGTGAAAATTACCTTATGTATTAATAATTGTTTTCCTACAAAACCAAGGCATCTACCACTATCCTACTCAAGTGGAGTGATTCTTCAAGGATCACTAATGAATTATCATGCGCCATCCTACCTAAAATCACTCAAATAAAATGGTTTTTATATTCCATTCAACCCGATTTCATACTAAGACACACACTCATATGATTCATGCCTCATAAAACCTAGGATAATGAATCTAAAACCTTGACATTTCTCCTCTCACTCTCCTGTTCAATCAAGTCAATGCACCCATAGCACTCCTCTTCAAAATTGATTCATATTTATCATACCATGTCTAACAACACATCCACCCACCTCCCATGAACCAATACCAAACCAAGATCATATACCCACACTCTCTCCATTATTCAAAAATTGAACCCTAAACTAACATAACTAACAATTATATGAATCAAAACAAACATTCCCTATCAAGGAAAACTCGATACCAAGAGTACTCATTATGTTCCAACTCTCAATACTTTGTAATCCGCATGCCTAACTACAAATCTCCTCATGGAAACATCCTCAGGGAAACTCATTTCAAATAAAAAAACCTATGTTGAATCACAAAACTCATCGATCCATCACTCGAACATATAATTCTTTCACCAACCCACAAGTATCTGCACGCATCCCTCAACATGGGACTACATTTTGATCACCTGAGAACATCTCATATTATGATCTCCATGATTATCATAAAAACAAATACCCATGATTTAGTTGAGAAGAATTCATCTAAGAAGTTATATTGTAAAATTATTTATAGGTTAGTGTTGAAATAATAAACAACTAAACCTCTATCACTAGTGAAATCACACAAAAATAGGTGCATTCCTTGTCAATCCTAAGTTCCTAGTATGATTCATGTAGACAAGAACCTTGATAATTTTACAAGATCCAAAAATCACCACAATAAACTCTAATACACATAATAATTTGGTAAATATTTTAACCATAACTAAAAACTAGGAGCAACAATATAGTCACCCTAGTAACCAATAATACCAACTGAAAAGTGTTCATGATGCACTAGACTAGATCTAAAAAAATCCCAGACTACATGTCTACCATATCCAAATAACAAGACAAATAAAAAAGATGGTATGATGCCATTTTTTCAAGAAATTATATGAGTATACTAGAAACATCACCTGATATGGATCATAGTAAGTCCTCAAGCGCACCTCCATGTATACAAGAGGTTACTAAATAGAAGTTTTGATATAAAAATCTATAATGGGGAGACTATACCCTCAAAATGTAGTGTAATAATTGTAAAAATATAACCAGACACGTACACATCCATAAACATCATTGTTCTCAAAATAAATAAATAATTTCATACTATATACAAAGAAATATGGAAACATTAATACTCATAGTCATGCTAGAACACATCAATAGATCTCTTACTAGGATGAACACATATACAAGATAAATAAAAAATAAAAATATAGAGGCTCTATTTTCATCCCTGAGTTGTACCTCATAACTAGTATCCAAAAACTATTGAGTTACTCTTCCATGATCCTAGGACTCCAGCCAAGTTATCATACTTAATAAAGAAATACTATGCATCATTCCCATCCTCTATACATCTTACGATAAACCTGAAAGAAGATATAATGTTTTTTATATACACCAAAGTGCTTATGTAGTATTGAGAAATAAATCTTAGTAGGCCACCCCCAATGGTGGTACTTAAAATATACTATTATAAACAGGTGCATGCACATTTGATATGCCCATAATAGTTTAATAATAACTGGTAATACAAAAACAAAAATAAATAGAAAAAATCAAGACTAAGGTTATAAAATTCCACCCAAAAACAACTTGACCCACTCCATAGAAATATAGAGGCCTTGGAACACAGTCCTACCTAAGACGCATAGAATCGGGTTCAACCACATGACCTAACTAAATTTTTCAACTATTTAACATGGAAAAATAAACAAATTTTAGACCTTGGTATCTTAAAATAGGCATATAATGTAACAAATCACACCACTACTAGTCTCTAGGAATCCAATTTCATGATCTGAATTGTCAATTAAAACTTCATACCAACATAAAATATCATATCATCATCGTATTAGTCCAGTAGAAATAACCAATCTCAATGAAAATTAGATAGATCAACAGTATCCTCGGGCCTTACCATTGTATAATACCTTGGAAACCAAGCCCCTATTCATAACCAACTATTTATGTAGAGTGTTTTCACTTATCTAAATCTTCAATTTGCTCCTAAAACTAATTAACACCAGCCAACAGAGGATAAAATTAAATTTATATTAAGGACAACACCCAATATAATAATATCTAAAAATTGTCATCTAACATATAATACCTAAGAAATAAAAAAACAAAAAATATTGTCTATAAGGATAGAAACCCATGTTGACCAGTTCCTAAACCCATTATCATCTCCACTGAATCATCCACACTAACCATCACATAAGTCGATATATCGTGGGATTCTTACAGTGGTCCCCAGAACCTCAAAAAGAATATAATTTTTCATAGGTTCTCCTCAACAAAATAAAAATCCTTGGTCCATTCCATGTACAAAGAACCATAGTTAGACTCTTTGGAACACAATCCAAAACACAGTGTAATCCTCACCCATAAAGGCATCCTTAAACATCACCATTCCTACAAGGGCACTATCAAGCCACACCACAGACACATGGGAATACTCAAGGGTAACTTAAACCAAAATCAAAAACTACCCAGTGTCACCTAGATGAACATGAATCCCCATGGATCCATCTCATCCTAAATACTTCAGTTGATCTAATCCTCAAATAACATGATTAAAACCTAAAGAAACTAAAAAAATTATAGGCAAGATACTACGTGATCCCCAATTATGGTAACCATACAAATAATACCAAACTAACCCACTTGGTATTATGAATACAATTTGTCCAATTAATCCTACATTGTAAGCCTTGGCCTCACATCACATCTCATCCCTTATATGAACCCTCAACCCATAACCTAGAGTAAAACCTTCGACAAACAACTCCAAACCCAAACCATAAAACCAACAACCTCTAATCACCCCCAAGTTCATCAACATTACATCCTAGTTGAGAAAACACTAAAAATGTACTAACAATAAGTTCAATTATGAATCTAGTGTGATAAAAAAACAATCCTCTATGGTGGGAGTATACAACATGTATCCCTAGAATCCCTCCCTAGCCGTTTAACATAGCTTTACCTAGAATGTACTTTCTAAGTGCATAATGTGAACCAAAACTTAAAGTTTTGGAATCTACATGGGGTAATTTTCCAGTTACCTCATGTGCAGTTAAGAAAATTAATCCACAAAGACTCTAGATATGTACCCCAAACAAGATTTAGTCATGCATCCTATATATCCATGTTCCCCCATACAGAGTGTCTGGATGAGACCCCAACCACACCCTAAGTCACCCTAAATGGAAATTCATGAACTCACATGTAATGTATCCCTTTTGTCTTAATTTTTCTTAAAATGGAGAATATGTGGCATGTGTTCTTGAACTACACATTGTGTTATCATGTTTTTCTCCACAGAGAACCCCTATAAATACCACAAAACCATTGATTCTATCAAAAACACTACACTAAGGCTCTCATGGAACTCCCAAAAATGTATATAATTATTAAAGAAGTTAAAAAATACTATTTTATAGGGTGAAAAATAAAAAAAAATAAAACAATTATCTTACCTTTAAGTGAAAAAACATAATCTTCTCACTCAGATCCACACCACATAGCCACTGCATCATGATCTAGCTACTTTGACTAAGACTGATGATGCCACTTATTTCTCGTAATAACTCTGTTTATTCTATCTTGGTAATGAAAAAAAATATGATAGGACCCTATATAAACACAAAAATACACAAGGTGGATATATTAAAATGGATAAAATAAAAAAAAATGAAATAAATTGAAAAAAATGAAATGAAATGAAAAGCGCTCGAGCTTGTCAAGGAACTTGAAATGAGTTTATAACTCACATAGAAAAACCCATCCATTAAAAACTCAATATAATAGTTTAATTTAATTATAGTACTTATTTTAAAATATATCAGTAATCAAACACATGAAATTAATTAATATTTAATTAACTAAATATTAAATAATTTGTGAAAATTCAAAAAACTTGAATTCCACTAAACTTATTCTTAGGGAAAAAACTCTGTATTAGGACCAACGAAGTGGTTATAAAAAATATTCAAGATGATATAACAAGGTAAATTGGCAATTTTTTCATCAAAACCAGTCTAGAAAAAAAAACAAATTTCTCATGATTTTTCAGCCTATAACTAAATAGATTGTTACAATGATTCACTAAGAAGCTTTCTAAAGAATAATAATAAAATTATAATATGATGAAGTTTACCTCAAAGGTAAATCATATGAATTTCTAGAAAATTAAGAAAATAAATTTCTTAC
This sequence comes from Viscum album, assembly GCA_963277665.1. Classification (NCBI taxonomy): domain Eukaryota; kingdom Viridiplantae; phylum Streptophyta; class Magnoliopsida; order Santalales; family Viscaceae; genus Viscum; species Viscum album. The sequence goes on along the minus strand of OY728134.1, from coordinate 340,091,263 downwards.
TTAATTTAGATAATAAAAAAATAGTTATTATGAAAGTAAAGTTAAAACTTCAGCTAATGTGAAAGATAAGTTATTGATCACTAAAGTGAATCATTATAAAATCAAAAATAATAAATATTTTTGAAAAATAAAGGATGATAAAACTAAAATAGAGTTATTAATTAATTGAGTGGTGATGAATCTTTTTCTGAAAATTTAAAATTTTGGGAAATATAATGTGAATTTGAATAAATACTCTCAATATTCAGAAAAAAGTGATTTTTCATGCTAGAAAAAAAATTTATAAAAAGAGAATGACGATTTAAAGGTGATTCTTGAGAGAAAAAAGAAGATGAAGGTGGTTGTATATTTAAATCTAAAATAGAAATAAAATGAACTTATAATTTTTTAAAATTGATTTCTTGAAGTATAAAATCACATAAACGTGTTTAAGATTAACTTTGATAAGTTGGTTCTAGAGGTTGGTGAAAGCTAAATGATAAATTTAAACCTTGTTTTATCTTATAATAATATTATTGAATTTTTTTATCAAAAAATAACCAATTAAATTGGAATAAACTTCCAATTATTAATGTATAATTTTTTGAAATAAATTAAAATGCAGCTAAAGTGAATTTTTTTTTAAGAACACAAAATCAAAGAAATGGGTGTTTTTTTAATTTCAAAATTAATGAAAATTATGATATAAATGTAAAAGAGAAAAATTCATGGAATTCTTATGATATATAGGAAGATATTTTCTTGAGTATCCAATATTGTTTCATAAAAATTAGTCAAAATAGTTTTCAAAGCGGTGATAGGAAGCATGTGTCCTATTATGGACGACAGAATGTTTGTGTAAGAAAAAAATACATTTTATATCTATTATTGGGGTTTTAGAAGATTTATACATGTGGAAAAGTGGTTTTTAATTAAATGATAGGTACTTATATTAATCTAGAATATTTAGATGGTAATATTTTATTGGGATTTAACTTTCTCAATGAGAAAAATTAAAATAAAAATGAAATTATTATGTTAGAGATGTTGAAAAAAAATTTGATATTAAGGAAACATTGTTAAATGTAACACCCCCAACCTTCTATGGTATGCTTCACTTTGAATAATACAGTAGCATGTGTTGTACGTAACTTCGAGTTCTAACACACACCACAACCAATCAAACTAGCTCTTATGAATAGTAATATCCAGTTTTTGAAATTTTATAAATTTTATCTTTCAAAATGGACTTCATTTTTTGATTTGGAATATCGAAATTATCTTAGGGTAAATTTTTGGTATTTTTCTGAAAACTTTCAATTTTTGATGAATAGTGAAAACCACATAGTAATAGTTTAAAACCGAATTTTTATTTAAATAATTTTTTATTTTATTTAAATTTATTTTAGGTCAAAATAGACACATAATACCTATAAAAGTTCAATGTAATTCATTGGAGTCAATTTATAATAATTTTAGATACATAAAAATTTTATAGAACTTTTCACCGTCTTTTACCCACCTCCTAGGAGAATTTTTAAATTCACATAAAACATAATTTTACTGCTTATATGAGTGGAATTTAGAAAATTAAAAAACATGGTTAATATAATGGATCAAAATGTTTTTCATTAAGATAAAAATGATTTTTGGTGAATAGTAACTTTTTACTTTTATTTGCCATAGATAAAAGTTAATTAGGTAATTAATTGTAAAAATGATATTATTATTACCCTAACACATGTCCAAATTCTATTGGCTAAGTATAATTCGACTAAAAACAATATTATGAATAAAATATGAACCTATTTGGTCTACTTGGATTATATTAGGACATTTATTATTATTTAATTCAAAGAAGAGTTAAAAGAGTTAAAATCAAAGTTTAATAACTATAACATTTTCAATATAAGTTTATACATAAGATAAATTTGATTGTAAATATTAATTAGAAATATAACAATATTTCCTACATAATGGAATTTTATTTATAATTTTTAGACATTAAATAATTTAATTTATTTATGACACAATGGTGATGCAATAATTACCTAATTAATGAAATATTTAAATAATTGATATTATAAATATCCAAATAAATGTAATTTGATAATTTTTATGAATTAAATTAATTTCCTATGTTAATATGACATAGTAGGGTTGTTTATATGAATTTTATTCGAAGTAATAATGCTGTTATGAATTTACAAAACACAAAATTCCAAATAGTGTCAAAATTGACATAAAAGAGTTTTTAAAACAAATATTATATTATTAATTGATATTCTATTCCTAAAAATCTATGGTTCGGAAAAAGGACTTATATAATTATATTTTTATCTTTAAGGAACCTCTTGGGGATCTCTTTGAAGTATATAGTAATTTTATTAACCATATAATATAAAAATACAATGAGACATGGTAAATGTGAAACTATTTAACTAAGAGTTAAATCTCAAAGATAAATTTAATATAGTGATCCGAACAGGTCTAAAACCTATTGGTTGAGTGTTTTATAACCCATCCCCACATTATCCATTAAATAATTCATTTTTTATCCATTAGAATCTCAAAATGATTTTATTATAAAATAATATTTCCAGCTTTTCTTAAGGTTCCCCTCACCCCTCTTATAAAAGGGCACTCCCCCTTCTCTATAATTCACACCATAAAAGCATTTTTTTCTCGGCCAAAACCTTCCCAAATATCCTCTGAATTTCCCTGACTTCATCCTAGAGGCATTCCTTTAGTCATAAATCCAACTTAAGGATCCCTTTTGATCAAATCAAAAGGAAGAACCTGAAGAAGAGGTAATAATTTCACCACCCTCTTTCGAGTTCTTTTCTTCTTCCACTTATTCTTTCATTGATATTTCCATTATAAAATAATAACTCCATTATATTATATATAATAAGATGTTATTATAAATATTTGACAGCCATATTGATTATTCTATCCAACCTTTGAATGACATGTCACCATATGTGCGTACGTACAGATTATCGTCTCCACATCGTGGTGTAATTCTTATTCAATACATTATTATTTGGATGGGTATAATAATGATTTTTAATTCATGTAAATAATAAATATAACATGATCATGATTATTTATATTGATATACCATCCAATTATATATTATTTTAATACCAAAATAATGATATGGTCGCTCGTGCGTACGTACGGATTACCGTCTCCACGAACGCGATAAGATTCATTCCCCATCGTATCCATTCAAGAATAATTTTCATTAGATGATTAAAAATAATATTTAAAGACTTGATATCATTCTCTATATGAATAATATACATCCCATAAATAACAAATATGACTCACATAACAAATAATATAAAGGAAAATGAATCCGTTAACACCCGAAACAATGATAATACTAAGATATTATTAGCAAAACAATGTTAAAAGATCATATTTGATATCATATTAATATATATGATTCGTGTATAATTTAATAACAATTATTTCACCATTATACAGGATTTTAATCTACCCTCTACCAAGGAAAAGTACAAGGTAAGGGTTAATTTCACAATCTCTTTATTATCTAAGGTTGAATTTACGTAAGTATCTACGGGACCTCTTTATCATCCACATCCTTATTTCTTAAAAATATATTTCAAATCATTATTAATATTTTATAGAATATTGTTTAAAGTCGTTTATACCCTTTTTTGATATTTTATAACATGTTTATAAAGGTCTCTTTCTATCGTTTTCCAAACAAGGTTCTTTTTGACCTTTTCAACAGAATTAAGGTAGGAAGGTTTTTTTAGCTTATACAGCGGGTGCGGATTTATGTATTGAAATTTTTAAACTAATCTAGTGTATTTCATTTTTTAGAAATGGCTCCTAGTGGAAGGAATGGAAACTGTATCAATGCACGCACTCCATGTAGGGATTTCCCTCCTGCTCAAGATAATTATATTGGAGCTGGTGATGCAACTGGTGCTGATCATCTAATCACTATACCGGGACAACTCACTCAGGTCATGAATAATAACCTTACCCGTATGGACCACCCTGATCTGCAGCATGGAGGATCAATTTTAGATCACATTATGAGGAAAAAATCACCAACACTCATTGGGGGATAAAAATCCACTAGTAGCTGAGAAATGGGTAAATTCTTTAGAGAAAATATTTCTTGCCTTGGGGAGTAGTGAAAGAGAAAAAGTTTCCATGGAAGTTTACCACCTCATTGAAGAAGATGATCAATGGTGGTCATTGATTCAAAACACAAAGGAAGATGATGAATTATAAAATATGGAATTTATAGTGTTTAGAGATATTTTCTTAGAAAAATACTTTCCTCATGACCATCGAACGGATATGGAAAGAAACTTTCTCAGTATGAGGCAAAAGGAAGACGAGAATGTTGCAAAGTATGAGTTTAACTTGATAAGGTTAGCAAGGAATGTTGCAGATTATATACATAACCCAATATGTAAGATTGATAATTTCTTTGATGGGTTAGAACCATTTCTCTGTCGAGCATTAGTCTCACAATCCTTCTCATCATACGAAGATATTGTCTCATGTGCTATCAAGAAAGAAAAGGAATTCTCTAAGTCTTACGAATTTAAAGCAAAGAAGGAGAAGAAGAGATCTGTTGATTACTCTGGAAATGGAAATAAGGGGAAGAAGGGAAAAGTTGAATATCCATCCTACAGTAAATGTGGGAATAAAAACCCTGGTACTTTCTTGAAGGGAATGGGATTCTTTTACAAGTGTGGTGAAAAATTCCACCATGCTCGTGATTGCAAGGGGGAGAAAGAAGCTACCAATGTTCAATTATACAATTGCAGGGAGATGGGACATTATGAAAATGAATGTCCTAAAATTCAGGGGAACGTACCTCAGAAAAGTCCAAGGGATCAATGCCAAGATTATGTTATCACTACTGTTGAGGTTGAAGCTTAGAAATACATGGTGGCAGATAATTTAATGCTTTCCTCAAATTTAGCCAACGCTTTATTTGATTTTGGATCATCACATTGTTTCATGTCTTCCCAGTTTGCTATGAAATTTAGATATTTCCAATTTGATTTAATAAGGGAGTTGTCATCCAAAACTCCTAAGGGAAGTATCATAGCTACAAAGTTCTGTGAATTAGTTCCCCTTAGGGTATATAAATGTTCTTTATCTATTGATCTCATCCTCATACCGATGATTGAATTTGATATAATCCTCAGTATGGATTGGATTTTGGACAATGATGAAAAAATTTGTTGTAATAAGAAATAGGTTACTATTTTTGATGATGATGATAAATAACACCTTATCTTTAAACCAAAATCATCACCACCTAATTATTATCTAGATCCACCCCCATTAAATCAACTAAATTCAATTATTGGGGAGGAAGAGAATGAAATGACTGTCGTTGAGGAAAGGAATGTTCAAATAGAGGATGTACCGATTGTGAGATAATATGTTGATGTGTTTCTAGAATATTTACCTGGACATCCTCCAGAATGATAAATTGAGTTTTCCTTTGATTTAATTCCTGGTTCAAGGCCCATATCGAAGACCCCTTAAAGAATGTCCATTGTGGAATTAGTGGAACTAAAGAAACAACTAGAGGAATTGAGTAATAATGGATTTATTCTCCCTAGTGTTTCTCCATGGGGAGGACCTATTCTTTTTGTTAGGAAAAAAGATGGATCTATGAGGTTGTGCATTGACTACAGGGAGATCAATGCTATGATAATAAAGAACAAGTATCCTCTGCCTTGCATTGATGATGTATTCGACCAACTTCGTGGAGCTCAATATTTTTCAATGATTGTCCTTCGATTTGGATATCATCAATTGTGTGTGACGGAGGAAGACATTCCGAAAACAGCATTTCGAACCAGGTACGGGCATTATGAGATTACAGTAATGCCTTGTGGGTTGACTAATGCACCCTCTGTTTTCATGGATCTAATGAATAAAATTTTCAAGGAATATCTTAATGAATTTTCATTTTTATTTATTAATGATAAATTGGTATACTCTAAAATCCACGAAGATCATGAAAATCACTTGCGCATTATTCTGAAGACTCTAAGAAGACATGAATTATATGGGAAGTTTAGAAACGGTGAATTATGGATTTAGGAGATTTCTTTTCATGGACATATTATCTATAAGGATGGAATCTATATTTATCCTTCTAAGAAAAGAGCAATCCAATAATGTCCAACACCAACAAGTATAACCGAGGTCGCAGTTTTATTGGTTTAGCAGGTTATTATCGACGTTTCATCCAGAATTTTGCCTGATTGGATAACCCATTAACGAAGCTCACATATAACGGGGTTAAATTTTTTTGGACAAAAGATTGTGAAGAATTTTTTGAATAACTGAAGAGAAGATTATTCAATGCTCATATATTTACTCTACCATCAGGGAATGATGGGTTTGTTATTTATAGTGATGTTTTAAATAAAGGACTTGGTTGTGTCCTTATTCCGAATGACAGGGTTATTACCTATGCATCATGACAGCTAAAAATTAATGATCAAAACTATCCTACTCATGATCTTGAGTTATCTGCTATAATCTTTTCTTTGAAGATATAGAGACATTATCCCTATGGTGAAAAATGTGGGATTTATACTGATCACAAGAGTATGAAGTATATTTTCTCTCAGAAAGAACTCAACATGGGGAAAAGGTGATGGCTAGAACTACTCAAGGATTATAATTTCACTATACACTAGCACTAGGTAAAGGCAAATAAGGTGGAAGATTCTCTGATCAGAGAGGATCATGGATTTTTGAACAAGATGATAGTTGAAAGGGATCCTATTTTCATGGATCTAGTAAAGATGGATATGGGAATAACCATGGAGGGTGAAACATCAATTATTTTTCAAATGGTTGCCAAACCATCTTTACTAGAAAGGATAAAAAGTTCTCAGGATGATGACGAGGAGTTTCAAAAGAAGATTAAAGATGTGAATGATGGGAGATTTAGTGACATCGTATATGAAGCTGGAATTTTAAAATTTGGGAAGAGACATTTTATTCCCGATATACCTAATCTAAAAAGGGAATTTTTGGATGATTCTTATAGTTCCAATTTCTCTATACACCCTGGTTGCACTATGATGTATAGATATTTGAAGGAACATTTTTGTTGGGACAACATGAAGAGGGAGATTGCTGATTTTGTGGCAAGATGTATGGATTGTCAACGAGTGAAAGCTGGAAGGCAACATCTTGTAGGAGTATAGAAACCTCTTCCCATAACTAAGTGTAAATAGGATAATATCACGATGGAATTTATCCTGGGACTACCAAAGAATCCTAGAAGGAATGATGCAATATGGTTCATTATTGATCATCTTACCAAGTCAGCACATTTTCTTGCTATAAAAGAATATTTACCACTTGAACGTCTAGCAAAACTATATATTAATGAAGTAGTGAAACTTCATGGAGTATCCCTATCGATTGTTTCTGATCATGATCCACATTTTACATCAAGATTTTGGAAATGTCTTCCGAAATCCATGGATACTGAACATCATTTGAGCACTGCTTACCACCCCCAAACTGATGGACAATCAAAATGAACTATTCAAACCTTAGAAGACATGTTGAGATCTTGCTCACTTGACTTTCAAGGTATGTGGGATCAATATTTTCCTCATATAGAATTTTCCTATAACAGTAGCTTCCATTCAAGTATTTTGATGGAACCATATGAAGCGTTATAAGGAATGAGATGTCGCACACCAACCTGTTGGGATGATGTTGGTGAAAGAAAACTTGTAGGCCCAGAACTGGTGGAGGAAACGATGGAAAAGGTGAAGCTAATCCAAAACCACATCAAAGCGGCTCAAAGTTGGCAGAAGAGCTATGTCGATAACCGAAGGAAGTATTCGGAATTTTAGGTAGGTGATCATGTTTTCTTGAAGGTATCTCCATGGAAGTGTGTTATACATTTCAGTAAGAAGAGAAAATTGAGTCCCAGGTACATCGGACCTTTTGAAATTCTAGAATGAATTCTGGTTGTAGCTTACTATTTGGCAATGCCGCCAAGTCTCTCCAAAGTTTATGATGTGTTCTACGTATCACTATTGAGAAAATACATGTCTGACCCAATGTATGTACTCACCTATGAGGAATTAGAACAGGAACCCGATCTGTCTTATTGAGAAGATCCTGTCAGGATTCTTGATACAAGAGAACAAGTTCTGAGAAACCGGACGACTCGTCTGGTAACAGTTTTATGTAGAAACCATAAGATGGAAGAGGAAACGTGGGAACCTGAGGAACATATGATGAAGAATCACCTGAGTCATTTTACGTATTAAAACTTTAGAAATTTTGAGGATGAAATTTTTTGAAGGAGGGGAGAATGTAACACCCCAAGATTCTACAGTACGCTTCTCTTTGAATAATACAGTAGCGTGTGTTGCACGCAACTTCAAGTTCTAACACACACTACAACCAATCAAAATAGCCGTTATGAATAGTAATACCCACATTTTGAAATTTTATAATTTTTAACATTCAAAATGGACTTAATTTTTGGATTCAGAATATCAAAATTATCTTTGGGTGATTTTTTGGTATTTTTCTGAAAGCATTCAATTTTTTATGAATACTGAAAAACACTGAGTTATAGTTTAAAACCGAGTTTATATTTAAATAATTATTTATTTTATTTAAATTTATTTTAGCTGAAAATAGACACATAATACTTATATAAGTTCAATGTAATTCATTGAAGTCAATTTATAATAATTTTATATATATAAAAATTTTATAGGTCTTTTCACCGTCTTTTACCCACCTCTTAGGAGAATTTGCAAATTCATATAAAACTTAATTTTACCGCTTTTGTGAGTGTAATTTAGAAAATCTGAGAGACACAGTTAATATCAAGGATTAAAATGTGGTTCAACAAGATAAAAAATAATTTTTGGTGAATGTTAACTTTTTACTTTTATTTACCACAGTTAAAAGTAAATAGGGTAATTAAGGGTAAAAATGATATTATTATTACCCTAACACATGTCCTAATTCTATTGGATAAGTATAATTCGACCAAAAACATCTTTAGAAATAAAATATTAACCTTTTTAGTCCACATGGATTAGATTAGGACATTTATTATTATTTAATTCAAAGAAGAGTTAAAAGAGTTAAAATCAATGTTTAATAACTAAAACATTTTTAATACAGGGTTATATATAAGATAAATTCGATTATATATATTAATTATAAAGATAATAATATTTCATACATAATGGAATTTTATTTATAATATTTAGACATTAAATAATTTAATTTATTTTTGAAACAAAAGTGATGCAGTAATTACCTAATTAATGAAATATTAAAATAACTGATATTATAAATATCGAAATAAATGTAATTTGAGAGTTTTTATGAATTCCACTAATTTTATAGGGTAATATGACATATTAGGGTTTTTTAGATTAATTTTTTTCTAAGTAATAATGTTGTCTTGAATTTAGTAGAAACAAAATACCAAATAGTGTCAAAATTGACACAAAAGAGTTTTTAAAAAAACATAATATTATTAATTGATATTATATTCCTAGAAAACTAAATTCATCCAAATGACTTATATAATGATAGGTGTATCATTAATAAACCACTAGGGGTTCTCTTGTAATTATTTAGTATTTTTATTATCCATATAATATAAAAATACAAAGAGACACGGTAAATGTCAAACTATTTAACTAAGAGTTAAATCTAAAAGATAAAGTCAATATAGTGACCCAAACCTATCTAAAACTTATTTGTTGAGTGGTTTTAGACCCATCCCCACCTTATAATTTAAATAATCCATTTTGGATCCATTATAAACTGAATATTATTTTATTATAAAATAATATTTCTAGCTTTTCCTAAGGTGCCCCTCACCCCTCTTATAAAAGGGCACTCCCCCTTCTCTCAAATTCACACATTCAAAGCCTTTTTTCTCAGCTAACCCCTGCCCAAATATCCTCTAAACTTCCCTAAATTCATCCTAGATTCCTTATATTAGTCATAAAGACAACTTAAGGAGACCTTTTGATCAAATAAAAAGTAAGAACACAAATAAGAGGTAATAATTTCATCACCCTCTGTCAAGTTCTTTTCTTCTTCCAATTCTTCTTTCTTTGATATTTCCATTATAAAATAATAACTCCAATATATTATATAAACTTTTATGTTTTTATAAATATGGTACAGACATATTTATAGTTCTATCCATCCTTTTAAATACATGTCACCATACGTGTGTATGTACGGATTATCGTCTCCACATCGTGGTGTAATTGTTATTCAATGCATTATTATTTGGATGGGTATAATAATGATGTGTAATTCATGTAAAACAATAAATATAACATAATAATTATTCTGTATATATGATATACCATCCAATTATATATTATTTTAATACCAAAAGAATGATATTGTCGCTCGTGCGTACGTACGGATTACCGTCTCCACGAACGCGATAAGATTCATTCCCCATCGTATCCATTCAAGACGAATTTTCATTATATGATTAAAAATAATAATTAATGACTTGATATAATTCTAGATATTAATATTATACATCTTGTCTATAACAAATATGGATCACATAACAAAGAATATAAAGGAAAACAAATCTGTTAACACCCGAAACGACGATAATACTAATATATTATTAACAAAACAATGTTAAAAGATCATATATGATATCATATTATTGTATATGATTCTTGTATAATTTAATAACAATTATTTAACCATTATAAAAGAGTTTAACCTACCCTCTACCAAGTAAAAGTACAAGGTAAGGGTTAATTTTACCTTCCCTTTATTATCCGAGGTTGTTTTTACGTAACTATCTATTGGGAACTCTTTATCATCCACATCCATGATTCTTAAAAATATATTTCAAAACATTCTTATTATTTTATATAATATGGTTTAAAGTCATTCATACCCTTGTTTTAGTTTTTATAAGATGTTTATAAAGGAATGTTTGCATCATTTTCCAAACAAGGTCATTTTTAACCTTTTCAACAGAATTAAGGTAGGAATGTCTTTTTTAACTTATACGACAGGTGCGACAATTTTCCACCGTTATAAAATCATTGAATCTTACCTTAAAAGATTATAAGAATATTTTCAAATTAAATGTTTTCTTTTATAATTATGTGACTTTGAAATGATTTAAAAAATATATATATTTCTCTCAAATACTTTTTATTTCATCTATGTCAACATCTTTTTATGGATTTTAATCTTATTTAAAGTGGATTTATTATGACACAAAACTTACATATTGTATTGAAGGTTTTGTGATATTTTTGACTATGTATGTGTTATTTTTATACCATTCATGGTTTATGGATAAAGTATTGACATTTAGTATGCTAGTTTTAATAGGAATTTTTATGTTATGTTTAAACTTGTTCATATGAGGAATGGTTTGGACTTAGTAAGTGATGGGTGGAGCCCGCTATAGATCCTCGATACATTGGTAGGTATCATGAGACAAACAAGTGTATTTGCACAAGTCCTTGACAAAATCTTATTTGTAGTCTTGGCACAAGGCCTTTACTATGTGGTTATAATAGTCTGGTATTATGCATTCCATCATTATGAAAGTGGTTATTGATATTTCATGTGATTATTCGACTAGTATAATATCCATGTGAATAAGTAAATTGCATTATTTCATTTTATTTTTACTATATTATGCTGAAGTTCAAGTTTAAAAGGATTTTTTTAGTTATAAATTTCCTTAAATGTTTGTGCTTATTTTTGAATGTTTCCTCTATATTATTATCCTTACTGAGCATCTGAGCTCACCCCTTTATATGTTTTATTTTTCTCAGGATATGAAGAAGTATTTTATGATTGACCTGTAGGGATATTCTTGAGGGGATATGAGTGTGGTATATGGAGACTATGTAGTTGCAATTTTTCACTTTATTATGTAATGTAAGACTTATGAATGTATCTATTGATTCCAAGTCTAATAAACTAATTGGTCTTTAGATACTTGATCTTTAGTGATCAAGACAATGTTATGTAATAATGCACAGACTTTGGGTAGCTGGTGTCAGGGTGTTACATTAAATATGTGGATAATTAATTCATGATGCTTAAAATTATCTCAATATTTTTTAATATCAATTTATAAAGAATCAATATGATCAAAATATTCAAATGGTGGAGACTAATAAAAAGGGGAAAGCATTTATGGTCGAAGTCTCATTGAAGGATCTACAAAACTATTGCTCTTAGATTCTCAAGATTGAATGTTGATCTTGCATCATAAGATACTTGAATCATATCAATGACCTTGATACGTTAAAATAAGGATTTTTTACTTTTATTAATGATGGGTCACTAATAGTTAAATGAGTTGTCTCCATAGATAATATAAAGAACATGATAAAATCAAACGACACCCTTTATATTGATGGGATGAAGCCTAATTTGCAGTCATTATCAAATTTTCAATAAAAGGAATGAATTAATTTTTGAAAGGATTAACTCATGTTGAATAGGATGAAGGATGAACATAAATTTTCTAAATTTCATCATATAAGAGGAAGATTTTATCAAGTGATTGATGTAGAAAACAATTACTAATTGATATTGAAAAAAGAAATTTAATTATGGCACTGAAGTCTTGTCCATCTTTGTCAAAATAACATGATCATTATCAATCAATAAGAGAATATTCATAAAGTTACAATTCTAAAGAGATATATGAATTTTAATTTTTATACATACCAAAAGGGGTAGATAGTCAATATTTCACATAACATAGTAGAGATTCAAATGTGTCAAAACTTAGAGCTTATTTATTAGAATATATATATTGGAAAATGAGAAATAATTTGATGAATATAGATGTGTATTTCATATATTTAATTAATAAATTTACATGTATTTCATGTATTATATTTTTAAAATTTAAAAAAATCCCTTAAAAAATATTAAGAGTTTGAATAGAAGAATAGAAAAATCATATGGATATTATTTGAATAAAATTAAAACTAAAAATGGGGTTGAGTACACATATGGAGATTTAAATGATTAACTACTGGAGAATTGGTATTTTAAGAAAACATAGTATAAAATATACAATATAAAAAATATTTTTTTGAAATAAATAATATAATATTAGTATTAATGGATCAAACAATGTTTGTAGCGGATGATACTTCACAATTCTTATAAACAGTAGAAGTTGGGAGAATGGTGAATATTCAAAACTAAGGTTTTTGAAATACAAATTTACAAAACTATCATTATTATATTTTTGGAAACAAGACCCCTATATTGAAATTATATAGGGTGTTTAATAATATTTTTATTATCAATGTTAAAGGATAAAACATAGGGAAGTTTGTTCAATGTGGTGTTTATGGAATTTTCTATAGTCATCCTGCAAAATGAATTGGATACTAGTGAAAGAATAAGGAAGAATGATTTTTCATTGTGTTGATTTTATGGTGTAATAATAGAAATTAAATGGGTGAGTATTATAAAATAAAAAAATTATAAGTGATGGAGAAGAATTAGAATTAATTGGACATCACACTAAAACGTTTTTAAAATGTAAAATATTTCAGTGATTTGAATGGGGAAGATGATGATTATCCCTTATAAAGAGATTTTGTAAAAAAAATTAATTTATCCAAGTTTAAAAAACAAATTGGAGATATGAAATATATTTTTTGATTATGTAAAAATGGAACAAACATGGAAAACATTGAGTGCTTCATCACATACCTCTAGATTTATCAAGTCAATAAAAGTCATGTAAGTGAAGAATTGAGATTTCAATAATGCCTGATTTATATAAATAAAAATTGGATAAAAATAATAATATATAAACTTTTTAGTTGGTTATTAATCCAATAAAAAATAATTATATTATAATTAGTAGGGTTTTCCATATCAAATTAAATGTGAAATGTGAAGTGATAAGAAGAAAAAATATAATTTGTATGGTTTATTATCTGGTTGAATGGATTTAATTTTATATGAAATTGTTTTTTAAGTCTTAAAATAATAATGATATTCTATTTTATCATCACTTATAAATGATTCAATATTTTACAAATCTATTTCATGTCGACCTTCCTCAATATTGAACTTAAAGTGTAAATTTATATTTATAAATCTTGAGTATTATTTCATAGAGTATAATCAGGGTGTGTTTGAAGGTTTTATATGGATATTTATGGGTTTAAATAATCCCCCATACCATAGTATTCCATGTTAGACACTTTCTTAACAATTATGAATTTAAGAAATCGAAGTTTGGACAATAACCTATACATAAAATAATTTAAATATGTATCTCTCATATTTATCATTTGTTCTAATGAAATTATATTTATAAAAAATAAAGAATCTATGTTTTGGGAGTTTTACACTAAAAATTTTAGAGTTGTTTGATATAAATAGGGTTTATGATATGAATTATTTCTTGGGTCTTTACATTTCTTAAGAGAAGGGCCACATTTTTCTTTCCTAAAAGAAGTATCCCTAATCAATTTTAATTAATTTGATAATATAGAATTAAAATGAAATTTATACTTAAATTAAAATGGTAACCAAGATATTAAAATATTATGAAGGTAAATAAGTTAAACATATAGAGCTTAAAAAATAAATTGTGAGTATACTAAACATGAATTCTTCAAGATTAGATATCATTTTTGTTATCAAACTATTATCAAAGTGAACTAAATGAGCCTCACTTGATTACAGTGAAGAGGATTCTAAGGTATACCAAAAAAACTTTTAATCTAACCTATTTTAGAAAATGATAGTGAAACCTCACTAGATTGGTTGATATGGATTGGGAAAGATGTGTTCATGAATGTAAGTCTACCTCTAATGAAATTTTCTTCTTGTAAGAAAGATATCATGATTGGTACATAAAGAAAAAAGGATAATGCTACATTGAGTGTGGTGGAATAAATTTATGTTACTATAACTCAATCTAAAAAAACATATGTGTATGATAACATAACTTAAAGACTTAAAGGTGGAGGTAAAGTTACCATTGTTAGTGGGGTGAAATAATCAAATTGTTATAAATATTTTTAGGAATATAGTTGAAAATTATTTAACAAATAATAAAGATATCAATTACAATTTCAAAAAGGAAATTTTTTATTAATGTATGTTGGAGTTTGAGATATTTTTACTAAGGATAAATTATTAGATGAATTTACCAAAAAATTTACAAAGGGTTCATTTTAAAAGTATAATTATGGGGATTGGAATTTAACCTCATACTTTTCAAGGATAAGGTGTGGATATCCACACCCACTCTTCTTTTTATTGTATCATTTTCTATCAAAGGGGGGGTTAAAAACATAAATTAAAAAAAATTAATTTCCTTAAAATTATCTTGATTCTATATTAATATGGACAATTTACTTAGGGTTTTATTTTTATAAAGGGAAAAGATCTGAACTATGTGTGATTATGTCTGAATGTTTACTGTGTGAATGTTAACTATATGAATTTTTCTAATGTTTTATTGAGTATGTGTGTAGTAATTTGGTTTATAAATTGAATGGGGATAGTTTTAATAAATTTTAGAATACCTTGGAACATATTATGGATAAAAAATGAGTTTAAATTTATTTTCATTGCTTTGAGATAAATATTTTCTCATTATTATATCTAGTGTCGGGTATGCTCCTATGGGATTAAAATTTATTGAATGATATATCTTAACTAAGAATGAGAAAAAAATAATTTATGGTAATTTATTTTTATTGGTAAATAATATAATGAAAATGGGGATATTTTTTATCCCATGTAATATTATTAATTCTTGGGGTAAATATTTCATAGAGTTTTAATTAGGATCATTTAAGGAGGGGTTGGTTTTTTCTACCAATTAATTTCAACATATCATATATATATTCAAATGGATTAAAATTTGAATGAATTCATGTTGAGATAGTCTAAATATTCGAGGAATATTTTTTGGATTGATTAATAGATTTATAAGGAGTTAAATTGTAGGAGGAGCATGTCATATGCACTACTTGAACACTGGAGTTCCAGTGGGTCGAATGAGAGTTCTTGTGGCCATGTTTTTTATGGAAGAAGAAATAATTATATCCACCATAGTTTTGGTGGCCCTATATTATAGTTCTTGTTGTAGCTATAGAGGATATGTTTTGATCAATTACCTCATGTGGACTTCTGATGGTATCCAATGGGGATTTGGTAAGTTAAAAAAGAAAAAAACATATTTTAGTGTATTTGAAGACATAATAATATTAGTGAAACCTATTTTAACATCCCATTGTGAAGGAAACATGATTGTTTCAACAGCTCGATTCTCCACAGGACCTCAGGCACACCTCCTCATACACTAGAGGCTTTCGATAAATAATAGGTATCTATGGTAGTTCCATAGAGACATTATAAACCCATATCCTAGTGATAAGTAATAGAAAATAACAAAGAAAAGTTTATCAATAGTAAGCACCCATCATAGTATGTAGTAATAAATAAATCAAACCAAAGTAATATTTTGAAATAGGGAAACATAGAACTTATTTAGACAATGATCTTCCTCTAGGTCAACAAATATATATAATAAAATACTGAATAAAAAATAAAGGTACTAGAGGCTTCAATATATCATAAATCCTCACCCCATCCTAATCTACAAGACATCTGATCTATCATGATCAATCAATAAGAATTGCGAATGTACCCAACCTGAGCTATTAATAAGTGATCATCTTCTTAGGTACCCAAAAAAATTGCCACCTAATCTGGGTGTGATTGAAAAATTCAATTGGGAACCATCAACGAGCTCCCATAAATATCCAGTAAATGAAATTAATATACTTGTGACACGCTCAAAAAAGATAAATAACTACTAAATTACAGATAAATAAATAAGTTCCACCATCAACATATGAGCTAAACAACCTTATCAACCATACCTACATTGTTCAGTGTCGGGGTGTCTATAATAATTTTAAATCACCTAGGGGGATAAATGTCCTACAATGGGATCCCACTTACAATACTACACTAAGGTGATAACACTAGTTCATATAATGTACATTGGGGATCAATATAAACTCAGCTTGACATCCAAGTATCACGTAACTAATGGCTCAACAACTAGCTCCTAAGAATATTATTCATCTCTCTAAACACTATGTCAAAAAAGTCTCAAATCTGATTCTTAGGCATCCCAAAAAATCACTAATCAAAAACATTCCCCAAGTCACCATACCAACCGGAAGGATCCCAATCATCTTGTACATCCCCAAAAGATACATGTTATGTTATCATTTTCAACTAGTCGGGTCCTAGGGGTGACCAAGGAACCCAAAAAATTTATATTTATTATAATAACAACAAAAAAACAATAATAACAACAACATCATCCTAATAATCAACAACAACAATAAAAACAAAAATAGAAACCCCCAATACAAATTGTCGAATCCTAATAATTTTAGGCATCCTTAGGACTCTTGTCATCCAAGGCAACCCAAATAGACCCAAGATCAAATCATGGTGTCCCAAAAATTTCATCATGGGGCTCAATAACTAGTTCATGGTAAGAAAATCTAGTAATGCACATAAATATCATCATCATAATATCATTTCATATAATACTCAAAACATATATCGCTATAATCACATCTAGGAATCCACAATTACCTAGTATATTTGAAACAAATAATGAAGAAATAAGTTAATGATAAGATTTGGTTGATCAACTAAACATATCTCAACAATTCATATACCCACCCATGTTCAACACACCCATTTAGGGTCAATCTATCATTGTGGAATGTATGAGGGTCCCCATGGTCAATACACATTAATGAAACCCTACTATGGTTCTTTAAATAAGAAAAAATATAAGGTAACCCTACAAGGGTTCATTTATGGAACTACCTAGATAAAGAACCCTAATAGAGGACCCATAGGTCCAAATCATAGATAGGGTCAAAAACCACCAATACTAGGCATCACAATCCTCAACAAGATCTAAAACCTCTCATAGACTCATAGTCCTGATAGGGGAATCCATGTAAGAAATACACTGGAGATGTCATATGAAAAATCTCATTTACTTAAGTCATAATTGGGTGGTCCACTCATCCAACGCATCTCATCTATACCAAAGGTTATTATATTATCCCAAGGATCAACATGGAAAAACACTAGGTCATCTAAACTAGATATTTATCACCTTTATCTGAAGGTTAATAAGGATCATAACTGTCACACCCAGTTTTTTTTGTCTTTGTATTGATCCAGTCCATTGGAAATCCTGATCCTTTTCATGGGTATTTGGTGAGATTAATCTTGAGTTTTTAAGTTTCATATATTTCTAATCATCCTAATTTGGGTTCCCAATTTTTTAGGAGTTTTTTAAGAAAGGGTGGTTACTTTATGATTTGGGCCAACCGTGAGCCCATTTCAAGTTTTAAAAAAAATTGTTTCTTTTATAAATCCTTTGTTTTTCAACATGTTTCACCCATTAACCTTCCGAACTTTCCTATACTGATATATTAAAACTTCCATACCCTTTTGGACCCCATATAAATTCATAATCATGGTGAATTGGGGTTACTTATTTAGGTATTGGGTCATCCTATGGGCCTATTTCCTATTTATTAAAAAATAAATCATTCCTTTTATATCATTTTCAGTTTTTAATATTTTCTGGTAATTACACCTCCCCATATAAGGCAATAAATCTATACTCACCCTCAAAATCTATTTACCCTATTTTCATCTCTTATGGGTCTCGGATTAGGGAGAAAGTTCTCATGATACCTCAAATCACCCAGAATTGATAAGGTAAATTTTTTTATACATAAATCATTCAATTAGTGATATTTTTAAAAAAACTATTCTTTACCAGGTTTTTCCATACCTTAAGAGACTCAACATTATGTTTCATCCCATTCCATTTTCTCTAGGGGTGTAGATCTAATGGAATATGAAAAGTTTTCTAGTGGAAAAGGTGAGATTCCATCTCCTTTATCCTCACTCTTCTTCCTCCTTTCATTATTTCATGGTTTTATAATCTTTCCTAGCCATGATTGAACTAGGCTTATGTTATACCATTGTTATATATGGATTTTATATTCATTTAGGTCTTGTATTCATGGTTTTAGGGTTTATAAACCCGCGATGGGTGATTTCGGGTGTGCATTTCCATTACGCCAAGGATCTGAGGTAGGATACCCCTTTTACAAAACTTTATCATTTAAGTTTCACCATTTTAATTCTAATATATCCTTATATATATGATATTTTCTGTTGTGAAACTTTCTTTCTAAAGTTTTTGTTTTCAAATTTTGTTTTATGACTTATTTTGATAAAAATATAGTTCTTTTGGTATAAATGTTCACTCCTCTTGTTTAAAAAATTATTCCATGAGCTTTCACACTTTGTTTATGGTATTTTTAACATGTATCAGTATATTTAATAACATTATGGCATTAAAGTGGTGTTTTATTCCTTTTTAAGTTCTTAACATAAGTTGTTTTGTTAAATAGTGCATGCCATGTGTTCGGTAAATTGCCCGGTTGGATTTTATGTGCCTAGTGCAATTAAAAATAATTTTTTTGGATTTTTAAATATATTGTAATCATGTAAGAAAATTATTTTGGGATCCTTTTATGTCATTAAAATTTGGATTTTTTTTAAAAACAATTGGTTTTTTGTTTACAACATGTTTTGGCCCGAGTTGCCGAAAAATGGCCCATTTCACATTCTTATAAAAATGGTTGTGTTTTAAATATGTCAACTAAGTGTTTTAAGGGATTTATGAATGTGGTTTTATTCTATAAATGGTGTTTACAAACCTCCTTAAAAAAATTGAAATGCATAACTTCGTCAAACATTAGTTTCAAGAAAATGTTTAAAGGCTCATTTGGCCTTTCCTAAAAATGAAGGAGTGTTTTAATTGTATATACCAAGTTGTGCAATTGAGAATGTTTTATGGTCTATGAAATGATTTTATTAAATATTTTCATGGCTTCCAAATATGGTTTGGTTTGGTTTTGATGTTTGTTTATAATTGAAAGAGTGTTTTTGAATGAGTTTTATGTGCAAAGCCTAAATACACTTCTTGAAATTGTTTTACGAAAATATTTAATGGTTTGTTGATTCGTGTAAGAAATGTGAAGAAAGTTTATGTTATTTTTGTGTTTTTATGGTTTTGGAATATAATTTGGATGTGAAATGTGTATTTTATAATATGTGTAACTTGATTGGGCACTAAAGGCAATTCCTGGTATCTAGGTGGGCGGTCGTGTACTAGTATGCTAGTGATTTTGTGGGGTTTGGACCCTGTTTCACGTAGCAAGTTTGACGATGATTATTATTGGGTACCACTATGTTATGGGTATGTTCCCTACTAGTGTATCATGCAGGAGAACAAATATTTAATATGGTTACTTTCACCGAGATACGAGGTACCTGGGGCTCACAACTGACTAGTACCTAGGGGTGTACCTGTGATTTGTTCTCATTAGATCTTTTGTAGTCACTGTCGGCATATGGTGTGTTTGGTTGGTAAATTAAGTAGTGTGTGTGATTTATTTAAAATTAAAAATTCTTTAAAGAAACCCTCTTGAAAACTATTTTCATTTTTAAGTTGCACCTCTTTGAAAAAAATTGTTACTTTTATTTTTGTTTATTAAACATGCATTTTTTTCTGATAATTATTATAGCATAGAACCTCATTTTAAAACCATACTTTCATATCTTGAATTTAAAACTATAAATTTATGTTTCTTTTATTTTTAAAGTAATGTGCATTAGGAATAGAATATCGGGCTAACCTACTGAGATTTAATACTCACGCCTATAGTCTTCTTCTATTTTTATACCTTGTGCAGGTTTCATCTTGAGATCGATCCCCTTGGGTGATGTGTGATCATTTTTTTGGAGAGTGACCAGTGAGGTCACATGGATTTAGTTTTTTATCAGGTTTGGTCAGTTGAGTTTTTGGCTTACTTTTACTTTCGGTTTCTTGTACAAATAATGTTCAGTTAAATTTTTATATAAATGTATTTTGGGCTGTCCTTTTCTTTCCGCTATTCGTTTGATTGTTCATATATGGGCTAAATCTTTCCATTGTATACTCTATTTATGCCCTTGATGCTTGTCTCTATCCCGGGAGGATCGGGAATGCCTCTCAGGATGTGTTGCGGGCTGGCCTGGGTGACCGGTTCAGGGTCGACTTAGACTGGTTCGTGACAAAATGGTATCAGAGGAGGTCAGCTCTTAGTAGACCTTTCTTTTTATAGTGCCCTTGTTATTTTGGGGATTTAAAGGTATATGGAGTAGGATTGTTGGTAATTGAGGGGTAAGGGAAAGAATAGCGTCATGAACTCTTTCTCATTCTAATCCTCAAGTTTCCATGGGAGGTCCAGTTTTATTAGTGTCCTTTGTTCTTGTTGATTGTTTGGTGTTGGGATATGACAAGGGGAGTCTGAATAATGGCCTCTGTGAGCTCACAGGGCCTATCAAGACATGTGGAGTTTGTTAATGGTCCTAATAAGTCTCTATGTGTGGGTATTGTGTTTGATATATGGCTGCCAACCATATGGTCGAGTCACCCACCGACACTAGTACCCTTTTTTTGGTCTCTTGAACCTTTCTTGAATTCTGAATTTTTTTTTTTAAAATCCTTGTGTGAGATTTTTGGAAATGGGTTTTAAACAAAGAATTAGATTTTGAAAAGTGAAAAAAGTTTTTTTCCAAAATTAAATATAATAATGGTTTTGGAATGTTGTGTTTTATGAAAAAAAAATGGAGGGAAGTGGAAATGACTTAACGGGATTGGATTATCCATAATCTAAACTTGTGTTTTGATGGAATAAAATGTTTTAAAATTGTGAATCATTTTATGGTGTTTTGGATCTTTGTTTTAAATGGGGTATTTTCAGATGTTAAAGATTTTTTTAATCGTAAAAAGTAGTTTTGGAAATTGGTTTTGATCGATTGGTGTTTTCCAAGCAAGGGTATTGGTCTCAATGGAACTCAGATTATGAAAATATACCTTACTAAATTTTAAAAAAATGTGAAGGGGTTATTTTGAGTGGCTTGGTTATTCTAAAAGTTGTTAAAAATGAAAAGGTGTTAGTTTTTAAGAAAATGGTTCTTAATGAATTGAGATTTTTTTGTGAATATGAAAAAGGTTTTTTACTTGGTGGTTGGTGTTCCTTTTGAAGGTAAATGTTTTTTGGAATGATGTTGTTTTGTTTTAGCCTTTTGTGTTTTCATGGGTGCTCACATGCATGGTTTTATTTATATCTGGAAGGATGTCCTATATGGAATGGTGTTTGGGTGCCTGGGGTGGCATGTAAATGTTCATATGGGTGAGACTTGATGAAACACCATTGGTGGATGTGGAAACCCACCAAGTTAGTTTGTTTTTCAAAAGTGTTTTGAGCTGAAATATTGCGGCCTTTTTTTTACCAATAGTTATGTGGCTTTATTTTTATATGTCTTATAAGAGTTGTTTATTTAGTAAGCTTCATTGTGATTGATAATTTGTACTCTTGTTTTATCTTGGGATGAGATATTGTTGGTGGCTCGGTTTTTGAGTAATGTTCATTGGGTTCCTAAACATGTGTTTGATGTTGTGATGTTTCCAAATATAGTTCTTTGTTGGAAATCTTTCATTCTTATCAACCTAAGGGCTCATTTAAAATGTTAAATCCATCACTTTGTATGATACCTCATACTAGTTTTTTGGAATAGAGAGCTATTTGGGATTGACTAAAAGTGCTTCCAGGTCATAATAATTCTTTTAGACATAGTAGTTGTGTTCGGTGATGTTGATGTGTTTCACTGTATTCCTTGTCCATTCTGGCCCTCGTTCAGAGTGAGACAGAATTATGAAATGTATATATGAGTTACTATTTAGATTAAGGTTTTTTTTGTGATCATGTGAGGTTTTTTGAGTGGTGTTATCCTTATCACCTGACTGTGGTGCAGCAAATGCTTCAAGAATCAGGGCTCCAGCCATAGTCCTCAGAGTGAAGCTTTTCACGCAGTCAGGAAATTTACAGAGGTGTTGAGTGCTCGATTAGGATCCTGCCTCCTCTTTCTTGGTAATTTAGATTCTATTTCAATGTATTGGTTCCTCATTTATGTGAATTTCTCCTTTTCACAACAAGCATGGTGGACTTACCCCTCACATAGTGTCTCTGGTTATGCCTTCCTGGATGTGGGTTTTCGATCAATGTCCTTGTCTGGACCTCCTGTGAAAATCAAGTGCGGTCTTGGTGTTACCTATTCATAGGTGGAGAGTATTGGTTAGTTACTTTGTTTCTTTTGTAGTTTCAATGGCCTAATTATTGGGTCCCCTTCCCTCCCCTCCCCGAGTAGTGGGGGTCGAGATCCGTGCTAAAAGTCTTGGCCCAGTTCTTTTCCCCTCCGTTCGGGAATTGGTGGTTTAGATGTCCATGTTGTAACCCTATTAACTTGGTATTGTAGGTTTTTTCAGTAGATTATTTTTGGTCTTGTGTGATTGATTCCCAATTCTAGCTCATGTTTAATTCTTATCTATTCGTTGCTAGTTGGTTTCTAATGGTGGGGAGACCCCCCATGGGTCACATGGATTTTCATCCTAAGAACTTTTCTAGTGCTAGTTGTTTTAAATGGTGGGGAGTACATTCTGGAATCCCCTGTAATATTTGGTTTTTGTGAGTTCTCTTTGTTTTGGATGATTTTTGGGTTCATTGGGAGAAGGCCCAACAATCGGGTTCTTGGCTTTGTTGTGGAGGTGGTGGCTTGATTTTTCCATTGATTTTTCAGAAGTGGTTGTGAGTAGTGTGTTTTTTTTGAGCTAGAGGATTAACATCCATTGATTATTGATGATATTTAATTTTATTGAGAGGATGTATCATGTTGATATGTAATCCTTAGGTGGTGATTTTTCATCTGTAAAGTGTTATGGATTTTCGGGGGAGGAAAGCTTTAATGTTGGGGAGAATTGTCACACCCGGTTTTTTTTGTCTTTGTATTGATCCAGTCCATTGGAAATCCTGATCTTTTTCATGGGTATTTTGTGAGATTAATCTTGAGTTTTTAAGTTTCATATATGTCTAATCACCCTAATTTAGGTTCCCAGTTGTTTGTTTAGGAGTTTTTGAAGAAAGGGTGGTTACTTTATGATTTGGGCCAACCGTGAGACCATTTCCAGTTTTAAAAAAAACCAAATTTGTTTCTTTTATAACTCCTTTGTTTTTCAACATGTTTCACCCATTCCACTTCCCACTTGTCATATACTGATATATTAAAACTTCCTTATCCTTTTGGACACCATATAAATTCATAAGCATGGTGAATTGGGGTTACTTATTTAGGTATTGGGCCAACCCATGGGCTCATTTCCTGTTTTTTAAAAATTATTCGTTCATTTTATATCATTTTCATTTTTTTTATTATCTTTCAGTGATTCCTCCCCCTAGAATCAAATAACCCTATCCTCGCCCTAAAAATAGATTTACCCTTTTGGAGCTCATATGGGTCGCAGATTAGGACGAAAGTTCTCAGGATACCTCAAATCACCCAGAATTGATAAGGTAAATAATTATATACATAACTCATTCAATTCTTCCCCTTTCTCAAAAAAAATAATCTTTACCTGGTTCTTCCAGACCTTAAGAGACTCTCCATGAAGTTTCATCCCATTTTATTTTCTCTAGGGGTGCAGAACTAATGGAATACAAAAATATTTCTTGTGGAAAAGGTGAGATTCCATCTCCTTTATCCTCCCTCTTCTTCCTCCTTTCGTTATATCTTGGTTTTATAACATCCTATAGTCATTATAGACCTAGGGTTATGTTTTACCATGGTTTTATATGGATTTTATATTCATTTAGGTCTGGTCTTCATAGTTTTAGGGTTTAAAAACCTGCGACGGGTGATTTCTGGTGTGCATTTCCATTACGCCAAGGATTTGAGGTAAGATACCCCTTGCACAAACCTTTATCATTTAAGTTTCATCTTTTTAATTGTATTATATCCTTATTTATATTATATTTTCTGCTGTGAAACTTTGTTTCTAAATGTTTTGTTTGCAAATTATGTTTTATGACTTATTTTATTAAAAATATAGTTCTTTTGGTATAAATGTGCACTCCTCTTGTTTGATAAATTAATCCATGAGCTTTTGCACTTGGTTTATGGTTTTTTGAATATGTCTCAGTAGATTCAATAAAATTATGGCATTAAAGTGGTGTTTTATTACTTTTTAAGTGCTTAACATAAGTTGTTTTGTTAAAGAGTGCATGCGATGTGTTCGGTAAATTGTCTGATTGTCTTTTATGTACCTATTGAAATTAAAAATAATTTGTTTGGATTTTTATATATATTGGAAGCATGTAAGAAAAAAAATTTGCGATCCTTTTATGTCTTTCAAATTTTGATTTTGTTTTAAAAACCATTGGTTTTTTGTTCACAACATGTTTTGCCCTGAGTTGCCGAAAAATGGCCCATTTCACATTCTTATAAAAATGGTTGTGTTTTGAATATTTCATATAAGTGTTTTAAGGGATTTATGAATGTGGTTTTATTCTGTAAATGTTGTTTACACACCTCCTTAAAAAAATTTAAATGCCCAACTTCATCAAACGTTAGTTTTGAGAAAATGTTTAAAGACCAGTTTGGCCTTTCCTAAAAATGAAAGAGTGTTTTACTTGTATATACCATGTTGTGCAATTGGGATTGTTTTTTGGTCCATGAAATGATTTTATTAAATGTTTTTGGGGCTTCCAAATATGTTTTTTTATGGTTTTTCTGTGATTTTATAATTGAAAGAGTGTTTTTGAATGAGTTTTATGTGCAACTCCTCAATATACTTCTTGAAATTGTTTTACAAAAATATTTAGCAGTTTGTTGATTCGTGTAAGAAATGTGAAGAAGTTTTATGGTCCGTTTGTGCTTTTATGGTTTGGGAATGGAATTTTTATGTGAAATGTGTATTTTATAATATTTGTAACTTGATTTAGCACTAAAGGAAATCCCAGGTATCTAGGTGGGCGGACATCTACTAGTATGCTAGTGATTCTGTGGGGTTTGGCCCCTGTTTCACATAGAAAGTTTGACGATGACAACACTAACAAAACTATGATGATGATTATTATTGGGGGCCACTAGGTTATTGGTATATTCCCTACTAGTGGCTTGTTCATGAGAACAGAAAATTTATTATGGTTACTTTCACTGAGATATGAGGTACGTGGGGCTCACAACTGACTAGTACCTAGGGGTGTTCCCGTGACTTGTGATCATTGGATCTTTTGTAGTCACCATCGGCATACGGTGTGTTTTGTTGGTAAATTCAGTAGTTTGTGTGATTTATTTAAAAGTAAAAATTCTTTAAAGCATCCCTCTTGAAAACTATTTTCATTTTGAAGTTTCACCTCTTTGAAAAAAATTGTTACTAGCAGTTTTGTTTATTAAACATTAATGTTTTTTTCTGATAATTATTATATCATGGAAGCTCATTTGAAAACCATTCTTTCATATCTTGAAGTTAAAACTGTAAATTTATGTTTCTTTTATTTTAAAGTAATGTGCATTGGGAATAGAATATCGGGCTAACCTACGGAGTTTTAATACTCACGCCTATAGTCTTCTTCTATTTTTAGCCCTTGTGCAGGTTTCAGCTTGAGTTCGATCACCTTGGGCGATGTGTGATCATTTTGTTGGAGAGTGACCAGTGAGGTCACCTGGAGTTATTTGGTTATCGGTTTTCGTTAGTTGAGTTGTTGGCATAGTTGTACTTTCAGTTTCTAGTACAAATAATGTTCAGTTAAATTTTTATATAAATGTATTTTAGGTTGTAATTTTCTTTCCACTGTTCGTTTGATTGTTCATATATGGTCTAAATCGTTCCATTGTGTACTCTATTATTGACCTTGATGCTTGTCTCCATCCTAGGAGGATTGGGAACGCCTCTCGGGACATGTCATGGGCTAGCCTGGGAGACCGGTTAAGGGTCAACTCGGATTGGTTCGTGACAAAATGGTATCAGAGGAGGTCGGCTCTTAGCAGACCTAGGTAGATGGAGTAGGATTGTTGGGACTTGAGGGGTAAGGGAAATAAGAGCATCATGAATTATTTCTCATTCTAATCTTCAGGTTTCTATGGGAATCCCGGTTTTATTAGTGTCCTTTGTTCTTGTTGATTGTTCGGTGTTGGGATATGACAAGGGGAGTCTAACTAATGGCCTCTGTGAGCTCGCAAGGCCTGGAAAGCCATGTGGAGCTGGGGAATGGTCCTAATAATTCTCTCTATATTGGTTTTTTTTACATGTGACCGCCAACCATATGGTCAAGTCACCCACCGACACTAGTACCCTTATTGGGGTCTCTTGAACCTTTCTTGAATTCTGAATTTTTGTTTCTAAAATCCTTGTGTGAGATTTGTGGAAATGGGTTTTAAAGTAAGAATTATATTTTGAAAATTTAAAGAAGGGGTTTTCAAAAATTAAATATAAGAATGTTTTTGGACGGTTGTGTTTTGTGAAAAAAAATGGAGGGAAGTAGAAATGATTTAACAGGATTGGATTATCCATAATCTAAACTTGTGGTTTGTTGGAATAAAATGTTTTGAAATTGTTAATCATTTTAAGGTGAGTATGGATCTTTGTTTTGAATGGGGTATTTTAGGATTTTAACAAGTTATTGAATTGGAAAAATTAGTTTTGGAAATTGGTTTTGATCGGTTGGTGTTTTCCTAGAAACAGTATTGGTCTCAATGGAACTCAGATTATGAAAATATACCTTTCTTAATTTTAAAAAAATTGGAAGGGGTTGTTTTGAGTGGCTTGGTTATTTTAAAAGTTGTTAAAAATGATAAGGTGTTGGTTTTTAAGAAAATTGTTCTTAATGAATTGTGGTTTTTTTGTGGAATATGAAAAGGGTTTTTGACTCAGTGGTTGGTGTTCCTTTTCAAGGTAAATTGTTTTTTGGAATAATGTTGTTTTGGTTTAGCCTTTGGTGTTTTCATGGGGGCTCACATGCATGGTTTTATTTCTATCTGGAAGGATTTCATTTATGTAATGGTGGTTGGGTGCCTGGGGTATCATGGAAATGTGCATATGGGTGAGACTTGATGAAACACCATTGGTGAATGTGGAAACCCACCATGTTAGTTTGTTTTCCAAAAGTGTTTTGAGCTGAAAACTTGTGGCCTTTTTTTTAACCCATGGTTATGTGGCTTGATTTTTATATGTCTTAGAAGATTTTTTTATTCATTAAGATTCTTTGTGATCTAGAATTTGTACTCTTGTTTCATATTGGGATGATATATTGTTGGTGGCTCAGTTTTTGAGTAATGTTCATTGGGTTCCTAAAGATGTGTTTGATGTTGTGATGTGGCCATGTATAGTTCTCCGTTGGAAATATTTCATGCTGATCAACCTAAGGATTCAATTAAAATGTTAAATCCACCTCTTTGAATGATGACTCAAACTATTTGTTGGATTAGAGAGCTATTTGGGATCGACTTAAAGTGCTTCTAGGTCATGATAATTCTTTTGGACATAGTAGTTGTGTTCGGTGATGTTGATGTGTTTCACTGTATTCCTTGTCCATTCTTCCCCTAATTCAGAGTGAGACAAAAATTTTATATGTGTATATGAGTTCCTATTTAGATTAAGGTTTTTTTTGTGATCAAGTGAGGTTTTTTGAGTGGTGTGATCCTTATCACCTGACTGCGGTGCAGCAAATGCTTCAAGAATCAGGGCTCCAGCCATAGGCCTCAGAATGAAGCTTTTCACGCAGTCAAGAAATCAACAAAGATGTGGAGTGCTTGATTAGGATTCTGCCTCCTCTATTTTGGTAAGTTAGTTTCTATTTCAATGTTTTGGTTCCTCATTTCTGTGAATTTCCCTTTGTCACAACAAGCGTGGTGGACTTACCCCTCACACAGTGTCCATGGTTATGCCTTCTTGGATGTGGGTTTTCTATCAATGTCCATGTGTGGACCTCCTGTAAAAATCAGGTGAGGTCTTGGTGTTACCTATTCATAGGTGGAGAGTTTTGGTTAGTTACTTTTTTTATTTTGTATTTTCAACGGCCTAATTATTGGGTCCCCTTCCCTCCCCTCCCCGAGTGGTGGGGGTCCAGATCAGTGCGGAAAGTCTTGCCAAGTTCTTGTCCCCTCCGTTCAATAGTGGGTGGTTTAGATGTCCATGTTGTAACCCTATTAAATTGGTATTGTAGGTTTTTAGGAGATTTTTTGGTCTTGTGTGAGTGATTCCCAATTCTAGCTCATGTTGAATTCTTGTCTGTTCGTTGCTAGTTGGTTTCTAATGGTGGGGAGACCCCCCATGGGTCTCATTGATTTTCATCCTAAGAACTTTTCTAGTGCTAGTTTTTTCTTAATGGTGGGGATTACATTTTGGAATCCCTTGTAATATTTTGTTTTTTTTATTTATCTTTGGTTTGGGTGATTTTTGGGTTCATTGGGAGAAGGCCCAATAATCGGGTTCTTGGCTAGGTTGTGGAGGTGGTGTCTTGATTTTTCCATTGATTTTCCAGAAGTGGTTGTGAGTAGTGTGTTTTATTTGACCTAGAGGATTAACCTCCATTGATCTTTAATGATATTTCATTTTATTTAGAGGCTGGATCATGTTTATAGGTAATTCGTAGGTGGTTATTTTTCAGTGGGAAAGTGTTATGGCTTTTCGGGGGCGGAAAGCTTTAATGGTGGGGAGAATTGTCACACCCGGGTTTTTTTGTCTTTGTATTGATCTGATCCATTGGAAATCCCGATCCTTTTCATGGGTATTTGGTGCGAATAATATTGATTATTTAAGTTTCATATATTTCTAATCACCCTAATTTAGGTTCCCAATTGATTGTTTCGGAGTTTTTGAAGAAAGTGTGGTTACTTTATGATTTGGGCCAACCGTGAGCCCATTTCCGATTTTAAAAAAACCAAATTTGTTTCTTTTATAACTCCTTTGTTTTTCATCATGTTTCACCCATTCTACTTCCCACTTGTCCTATACTGATACATTAAAACTTCCTTATCCATTTGGACCCCATATAAATTCATAAGCATGGTGAATTGGGGTTGCTTATTTAGGTATTGGGCCAGCCCATGGGTCCATTTCCTTTTTTGTAAATTATTCATTTCTTTTATATATTTTTCTTTTTTTAATATTTTTCAGTGATTATACCTCCCCCTCGAATAAAATAACCCTATCCTCTCCCTCAAAATAGATTTACCATATTTGGAGCTCATATGGGTCGCCGATTAGGGCGAAAGTTCTAAGGATACCTCAAATCACCCAGAATTGATAAGGTAAATCGTTTTATACATAACTCATTAAATTCGTCCTCTTTTTCAAAAAAATATTCTTTAACTAGTTCTTCTATAACTTAAGAGACTCTCCATGAAGTTTCATCCCATTCTATTTTCTCTAGGGGTTCAGATCTAATAGAATACAAAAAGTTTTCATGTGAAAAAGGTGAGATTCCATCTCCTTTATCCTCCGTCTTCTTCCTCCATTCATTATTTCTAGTTTTATATTCTCCCCTAGTAATTATCAACTTGGGTTCTATTATAACATGGTTTTTATGGAGTTTATATTCATTTATTTCTGGTCTTCATAGTTTTAGGGTTTATAAACCCACGACGGGTGATTTCAGGTGTGCATTTCCATTACGCCAAGGATTTGAGGTAGAATACCCCTTGCACAAACCTTTATTATTTAAGTTTCATCATTTTATTTATATTATATCCTCATTTATATGATATTTTCTACTGTGAAACTTTGTTTCTAATGGTTTTGTTTGCAAATTATGTTTTATGACTTATTTTGTTAAAAATATAGTTCTACTGGTATAAATGTGCACTCCTCTTGTTTGATAAATTATTCCATGAGCTTTCGCACTTGTTTTATGGTATTTTGAATATGTCTCAGTATATTGAATAACATTATGGAATGAAAGTGGTGTTTTATTCCTTTTTAAGTCCTTAACATAAGTTTTTTTGTTAAAGAGTGCATGCCATGTGTTCAGTAAATTGCCCGGTTGGCTTTTATGTGCCTAGTGCAATTAAAAATAATATTTTTGGATTTTTAAATATATTGGAAGCATGTAATATAATTATTTTTGGATCCTTTTATGGATTTAAAATTTGGATTTTGTTTTAAAAACAATTGGTTTATTTTTTAAAACATGTTTTGGCCCGAGTTGCTGAAAAATGGATCGTTTCACATTCTTATAAAAATGGTTGTATTTTGAATATGTCACCTAAGTGTTTTTAGGGATTTATGAATGTGGTTTTATTCTGTAAATAGTGTTTACACACCTCCTTAAAAAAATTTAAATGCATAACTTTGTCAAATTTTTGTTTTGAGAATATATTTAAAGGCCCGTTTGGACTTTCCTAAAAATGAAAGAGTGTTTTACTTGTATATACCAAGATGTGCAATTGGGATTATTTGATGGCCCGTGAAATGAATTTATTAAATTTTTTTAGGGATTAAAAATATGGGTTGGTATGGTTTTTATGTGTGTTTATAATTTAAAGAGTGTTTTTGAATGAGTTTTATGTGCAAAGCCTCAATACACTTCTTGAAATTGTTTTATGAAAATATTTAGCAGTTTTTTAATTCGTGAAAGAAATGTGAAGAAAGTTTATAGGATGTTTGTGTTTTTATGGTTTGGGAATGGAATTTATATGTTAAATGTGTATTTGATAATATGTGTAACTTGATTTATAACTAAAGGAAACCCTGGGTATCTAGGTGGGCGGACGTGTACTAGTATGCTAGTGATTCTGTGGGGTTTGGCCCCTGTTTCACGTAGCAAGTTTCACAATGACAACACTAACAAAACTATGATGATTATTATTATTGGGTACCACTAGGTTATTGGTATGTTCCCTATTAGTGGCTCTTGCATGAGAAATAATATTTATTATGGTTACTTTCACCGAGATACGAGGTACCTGGGGCTCACAACTGACTAGTACCTAGGGGTGTTCTCGTGACTTGTGCTCATTGGATCTTTTGTAGTCATTGTTGGCATACGGTGTGTTTGTTTGGTAAATTCAGTAGTTTGTGTGATTTATTTAAAAGTAAAAATTCTTTAAAGCAGCCCTCTTGAAAACTATTTTCATTTTGAAGTTTCACCTCTTTGAAAAAAATTGTTACTTTCATTTTTGTTTATTAAACATGCATGTTTTGTCTGATAATTATTATAGCATGGAACCTCATTTGAAACCCATACTTTCATATATTGAATTTAAAACTATAAATTGATGTTTATTTTATTTTAAAGGAATGTGCATTGGGAATAGAATATCGGGCTAACCTACTGAGTTTTAATACTCACGCCTATAGTCTTCTTCTGTTTTTAGCCCCTGTGCAGGTTTAAACTTGAGTTGGATCACCTTGGGTGATTTGTGATTAGTTTTTTGGAGAGTGACCAGTGAGGTCACATGGATTTAGTTGGTTACCGGGTTTGTTAAGTGAAGTTGTTGGCTTAGTTTTACTTTTAGTTTCTTGTACAAATAATGTTCAGTTAAATTTTTACATAAATGTATTTTGGGTTGTCCTTTTCTTTCCGATGTTCGTTTTATTGTTCATATATGGGAGAAACTGTTCCCTTGTGTACTCTATTGATTAACTTGGTGCTTGTCGCCATCTCGGGAGGACCGGGAATGCCTCTCGGGACTTATCGTGGGTCGGACTGTGTGATCGGTTCTGGGTCGACTTGCACTGGTTTGTGACAATAACCTATGTCCATTATAATTTAAACATTTAATTTGATTAATTTACACCTCTTAAGAGGGTTCTAGTCCCTCAAGGCCTAATTCCACAACCAAGGCCTCAACCATTGATAGTTCAGACATAATACCAATGAACATGTTCCTTAATGGACTTAGGGATTTGTGCATTACAGTAATTTTCATTTTATTCAATTAATTAAAACCATTTTATTAATTTAAAATTTTAAATTAATAATTTAATTAATAAATTACTTTAATTTAAATTTTTTGTTTTACTCAATGGTGCGACCACAAGCCACAGGCCATGTAAATAAGAAGCAAAACCATAAGGGAGGATACCAGATACCACCAACCGCAATTTGAAGAAAAATCCTCTTTTAAAAGAAACTCAATAACTCTTGTCTGATTCGGACCATGTCCTACACCCATATCCCAAACAACCTATGGCCCTAACTCACATTAAAAAAATCAATAAATTATAATCTTTTTATAATTAAACAATCTATTTAAAAAAATACAATTTTAATCCCAATTAAACCATTTATGAGTACTCATTGAAAATTCACTTGTTGGACATATCACAACAAACCCACATCCAAACGCAAACCAAATACCCATGGCATGATCCCAACCATAATGTAGTTTAAGTCCCTAATTCACATCACTAATTCCATGATAATTTGTATTAAATTTTAAATAAACATCATAGAAAAGTAAATATGGTGATGTAACCCCAACAAAAATGGCATGTGATGATGTGTGGGTGTCATCTTGAGATATCCACCAACTAGGTTAATTTAATTCCCCATTGTATTATACTGATTCCACCATAATTTTGTGGAATAGGAATTGGAAGCCTAAAATAGGAAACTCAACACCAAATGAAAGGATAAGATAAAGATTATAGGGAAACCGAGGGTGAAACTTAACAAAGATATCCAAGAACCGGCGCCAAAACTACCACAAAATGAAGGGGAATGAGGGTGAGAAAGTGGGTTATCCCACTACTCATGCATAAAAATATGGTATAAGAGGGGTTTACACCTCTTAAACATTGTGTGGGGAGGGAATGTTGCCCCAAAATACCTTCACTGGGTAGGTGGTACTGGGTTATTGGCTAGCTAGTGGTTGTAGATTACAACCTAGTTTCCTTCTAAAGATATTTCTCTGTTCCTTTCCACCATCCAAACCTCATTACACATATATAAACTCGTGTTTTATGTGTTGAAACTTCATAAATTCCATTACAAACTGTAGTGAAAAAAATGAACCCTCTTCCAATTTAAAAACAAAAATTTACTCTATAATTTACAATATGTATGAACATATGGTTTTACACCTATACCCACATGGATCAAATCCTTAACATCCATGAACCTAATATAATGTGTTTTTATGACTTGGAGTGATCAAAGGGATAAAATTGAAAGAGGATTATATGGTAATTTGTTTTTTTTTCTAATTTGAAATTCAAAATTAAGAAACAAAAATGAAATTAAATGATGAAAGTGTGTGTTTCATGAATTTTTTATAGGGTATTAGAGGTAGATAAGTAAGAAAGAATCTATTGTTTTGTATGATTATAGTGTATCACAATTATTGAGTTTGAAATATTTTTTATTTAAAATTGATGTTTCTCTTGAAAATGACGTATTCTCTTATGACTTGTGCAGTTGATTCCCATGTTTTTTCATGTTAATTAAAGTTTAGAAGAATATGATTTTATAAATAAAATTTTGTGGATTGATGAAGAAAATGTTTTCTCTTAAATAATGGGGTTTTTAACTATTTTATTGAATAATTCAATGTAAATAAAAGGAGTGAAATTGGAATCAATCACATAGTATATTATGGTTCATATTTTGATATTAAATAATCATTTGGGTATAAAAATTGAATATTTTTATTTTTATTATGTGGAAGAAAATTAAATTAGTCATAAAACATTTTTACATGTTATTTAAGGATATAAATTGCTTATTTATTTTATACATAATGATTCTTTTTGATTTTTTTGTCTCGTTTTTTCAGATCAGGAAAAGGATATAGTCATTCTTATTGGATGATATGCATTTATAAATTTTATGCATGTTGTTTTTATGTATCTTTTAGTTCTAGATAGCTTATTTATGTAATTAAACTAATATAAGAGTCATGAAGAAGGAAAATCAAGAATGTGATTTTTAGTCATCCAAACTAGTATAAAAGGATATTTCATTGAAAACAATAAAAAAGTTAGATTCACTGGTTCCCCTAGTGAATCCTCATTGAGGATCCACATACTTATTTGCATCTAGGTTTCCACAAAATTTTTAATCCCAATTAATAAATGAGTTAAGATTAATATTTAATTTATGACCTGACCCACAACCTAGCTTACCCAATAAGTCCATATTATAATAATTTTTTAAAAAATTATAATACAAAATATTTATCTTTTAAAATAGATATTAATATATGTATATATATATATATTTTTTTTTTTAATTTTACTTTCAAGGTTGATTAATAAACTGAAAAAAAAATTAAATGGGATGGGGCCTAACATATTTTTCAAGGGTGGGTTAATAAATGGGTATATTCTAGTCTGGATATTCTCAAATAGATAGATAAATGGGTTGGCTTTCAACTAACTCAAACCCGATAGACCCAACCCATGTATAGGTATACTCATAAAAAGATAAATAATATGGTTCTATAAAATCAAATAATGAAAAGACAATCCATGATCCAATCAAAATAGTGCATAATATAGAAAATGTCCATCCGCCAACCTAAAATTCCAAAACAATTATTTTTCACTTAATTTTATATTAAAATAATTATTAAAATTTGAAAAATATAATCTTATTAATACAAAAAATATAAATGTTTAAATGAAATATTTTTTTTTTATAAAATATATATTTTTATTTATAAAGTAATAATAAAATAGTTTCTTTTTCTTTAATTTTATGTTAATATTATAACAGTAATTAAAAAATATAATATTTGTATAAAAATAATTCGATAAAAAAAATTATACTATTTTTAAAATATAGAACACTTTTTACTTTAAAATTATATAAAATAAGAAAAATACTTTAAAATTAAAACTATATAAAAAATATAAACAAAGTGTTGAAAAAATTAAAAAAATTAGTACAGAACATATGTTTTGAAATTTTATAAAAATAAAAAATGAATACGATAAGAAAATTAATATAAATATATATTAAAATATTTTAATAATTTAAAATAAAAATATTTAAAAACATATATCAAAATATAAAATGCACATGAAAATCAATATTAGACAAACAAGTATAAAACAATGTTATGTGTTCTATTGTAAATTTATATGAAATACGAAATAAAAATTTTCAAATTATAATTAAAAATAATCACATTGTTAGAGAAAATGATCGTAATCCAAAATTAATCCACAAAGTATTTCAAAATTAGATACATGATGTCGATCATAGATAAAGTGTGAAGGTAATGATGAATGAGAACAAGCACCACAAAATACTAATGACTAATAGATTAGGGAGAAAAGAATTAGAGAAACAATATAAATGAAAAATATAATCACCTTATTATTATATAATGTCATACATAAAGACTTATACATCTCAATATCAAGGTTTAAATTGGTTTTTATCATCTAAATTTGATTGATGTATTAGATTATCCATATGGTAAAGATATTGGTATTGATTCCCAAGGGAATCACCACCCAAGGAAAATTATGAAACTCATAACAATAATAATATTTATTTATAACAGGCCCTCTTGGATGTTATAAATTTCATGAAATATTATTTAAAATTATCTTTAAAAACCATAATTGGAAAAACTAGTAAAGTAAAAAATAATTGAATTATATTTTTCATTGAACTCATTTTGTTCTAAAATTTACCAGGAATCCCCAATGGGAAAATCCAAATAAAGGTAAAAATAATGAAACATTCCCAAATTCCCTTTTTAAAATAATGATAGGACTTGTATTATTTTCAAACTAATTTTATAAATTATTTTCTCAAAAGGTTATATTTGGTAATGATTTTTTGAATAAATCTTCATGATTATCACATGATTTAATTTTTTTTATACTAATCTTACAATTCTTTTTAATCCCATGAGTAAAAAACATTTGTAAGATATGTTTCATACTATTATAATTGATATATATTAACTTTAATTTCACTAAAATAGTCACATTATCCTCATGTAAAGTGGTAAGAATATCATTATTCAATGTTAATGAATAGTTATTTATTATATAATGAATAATTGATCATAACCCAATTTATTATCATCTTCCTTCATGAATTGAAATTATACCAGCATGATCATAGAAATTTATAAAAAATAATTGTTTCATAGAACACTATTAAATGATATCTTTATCATATTTTAATTAATATCCAATTTCATATCATGATTTATGTATATGAGAAAAATATCTAACATTTCCATAACTAACAAATTTTGGTTCTAAAATTTTAGAATAAAATAATCCTAGATCAACATATCCTTAGAGTTATTATATTATATTTTGGATACCATTACAATATCTTCTTGTAGAAGAATAATTATATAAGGATAATAAATTAATAAAAAATGATATATCTAACATTGTATTATTTTTGAGGTTTATTAGTCCACCAACAATGCCAAGATATAGTACCTTGATACCTGTATTTCATGCATGGATTTTATGGTATTTAAATATATTCATTTTGGTATCTAAATGGTTAATCTTTCCAATTTGTAAAAATTTTGATTTTTTTATGTTTTATTGTAGGATACATGGATTTTTTGAAAAATGAACCAAACCAGATGAAAATAAGACCTCAAAGAGATCACAACATGCCACCATCTTTTTAGGGATATAGTAGGGCAGCAGAATTAGAAGAAGGTATTTACACGTCGTGTATCTCACTACATGGTGTGAGATTACTGAGAGAAAGGTTTATATCATGAAAATTTATTAAGTCATTATATGCTGTGAAAATCCATTACACATCATGTAAACTATAGATGATATGAATATTCAACACTTGGAAAGATACAAATAATCTGTTTCTGACAGAGATTACATGTCATGTTAAAATTTACGCATTGTGAAATATTCAAGAAATAGAAGAAAAAAATAAGATACATATAGACATGGTATTTAATGTGGGTTCTAATGTTTTGACCCATAGACCAAATAAATCCACAAATAGGGTAATTAGGGAGGGGTATCTAGAGGGGAGTCTCACTGAGAGAGACTTGATAGACCAAAGTGCACCACCATAGATCCTTGCTACTACCTCTTCCTCTATGATTTTTCTTCCTTATTTTTCACACCCTTTCAGGGCTAAAATGAGGGGTTATTTCTTATAGTGAGGTTTTCTTGATGAACAAGGATTGAATGTATGAGGTATTTTATTTTTTATTGATATTCATGTTGGGGTTTAAAAATATTTCTTTAATTTTTTCTCTTCCCTAATTCCTTTTTCATGATCATTGTGTACGGGGTTTGGAAAAGGGTTTAATTTCTTTCTTTCTATGAGAATGAACATTTAATGAGTTGTTTTAATTCCCTTGTATGATGTGAGGTATAGGATTTAGACTTCCACCATGACCATTAGGTTTCTCTCTTCCTAATGTTTAAATTTGTTTCTTTGTTACCAATATTTTACAATCTGAGGTACCTGACCATGAGAAACAAGAGACTTTTATAAGAAGAGCATTTACCATGAACATTGGAATCTCTATGACCTTCTTTTAGACACTACATGATTATTAATACATTAATTCATACCTTGTTAACCCCTAAAACAATATTTAATACTTATTAGCACCATTTTTCTATTTACTTCTCCAACATTCTTCAAACAATCACATAATCAATAGTTTAGATTCAATTACTACAAATCATAATAGGTTTAGGTATTTTTTATGTAATTAATATTTTCACTAACCCTATCTGTGTGGTTTTGACGTCAGACATAAAATTCCTATAATTCCATGTAGTTTAGTTATTTTTTTCAGGTTTATAAATTTCAAAGTTCAGTAACCCTGTAGTAATTAACAACTCCCATGGGGCTATCATACATAAAGACCAAGAAATTTTTTATTTTTCTCTCACGGTTATAAAAATTATATTTATTAATATCATGGGACATGAGACCATTAGGGTACTTAATGGATGAAATTTTTCTAAATAAAATAAAATTAGAAAGAAATACTCTAGCCACAATTTTTTTAAAACCCTGAAAATAGGTTATAGGTCTTGGATAAATCCTATAGGCATGGTTTTAGGAAAACTATGATTGTTCGTTTCCAACGTAGATTTGGGATAAAATTTTCCCATGTTAAGGGGATGGTAAGACCCTATAGTCATGTTTTAGTATCCTATAGCCTTTATTTTAAGTATATATATATAACAATATATA
The DNA here is from genome assembly GCA_963277665.1 of Viscum album. Classification (NCBI taxonomy): domain Eukaryota; kingdom Viridiplantae; phylum Streptophyta; class Magnoliopsida; order Santalales; family Viscaceae; genus Viscum; species Viscum album. The sequence goes on along the minus strand of OY728134.1, from coordinate 340,052,066 downwards.
TATATATGTATATTATCAAAACATTTAATATAGTACTTTTTAATACTTTTTATAGTAATATGGAGGTCTAAGGCCCAACACTCGGTGAATTTTTTTTTCAAAGGATATAGTAATAGTTTCAAAGCCTATATACATGGTTTCAAACCCTATAAATTGGGAACTGATTGTCATGGTTTGGTAAAACCATGATTATAGTCTTAATTTAATGGATCTTATTCCCACGGTTGGAAAAATTTTGACCACAACTTACCGATAATGTTTCTCGGTATATCCACATTTCTAAATGGCGGTTATAGGAAAAAAATTATTAGTTAATATTTTTATGACTTTTAAAATACAACGAGATTAAGAAATTATAATTCTATATTCTTTATGCTCAATTTATATTCCAAGTTAGAAAATTTTAAATCCAAAATCATTTATTTTAAATTCATTCTTCAAATATCCATCTACCTTTGAATGTTCATTGAGAGTCCCAATCATATTAAAAACAATAAAATATATTGTAATTATAAACCATTTAGAACAATTACCCTTTATGAAAACACATGGACAAATTAGGTCCTTTTATTGCCATGTTTCATCAAATATTCACTCAAATTGTTATATCACATACATACTGACTAATTTAATCCACATAATGTTTTTTTCAAACTAATGGAATAAATACATTGATATCCAAAATATGTTATAGTAACCATCAGAATAAATTCTAAAATATGTGTATAAATTTAAAATATCTTATAGGCACAATTCAAGATTTTAATGTATATCCAATATCATGAGATAAAAAACATGATAATATTCATTATAAGATAATATGTTTCATCGTAATAAATATCGGGCCTTTCATAGAATACATGAGAAACTATTCAATAATTATATCTTACAACTTCCTTATTTTCATTTCCCTTTTACAAAAATACCCATTTATAAAAAAAATTAATCTAATATAGGGTTTTCAAAAGTGACCCAAAACCCACATATTTGGCATATGAGTCTAATTCAGATCCTATTAAAATATTCCATTGATCTCAATCTGGTCAATCACAACATCCTTTTACTAATTAAGTAAATTGATCATCATTGTGAATATAACGTGTTTAATTATATGAAAATGTGTAATCAATAATGGTATTTACTCAGTTTAAACATTTTATTATGTTTACAAAATTTATAAAAATATCATAGTAGTCGTGATCATGTACTTAAAAAAAATACTTTCATCAGGAATGTCATGTTTAAAAAATATTTTATATAAGTTAATTTTATAATACCTTTATATTTTAAAATAATATTGTTGTTTATTGAATATATTACACAAAATACCAAACGTAAACAAACCAAAAAATATTTTTCTTTAAATTTAATCTCTTTGGTAGCTTGTGGAACACGCAACTTGAAGTCCAAGTAAACCATAATTTTGTATACCATTATAACATAACTGTTAAATTAGTGGTTTTGAATAGAACAAACTAAATTTGAAAAATGTTTATCAATTTATTTTAAAAAAATAATAATCGTTTAAAAAAATAAATGTTTTCTAAAAAAACTGTATTTTTTCTTAAAGATGGTTTAGAAGCACTTTTATACATACTTTAAAATAAATTTTTAATACATTTGGAAACTTTATTTGATAAAATGGAATTAAATTTCTTACTCAGAATATTTTAATTATCTTAGGGTGAATTTTATGTATTTTTCTGAAATATTTCATTTTTCAATGATTAGTGAAAAAAATGAATTTTAATTGAAAAATGCCTTGTGATTTAAATTATTTATAAATATATATTTTGGACTGGTTTTAAAGTAAAATTAGTTAAATTATATATATATATTAATCAATTTAGTTAATTTTAATCATTTTCATATTGACTATTTATATAAAAACATTGAATTCTTTTAAACATTTTCTCTTTGAAAACTTGTTTTCTCACCACGTATGTGGGATTAGTTTTAAATTAAATTTATCACTTATGAAAAAGGGATTTTTAATAATAGATTAAAAATTATTAATCATAATAATTTATGTTATCTAGTAATTTCAACTTAATATTTAACCAACATGAATAGTGAAAATCATAAAAATTATTTACCACGGTTAAGGTAAAACTGGATTTACCTGGGGTTAAACTAAAAATATAGGGTTTAAAATGACCTAAATACATATCTAAAATATATTTTAGTGAAATATGTATACCTTATTATTTATAAGGCTCTATAATAATCTATTTTTTAACCTTTTTAAAATTTGAAAACAAGTGTGCACTTTTTTTTCAGAAATTACATGTGTGCCACTCACCCCACTTATAAAAGGCCACCCACTCTCATCTCTTTTTTACACCATAAATCCCATTTGGATCAAAAAATACATACACAAATCACTTCCAAACTTCCCTATTATCATTCTATAAGCCTTATTTTCTTTAAAAACCCATACTTGGAAGGATTTTGATTCAAATCTAAGAAGGTTACCTGAGGAAGATGTAAAGTTCGTCATCGAGCATTTTTATATAATTTCTTCCTCCAACGCCCAAAAATATTATAAAATAATATTTATATAGTATAATTATTATATAAAATATAATTATATGTTTTTATGATAAATTTATGACCTAAATCCATCCCCGCTTCCATAAAATGGGTTACAAAATCATCATTCATGTGTACGTCGGACTACCGCCTCACGAACTGATATTATTCATTTTCCATTACTGCCTCTCAAGATTGTTTATATTGATGGATATAATGTATATATATGATATTTAAAACATAAATATACCTATTGAGTTATTATATCATATATACCTTTTTACTTTTCATTCTGGTGAGGATATGATAATGTCGCTCGTGTGTACGGCGGACTACCACCTCATGAATCGATGTGATTTGATTTTCCCGAACGCTTTACATAAGGGGTCATGAAGATAAAGTAAATGAATATATGTGATATAAATGAAATAATTATTATCTTAATAATATATTTTTCATTATTCAATGAATATTTATAATTTCATTTCTTACTTTTTCACTCACCTAAAGACGATAACATCGTTTGTGTACGTGTGCGCTACCGCCTTCACAAAGCGATTTGACTCACTTTACATCACCACACCACATGAATGATATATATAAGTATATATAAATAAATAATATGGTATTTATGATATTAGTATATTTATTTAAAGATAAAATATTAATTACCTTCTTTTCATAATGATCATTGAAAAATGGAAATGTTACTCATGCGTACGTACAACATATCATCTCCATGATCATAACGTACATGATCTGTCAAACTGACATTAGTGATTTTTATTAAATGTATAAATTATGTATAAATATTATAATTATGTCATTATTATAATTGTTTAGATGATTATGCTGTATAATTTTCACAATATCTAAAAAATTTATTACAATGAATGAATAATAAAACAATGCAATTAACACCTAAAAAGTAAAAATAACAAAATATTTTTATTAAATCAGTGATAAAAAATTATAACAGAATCATATATTATATTATAAATTTTAATATGGTTATTTTATAGGCCAATAACATGATTAAAATCACTATACATGAGGTTAAATAATGATCAAATAAATGGAAGCATGAGGTAAGGGATGTCATCTCTATTTCCCTTCATTAAGGAATATTGAAATTTTATGCTCTTACTTTTTTATATGGTGTATATACTAACCCTTTGAAATGTAATATCATTTTTAGTTTATAATTAATTATATTTTAAGAATCAATTTTAATTATTTCATCCAATTTTATTTGACATGAAATTTTCCAATTGGTAAATAATTTCATAACTCAATTTCTTATCATTGGGTTATATTACTTCTTTGTTTTCCTATGATGTTTTATGATTAAGTGTATAATTACTATTGATTACAATATTTTATATTTCCAATTCTTTTATGTTGACTTACATTTGATTTTTATAATCTATTCATTTATTAATTCTCACTTCAACATTTTAATCATTGTAAATTATTTCATCTCAATTTTCTTTTCATTGAGATATGTTTGTTAATATAAACATATTCACTTTTATGTGGTGTATATACTGCCCCTTTGATATATTTAACATTTATACCAAATTATTCATGATTTTTATGTTTCAAATAAAATTTATTAATATTCTTTTTATCAGGGATATTATTATTTCCTAAACTATATACCATTCATATATAAGATTTTTACTTTTAATATTATTTGATTAACTAGAGAAATATTTAAAAATATATGTTCTTTACTTAATGTGGATATTTTTTTGATAAGGGATATTTTTCATGAATTAAATTAGTTATTTTATATATTAGAAATGATTTGGAAATTAAATTATGGGTGGGTATTGGGATTATATATACCCTAAATGCTTTTATATTCTCTAGAGGTGAATTAGAAAGCTAGAAATAAAAACTTTTCTACCTGTTGTTTTAAACTATATTGTGGAAGGAATTGATTTTAGAGGTATCTTGATGTTAGAGATCATAAATTCCAATAATTATGCATTTAATTCATTAAGAATTCATTTATTATTATCCAGAAAATTTTCATAATGATATTATCTCTAGATCCATTTCATTCTTAATTTATTGTTTAAATGAAATGTGTGTTCAGTTATTTAACTTGACATGTTGATTAAGTCTTATCTAATTATGATAGTGGTGTTATTGACGAAATTAAATGTGTGTCCATTTTTTTACCTTTCCATATTGATTAAACCTTATCTAATTAAGAGATACAAGTTATTGATTAAATTGAATATGTGTTCAGTTATTTACTTTTCCAATTTGATTATTCTTTATTGATTAATGATAGATTCTATTGTACTTAAAAATTATTGTGAATTTGAGCTCCCCCTTATTTTTTTTCCTTTACCCATGATTCTATTAATTTTACTATCATTTATGTGCAAGTATATGCCTGAAAGAATAATGTTATTCTCAAAAAAAACAATTATGTTGTAATTTTTGTTTTCAAATGTAATATGGCACTCATGTATATATCCAGTTTACCAAGACTACTAAACTATTCGATCCTTTGGGATGGGATTTCTTATATTTTATTCAAATATAATAAATGATACACCTTCTCAAGGTATAATGGGGTCAGGGTTACTATAGTTATTATCGAAGAAGTTTTAGTAAAAACATTGGGAAATATATTAAGAAAACATAAACTTGGTTACATAACCCTGTGATATAATTTATGGATATTTATATGAAATAATCATAATGTTTTGTAAAGGAATATATTATTTTTTTTATAGAAATACATCAATGTCGGTATATTAATAGTGTATGTGTTTCGGGCACATATATACCTAGGGGTAATAACTCCAAAAAGGGTGCATTATTCTTGACCTGATCATCACATGGTGTACAACAACGGATCTTACTACACAGATGTTCTGACACTCCCTCAGGATATGCTTAGGGTAATTCACATCTTATTTAAAAACCACTATGAAGAATTTGAATAGATGATTAAAATGAAATACCTAGGATAAAACTACGTTATACTATATCTAAAATAATGTTTCATGATTTAGATATCATATAAAATATTCTATGTTTTTCCCACTATGATTATTATTTCTCACACTATGATTTTAGGTTTTAGTAAATGGTTGGAACATGATGTAATCATAGTAACATTGAATATTAATAACAAGTTAGTGACTATAAGAAATAAAATTGGATAATGAAGGGAGTAAAATTTTATTTTATTATTCCTAATCAGTTATCCTAAAATATGAATAACAATAATACCTTAACCACCTCTTAGACTCACCAACGAATAGAAAAATGATGCTTGTTAAGAGCTCGAGTGGTGGAGACCATAGACAAAAGAAGGCTCAATTTAATTAATCTTATAAATTTGGAAGGAGAAACATACGAAAGTGTATCAATATAATGGGAAAAAATTTTATGTGTGGAATGGAAAGGAATAAAGTAATGAATTGCTGAGGAGAAATTAAGAGTATGAGATAAGGAAATTAATCTCATACTAGGGACCCATTAATAGTTTATTGTCTTAAATGTGGGGAATTTTGGTATTATTTGAGTAAATTCACACTTATAAAGGTTAATTCCTTGTCCAAGGAAGTATCTATGTGGAAATAAAATCGATGAAGTATTTATGTATTAGGATTTTGAAATTATATTTTTGAGGTATTTTAACGATATTATTTTTGTTATAAGAATCAAGAAACATCTTATTATTGTGTCACAATTTAGAATCATATGTGCATGAATTAACTTAAGAGTTATGGATACCATCATTGATTTTTGAGTTGAATATTGATCATTGGTTCAATGTCTTAAACACCAATTTTAGGTTTTATATGATGGGATTCTTAAAATTTTAGGGATGTGTTTTGGGAAATTTATAGCAATACAACCCATTGGTTTATTATATGTTTTAGTGAAAATGTTATTTGAAGAATAATTCTTTTACATTTTATAGAAATAATTTTAAAGTTTCTAATAACCATTAGGGTTAATATGATTGTTAATGGAATTGTAATAATAGTTAAATAAGATTATTATACTTTAGGAAAAAATAAAAAAAAACTGAAAAAAAAATTGAATTGAAAACCTTAGTAAAAAATTATATTTAATTATTAATTTCATTTCCTTGATATCTATCATATTTGTTTTGTAATTTCATAGGAATTATATTAATATAGTTTTATAAAATGTATAACATGTATATCGGGTGACAACTTGTCCCAACCAGCATAGTCATGGGTCTTGAACCCATAATCAAAGGATGATAAGCTTTTAATACCTACCATTGGACTACATAATATCCTGGTTAGTATTTCATTAGTTAATAAATTTGAAAAATAAATATCAATGATGAACTAGTGGTGTTAATATTGGGGATTACAGATTGATAAATTCTATAGGATTACTTGTGATAACTATTTATGTTTTAGAAAATAGTTAGAGATAGACGAAAAGACTTATCACTCTTTTATAGATCTTAAAATCCATTAAAAGTGAATTTTAGTTCTTTAGGAATACAAAATTCATTTTTTGATATTCATATCTTATTATAAGTGATGAGTTTTAAATTGATCAAAACACAACCAAATGATGAAATTGTGCTTATGAAATAGAAATGTATCAGGTAAATTTATTTCATTATATTATTAAATATTAAAAGAATTCATCAAATTTTGGAAAAGGACGTGAAAAAAATATCATATTACATACATATCTGGTGAGTCTTAGGGTCTTATAAACCATCATAGATTTATTGTTTTCATGTTTTTAACTTCCATTTATCATTCATTTTTTAATAATAAATGACCTCTATAATTATATATAATTATTTATACCTGTCTTCAATGTCATTATCTTCAATTTCCACCAATTTTATCCTACCTAGAAATCTAGTTATGTGTTATTACATATGAACTTTTGTACTTCCCTTTCTTTCATATTGATAGGATATTGTATTAACTCTTTTATGATATGGGTTTTTCAAAAATGGTATTTCTAAATGTCAACCCCTTGAGCACCGATATCAAGTTTAAATTGCGCGGACACAATTTATTTGATGTCCTGAGAATGTAACATCCTAATGTTGTAAAAGAAAAACATTTTTTTGAAATCCTATGTGAAACAGAAGACCGATCTTAAACAACCCATGAAATATATTCCTTTAAATTTAATATTTTTTATATCTTATGGAACACACAACCCCTGATCAAAATGAATGTTAATATAGCACACCATTATAATAAAACCATTAAATTAGAGGGTATGAATAGTAAAAACTAAATAATTAAAATTATGGCTATCTAATTATTATAAATAAAATAAGAATCATTTAATAGAAAAAGACATGTTTTTGGAAAAATTGTATTTTTTTAAATAAGGTTTAGTCTCACTTTAATCACATAATTTAGAATTAATTTTTCATAATTTTTATAAAATTTATTTGATAAAATGAAACTAATTTTCAAAATAATCATATCAAAATTAGAATAGGGTTAATTTTTTATATCTTTCATAAATATTTCATTTTTCGATGAATAGTAAAAAATACTGAATTTCAATTGTAAACTACCTTTTCATTTAAATTATTTTTAAAGTTAAATTATATTTTTAATTGGTTAGTAAGATTTGTTCAATTATATATCTATTAATCTAGTTATCAAAATGATTTTAGGTAATTTAAATTTAACTCTAGTGTCTTTTTTTAATATAAAGTACTACATATTATGTACGTAAATGGACCTTTTATTTACTTTCCCACTAAATCATAAAAATTAAAAAACATAAACCTTCATCCAATAATATTTCCCCACTAATTTCAATAGCATTATAACTCAATAAGACTTGGATGGTTTCTTTATAAATATAGAAATATTTTTATTCCATAATAAAATGTCTTTAATCTATCCATTTGTCTAGTTACTCCACCTTTTTTCCAAACTATAATGAAAATTATACTTCTTAGTAATTAGTGAATTCCTTCAGTTATCCTAAATAAAATAACATCAATAAATATATTTAAAGGGTTTCTTTACTTGAGTTTGTTGACATAATCTCCTAAAGTTATAAACATTATGCCTCCACCATTATTTGTCCATAAATACATCAATATAATCTCTATAAACTTCTTAAATAATATTAACTATTTTTACACTCAACGTGAGGAACCCTTGTTAATAAAAAATATAAATTTTTTTATGGGATATTTACTTCCACATGTTTCCTTTTCTAAGATAAAAAACTTATAAATATGTTTTTGGATAATTTTTTCAATACATATATAATATCTTTCACAATAATGGATATTTGTGGAATTAGGAAACCTCGTAGTTATAATATTCATGAATATTATTATAGATTTAAGAGATTTTATTTTAGTTTCCCCCATCATCAGTCTAGTAAAAAACTTTTAATTTAATAATTTTCTGACTGATCAGTGATCATGTAAAGGATCTTGATATATTCTTTATAATATGATATTCTGTGTAAAACTTCCTGCTACTTCTAGGAAATTCATTGCTAATATGGATTAAAATTACCAATAGTTTTAAACTAAGGGAATGATTCATGTATAAACTTCCTAGGAAGTGCCTAATTTGTGTTCTAAAAATATAATGATTATGATACAATTGATTCATTTTACCACTATGGTGAATTTAATGATATTATCCAACTCTTTACAAATGAAAACTCAAGTTGATACCAGATTCCAATAACTTTTCACTATAGTATCTATGCCTTGACCGAACATTTTACTAATTTATTCCCTCAAATGCATGAATCCCAAGAATCTTATAGTGTTTTATTTTGAGGTCGGTCCTTCCAAAAAAACATATAATGAAATTTTAAACAAATTAAAATAATAAATTTGGCAATAATAATAAAAAAATAAATGGTTTAGATAACTTGACCAACCTATATATTTCGAGGACCAAGACACTGATTAACATGGTGGGAATTTCAGGGCTACTCAAACTACTCAAAATTATGAATCAAAATTATAGGAAGTTGTTAAATGATAAAAATAAATTTAAAAATAATAAAAAATATTATTAAACACTATATTTACTCAAATATTTCAAATGGATACAAATATAACTAGCCATAAGAATAAAGTGAGTGGAGGTTTTCTATAAAAAATGAGACAAATCCAAGAGGGAAATAAAATTATAGTTTCATGAAACTAAAAGATTTGTACTAAAATAAATATCCCCCATGTTGAAATTTCTAAACCATAAACCATTGAGAACGGTACCACTTGTTTTTATCTTTATTTAAAGCCTTTAGGATAAAATCCAATACCTATTGATACTTGAAAAATATCAAAACTTATTTTAAGGTAAAACCATTATCAGAAGAGGATTTATAACTTGATAAAACCAATATATACTTATGGTGATATATGGGATAATATTGTATCAACTTGTATATTTGTTTTAAAATAATTCAATGCTTGGTAACATACTTAATACGCAACACCGAGCTATAAGAGAATTGTGATATACTATAAAAATATTATTATACAAATGTGACCATAATAACCTAGAAATTAAAATTATGGTGTGAATAAAAATAGAAATATTATCAATAATATTTCTAAAGATTTTATATAATTAAAATTTATTTATTATTTAACAAGCACTAAATTTTTAGAAAGTCACTTTATGCTTTAAAAATATTTTTTCTTCATAAACGGGTTTTAATGCATTTTATTGAAATACATTATAATTAATATTTATGATTTTCATAATTTTAATTTATTAAATGAATATATTTTTTAAAATAAGCATGTCAAAAATATCATATCATGAAATTTTGAGATTTCATTAAAAGTAGTGATTTTTTAATGAATAGTGAGAAATATCAATTATAAAATTTTCATTTATTTTCAAAAAATAAAGTAATTTAAATGTAACATTATGTTTTGAATTTGGTAATAAATTAACATAAAACACCTTTAGTTATAAATAAAATAATTTATTATATAGCAATCATTGATATATTTTATTTTGGTATAAGTTCATTTTTGGGATTAAAACTCATTTTTCAAAAAAACTATTTTTCTTTGAATTCCACAAATTTATATTTAAAGTGATTTATTAAACTAATAGATATTGAATCTTGAAAAATGTATTTAATTTTTTTAATAACGATGTTCAAATTTGGTAAATATTGCCCTTATATTTTTGGTCATTATGAATTATAATCATAGTATATATTTGTTATCGTGATAAGGGTAAAATGAGTAAAACAATATTAACACTATTGTAGAAATCTTTAGAATAACAAAAAAACTCACCCTTATTTTATTGTATGAGATTGATTCGACATTAAACCTCCAATATTCAAAAAAAAATCCATTTTCATTTCACTTTTCATTGATTATAGCATTTTTATTTTTTAAGTAAAGGATAAAATTAAAATGTCACTCTCCTACTTTTAATAATTTTAATATTTTTTAATAGAGATAATAATAAGTTAATCATGGTTCTAAATATTTATTATAATTTAATGAGTTTTTTATCATGGTAATTTATTTATATTTTTTTGGGATGGAATAATTACCTTAAATTATTAGCAATGTCGACATAGTGATTGTCCAAGTAATAGAAAAATCAATAAAATAGTTTTCAAAAAATTAAAAGTAATATAACATGGATAATTTAAAATTTTCGATGAATTTTTTAGATAAATAAAGAATATCAGCAGTTTTTAGAAGTTCATATTCTAATTATATTATGATCTTGAAATTTTTAAAAATTAAATAATGTGAATTTTCCTGAAAATCACTTTTATGGTATCTTATGTTAAATAATATTTTATTAAATGATTTAAAATTCATATAAATATTATATTTAGACAAATGGATTTGATATTGTCTATCATATTTACAATTTTCCACTTATGTCACACTTTTCCTTTTAATTTAATTTTATTAACCTTTAAATAGTAAAAGTCTTTGATATCATGGTAATCATCAAAGGGGTTTATGAGGTATTAAAATTAAGAGATAATGGAGAAAACCATAACTAATCTTGTCCAAATTTTATTATTTGAGATTATTTTGACTTATTATGATGCTATAATTGAAATTTTTTCAACTTTATTCCACATTCATATGAAAAAAAAATTATATATATATATATATATATATGCAAATCTTTTAAGTAATTCCAAGTGTGTCCTCCCCTTCGTTATAAAATCACGCTTCCTATCCTCTATTATTCACACCACCTTGATCCAATTAGATTGAAAATAAACTTATAAAACCTAGTATAAACATCCTTATCCAAGTTTAAGGGGACTTTTTTTCCTTAAAATACCATAACTAGGTTTGTTAAGAAGATATCCAAATGTGGTTTCTCAAAGAAGAGGTCGTCATATTAACAGATCTTCATAATTTCACTTATTTTACCTTCTTAAATTTTGTCCTAAATATTCCAATATAATTAAATTATTATAAAATATATTCTAATATGTTATTATGTTGGTTAAATAACATTTATTCATCCTATTTACCATCAAATGGGAAACGAAACCATCGTTCATGCATATTTGTGGACTACTGCATCTCTAATAGATGTAATTCATTTTCCATCACCTCCATTCATATATGGTCATAATTATGGATTTAGTATATATATATTATATTCATGAAGTAATTATAATTATAAATATATCATATCATCTACTTTCTAACCTTTTCATTCATTGAAAAATGATAACTTCGATCAGGTGTACATATGGAATACCAATTTCATGAAAAGATGTGTCTTGTTTTTTCATAAAACCATACACGGATGTTTTTAAAAGTTTTTTAGGTGTATAAATATAATAATTATTTCATTATAAATATTATTTATATGATGGGAGAATGGTATCTTTGACCACAGTTAGTCTACCAAAATCATTTTGGATATATGAGCTGAATGGCCTCAAAATATCCAATGTAAACATAATTGATTAATTAATTGTATATAACATTGGTAAAATTGAAATAAAAAGAATAATAAAATTTAAAAGTGTTATTAAACAATTAAATAAGTAATAAAATTTTATTATTCAGTAATTTAAAGAGTTCACATGATGAGTCTGACTTTAGTTGAGGGATTTCAATTGTTAGTTCCATTTCTATGAGACATAAACTACTTTCACCATATGGTTCTTTTTTTGGTATATAAACTACCTCATGAATAAATTTTTTTCATTATTATATAAAAATTAATATTTTTATAAATACATTTAAATTTATTTCCTTCAATTTTTCATTTGTTCAAAAGTTATCAGATCATGAAGGATGCATTAACTTAGAACCTCCATTTAAATGTTTTAAATATTTTTTTTCTAAATCTGTTCCTCCATGCCCATTTTCTTAAAATTATTTTATAGATGAATTTATATTGATATAAATAAATTATAAAGAATATTTTATGTCACTTTTGACTTTCTTTCAATGTTTTTTCAGAAGGAATCTTTTTACATGTTTTATATTGAATGCTTTCACTTTCTTTGCAAAAATCAAAGGGAATTTTCAATTTTAACATATACAACATCAATGGATCTTCCCATAATCACAATTTAAATTTGATATTTGTATTAATTAATATTATTCAATATTGTATTCTTATAATTACTTGTTTTCTATTTGTTATAAGTATTTTATTTTGAAAAAATCGGTTTTAAATAAAAGTGATATATCAATATATAAAAATGTTATTCTTATGTGTTCAAAATATATTTTTATGTGTTTAATGATGTAAATAAAATAATTTAATTTTTTCATGTATTTTATGGTCCTTATAAATTTTTTATAATTGGTTGATCTCATTATATCTCTCTATTGTATTGGGTAATGATTATTTTCTCTAAAAATTTATGTTGGAATTTATAATGTCGATTGTTCTATTTACAAGGGTTCTTTTAAGTTTTATTTATGGGTTCTATGAATATTATTTCCTAAGGAACATATAATATTTTTACTTTCTTAAAAATTATTTTATATAAAAATATTTTTATTTCATAATTTAATCTAATGATCTTTCGTTGAAATGAATGATTATTACATTTAAGGGAAAAGGTTGTGTTTTTTAGAAAAACATTTTCATGGGTTATAATGTTATATAAGTTTCCTCATGATTATGTTTTTCTCATTTATGATTTATTATGAGATGTTTTATTAAATATTTTTAAAAATTTTCTGATTTATTATATAACCAAAGGATTATTTGAGTTCTATATTTATTAATAAAAAATAAATCAGTGTTATGGGTTTTCATGAATTTATAAATAGAATAATGGTTTTCCTATATTTTTATATACCTTAATAGGATTTTTTTCCTCACCCCATGTTTAAAAAAGAGTATAATGGGTCTTTATTATTAGTATAGACTATAAAAATGCCTATATTTACACTATAATAATTTTGCATAAATGAAGAAGATATGTTTTGAATGAAATGGGAGTTTAAATTTAAGAATATTTTTTTTGTGAAAAATGGAAACTAAGTGGACATATCTGATTTGTATTGTAATTATATATATTATTTTTTAAAATTTATATAAAACTATAAACCTAAAATATAATAGGAATGTATGTATGTGTAACCCTTCTTATTAAACTCACAATTATGTGTTGATTAAGTTACAGGTCCTTCTAGATGGTATCAGAGACATGGTTTAGAAACCATTAGAGATTAGGATTAAAAAAATTAGTGAAATACTTGGGGGAAGTTTAATTATAGGAAAAAATATTTGTATTTTTTTAAGAAATATATTGTGTAGTTTTCTTATCAAGGAAATACATATCTAGATACAAACAATTTAATGTAGACTTTTCCATAGATTCACCTAGGGTAAAGAACCCTAAAATGGATGGTTGAGTATTAACATGATCCTAACATAGGTCACAACAAATAGTCTTAAATAAAAAACTATTTTGACCCTCTTAGGGTGTAATTCTTTTCCTAATTGAAATTCTATTTCTAAACCATTATGAAGAACTATAGGATAGATCCTATGCAAACCTATGATATTCCATGGTGATATATGATAAACCTAATGTTCTATGGGTTAATAATTCTAAGTTTGATTATATATTTAATAGCATATATACAACTTTTGAGGTTTTATGTGATGAAAATACTATTGTCTATATGGGATTTCATTTAAATAATAGCCATTAAATTATATTTTATAATCATGTTTGATTATGGATTTGTGGTGATCCAAGTTATATATAGAAAATGTTATCATATCTTAGAGATTATGTGATTATGGATTATATATTATTGTTATGTGACTTTATGACGGATTTTTATTATTTAGAGAATTATTTTGTGATTCATTATGGAAGAATATGAGAAAAAATCATTATAATATCTGGGTTTAAATCCTATTCATGCATATTTTGAAGAGTTTTATCGTTTTATTTTTATGGAATGATTTTATTTAAAATTTGGGTGTTACTATTAAATCATTGGATAATAATTAATTATCTCTTAATTTGAATATTTATACATATTTTATATTTTATTATATTTTTCTAAACATTTTTATTTTTATTGATGTCTAAAGGTAGTATGAATAACTTGTTTTCCGTTTATGTATCATAAGTTCTATTAAAAGTTAATTTTATTTCTTTACACATGAAAAAAAACATCATAAATATTTATTTATTTGAGTAAGATATTATATATAAGAGTAAAATTTAATTGATTCTCAACAAAAGGATGATAAAATTTTTTTCTAATGGAATAAATTCAAATAAGTATATTTTCTTTTTTTCTATATCTTGATGGTAAATGTATCCCTCAAAAGTAGGAAAAGGATCTTGAAATAAAAATGTTATCATATTAGAATAATTTTTAATAAATTGATGTTATTTTTTACCCCTACTATTTTTTAGTCTTGTAGTCATTAATTTTCATGTGATCCTGTTCTCTATGACTCTCTATTATTCCTTGGATGTTATTTTTCTACTCCAAGTCTATATTTTCACTTCTAACCAATATTCTTATTCAAAACCATGATTATTTTTTATTACAGGTGACCTTTATATTTCCCATTATTACTTTTCAAAAGGATATTTTTTTATCCATTTTTATGATGTGGGTTTTCAAAAAAGGTATTTTTAAATATTATAAATTTTTTCCTTTCATGATCATATGTTTTATCTTCCACTCCTAGGAAATTATTTTAAAAAATTATTTAAAACATTTTTATCATGAATTATAAAAAATTAGGAATAAACAATTTTTTAAAGGGATAGAATTTATCAACTTCAAAATTTGGTTTAAAATAATATTATTCTCAATATCTTTTTTAACATTAAACAGCAATCTTTAAGTGAATTATGATATAATATTAAGATATTATTGTCCAAATGTGACCATTATAACCTAGTTTTTGAAGTGGAGGTATAACTATTAATAACCACATTATGACAATTATGTATAAATGTTTTATATAATAAAAATTTATTAATTAATTCATAAGAACTCAGTTTTTAGTAAATTCATTTTATTCTTTAAAAATGTGTTTTATTACAAATTTTTTTTAATGCATTCGATGTCCATAAATTATAATTATTTTATTCCATTTTTGGGAATTTATTTGAAAAAATTAATATATTTTTTGAAATTATAATTTCAAATTTTCTTATGGTGAAATTTTTGGATTTTTCTTAAAGGATTCATTTTTTAATGAATAGTGAAAAATGCTAATATGTAAAACTATCATTTCTTATTATTAAATTGAGTAATTGAAAAGTTCTATTATGTTTTGATTTTATTTAAAAGTAAAATTAACCTTTTTTATTCAAAAATAATATAAATAAATTCATATTAATTAGTGTTATACATTATTTTGTCTAAGTTTATTTTTGGACTTAAAAATGTGTATTTAAAAATAAATTTTCTGTTCCATTTTACTCATTTATATTTAAAGTGATTTAATCCACTTAAAGGTATTGAATTCTGAAAAATGTATTCCATTTTTGGAAATATTATGTTCAAATTTGGAAAATAGTTCCCTTTTATTGTTCATCGTTATAAATAGTAACCGTGGTAAATATTTATCACTCTGGTAAACAAAAAACTGGTAAAAAATACTAAAACTATGGTATGTGAATTTAAAATAACCCAAAAACTTAGAAATATTTCATTGTAATAGTTTTTTTAGACATTAAAATTAAATATTCAAAAAGTTATCCATTTTAATCTATTTTTCTTTGATTATAACATTTATATTAGTTTAAATAAAGGAAAAATCAGAATGTCACTCTCTTTCTTTTATTATCTATAATATTTTATGATAGGGATAAAAATAATTTATTCTTGATTATAAATTATTATTAAAAAATTTATTGAATTATTTTTATCATGTTAATTTTATATTAATTTTTAGTGATGTAATAATTATCTTAAATTCTTATGCACCACCGACACAATGCTTGTCCAAGTAATAGAAAAATCAAGTAAATGATTTTAAAAACATTCAAATTAATATAATTTTGAAAAATTATTATGTTATATTAATTTTTTAGATAAATATAAAATATTATTTATAAAAAAAATATTCATATTTAAATTAAACTACATTCTAGATATTTGTCAAATTAAAATTATGCGAATATTCTTGAAAATGACCTTAATGGTAGCTTATTTTAAATAATATTTTATTAAATTATATAAAATTCAAAAAAATATCTTTAGCCAATTTAATGGTAAATGGTAGAGATTATAAACCATTATGAACATATAGGACACTTTCCCTTTTCAATTAATTTTATTAACCTCTAAATAGTAAAAACCATTGATACCACGATAATTATCAAAATAGTTAACAAGGGGTTAAAACTATGAGATAAAGGTGAAAAATCACCTAAAACTCTCTAAATTTTATTATATGAGAGTATATAGACTCATGAACATTTTTTATTTAATAAAATCTACATTTTTTCACATTCACATGATAAGAAATTCATATATATATATATATATATATATATATTTTAAGTAATTTTAAGTGTGTCTTTTGCTTCACTATAAATGGATACCACCTCTCCTATATTATTTACACAAACTTAAGAAACTTATATTGTCAAAATAACTTTAAAAATCTATTCCAAGAATATTTATTAAATTTTTATTGGTTTTTTTCTCCCAAAAATATGATCCTTATAGTTCATAAGTAGATATTCTAAGGAGGTTTCCCTAAGAGGAGATAATTATCTTAACCGATTTCATTCATTTTACTTATTCTATTACCTCCTTAAATTATATAATAACCATTATAATATTTTAAAATTATATATTCAATATACTAATATGTTATTATTTTTAGGAAATAACCCTTATCTATCTCCTTCTTAGTCAAAGGGGAAACAAAACCATCGTTCATGCATACGTGTGGACTATTGCCTCACCAACTGATGTAATTAATTTTCCAACACTTCCTTTCATGGAAGGTAATAATAATAGTTTTACTTTATATAAATTATATTCATGGACTAATTATAATTTTCTAAATATGTTATGTTATCTATTTTCTTACTATTATATCCATTGAAAAATCATAATGTCGCTCGTGTGCACATGTGGATTACCACCTCCATGAAATCATTGGACTCATTTTTCCTTACCAAAAAACATTTAAGGGTTTTAAATTGTTTTAATTTATAAATATAATAATTATTTAATTTTTATAATTATAGATATTGTGGAATAATAAACCCATTAACCACAGTCAATAAATCAAAGTCATTTGGGACATACAAACTGAATATCCTCAAAACAACTCACATGAACTTAATTGACTTTGTAATTGAATATGAAATGGTTATAGGTGAAGTAAAAGGAATAATAAAATTGAAAAATTATATTGATAAATTAAATAATTGAAATAATTTTATTATTCATAAATTTTAAGAGCGCACCTAATAAGTCAAACTCAAGGTAAGGGGGTTCTAGTCTCAATTCCCTTTCATTTAGACTTATCTTATTTTCACCACATGTTTCTTTTTTGTGGTGTATAAACATAATTATTAATTTAATTTATCATTATTTTATAAAAAAAAATTTCCAAATCCATTCAAATTTATTTCCTTTCATGTTTCATTGGTTTAAAAGTTTTCATGTTGTAAGGTAAACTTTACCTTAAAAGCTCATTTGAAATGTTTTAAATATTTTTTTCTAAATATTTTTAATCCTTATTTATATTCTTAAAATTATTTTATGGATGAATTTATATTCAAAAAATAAATTATAATGTCTTTTTTATGTCTCTTTTGAATTTATTTTATATTTTTTTAAAAGGATCCTTTTTGAGCATTTTATAAGGCATATTTTCACTTTTTTATAAAAGGTAAAAGAAATGTTATATTTTAAAACTTATGGAATCGATGGATATTCTTATCATCATAATAATTATTTTATATATGTATTCCTTTACAATATTATTTTTTTTATTCAAATAAAAACCCTTATTCCCTTTGTTTTGGGTATTTTATTTTTAAAAATGGTATTTTTCATGGATAGGTATGTATCAATATCCAAAAAATTATTTATGGGAAAAAATATATTTTTATGAATATGATGATAAAAATTAAAGTTTTTATCTATTACAAATTTCTTATGGTCCAAATACATTTTTTATGATCGATTGAGATTGATATATCTCTATAATAAATTAGGTAATGATTATGTTATCTGAATAATTATGTTGGAATTGACCGTGTAGGTTATTCCATTTGTAAGGGTTCTTATAAGGGTTTGATGAAGATTATTTCCCAAGGAACTGACTTTTATAGTCTTTAAAATAAGTTTTTATGAAAATATTTTGATTTTATAAGGTAAGTTAATGATATTTTATTTAAAGAGATAATTATGAACATTAATGGGGTAAAGTTATGATTTTAGAAAATGATTTTCAAGGGTTCTCGTGTTTTCTAATAAACACTTAGTATTATGATTTTTCCTTCATAATTTATTATTAGATGTTTTATTAAATGTTTTGGAAATGATGTTAATATCTTGTGTAAGTAAATTATTATTTGAGTTTAATGAATATTATGAAAAGGGAAATATTTATTAAGGGTTTTCATGAATTTTCAAATGGAATAATAGGTTTCTATTATTTTTATATCCCTTAATTTTATTTGTTATTATCAACCCAAATTTTCAATATTTTTCATAAGGGTTAGTGATTAGTAAGAACTATAAAAAATTATATATTGGTCTATGATGATTAGACTTAAAATAATAAAATATGTTTTGAATGAAATGAGAATTTAAATTTAAGAATCCTATTTTTGTAAAAAAAATGGACACTTAATGGAAGTGTCTTGTAATTATTTTATATGTAAGTGTTTTTTAAAATTCTAAAAAATATAATCTTAAAAGATAATGGGAATTTAATATTGTGTAAACCTTGTTATTAATCTCATAATTATGGGCTTATTAAGTTATGGAATCTTATAAATATGGTGGTAAAAAAAATTAAAGATGAATAAGAAATACTCCAACCACCGCATCTTTATCCTTAAGAAAACCTCCTAATAAATAAATCATCCAATAATGATTTAGAAAAGTAAATTCTATAAATTATTTTGAAATTTCAAGTCATCATTCCATTAATGGATATAGTGAAATAGATTATGAATTATGAAAAATAAATTTAATGAAAATTCCACACAAAAGAGGAATCTAAAAGGAAGACAAAAAATTAATTTTATGAGAAATATCTCACTCATTATTCAACATTCTCTTACAATTAAATGAAAATAAAATCTAAATTTCTCTATTCTATTCATTATTGGGGAGTTTTAGTGGAAAGATTATTTTTTAGATCTGGGATCTTCTATAAATGTGATTCCTCAATTTCCTTAATCTATTTTGTGGGTTTAAGAACTCAAATATTTTATAATTGGGATCTAAATATATAATAGAAGCATATAAAGACCTACTATAGTGATTATATATGTGTCTCTAAGAGGAAAAGACAAGGTATTTCCTATTTATTTTTATGTTTTAGATAAAAAATATGATAAATTCAATACACATAGAATGTTGATATTTGGTAAACCTTTTTTAACTATAAAAAGAAATTATAAAAGTTCAAAATTTTAAACTTTCTACAGAATTGGGGAAAGAAATATAGTTCATTTTAAAATATTTTAATCTATGAAGTTTCAAGTGGAGGATAACTCATCTCAAAAAGTCAGTATGGTCGATTGGTTCTCTTTTGAATTATTTATACACTTCACATGTAATGAAACACTATTATATTTTTCTAAAATTGATCCTTTGTATACTGATGAATATAATTTGTATGAATTTGATAATATTTCTTACAGTTAAGATTTTATTATTGAAAATATTACGTACAGAACTTCTGTGAATAATCATTAATTTATTATTTACTTTAAAAAATCTCATAACCTTTTATGTGAAAAAACTACTACATTTTTCTTTAAATAATCTGGTTATTTTTTCATATAAATCACTTATTCAATGCTCTGAAACTTTTTTTAAGTGATTCTCAATCAAATATTGAGTATTTTTTGAATCTAGAAAAAAAACATTAACATGAAACTTTTTCAAATAATTGTGAACACATAATAATAACTACATTCAATAGAGATCTTATTTTGTTTTGGTGTATTTTAGGTTATTATTTAGAAGGAATATATACAATAAAAATTTATTTTTTAAGTGTAGATATCCCATATAATATAGTAATAAAACCTTTTTTTGAAAACATAAAATATTCCTTTTATAGAAGAATTAAAATCATCATGTTATCATTAATATGGTGGGATCCACAAAAAATAGAAAACTAAACTGTAAGAGTCATTAAAATAATTATAAGTCCAATGGATGAACTCTAACTAACCAAGTAAGAATTTTTCCTTCATTATGAATTCAGAGGATTATTTATAGGAGGATGCGATACTTTTTAGGTACTATCAAAGGATGTTAAATAGTAATATTTTAGTGGTTGAAAAAAAGTAAGTAACCAAATTGTTAGATTCTTAAATCATTTTTTGAATTTATGAAAGTCGATGGGTTAGTCAGGTCCAAATAATATCCAAAAATAGTTATTTAATAGTTTTAAATAATGAATTTGTAGATATTTTCTTGGTTATAATATGAAATAAACTTTGAGTGTTCAAAAAACATAGGAAACTCAATCTTGTTACATGGAAAGACCACTTCCCCATTCTATTCTGTGATCACATCCTTGTGAGACTTGATGGATTGGAAATAAACTACTTTGTATATGGTTTTTCAAGGTACATTAAAATCCACATAAAACATGAGGATCAATAAAATCTATCTTTTACCTATACTTTGGTATATTTTCATAGATGATTATTCCTTTTAGATTATATAATGCTACATGAACTTCACAAATGTATATGATGAGAATTTTTACTATGTTTTTAAATAAGTTTATGGAGGTTTTTATGGATGATTTGGATCTTAATTTGAGATCTATTTTAACATTTTATGTGTCTTCCCCAAAAATTTAATTGATAAAAACATTGTTCATAACTTTCAAAACTTCCCTTTTATAATTGAGAAATGAATTATTCTAGGAAATTTGGTTTGGAGGGATAGAATGGAAACTGATACATCCAAAGTGGTTATTATATCCTTACCATCATACCCAAAGATAATGATATATACAATATCATTATTTGTTCATATTTGATTTTATTGGAGTTTTACTAAATAATTCAGTAAGATTGACATTCCTTTTTCTGCATTTCTCATAATAGAGTCGAGTATGTCTTTTATGAGAGTTATAAGAGGATTATAGATATATCATGTGTCCTCACCCATTTTTCATAAACCTAAATGGTATATTCCCATTTAATTTATAACTAATACATCATATTTTTATTTAGGGGTTTTTTTGATTTAATGAGTAGAAATTAATTCTTATTTCATAGATTATTAATCTATAACTGTAGATTTTACACAATCCAATTACCGAACCATTGTGAAATATTTGTTATTAATTTTATTTTCCATTGAAAAGGGTAGGTGTCAATTTTTTATATCTTATGTAATAATGTTCATTAACCATTCTTCCATTAGGTATTTTATGAGGAAACATATTGAAAAAGTGAGGCTACTTAAATTGATCTTATTGTTGTATGAATTTTATGTTTAAATAGGGGATATGAAGTTTCTTTAGAATCTAACAGTTGGATATTTGAGTATCCTACCCAATTTTTTAGGTGAAACCCTCAAATATTTCAACATATTTGTAAAATATTTCCTAATGATGGATTATAAGTTATTCACATATTTAGGCCATTGTTTTCTAACCATGTTAACTATTTAGATACTAATAAAATTCCCCATTAGTTTTCAAAGTAATAGGTTTCTATGTTAGTGAGTAAATCTAGGAAGTACGTATGGGATGATCCTTACTTATAGAACTTATAAAGTGTTCAAATCATTAGGAGGATCATTTTGGATTCTAAAATTTCGTTAGTGTTGAAATTCTACCATACAGTGAGTTGTAGTGTTAACTTTAGACCATAAAGATCCATTAAGAAAATACTTGATTTATATTTATTTTTGACCACCCTTTTCAAGGACTCGTTTTATATTTTCAAAATATAGAAATCCTTCCAATTTTAAGTAATATATTTAATAAAAATAAAATACCACAACATAGCCACTTGTTTTGTGATGTGTTTGTGTTTGGGGTATGGATCTTATGGGCCCATTTCTAAATTATTTGGGATAATTTTACATATTACTAGTTATATATTTCATGTCCAAGTGGGTAGAATTCATTCCAACTTTTATGTTTAATTAAAAGGTAGTTTCCAAATTTTTGAGCACCAGCATGTTTTTTAGGTTTGGGATTCACAAATTTATAATAACTGATCAAGACACCGACATCTTAAAAAACAATTATAGACTGTGTGGAGAAAATATGGAGTTCATGATGAGGTTTCTAAACCTTACCATCCTAAAAAATATCATTTTTAAAGAGTCAAATAGAGAAATAAAAAAATCTTGAGAAAATAATCAACCCAAACCTGACATAAGGTTTAAAGAGTATAAATATCTCTCTACTTGTAATGGCCTAGACCTCCTCGGTCCATTCCTTTGTGAAAATCTAGTGTTTGAGGTGTTTTGGGAGGTTATGGTAGCTCATTTCAAGAGTTTTCTAGTTTTCCAGTTTTCCAACGGTGAGACAGGAATGGTTTCTCATCTGATGGTGAGTCATGCACCAATAGGGGTGAAAGTAGGTCTCATTAGTGAGTCAAGACCAGTGAGTCAGAATGATGACTCACACTGGTGACTCACAATAGTGAGTCGCTAATAGTGGTATATGATGGTTGTTTTCCAATAGTGAGTCACCAAATTGTGACTCGTCCACTGGTTTCCCATCCACCAGTGATTTGAGACGGTGACTAATCCAATGGTTAGTTATACAATAGTGACTCATCCATTAGTATCTCATCAACCGATGAGTTGCGACAGTGACTCTATCCATGTTGAGTCATCCAAAAGTGACTCATTCATTGGTGATTCGTGACAGTGACTCATCTAACAATGATTTTTCCAATGGTGACTCATCCAGTAGTGAGTCGTCTAATAATAGGTTATCCAATGGTGAGTTGTGATGGTGATTCGTCTATTGGTGAGGCATCTAACAGTGACTCATCCACTGATAGCTCATCCATGAGTAGCTCATCCACTAGTGAGTCATGTTGATAACTTATCCAATGGTAAGTCATCCAATGATGAATCATCTAATGGTGAGTCATCCAAAGGTAGTTCATCCACCGGTGAGTCATTTCTAGAGTTTTCAAATTTATATTTTTTTTCAATTTCACCACTTAAATGATAAAATTTGGTGTCTTTTATATGTCCAAGTAGGATGGTCTTGGTCATGATTCTCCTTTAATGGATATTAAAACCATTTCTTTAGTTTATTTAGTATCTATATATTTTAATGTCGGT
The DNA here is from genome assembly GCA_963277665.1 of Viscum album. Classification (NCBI taxonomy): domain Eukaryota; kingdom Viridiplantae; phylum Streptophyta; class Magnoliopsida; order Santalales; family Viscaceae; genus Viscum; species Viscum album. Next base: position 340,027,546 of record OY728134.1, on the reverse strand, counting down.
ATCCTTTTTCCCTAGTGTGCATCCCTTTTCTCTTAACATTTGGTGTCCCCATAACCTTTCATACCCAAGTATTTTTGCATCTTTTTTGCACCCTTGTATTGTGTTTCTATGGAGCCTTGTGTACCCCATATTTCACACAAGGAGGAGGTGTAGATAATATGTTTCTCATGGTAGGGATCCCTTTGTCCCTATTATATGTGTATCATGTGGGTTGGGTGTATGACTTTTTCCCATGTGAATTCAGTTGAATCCAATTTAATAAATATAATTGAATTGGATTTAAACCAATATACAGGGGTTGTGAAAAAGTGTTTCATACTTCTGTTATATTTTTTGTTCATATTATGTTTTGTATAGGCTAATCACCCATTGAAAATCATGTTCATTTGTGGCCTTTGTATCTGAACCTGTGATGGATAGTGATGAATTGTTAATAATCATATGTTTAATAGATGTATATAGGCAATTGATTAATCATGTATATTTGGTTAAATAAATTGATGCCCTAGGATCAAACATGTTCTATGATCACCCTTTAATTTAAAAAGTGTAATTAAATAATGGGATCCTTGTTAAATCGGGATGTTTTTTCTTGTATAGTTCTATGGTGCTCTTGTTAAGGGTACGACTGTGTGTGGGTTGATTCAGGTGGTTTAATGGAATCTCAGGTTGATAGATTTATTGATTATGGAATGGGTGAGCAGTGTTGTTTAGAAGAAGAGCAAATAGGATATGTTTTATTTGTGTTTCTCGGTGTGATGTGTTTGTGCAGTGGGGCTTCTAATGGTTTCAATAAGGGGAGTTGATTGGAGTGGCTATGATTTGGTGGCTATTCTTTTGTGGTTTAGAAGGTGTATTGGGTATAATGACTTTGAATGAAGATTATGGTAGTGCTTGTCATGGGTGTTAATTAGAGATTAAATATGAAGTGGTTTGTTTTAACTTTTTTCTTCTTCCAATGTGTGGTTTATGGTGTGTGAGTTGTAATTTTATGAGCTTGGTAGTCGCCTGGGTAGGGGTGGAATGAATAAATGAATTGTTTAATAAATAATGATAAATTGTTAAATGAATTGGATGGGGTATGATTGGGTTTTTGGTTGTTGTGTGTTTTTGTTCATTTAGAGACAGCATCAAAGTTCGTAGTATCATAGGGAAGTTGGTTGTTTGATTGATAACCCATAGGTTGGGATTGATTGTTTTAAACTCTATATTTGTATACCTATATTTTCATTGTGTTCTCTATATGAACCACACCCTATTTGTGCACTACATTCCAAACACCCCCATTGTTAGGGGTGTATTTCCCAAACATCCCAGTTGGAGGATGGATATATGGCCACACACTCTTCCCTTATCCCTCTTCCAGGTAGTGATATCCCATGATTCTTTGGGAAGGTTGTGGTTTGTGGAGACCAGGTGTTTGTGGTTGAGTTGTGTTTACCTAGGTGTATTTTGGATGAGATGATTTTTGGTTTCCCACGTGTCTTTTGGATGAGATGTTTTGTGGTTTCCCATATTATTTTGGTATGTGATGTGGTGTGTGGACCATCGGTTTGATGATAGGGAATGTTTGTGAGGCTTCGGTGTGTGTAGGTGAGATGTTATGATCTTCATTTTCTCAGCTTGTGGGACTAGCTGTGAGGCCCATGTGTGTGTGGGTGGGTTGTGACATGGTACTTTTAGAAGAGGTGGGAGTGTTAGGATGTTTTCCATAAAGGTGTGAGAGAAACTAATCTATGGGAAAGTGGTGCTAAGTTCCTTATCATAGATGTTCTCTATATTATTTTAATTTACTTGTGTTATTTGGGGGTCATTTGGTCATTGACTGCAACCTTGGTTCATTCAACTAGTTCATTGTTACATGGTTCCAAGGTGTGGATATGGTATCTAAAATGGAAACGTATGAAAGGTGGATTTGGCTACAAAAATGGTAGCCCATCTTGGATAGTCACAACCACTTGTGAAACTTTTTGGTGTCAGTGTCCAATCTTTCAAGAAAAGTACCCTATCTTTGATTAATAATATGGTACAAATCTCTAATGGTTCCTCCATGTGGCACCTTCATCAAAAAATCCCAATTTCTAATCATCATATGGGTGGTGGTGGTCAAGTTCATTGGGTGTATCATCTTCCTCTGACTTATGGTTTCAATCTTAAAGCAAAAAAATAATGATTTTCGTAAATACTATTCATTAATTAAATACCGTGTGAGTTTCTTGTATTACATGTGACACTTAACTAAAACAAAACAAAATGCTGCCTTTATAAAATTATTAAACATGAAAAATATGTTATATTAATTATATTGGTGGTTACCTATAGAAGTAACCACAATACAAAAACTATTTAAAAGGTTATAATAAAATAAATTTCATTTTATTCTTGAAAATAAGGTTTGTCTAAAATGGTTTTTATCCATTAATTTTACAAATAAGAAAAATAACATATTTTCCGTTCCATTGAAATTTTATTTGGTAAAATTAACTCCAAATTTGGTATTAGTAGGTATTAATTATATAAAAAATACCATTTCATTTTTATTTATAAAAATGATATTGTTAAGATTATTGTTAATTACCATGATAATGTTGAAACTGTTATTTTCAAATACTTGTTTTATTAATGTTCTTTACTTCATATAAAATAAATTAAATAAATATATATATATTAAATAATAACAATTATATTGTTTTTAAGAACATATATAATTATATTAGAACACATTTAATTGGTAAACAATTTTAAATAATAATAAGAATATATGATAGTTAAAACATCATTTTTAAACTCAAAGAGTTTTTCTATATACCAATTTATTTAATTTACAATTTAAATTTATATTATCTAGAAATTTATATATATTAAATTCATATTAATTTTAGGTTCATAACATAAAAATTTAGAAAAATTGTTTATTTTATATTTTTAGAAAAACAAAATTTTAATTGTTAAAAGCCTTATACCCTGGAAAAAACAAAAAATGGTAAAAGAAAAATATAAGGCTAAAAAACATTAAACAAGTTTAAAAAATGAGTGTTAATTATTAGAGGATTATTAATTAAAAAAATAACACCCCAAACTCCATAATTTCACCCTTTTAGAGTCATTTACCCTTGAATAGTGTTATGCCATTATTAAAAAAAATAATGGGTGCTCACAAAAGTGTCATTTTCTTCACTTATGAAAGGGGTGAACTTACACAAATTAATACACACCAATCCTTTAGATTTTATTCCTACAAATATTACCTTTTAATTCCCCTATAACCCTCTCCCATGACCTTTATCCCTTGATTCCTTGATAATTTCTCGATGACTTCAAAATCAAGGAGGTTTCCAAGAGAAGACTAATTTATTCTATGTAAGTGTCTTTCTTATAATTAGTTTTTATCCAATATTTTATACATTTAATTCCCAAAAAACAATTATAATATAAATAACTAAATTATTTTACTATTTTTAAATGTTATTATATTATTGTAACAACCATTGTTTATTCTTTTATATGTACTAAAACCTAGAAGAACATCGTATGTGCAGACTACCGCGACCACAAAGTAATGTTTTTCATTTTTCATCTAGTATTTTATTCTTTAACAAAATTTATTAAAATATAATTCAACACCTTAATAACATATAAATTATGTCCTTTTAATTATATTATAATTATATTATTACTAAATTATCTCATAATCATGCGTATCCATTAAATTATGGTATGATATTGATTTGGTCGGTTTAACCACCTACCTGAAAATGCTATAAAATTATATCATAGACTATTATAAAAACTTATATAATTATAATATATGTTTTAAATAAGTTGATAATTATTTAATTTTTTTCTTTAATGGTAAAATTACTATTATACACATTAATTCAGATTCAACCACTCATTTAGTAAAAACACTAGAACATTATTTTCATCAATTATATCTATAATGAACGTAACTAAAACTATAATATAATGAAACTAAAAATTATAATATACCATTAAATATATATTATAGTACCTATAATGATCTTTTAATGATTAACTTTTAGTATATAAAAAATAATTGACACTGCTGCTATGAAACTAGTACTAAACAAATAATCTAAGAAAATAACATATGAGGATGAAAATAAAAAAAATGATTAATCAATTAATAACAAATGACTATAAATCGTATTTATAAAATGTTATAGATATGATTAAGGTTATTAATTGAGTTTTAAAGTTAGTGATTTTTATTATACGGTAGATGCATGCACTTTCATGAAACTTGGGGACAAAGGTAAGGGGTTTTCAGGACTCATATATTATCCTCATGTCATAGTAAATCCTCTTTGAATATAATATTTAAAGATTGATATATTATAATGTATGATTATTTTATGTTTTATTTAAAATTTATTTTATAGGGAGATAATGTTTCACACTAAAGTATTATTCCTAGATAAATCTATTTTATTGTGAAAATGTAATTTTATTAAGAATAATTATCATTTAATTTATGGGATTTTCCTTTCATATCCATGTTTTTACTTTACACCAATGTTTTATTTCCCCTATTTTAAACTCAAATTGGTTTTATTTTAAAGTATCCTTATATTCCAATTTATTCATTTAAAAAAATTTCATTATCCTTTAATGGTGTGGGTATTCAATAAAGGAGTTTTAAAATATTTTAAGGGTTCTTCCTTTATATGATGTTATATTATTACCATATACATCAGATTTTTCAAATATTTTTATTTTATTTAAATTACTATTTATTATAATTTTTATAAATTAATTATTTAATAATTTTTTTCTCCATCTTCAAAAAAATTTGAAATTAACCCAAAAATAAAATCATTTTAAGATGATATTTAGAAATTATATCTAAGAAAAATCCTTCTTGTAATTTCTCCTCTATTATTAATCTCCATTATTATAATGGTTTATATATCAAAATATATCTTCCCTTTTTAAATAATTTTTTTGGGTGATCGTGTTTTTGGTATCAAACTGCAACTTTTGTTTAAAAATTCATTTAATGTGATAGCATTTGTAAAATCTATGTTACTCTTTTTATTCCCATGGGTTATGTATAATAAGATGAATGATTTGATTTTAAGTGTAACTCATATGTATGGATGATGATGGGTTGGGTCCTATGTTACCCTCCAATGCATTTTTTGAGGTTTTATATCTCGTGAGATAATGAATCATGGAAAGTATTTTATTTTTTTACAAAATAAAAGGTGGACATACTTGGATTTGTTTATAAAATAAATGGTGCATATACTTAGATTTATTCAAAATTTAACGTTTTTTCTTACTTGGATTTGTTCAAAATGTTTTCCTATGATGATTCTTGTTCCACCTCTATAAAAGTTTCATTATTTTCAAGTTTGTCTAAATGATTATAGTGTGTTATGTTCTAACAATATTCCACTTTATTATATTAAGATTTATTTTTTCATTATATTCTTCTAAAAAAATTTAAATTTTATTTGGTTTTATGTTCCTATACCATGATCCTTAATTCTTAATAAATTTTTATGACTATCACTTATGATTCTATGATATAATTGTTAAATATTTCATTCGTACTAATGTTTTTTCACATGTTTATGATCTAACCATTATGAATAGTCAATATGTTTCCCCTATGGAGAATTTCAAGACACCCCTTTCTTATTTTTTATTTACTTAGGATATTTATATGAGTATTACTTGTGATATGTTTGAAATTGGGTTTATAGTTGAGTGGTTATAGTGAAATATTGATGAAAAATAAGTTGATTATGTAAATAATCTGTCAAGACACCAAACCTTAGGTCCTATAGTTTGAGCTATTCTTTTGTAAAATTGAATAATTATTTATGAAAAATATTGAAATAAGTTTTTTTATGTTTTTTTCCCTCAACTAGATTTAAAATATGGTTTAGTTATTTTGAGGATTAGTTTACATAACTTTAGTGAGAATACTAGGAATAAATTTAAGTATTGTATCACATACTAATTCTTTTGTAAAGGATATATTGTGCGGATTTTCCTAAAAATTACATCCTTGTATGGATACTATAAATTGGATATGGCTATAGAATATATGTGTGTAGGGTTAATCACATTAAAAAATCAAAACTAGATAATAACGTAATATTTACTCTGTGGTATGATGAGTGGTAATAATGCACACCTAAATAGACACTCATGGGGTATATGATTTAGTTAATTCAAATAATTTTTATGACACATTATGAGGTATTTTAATATTTTTAGGTTAGATAATCTAATGGAAAATTATCTTGGATAACCTATATTGAATAATATAAATTCATAAGTTAGGATGTGCACATTATTTATTAGTTATTTTATATAAGCCCATAGTATTCTCTCGGTAAATTTACTAAGCTAAGTTCCTAAAAATTATTTTATTTTAAGTAATGATTGTAATAATGTGGAACTAATGTAATAATGAATTAAAAGAAAAATACATACATTTACACAATGAATTACAAAATGGGATAGGAGCCTGTGTGGAAAACTTCATTCACAAAATATGAATTATAACATGAATCATAGTGAAATATTGAATACAAAAATAAATGAGAAGCATTATATCAATTATTTCATAAGATAAATTTTACCCTCCTTTGTTGGATCGTCTAATCCACTTGTTTTTTAGAAAGGGATCAATGTAATGAAAAATATATTTTCCATTCTCCAACGCTCAAAGTATAAGAAGGTTGTTTTGGATATCTATCTTCTAGAATGAGAGGTCGAATAGTCTTGGGCTATCATTAATAATATAAGGTAAAGGAGGAATTATACATTATGGAATAGTATAATTTCAAGAAATTATTCTTTATCAGGATTTTCCTAAAACTATTTAGATGAAGATGGAATGAGAATTCATAGAGATTAAACACAATGAGGATGAGTTTTTTGGAAATTATGAAGAAAACTTCATAAGGATCTAGAGGTATTCCTCTAGTTATATATTTCAATATAAAATAAATATATAAAATTTATTTGGAGTCTTAAAACCATGTATTCTAAGTTCATTAGCCATAAGAGACTTTGGAAGCTATTTAAAGATTTTTTGAAGTGTGCTAAATGTAGAGATTGAAATTGGGGATTGTCTAAATTTTTTGGTACCAAAAAATAATAATGGGGCATCATTGAAGCTCAAATCATAATACACATGGGGGAAAATAAATTAGAACTATCTGTGTGTTAAAAATATGGGAGGAAGCACCTTGTAAATTTTCTCAATGGATATAGGAAGTGTTTTAAGTGTATTTTGTGGGCCATATTTTACAAAAATATCAATGAAATTCCAATAATATGATTAACATAATGGAGGAAAACATTCCCCAATCAATGTTTCACTTATAATTCAATTTCTTATTTATAAAAAGTTTGTAACTATTCAAATCAATTACCTAAAAGTAGATATATTTAAGAGAATATACCCTAAAAACCACCTAAACCGAGGGAATAAGGAAGACAATATGTTATCACTACTACATATGTGGAGCATGGTAATGAAGTGGTAAAAAATAAAATCATTCTATGCTCTATATCTGCAAATTCTTTATTTCAATTTATTTTTCACATTCATTAATATTACATAAGTTTTATAAGAATGTTAATTCACCACCTCAAATATAAGATAATGATATATCTATGAAAACACCTGTAAGAACAATGATAACATTTAAGATATATATCTATTCTTTTATAATTATTTTTTGGAAGATATTTCTTAAAAATCTAGTTCTTCTACCCCTAATTTAATTTGAAGTGAAATTTGGTATGGTTTGGTTATCCCTACATATAGTTCAAATCAATTTTTAAGATAGGTAGATCTCATTTCACATTCAAAACCATAATATTATGAAATATAAATGAAAGGATGGTCAGGGACTCCTTTAGGGGTTTAATTATATTATATGGGTCTTGATACCTAGAAATGATGGAATCCTAGAACAAATGATTAGGGAAGATGTCAACATTGATGTTGTGACTTTTGTACATGAATATGTTAATATATTTATGGATACAATACATGGTATTCTCCTAGAGCATTAAGATCAATTTTTAATTGAACTTATACCTGTATCCATTCCTATCTCAAATATTCCTTTTATAATGTCCCCTGTTTAATGGGAAGAATTAAATAAGAAACTTCAAGAGAATATGCATAATGGATTTTTACAACCGAGTAATTCAGTGTGTGGTTCACCCATTCTCTTTATAAAAAATAAGGATGGATAAATGTGTATTTATATTTAATAACATTATATTAAGGAAATTAAAATCAATAAAAATTATTATATACCTTGTATAGATAATGTTTTGAATTAACTCAAATGAAATCAATACTTCTAAAAATTGTTCCTCAATTTGGATGTTATCATTTAAGGGTAAAAAGGGTGGATATTTCCATGACATATTTCTATATTATGTATGAAAAATTTTAATTTATATTGATCACATTTGGTTATAAAAATTATCATATCTTATTCAATGGTCTAATGAATAGAGTCTTTAGATATTACCTTGATTAATTCTTTGTTGTCTTTAAGGATGATATTCTAATATATTCCCAGAGAAAGGAAGATCTTGATGATCATTTGAGTATTATGTTCAACACAATAATAAATGATAAATGGTATGAAAAATTTATTTAGTGTTAATTCGATCTATATAAAATATCATTATTTGGTAATGTAATCATAATAAAGGGTATATCTTTAGATTCAATAAAGATGAAAGTTATCAAAAAATGGCCTAAACTGATCATATTGACCAAGATGTGTAGTTTTCTCATGATTAATGGACACTATAAATGTATTTTGAGTAATTCATAATGGTTATTAAATACACAGACCATGTTAACATGAAAGGGGGTGAAGTCCATTTGGATATAGGAATCTGAGTAAATATTTTATGGAACTAAAGGAGAGGCTAGTCATTTCCCTTGTACTTATGTTACCTTGTAGTGGGTAAGGGTTTGGTATATATAGTGATGATTCAAAAAAGGTATGAGGACGAATAGTCCTGTATAATTATAAAGTAATTAATTATGACACATGTTAATTAATTTCTCGTGATCAATGTTTCCCAACACATGATTTGGATTTATCAGTGGTGACCATTCAATTTAAAATTTTGCAGCATTATCACTATCATTAAAAGTGTAATATATACACTAAATAAAAGAGTTTGAAATATATATTCACATAAAATTTGTTAAAGCTACACCAAAGTATATGTTTTTAATTGATAAAATATTATCACTGATCAATATATTTCAACCTAAGGAAGAAAAATATGGTGGTTAGTGCACTAAGAAGGAAACAACATTCAATATTGTATGTGATGAGTATTGAAATAGAATCAATACTTATGGATTTGAAATAGATGAATCTTGAAATCATAAGGGAATGGGAGAAATCCTATCTTTTCTAAAATGACTGAAAAACCATCCAGTCATGTGAAGATCAAAGAAACCTAAAAATATGGTGCACATCTACATAAAAAGATACTGATTAATCTGGAGTTCAAGTATGATAAGGATGGAGTTTTGAGATTTTTAATCTAGATATTTTACCATAAAAACTATAAATGAAGAAAAAATTGAATGATGCTCACAGGTCATCCTTCATTATTCATAAAGGTATCACAAAAATGTATAGATATCTAAATAAAAAAAAATTGGTTGGGATAACATGATAACAGAAATCATGGAATAAACGTATCGATGATTGGTATTCCAGCAAGTTAATTCATGATGTCAAATTTATAATGGTATGTTGAAACCATTAACCTTACCATTTTGTAAATGGGAAAAGATATCCAAGGGTTTTATTGTGGGAATCCCCATGATATCTAAAGGCCATAAATCCATTTAGGTTGTTGTGGATCACCTTATAAAGTCATCACTTTTTGTTACTATTAAATAATATTTATCTATTGACCAATTATCATGGATATACATAAGATAAGTGATAAAACATCATTGAGTTCCAATCACGGTTGTATCTAATTTAGATTCAAGGAATACATAAAGGATTTGAAGCATACTTTAGTTAGAATTAGAGATAGAGTTGAGTTTTAGCACTTCTTATTACCTGTAGATATATGGAGAAACTTTGAGAACCATTAAATATATCTTGTATATATTGATATATTCTTTGATGGAATTCCAATGATATTGGGATCATCGCCTCTCCTTGGTAGAGTTCTCATATAATAAAAATTTCCATTTGAGAATCCAAAAAGCGCCATTTGAGAATATATATGGAAGATATTTAGGACTCCAAAATGTTGTAATGAAGTTAGATAGAGGAAGGTAATAGGTCTCAACCATATCTTAAAAATGGATAACAAGGTTCAAACCATTTAGTGGAATATGAAAACCGCACATTTTCTACATAATAATAATAAAAATAATCATTGATGATATCTATAGTTTAATGTTGGTGATAAGGTGTTACTTTAAATATATCTATGGAATAAATGTATGAAATTTTCTAAGAAATTTCATTTTATCCCTTGGTACATTGGTTCCTTTGATTTCCTAGATCCTATTAGGGTGGTAGCTTATCTCTTAAACGCTTCCTCTCAATATCTCCTATGTTCATGATGTGTACCATGTATCACTTCAGAGAATGTAAATACAAGTCTCTTTACACATATTTAACTTATATTTAGTGTAATTAGAATATCATATCAAATATGTGGAACAAACAATGAAGAAATTTTATCAAATATATAAGGTGCTATGAAACATGACCACTCATCTGGTCAAAGTTCCATAGAAGAGTCATAAGTTCAAGGAAGCTATATGGGAACTTAAGAATGTAATGAGAAAAATTAACCTCTATTTTTTCATCTATGTAAAAAAAATTAGGATGTAATTATTTTTATGGGGGGTATAATGTAATGACAATTGATTTTATTAAATATTATTCTTTAAGTAAATATAGTGTGAGTTGTTTGTCCAACACACAGCATTGAAAAAAACCAAACCCATATTACCATAATAAAATTATTAAATATGATTAATATATTATATTTATTAAATGGAATGTAACAAATAAAATTATCCTCAATATGAAAACTATTTAAAATGGAATAATAAAACAAAAATCAATTTATTCTTGAAAATACTTTTTTTCTAAATAATTATATCTATACATTAATTATACTAATATAAAAAATTAAATTATTCACACCCATAGATATTTTAATTGGTAAAATATATACAATATTTTGAATTAGTATTTCAAAATTATTTAAAAATGATCCTTTCATTTTTATTCATAAAAATCAACTTATTATGATTCAAGTTAATTACCATGATAAAGGTGAAATTTTTATTTTCAATTATTTCTTTTATTAATTTTGTCTAATTTCTATATAATAAATTAATTTAATATATTTTAAATAATGACACTAATATAATTTTTAAATATATATATAAATATATTAAATAGTATTTGATTTGGAAAAAAAATCTAAATATGATTTAGAACATGTAATGTTTAAGTCATCATTTTTTAATAAAAAAAATTTATATATAATTGTTTTAGTTAAAATGTTAGTTTTATATTATTAAAACAATTATTAAATTAAATTGATATAAAATTTAGGTCCATTTTATCTAAATTTTTAAAATAATTTGTTTTAAATTTTTACTAAAACATAATTTTCTTTGGTAAAAACAATTTACCCCTATAAAAATAAATAAATGGTAAAGTAAAAAATATAAAAGTAAATAACTTCAATAATGATTAAAACATGTGTGGTGATTATTATTAAAGGCTTTATCAACCCAATATCACCATAAAATCTATTATTTGTCACTTTTATATCCATTGAACCTTGAGTAGTGTCGTTCCATTATTGAAAAATAAGGGGTACTCAAAAAAGTGCTCTTTTCTTCACTTATAAAAGAGACACACTTCAACCACTGGATACACAAGGATTATTTCATTTTTTTACTTAAAATTGATAATTTTACTTCCTCTATAACCCTATCAAATTAACTTTGATCCCTTTAGTCCATAATAATCCCCAAATGCCTTCAAAATCAATGAGGTTTCCAATAGAATATTAATTTCTTCTATGTGAGTGTTGCATTACAATTTAGTATTTCTTTCATATTTTCTTCTTTTACCATCCCAAAAATAAATTATTATATAATTAATAAAGTATTATTACTATGATGAAATATTATTATATTTATTAAACAACCATTATTTATTATTTTCCATCCTCTTATAAAAATAAAAGAACATTGATCATGTATATGACCGGACTACGACCTCCACAAAGTAACGTTTTTCATTTTTCATATGATATTTTATTATTTATAAAAATATATTAAAATTAAATTAAAAACCATAATTAAATATAAATATTATTATTATATTTATTTAATTATTATATTATAAACAAATCACCAAATAATCATGTGTATTAATTAAATTATAATATGTACTAGTTTGAGTGAGTTTAACCACCTACTTGAAAAATGATATAAAAGTATATAATAGATGACTATGATAATGTAGATACTGATAATATATGATATAAATAAGCTAATAATTATTTAATTTTTATTATTTAATGGTTATATTAATATTAAACTCATTAATTAAGATACCACCATTTGTTTGTTAAAAATCAATGAAACACGATTTTCCCCAATTGTATCTACGGGGAATGTCACTAAAAATTCATTAGAATAAAAAGTATAACAGTATATACTATCCTGAAACATCTATTAAATTACATATATTGATCATTTAAATATGAAATTTGAGTCTATAAATAAAAAATGAGAATGTCTTAATGAAACTATACTAAACAAAAAATCCAAGCTAATAACATATGACTATGAATATTAAAGAAATAAAAAACTAATATATTTATAGTAAATTATTATAAATTATGTTTATAAAATGTTATATATATTAATATAGTTATTAAATGGTCCATTAAGTTATTTATTATGTTTAAAAGGTATATTGAAGCACCTTCATAAAAGAATGGAATTAAGGTATGGTGTCTTCATGACTCAAATCATTTCATTGGGTCATAATCACTCCTCTTTAACTATAATATTAATGATTTATCAATTATAACCTATGATAATATTGTGTTTTATTTATACCTTCTTTTCTATGTAAATAATGTTTCATGTTGAAGAATTTTTCCTTGATGAATTTGTTGTTTTGTTAAAATTTAATTATTTTAGGAATAATTCTAATTTCTTTTAATGGTTTTTTATCTATATCCATGTTTTTACTTACTGGAAATTTTCTGTTCTAGCTAGTGGAAACAAAAGTTAGTTTTATCTATTATGATACTTATATTCACCTTTATTTATTTTAAAATATAGGTTTTTTATCCTTTTAATGATGTCGTTTTTAAATAAATGTGTTTTAAAATATTTAAAAGGATATTCCTTTACATGATCTTTTATTCTTCCTATTCTTATATTTATTACAGTTCTATAAAATTTACCTTATTTTAAAGATATTCTTAATTTTTATGATGTTCTATTTTATAAATATATTTTTCTTTATTATGTTATGATTTCACTTGTTTTTATTTTCATTATATACTTGTAAGCCATGATTTTAAGACCCTTATCTGGCCTTATGTTCATAAACCATGATCCTTAATAGCCAATAATGTTTTACAAGTGTCACTTATGATTCCATGATCATTTTATCATATATTTATACCTTATTCATGTTTTCACTCATGTTTGTGATCTAATCATTCTGACTAACTGATAAGTTTTCCATACTACGATTTTTCTCTCACCCCTTTCTTGTGTTTTCTTTAACATTATATAAATATGGTTATTACATGTGATATGTTTAGAAATGGGTTTATAGTTGAGTTATTATGTTGAAATTTTTATGTAAAAAAATATGTTTGGGTAACGAATATTCCATTACACTGAACCATTGGCCATCCAGATTGTGGAACTATTTGTAAAATTGGATAATTATTCATATAAAATAATAAAATAAATGTGTATATTTACCTTGTGTCACGTCACTTAAACATAGATGGTGTACTTTCCAATTTTATAATGAGATGATTAGGTTTCATTTGGGGTGTTTTTCGATTAATTATCCTATCCATTAATGCTAACTACGGTGAAGGGAGTCTCATGAGAGTGGAAGAAAGGGACCAACTCAAAAGATAATATATTTACAAGGATAGAAATATACTACATTCAATGATTGATGTAAACTTGAATTATATTATTAATTTCATTAGATGAATTTATCTTTCTAATTTTTCCATTATTTTCTACATTAGAGAATTAAATAGTCTGGAGAATCTGGTTGTTCTGATCCTCCATACTCTGTATAAGGGGGAAATGGAAGTGGATATCTTGGATTTTAAAGGAGTAAATTATTCCCCATTTATCATATATTCCTTTCTAGGTTCCTTAACTTGGGATAATAAATATCTTTTTTGTGGGTACTCCCTTGGGATTTATCACATCAATCCCTTATAACTATTTCCTTGTTTTTCTTTTTCCTATAAAAATTTAACTTTAATATAGTCAATCCTCCCCAATACAAAATATTGAAGTTTGAGATAAGATGATGCACTGTGAGAATATTTTTTATTTTATAAAACTATAATTTTCTTGTCACGTTTTAATTAATTGTGTGTGAGAGACTTCCATCTACTTTTTTAGTAGGAAAATAATGTTCATTATTATATTAATAGTTGTGACATGGAATTTTTTGAATTTAGAAGAGAGGAAAAAAAAATTACAAGAGATGGAAGAAATTAGGAATGATTCTTATAAAAAATATAGGATTTAAAAAGATAAAATAATTTTTTTCTTGATGAATTAATTTTGAATAATGAGTTCAAATAAGGATACAAGGTGTTATTGTTTGATTATATCCATAATATTTTTTCAAATAAATTCCATTAAAATGTACTGAATATTATATTGGGACTCATGTATTTCCTTTTTGTGATTTACAGATTGAATATCTGAAAAATAATGCTCTATTTATAGTGAATGGACATAGAATGAAGTTTTTTAGATATATTTTATAGAAGACTCTGGGGGAGTGGGTTCTTCTTCAATCTATTTAGCAAAAATAATTTTAGGTTGTGTCGTTATTTCTTATTTTCTTTAATATGTTGATCTAATTTAGGATTTCATTACTCATAAATAATTTATATATAATGAGTAGATTGAATAAAATGATTTTCGGGGAAGGTATATTGAATGTTTGATTAGAAAATTTTATAATTTTTTATTTTTTATATGTTTTTATTTTTTTAATATTATTTAAAGAGATAAATATTATTTTTATACTTGAATAAATTGGCCCTAAAACACTTGTACACTACTTAATAAAACTTGAAATATTTTTCATATTGTGATTGATTTATATGGTTGATATTTGGTGGTAATAATTTTTTGTTTAAACTTTATTTTAACCTTTTTCCATTATGTTAGCTGCTATAATTGAATATTATTTGAGAATTAATTTATTAAATGAAACCTCCCACCTTAAAATATTAAGTGAAATAGAGGTTCTTTATCTAATTTAAGCTAAATTTCATTGATATAAAAATAAATGTTTCCCTAAATTAATTGATAATTTCTAGTCTTAAAGTAATTGTTTTCAAGTGAAGTTAAATGTAAGTGTTTCTGAAAATTAAAGGGGCTTTATTTCTCTGAGTGGTTGATCAATTCATTTTCTCTTTTTAATTAATCTGAAGACATATTATTTGTTTGCTTCTTGAAAATCCATTCTTGGAATAAATTTAGTTGTATGTTTAACATTTTTAAATGAATTTGGTATTCATGATTTTTATTAAACTATTAAACACTATATTCAAAGTAAAAAAAAATTACTCCTAATCCTTGTGTAGGTGCCACAAGATCTATTTAGACTCACCTGAGAGGGAGAAATTAGGATTATTAAACTTTTTTTCATATTTCAATTATTATTTTAAACATTATCCTCCTTTGTTTTTGAACCAATGATTTCAATTAATACAAATCTATCAATTTTTTAATCTAGAATACACATGTATTCAATTCAAATAAAGAATAAAAGTGGTGTTGGTGTTTTGAAAAGGTTTTTCCCCTCAAGGGAATCCTACTCCTAGATGTTATTTTGATATCCAAATAAGAAATTCTCTATTCGAATTATTATCAAAAAATTATAGTGAGTTAGACATGAATCATGATGAAATCAGTTCACACCATCTTATATATGTGGGTATCCACAATATTACACATGTAATTAATGTTTTGTATCCCATAGCTTCTATTGAAGTTGGAATCACACCAAAAATTTTTCTATACTTCCTTAATCCTTTTAAGTGGATCAAAAAATAATATCAAGGGTTTTACATTCACTCAAAAACCAAACTACTTATTCCTAACACATATATTCATCCAATGACAAAAAAAATTCACATCTAAACCATACAACTCATCCTCTAATTCTTTGTTTATACATTTTACTCTCTTTATAATCTTATTTCTAGAATATCTCTCTCAAATAATTATTCAATGATAAAAACCTTAAAGTTTTAATAAAAAATATGTAATAATTTTAATAGAATCTCATAATGTTCCTTGGAAATTAAAATATTGAATCATTGGTATATTATTTCTCACTACTAAAAGACCCTCACGGGTCTACTTCTTCTCACTTCCAATTCCTTTCCTTTTTCTTTGACTAACCGAATCTAGGGAGATTTATCTTCTTCTCTTATTCTTTGACAAACAAGTTGGGATATATATCACCATATCATATCAACTCTTACTCACTACAACATGTAGCTGCTTATTTTAATTCTTCATCTTCTTTGAGATGTTCTTAGTTTCCCTCATCACACTCACTTCTTCTTCTTCTTATTTTATTAAAGATTTATATTCTTTCAATTCCTCACCATAGCTCTAATAGGATAAGAAATATGACACTCTTATCATCTATTTTGAGAGACTCTTCACATTTTACTCTAGGAAACTATTCACTTGTTAGGGTCATTTTCATTTTGATAAATAGAAATATCTATATGATACGTGCAAGTCAAATAAATTAACACCTTTTCATTTTCTTGTGATATCATTGTTTTATAAAATTTTCCTCCATGGAGTGCATCAAGTTATTGATTCACATTTATTCCTTTCCTCTCTTAGATTGGTCCACTTTCTTAAACGGGTTCACCTACCATGGGAGGTTGGTTTCCCCACATTACCACTTTACAAAGGTATGAATCCTCTATCAGCAAGGTTGATGATGTTAGATCTTTGATCATAATGGGATGATGGTATGGTAGTTCCCCCTTTAATGGATTCCTCCTTGGATATCATTTTCTAATTGGTGGATCCCTCAAAAAATTGATTCATGTTCATGAAGATCATTCTAGGTTCCATAACATGGTGGATTCTGGTTAATTACGCAGCTTCTATTATGAAAGGGAAGCTACATATGGTCGGTATAGATATAGAAGGGTGTTATATCTAAAAAACTATTGGTTTTTGTCATGACCCATCCCCCGGGGCCCGTGCCGTGACTACCCCAAGCCCTCCATCCATAGGCTAGGGGCAGGCAACTAGCATAGAAAGATGTATTCCCTATAACCAGGATGTCATTACCTTTATAACATGTAAAAACACGCAATAAATCACAAAACAAGATATGAACACAAGTCAATTGTATAGAAAAAAGAGTGCTAGAAGTAAATAGGGACTATAATACAAGCCCAACAGTAATGGTACAAGTACAACTGAAAATACAAGTAAACTGGAAGAGCTCCTATGAACACCCACCAAGGATCCTACCTAAAGGATAGATACAGCTCTCGATAGGTCATCTCTATGGTATGCCTCATATAAGGTCCACCTATGAGCTACCTCCAGTCCTAGTACTCTCTTCCTCAGTCAACGTTGTCTGTCATCTGCACCAAACACAACAAAATACGGGCATAGCCCGTGTAGGGGTCAGTATAATGATACTCAGTAGGGACCCCAAGACGCTCAAGGTCTCACAAAATCCATAAAGGATAACCCAAGAATCATTAAATCAACTGAAAATAATACTTAGTTATATTCCCATACATATACATAATTTATCAAGTATACCCATCTCAATCATGAGGAAACACAAAGTCCAACTCAATAGCCCAATGCTCAACTGTTCCACAAAGGATGGAACACCATGAAGGTAAGTACCACATAGGTACGCCACATAGAAGAATACCCCAAAGGTACTGACTCATCTCACACTATATTTAACATAAGTACAAAAGTACAAATGATTAGTCATAAATTTATATCATCTTATTCTATCAAGAGGCTCTGCTGCTAACCCACACGGATTAGCTCGGTGCTGACCCACATAGGATCACTAGGTGCTAACCCACATAGGATCTCTAGGTGATGACCCACATCCAATCACTAGGTTCTAACACACATAGGATATCTAGGTGTTGACCCACACAAGATCACTCGGTGCTGACCCACACAGGATCGCTCTTCATTCTTCACGTCGTAGCCAGCTATTGGGTTCCCCGCACTAGGCTTTCCCGTCTCCGGAAGGGTCTGCTCCTCAAGCCCATGGTTAATACTCTAACTACCAAAAAGTACCATGAATAACTATCCCAAAGTACCTCCACTTCATATGGGTATCTACTCAATAGATGGTGCGTCAATTGGAGGCCGGGTCTGTAAGTTATTAGCCTTTTAGTCCAGACGGTCCGGTTGGATTTGTGCTCGATCCAATCTGACTGTATCCCAACTTTATCCAAATCTCAAGTGGGGGTATACCAAAGTGACCGAATCACTCTAAGGTTTACAGCACCACTGATAGTTTTTCAAATGGAGGCATGGTCCCAAAGTTATGGTCGATAGAGCGTAAATGGGCCGATTTGGGTCTGGGTTTGGTCCCAACTTGGCCTGGGGAGACATGGTCTGGGTCGACCCGACCCGACCCACTGGGTCTGACCCAACCCACGCTGGGCAGCTTGGCCTAGGTGGTGCAGAGGCCATGAGGTCCACGTGGGGCTACGGGGGCCGCGAGGTAGCACAGTGGCTGAAGGGGGCCATGGGGGCTGCAAGGGTGGCGTAGGGCTATAGGGGCCGTGGAGGTCCATGGGGCGGCGCAACCACAGGGTGGTGCGGAGGGCCACCAGGTGGTGGTTCCATGGGACGTCATGGAGGGCCGTGGGTGGTGCGGAGGGCCACGGGCGGCATGGAGGGTCGTGGGCGGCACGAACGACGTAAGGTCGCGGGGTGGCATGGGCGGTCTGGAGGGTCGCGGGGTGGTGCAGATGGCCTCGGATGATGCGGAGGGTCGTGGGTGGCGCGGTGGCTGTTGGGCAGCGCCGTCGCATTCTTTGTGGTCAGTGATGGTGTCGGTCTCCGTTCTCATGCGCCACTGAGGATAACTTTCTGTCCTCTTCCATCACGAAGAACACACCAAAAAGAAAAACGGCGGAGGGGTCAGGCCGTGTTTGTTTGGCACACTCCCTCCTCGTTATAGTGGTAGCAAGAATCTCAACACAAACCTTGAATGAAGAACATAAACCCTTAAACCTCCTGTAAATATTATTCCCAACCCCACAAAAGAAAACATCCATGGATCAACTAATTAGAAATTTGATATGCATTCTTTGTTTTAGAAGGGAAGAACATGGGAATAAATAATCATACAAAACTAAAACCCTACCTCGAAGTATTTTTGACGGAGTTCATGAGGAAAGAGACTAAGTCGTTGGGGATAGAGTGATTTTGGTGGCGTCAACGTTTCCTCGATCTTCAGTTCGTTTTCGTTGAAGAAATCCTCACTGGCATGAGCGTTCTTCATTGGGGAGTGCATTTTTCATTGGAGAACGCATTCTCTGTTGGAGAGATTAATCCTCCAAAAGGTTCTCCTCTCCCAATTCCACCAAAATTAAAAGGTATCCATCTTTTTAATTTAGATTTATCAAATTAAATTATGTTGGAACAATTAATTGGAATCATTAATGGGTTGCGTTGGAATAATTCAAATATAGGAAACCTATGGTCACCTCCCTCATTAATGATGGAGTTCAAGAGGATTCTCCCATTAAAGAAGGAGTTAGGGGGTTCGGGTGGTCCCTGCCCTCAAATTCAAATTGGGAGGTTTTGGGCTCGGTGGTCCTCACATTCATAACCTCACAAGGGAGGTTTCAACAGAAAGAAAAATAAAATAAAATTTTATTTATATTTATATTTATATATCTATTTCCTTGAAAAATCGAAATTCTATCTTTCACCCTCAACCTACTGTGGTTGATATGAAGTCCCCCTTAAGAAAATACAGTCACTATGAGTTCAACAGTGCCCTCGGATTTCAATTTCGAGCACCAGTTCAAAAGTTACAAAAACCCACTCTTACGTTTACTGAACGTACCCAAAAAAAGTTCAGAAATTCATTCTAGGCACACCGCGCCTCGGAATCACATGTCATCAATTTTCACAGACTCAAAAAATTTCCATATATTTAAAAAAAATACATGGAATTTTTGGGTCTTTACATTCTCCCCACCTTAGGGATTTACATACCCATAAGCCACATCACAAAACTAGGAAAACAAGTGGGGGTACTTAGCACGAATTTGTGCCTCCTGCTCCCATGTGCTCTCCTGGAGGTTCATGTCCAGCCATCAAACACGCACCAGATGTATCGAACGCCCACAAAGGACCCACTCCTATCGATCCTCAATCTCAACTGGAAGCTCCGAAAACGTCACCCCATCATCGATGTCCAGCTCATTGTGTTCGATGATGTGGGATGGGTCGTGCACGTATCTCCTCAGCTGGGATACATGAAAGACGTCGTTCACCCGGTGCAACTGAGGTGGAAGAGCTAAGCGGTAAGCCACCTTGCCAACTCTTATGATGACCTGGAAGGGTCCAATGAACCTCAAAGATAACTTTCCACCACAGCCAAATATCTACAAACCTCATCGAGGTGAGGCCCGTAGAAAGACGTGGTCTCCATCCTCAAACTTCAAAGGTCTATGTCTCCTGTCGGCATATGACTTATTCCTGCTATGTGCAGTCTTCATCCACTCCTAGATGATCTGAACCTTCTCTGTAGTAGCCTGTGTCATCTCTGGTCTAACTTTTGTTGATTCCCCTGGGTCAGTCCGGCACAAAAGTGATCTGCAAGGTTGCCCGTACAACACCTCAAAAGGTTTCATCCCAGTGGTGGAGTGATAGCTGTTGTTTTATGAAAACTCAACCAAAGGAAAGTGATCCTCCTAGTAATGACTGAATGTGTGGAAGAAAGCATGAAGCATGTCGTTGAGGGTATGAATGGTTCGCTTAGTCTGGCCATCTATTTGAGGATGGAAGGCTGTTCTCAAACAGAGTTGCATCTCAAAAGCCTCCTACAACCCCTTCCATAGCCAGGAAGTAAAACTTGTATCATGATCAGAGACAATCGTCAAGGTTATTCCATGAAGCCTCACAATCTCCTACACATAGAGGCGTCCCAATATCTCTACTGAACCCTGGTCTCTAATCGGTTGGAAGTGGTCCGACTTGGTGAGTCGGTTAATGATCACCCAAATAAGTCATGAACTCTGGATGTATGTGTATGTCCTATCACGAAGTCCATAGATATCCAACCCCACTTCCACTCTGGAACCTCTAAAGGTTGAACTAATCCTACTGGTACCTAATACTCTGCCTTCACTTACTGGCAAGTGAGGCACCAAGAGACAAACTCTGCTACTGCTTTCTTCATTCCTAGTCACTAGTTCTGTCGTCGGAGGTCCTGGTACATCTTTTCCACTCCTGGATGTACATATAGAGGGGATGTGTGGAACTCCATCAACACGTCCTCCCAAAGAGTCACTAGTACCATGGTATATCTTCTGAAAAGGATGGTGTGTTACCCACCTTTAGAAAATCCGTCAGGTGCATGTCCTGTGGATATCTGAGCACATTGATCCTTACAGTCTGTAGCCCCATGTTGCGACTCCCTAACTCAGTGAAGAAGTGGGGGAGTGATTGTAAGAGACTAAAGAAAAGTTGATCCATCTCAATCCAAAAAGGATATCTGCAAAGCGTCCATCTTCTCTGTCACCTCACCTAGCAGTTTTATACCAGATCTCCTGTTGAGTGCATCTGCTACAATGTTCCCCTTCCCACCAGTATATATTATCTCAAAGTCGTAGTCCTGGAGGAACTCAAGCCAACTTCATTGTCTCAGGTTCAGGTCCTTATGATAGAAGATATACCTCAGAATCTTCTGATCATAGTACACTGTAAAAATCTCACCCATTAAGTAATGTCGCCACATCTTCAAGGCAATGAACACTGCTACTAACTCCAGTTCATGGGTAGCGTAGTTCTGATCATGTTGTCTCAGTTATCGAGAACCATAATAAATCACAGCTTGCTCCTGCATCAGGACACATCCGAGCCCAGTCCCTGATGTGTTGTAATAGACTACATACCCTACGCCCTCCTCTAGTAGCCTCAAGATGGGTTCACTAGTCAGCCTCTACCTCAGCCCCTGAAAACTCTACTGGCATCTCTCTGACCACACAAAGGGTTTCCCCTTCTTCGTCAACGTTGATAAAGTTGTTTCAACTATGGAGAAATCTATCACAAATCTATGGTAGTATTCAGCCAAACCCAAGAAAATTTGTACCTCCGTCACACTCCTGGGTGGATCCCAAGAAAATACAGCCTCAATCTTCTCTAGATACACTCCAACTCCAGCTTCTGAGATGACGTGTCCCAAAAAGTGAACCTCTCAGATCCAGAACTAGAACTTCGAGAGCTTAACATAAATTTGGTGCTCTTGGAGTGTGTCCAGAACTATCTACAAATGATAGGAATGCTCCTCCTCAGTAGTCGAGTAGATCAGAATGTCGTCAATAAAGACTACTACAAAGCGATCAAGGTATAGCTGAAATATCATGTTCATGAGTCCCATGAGCACTACTAGATAATTGGTTACACCAAATGGCATAACCAAGAACTCATAATGGTCGTACCGACATCTGAAATCTGTCTTCTGCACATCCTTACCTCACACTCTGAGGTGGTGATAGCCTGATCTAAGGTCTATCTTCGAGAACTACTGTGCTCCCTTTAGCTGATCAAAAAGGTCAGCAATCCTCAGAAGTGGGTAATTTTTCTTCATTGTCACCTAGTTCAGGCGCCGATAGTCAACACAAAGTCTCAAGCTCCCATCCGACTTCTTGGAGAACAAAATCGGGGCTACACAAGGGGAAACACTAGGCCGAATGAACCCTTTACCCTATAAGTCCTCCAGTTGTACCCACAGCACACGAAGCTTCGCGAGAGACATTTGATACGCTGTTGTAGATATCTGTGTCATCTCGGGGTACAATTTAATGTAAAATTCCACCTCTCTCTGAGAAGGTAGACCCGAAACATCATCAGGGAAGACATCAGCGTATTTTTCCACAACTATACGATAACTCGGACTCTCCACATCAACTGCTTCGAGGGTAAGGCTAGCCAAATGATGATTGATCACCTGCACTCTCCTCTGGGTTAGTCCAGCCTATGCTACAAAGGCTCCCTTCTTTCCGGTGAAGGTAAACCTAGTCCCATCCATGTGGACACACCACACTTTTTTCCTAATAGATTCATTATAAGCATGGATTTTAGATAACCAATCCATACCCAAGATGAAATTTTAAGGCCTTTATGTCACTACTAGGAGATCCCAGTTGAATCTCTCACCTCCTAAAGTAAGCTCCCACTACCGGCACCAGTGCGTAATCATCAAATCTGCTCTCATAGGAGTCTCTAGTCATAAGAATCAAAGAAAATCCTCCATCAGAATCATCGAACTCCAAACGAGGGAAGTGGCAACAAAGGAATGACTGAAACCTGTGTCTATAAGTACTGCATCTAAGGTGGAGTAGACATAGATCGTAAATCCTATCATCTCCAGAGCGCCATGATTGTAGGCCTCAGCTGCCTGGAACAGAGCTCGCCCTTATCCTTTAACTTTCTATGGTCAGGGTGGACCACCTGGTGGTGGTGGCGGTAATATCTCAAATCATCGACCAATGCTAGTTGCATGGCCAGCTCCCCTTCCACATCCACCTACTCCCTTTGGACCTCCCCAGTCGAATCTATGTCTCTGCCTGTGAAGTCTATTAGCCATCTGTTGATCATCTATATGGCGGGTCAGACCATTATGTTCCATGTGACCTTTCCCGTCTCATGTGTAACATTGCCAACTCCTGGCATGATTGGCTCTGCCTCGGGTGCCTCGCACAACCGATCTTGAATCCTGTAGTCGTCCACCTGTATGTCCGGTCCTTTTGGACCTCTGTGTCATATGTCTGCTTCCATCTGCAGAAGACTCCACTATGTGATGATTGGTAGTGGTTCCTGATGCTGGTGAATACTCAGCAAGGAAACTCTCTACTAAAAGGGCTCGCTCTAACACCCCTGCCTGCGTCAGGATGCTGAGTGAGATCATTGAACCCCTGATCTCCCGCCTGAGTCCCTTCATGATGTTTCGAGCCCTAAAGAATGGTTCTTGCACCATATCAGTGGAGTAGAATGAGAGGTCATTGAATCTCGCTGAGTACGAGGTGACGCTTATCTGAAACCAATTTGTCACGACCTATCCCCTAGGGCCTGTGCTGTGACTACCCCAAGCCTGCCTTCCATAGGCCATGGGTTGGTGACTAGCACCGAAAGACGTATTCCCTATAACCGGGAAGTCATTGCCTTTATAGCCTATAAAAACATGCAACCAAGAACACATCAGGATAATAACACAAGTCAAATGTATAAAAAAAGAGTTCTAGAAGTAAAAAAAGGGGTTGGAATACAATCCCAGTAGTAATAGTACACGTACAACTAAAAATACAAGTAAACTGGAACAGCTCCTATGAACACCTACCAAGGATTCTACCTAAAGGATAGGTATAGATCTCGATTGGTCATCTCTATGGTATTCCTCATATAAGGTCCACCTCCATGCTACCTCTAGTCCATGTACTCTCATCCTCAGTCAGCATTGTATGTCCTTTTCACCAAACACAAAGAAGTGTGGGCATAGCCCATGTTGGGGTGAGTATAAAGATACTCTGTAAGGACCCCGAGACCCTCAAGGTCTCACAGAATCAACAAAGTATAAACCAAAAAGCATGAAATCAACTAAAAATCCTACTTATGTATATGCACATACATATACCTATGTTATCAAGTAAACCCATCTCAATCATGAGGAAACACAAATTCCAACTCAAAATCCCAAATATCGACTATTATACAATGGAAGGAACACCACGAAGGTAAGTACCACATAGGTACGCCACACATAAGAATGCCACAAAGGTACTGACTCAGCTCACACTAGATATAACTTAAGTAAAAAAGTACCAATGATTTGTCGTAATGTTAGATCATATTATTCTATCAAGAGGCTCTGCTACTGACCCACATAGATTCGCTCGGTGCTGACTCACATAGGATCGCAAGGTGCTGACCCACATAGGATCTCTAGGTGTTGACCCCCAATGAGGATAACTTTTCTTCCTCCTCCATCGTGAAGAACACACCACAAAGAAGAACGGTGGAGGGGTCGGGCCATGTTTGTTTGGCCTGCTCCCTCCACATTACAGTGGTATCAAGCAGCTCAACATAAACCTTGAATGAAGAACGTCAACCCTTAAACCTCCCGCAATGATTATTCCCAAACCCGCAAAAGAAAACATCTGTAGATCAACTAATTAGAAAGTTGATCTGCGTTATTTTTTTTAGAAGGGACGAACATGGGAATAAAGAATATTACACAACTAGACCCCTACCTCGAAGGTTTATCGACGAAGGTCGTGAGGAAAGAGAAGAATTCATTGGGGATAGATGGATGTCGGTGGAATCATTATTTCCTCAATCGTCATTTTTTTGTCGTTGAAGATGTTCATCACCAGCATGAGCCTTCTTCATTGGGGAGCGTGTTCTTCATTAGAGAATGAGTTCTTCCTTGGAGAGTGTAATCCTCAAAAAGGTTCTCCCCTCCCAATTCCACCAAAATGAAAAGGTAGACAACTTATTAATTTAATTTTATCAAATTAAATTATATTGGTACAATTAATTGGAATCATTAATTGGTTGCATTGTCATAATTAAAATAAAGGATACCAAAGGTCACCTCCCTCTTTAAAGAGGGAGTTCAAGAGGCTTCTCCCATTAAATAAGGAGTTAGGGTGTTCAGGTGGTCCCCACCCTCGAATTCAAATTGGGAGGTTTTGGTCTCAGTGTTCCCCACCTCAATAACCTCACATGGGAGGTTTAAACAAAAAGAAAAATAATATTTTATTTTATTTTATTTTATTTTTATTTCCAGAAAAACCCAAATTCTATCTTTCACCCTCGATATACTATGGTCAATGTGAAGGTCCCCTTAAGCGAATACCATTACTGTGAGTTCAACGGTGCCCTCGGATTTCAATTCTGAGCACCGGTTTAGAAGTTACAAAAATGCGCTCGTACGTTTACTGAACGTACCCGAAAAAAGATAAGAAATTAATTACGGGCACACCAGGCCTCAGAATCACACGCCATCAATTTTCGCGGACTCATAAAATTCCCATATATTTTTAAAAAATAAAATAAATAAATAAATTTTAGATGGAATTTCTAGGTCTTTACAGATTTTGTTGTTTTGGGAACCTATAAATTAATCATATTTAGAATTTGACAACATCTCATGTATGATTCATATTAGGTGTTGAAACCAAGGCATACCATGTCGTTCATAGGGGTAATTTTCACTTGGGTGAGAGGAATCTGAGGCTTATTGCATATGGAATCTCATATTCATCACATGAGGTAGATATTTTGATGCATTAGTGGGCGTCATAGGTTTAAGGTCTTGTAGGGACATAGTCACATGTTTAAAATATTTTGGGTTTATAGTAATGAGTTTAAAGTCTTATGGGATGGTGGTCACATTTTTGTAGTCTTCTGGGGATGTTGTCACGGGCATAGAGTCTTGTGGGGACATAGTCATAGGTTTAATGTATTATGGGAATTTTCTGTAGGGGTAGAGTCTTATGGGGATATGTTCATAGGTCTAATGTATTATGGATACATGTTAATAGGTTTAAAGACTTGTGGGGATTGTTTTTCATAGGTTGAGAGTCATGTGAATACAAGGTCACATGTTTAAAGTCATTTGGGGATGTGGTAACACATTTAATGTTTTTTAGGGATATTTCCCATTTATAGTTTTTTTTACTAGGCCTGTTATGGGTTATAATCACATAGTAAAGAAAAGGTCCATTGGGGACCATAAGTTCAGGTGGTGAGGTTGAGTGTGTCCCCTAGGGAAATGATCACACTTCATAGTTTCCACCCTCCAAGGGAAAGATTGGTAGATATAACGGGGATTTTGTGGCATCAAGATTGAACCTCCTAGAGGTTTCACATGTATATAAAGATTTAACCTTATAGAGGTGTCATGCATACCCTGTTTGGATATAAGGATCAAAACCCACATAGTTAAAGTAAACAATTTAAGGTCATGTTAAAGGACTCTTCCATGTAGTTTAGCATTGTGTGTTAAGGGTGATCAAATCATGAAAGCAGTAACAACAAGGGATGGTGTGGGGATTATTCATAGAAGTTTCCCAAGAGGTGAGGTGACATCCCATGCTAGTCATACATGTGTAATACTATTTTCACTGCATAGGTTAAAGATATAGTTTAACATCATGTTCTAAGGACACTTTCATGAATTTTAACATCATATGACTAGGATAATGGGCTATAATGTTTAATGTTTTTCAATTCAGACTAGGATGGGGCTTATATATGTGGATACCCATGTGATACTATGATAAATGATAGCCTTATTATGAAATTTTTTTGGAATCTTACCCTTTTTTGATGAGGAACAGTGATGGTATGAATGGGGAATATACAACTGGGTTACCCGAGTGCTGCTATGGAGTAATGGTGGTTTGATCGAGGCACGCAAAATTTGGATTCTTGGGTGATATTGTGGAGTAGAAATGTTATAAATAGTGCTTAGGGAACTGTGATGTTGGTATTCTTATGAGGATAAGGGATGTATTGTAAGGGTATTACATGTGGAAGCTTCTAGGATGTTGTAATGGATAATCGGTGGTATGATCAGGTCATACACAATGAGGTTTCTTAGATGTTTCTATAGATCAGTGATGGTATGTATGGGTATTATGAAAATGGGATACATGGGTGTTGTTACGGATCAGTAATGGTATGATTTTGGATTACATGTGGGAGATTACCTAGTGCGACTTGGAGTAACAATGGTGTGGTTAGGGATTATGTGTGGGAGTTTTATGGGTGTTTCTAGGAGTGGTGATGTGTGATTGGGGCTTAAACATGGAAATTTCCCAGGGGATGGGGTATCATATCATTATTATCAAAATATTCATATCATACTTGTTACATGATGAATCATTCACTTTTACATAGGGCATGTCATGTTCATTTCATAGTGTAAGGCTACAGTTTATCATCATGTGCAAGAAAATTGTGTGCGAGGATTATGCATTGATATTCCCATTATTTCTTCCTCATGTCAAGTCATGAGGGAGTCTCAATCCACTAGTGGGTTGAAAAATGTGATTGGAGATTACACCTGAGTAGGAGGCCCATGGAGACAATTTAGTGGTCATCTCAATGTCATTAATGAGGAATATTACACATGATGTGTAAGGAATCTCAGGTTTTTCACAGGAGGAATCATGTGCTTGTCATGTATATTATACTATAGTTTAATGCCATGTGTTGAGGACTAATACATGGGCGATTACTAGAAAAGGTTGTCAGGTAACATAAGCTAAGGTGTCCCTTTATGGTTTAACCTTTCAAAGGAGTTGGTGGTGAGATATTAAAAATTTCTTAAGGAGTATTTTGACTCAAGTTATGTAGAGAAACCAGGAGGACTATCTCAACTCATGTCATGGAAAAATAGACATAAAATAATAACTCAACTCAAGTATTTTCATGTGGCATGAGGTGTATTTCAGGTTATGGTACTATCTACAATGGGGAGTGGGGTTGTATATGTTGCACCAGAAATTGTGAGTGACTTGGTCCAAAAATTATGTGGTGTGATTCTTTCTTTTTCGAAGGGGTTAGTGATGGTGTAAAAGGGACTAGGCAAGAGGGTTGGGACTGTATCTTGGAACTAATCTTGTGCATGGGAACAGAGATGTAGGCCTCATTGAATGTACTTGTGGGCAAGAGTGTTAGAGACTTAGGGAGGGGTTTCATGAAATACAGGGATTTTATGAAGGTGTTGGACTTTCATGAATGTATGTTTAATGAAAGGAGGGATCCAAATGGATATTGATTTTTTTTAATCATTAGAGTTTTGTAAAAATTGGAGCTTCATGAGCCTTGGCCATATTATGTGAATAGTGTTATTCAAGGATGGAAGATTCACGAAACTTCCTCGAACACTTACCCATACAAGGAAGAATTTGTGTGGGTGAATTTTTGAAAGATTATTTTATGGGGTAATGAGTTATTTTAATTCAAGAAACTCCTTGGAATTTAATGAATTGAGAGCATGATGTCTCATCCTGGCTATGTCCTCCTCAAAATGGAAACATAATGGGGTTTTTATAAGCATCATGGAGGTGGAGACATATGTTTCATTAAGGTTAACATATTTTCATAAGATAAACCTTCATGGTTTTTTGGAGACCTTTCCAAGGAGAGAGACATTTCTTGAATATTACCATTATTAAAAAAATTGAGTTTCAGAGAAGATAGTTTTTCATAGTGAAAATTTTTTAAATGGATTTCCATATTTATAGAATATTATTTTTTGAATGATTGAGTTTTATTAAAAAATGTGTTTCGTGAAATTATGGGTTTCATGAAATTTTATACTTTATTCTGGAATCACCCTTATAATAAATTTTTGGAATTCTAACATCAAAGGACCATAAAATTTGATCCATAAGTATTTTTGGGTTCCATAACAAAACAAATAAAATCCAATGAAATAAACTAAACTCATGGATCAAGTTATTCAATATTATATCCATTCATGGATGAATTTTCTAGAACAAACAAAATCCACCTTAGAATGGGGTCTAAAGAGGATGAGGAGTGTGTGGTAGCCATGTTCTGAGGAAAGCTATGAGAAAAAAACATTACCTTAAATTCTATTATATATTAATCATGTTGATGAAATAGTTTTTTAAAATCTATAAACTCATGAGAGTCATGATCATTGAAAGAAACAAGATATAATAAAATACCATTCACCTATATGAGTGTGCTGGATAAGGGTCAATGTGTTGGGATCAGAATGAGACATTTATTACCATGGGGAGTTTCTTGACTAGGGATACATTGGTTAGGGAAAGGGACTTTGTCTAGTTGACTTTATTTCCCAACATGTGTAAGTTCATGAGTGGGTTAATTCCTATAGAATTGTATTTTACCCAAAAACAGAAAATGGAATATGGAGGATGTGAATCGTGACTTCCAAGACATGGAACATATGGAGGAATAAAAAAATAATAGAGGATTATTGTTTACCATTTTTAAAATATAAGTTCCACTACTATACATCCAAAGGTGATGAAATACAAGTGAGTTACAACCATTGACCATGTTTTAAACATGGGACCTATCAAAAAAATTCGGATTCCCTTTGAGGTGTGTTCTTAGGAAGGGAGTTGATCCATTTTGTCTAGGAACCATCACCATTAGGGGTCCCATTCATACATGAAATATAATAGGGATCTAAATTAAGGAATATTCAAAGTGTGGAGGTGAAATTAGGGGAATTTTTGAATGGTTTCAATGCTCTTGGTATTATGTCATTGTGGTTCTGAGCACATTGAGTGGGTGTATCAGCCATAGTGATAGATAGACTCTCCTTCTAAGGGGAGAGTCATCTTGATTTCCAAGTGATATCCAAGAAACTCAAGCAGAGATTTAGGTGACCAGAATTTAATGGGAGAAAAGGTCCTCTAAAAATTGGTTTTAAGACATTTTATTGTTTTATGTTTTGTAATATGAAAGGAAGGCATGTATTTTAACATCTTGTGGTAAGTAGGTTGAATGTGCATTTTAACATCATACAGTGCCAATGATGTGTCGTGTTTTTTAAAATCATGTAACTAGGACATGTGCAGCACAATTTAAAATCTTCTAACCAATAATTGTGAAATTATGTAACTGAAAATATACCCCATTGACCTATCAGGATACATTAAAAGGGAACAAAATGGATGTTACCTTATGAAGGATCTTTTGAAGTATGAGGAGTTAAGGTTTGACACTAGATTTTACCTAAATTAGTGGGTATAGTGAGCATAGTCATTCTTTTATAGGGGCTTGGTGATAATTCCAGCCATATTTTTAAATCTTCAATTCAAACACTCACTTTTTCTCAAGTCAAAAGGGTGACTTAGCCTGAGAAATTATTACTTTTACTTATTCTACCCCTACTAGTTTTCAACCTAACAAACATATGTGTCTATTTCCTATGGAAGTTTACATTCATTCCTGTTGGACTAGATAGGTACATATTTAGGGGAATATATATGTATGACTACACATAGTTTAAATTCATGATTATTGCACCAAATTTGACAGACTAATGTTATATATTTTAGAATATTTGGAGAATATTATATGATAGAGTAGGTATTATAAATACGACATGAAGAAAGCGTAAGGAAGATTTGTTACCATACAATTTTGTACATAGTTTAAATTAATAACGTGTGGACCACCTCTATATGATCATAACACCGCCTTGGTATGCATACACTCTCTAAGATATGAAATGAGACACAGGGTTCCAGACAAGGCATGATTGATGAGAATATTTATATCTAGGCCTGAGATCATAGATTCAGGTGCTTCTTCATATAATATAGAACCAAGAATAAATTCATACATAATTCTGGAACATAGAATGGAAGGAGACAACTTCCAGAAGGGTTCTGTCCTCTCAAGTGAGGATGTGGTGAAAGTGGGGGCGTCAGTTTTCTAAAACACCATAGGTGATATAGAACCAATATAGTTTGGGGGGCCACAGGTGGCCAATTGCATATATTTTATGGTCATAATTCTTGGACCATATGGGAGATGTGTTTCTAATAATTTCACATGGTATGAAGAGGTAATAACTCAACATAAATATGGGGTCAGAGAGGCCTCATACCATATGTAATATATTTGAGACTATTATAGGCATACTTATCATAAAAAGAGGGGTGGGGACCGAATTTTAATGAAAAGGGTCCCACTAGATAGGGGTATTTGAGGTTGGTCCAGAGATATGTGGTCTAGGAATCACTACTTATCCCACAGAATTAAGGATAAAGTGATATTTTATAAGTTAACTATGAAATCTAAGGTAATGCGGTGAGGAAAAAAAAGGGGTTACTACTAGTTTAATGTTTTATGGTTTGGACAGAGATTGTGAAAATGGTTCAAGGTTAGGATGCATGTACCATATGGTATTGTGTTCCTTAGTTAAGTTTTTGTGGCATGAAATATAAGTAACATGATGTGAAATGATGGTGAATGAGGATCGATCCTATGTGAATATCTAGGATAAGAGGAACATAGTTTTAAGTCATGATGCTTAGAAAAAATGGGGGTGTGTGGTCTAAGAGGATACATGAGGCATCAAAGAGTTCAAACCTGAAATGAAGAGAGGGAAAATAAGGACTTACACCACACCAACACCTTCTGAATAAGTTGAACATAGTTTAGGGTCATGATGATTGGACCTAAGATCCCAGTTTAAGGTCATTGTAAAGACCCAGAAATTTCAAGGAATATATTTTCTTAATTTATTTGTAATTTTATGAGTCTGTGGCTTCTGACAGCACTTGATTCCGAGGCCCGGTGTGCCCAGAATCAATTTCTGAAGTTTAGCTCAGGTACGTTCAATAAACAAACGAGTGATTTTTTCTATCTTTTGAACCGGTGCTCAGAATTGAAATATGAGGGCACCGATGAACTCGCAGTGCCGGTAATTGCTTAAGGGGACCATTACCGTAATTGCATTTTGACAGGAGAAGAGGTTAATTTTCAGTTTTTTTTAAGGAATAAATAAAAATATGTGTTTGATGTTTTTATTTGTGGAGGGTGGTTATTATCCTACAAAGGGGAAGTTAGAGTTAGGACCACACCCTACCTCAACTCCCATGGGAGAGTATAGTGTGGTGGGGCCCACACGATACCCTAACTCCTCACCTCCCCCATAACCCCCTTGACCTCCCCATAACTCACCCCTTGTTTAATATATGACAACTCCACTCATTTATTAGAGTGGAGCCTCTCCACCTTCCATCTTTCTCTCATCATTTAATTTTTTCCAACAATTCAATTAATTAATTAGTTTTAATTAAATTCAATCGAGATGGAAAGTTGTTTAAGATGGGGGAAAATCCCATTTTAGTATTTGGGGCTGGGAAAATATTGTGTGGAGAATCCCTGGAGAATTAGAAGAGACCCCTCCCTCCATGAAGAATGGTTCCCCTTCTGACGGATCTCCAATCAATGACGCTCGAGCCGGGATCGAAGGCCTTTGCAGAAGAGACGAATGCTAATGATCGTCGTCACCTTCATCTCCGCCCTTGCGACGACATCAATGAGCCGACGTCCACCCTTTCATGATATCGTCAACGAACGGCGAACCTTGAGGTAGGGGTTGTTACGTTCATGTTTTAATATCTTTCATCATCATTATTCAATTCTTGAGTTTCGTTTGGCCTCATGATACCATCTTGGTGAGGAAGGGTTGGACCGCATGAACATGGTCCGACCCTTCCACTCTCGTTTTTTGTTTGTGGACAATGGAGGCGGACTACAAAGAACTTTCCGGCGACGGGCCGACCACAAGCGGATCATCAGTGCATGATTGTTGGGTCACCGCAAAGGCGTGGCACAAATGTGTCGCATGGAGTAGAGCTGGGCCATGGCTGGGGCGGGCCATGGTGGAGGGCTGCTGTGCTGGAGCTTCAAGGGGTTGCCGCCGGGGTGGGCCGCGGTGGCGGGGCACGGCACCGTCGTGCCGGGCCGCGCCGGTTGAATAAAGGCGCGGCCTATGGATGTGGAGGATCTGGAAGGGCGTCCATCATAACCAGCCACCGGTGCCATCAAGAGGTGGGACCTGAGGGGGCTCCCATGGTTACCTAAGGGTCGACCATCATGGTTGACCGTTTCGTAAAATCGGGGGGGGGGGGGGGGGGGGACCCCCCGCTCCGCACAATGCTCGGCTGTGATGGCCGAGCCCCAACCACCAGCGTTGGGTCGCACTGCGCCGGTTGAGCTGGGCCCCACTGCCCGGTCCAAACCCAAACCCGAGTCGGGTCGACCTGGTTCGGGGCGACCCAGGGGGTGTTGGGTCGGGTCAGACCGGGCCCAGACCCCCTATTTTTGGACCTTCTTCAGTTAAACGCCTATAACCTGAGTTGTGGAACTCTGATCAATGAACGGTCAGTTTTTTTGGATTCCTTGGATCGATGTGGTCATTTCAGTATATTACACTCAAGGTTTCGGCGAAGTTTGTGTACGTCTGGGTTGGTTCGAACCCGAAACCAACTGGACCCTCTGAGTGAAAATGCTTATAACTTGAGGACCGGACGTCCGATTGACGTGTCGTCGACTACGTTGGATTCCTATTGATTAGAAGGTTCTTTTTACATACTCTACGTGTGTTTCGGATGATATTAGAGTATTTTCGGGTTGGTTTTAGCTTAAAAATCAATCAGGCCCCTCGAACAGAAAAGCTAATAACTCACAGACCGGGCGTGCGATTGACACGTCATCTGTTACGTTGAGACCCCTATGACGAGGTGGTCCTTTGTGTTACTTCTATGTGAGACTTCGTGGCACTTGGAAGTAATGACCAGTATCTTGTGGAGCAGACCCTCCTAGAGACGAGTGTACGAAGTGCAGAGACCTATTAGCTGTAGACCTAACGACTGCTTAACCGATTCGACTCGGAGTGATTCGATTAGCCCATTGGACGGAGCACCCAGTATTTTGCGGTATACCCATAGAGGATGGAGCGCCTGGTGTTTGGAATCAGACTTGTGGTACTCGAGAGGAGGAGTACCTCTGTAGGCTATTAGGGGAGCTCCCATTATTTGGCGGCAGACCCACAGCGGACGGAGCGCCCGGTATTTGGCAGTAGACTCGCGGTACTCGATAGGAGGAGTAACTCAGCAGTCTAAGGTTAGTGAGTAGCGCCTTAGAGTTGTGACAGGATCAATGTACTCAACAGAGGAGGATATCTTCATCAGTTTTGGTTTTGATATCATTAATGAAAATCCTGGTTTGAGTTTAGTTAATGAACTTTTTGTTTTCCTCATGATTGAGATGGGTTACTGGATAACTTAGGTATATGTATGGTAATATACCTAAGTAAAGGTTATCTTTTGAGATCTTTCTTTGTGGTTTATCCTTTTTGGATTTTAGTGAGACATTGAGGGTCTCGGGGTCCCTACTGCATATCGTTATACTCACCCATGCACGGACTATGCCCGCACCTCGTTGTGTTGGATGCAGACGACGGACAGCACTGACCGAGGTAGAGTGTACAAGGACTAGACGGTACCCAGAGGTGGACACTCGGCGTGATGATACACAGAGCGGACCGATAGACACGGAGTGCTGAGGAGGACATATGTACCTACCCTTCAGGTAGGAACCCGGAAGACAATCCATGAGTTGCATCACCATTCAGCTGTTTGTCTTTTCAGTTGTAGTTGTACCTTTCTGTTGGGCTTGTATTTTTGGCCCCTTGGTATTTTCATCACACTTGTTATAATTATTTACTTAGTGTTTGATTTTTCTTGTACTCTGGTTGTGTGTGTGTTTACGTTTTATAAGGGCAATGTCTTCCCAGTTATAGGGATTTACGCCTTTGGTGCTAGTCGTCAGCCCCTGGCCTATGGAAGGTGGGCTTGGGGTAGTTCCAACATGGGCCTCGGGGGACGGGTCATGAAAAATTGGTATCAGAGGAGTCGGTTCTACTGCAGAACTTCAGACTCTGATATTTCCTTTCTGTGAAGCAATAGTGTTAAGGGTACTAAGGGTGGTTTTCAGTTCAGGGAGTCCAGTGTTGGTGCGGGCGGCCGATGTATACATACACCAGGACCTTGACTTCTGATTTCTGACTCAGTGCATGAAAACACTAATTGTGTGTGTGTTTCAAAAGTTTCCTTTAATTCAGATCACACCAGGTCAGCTCACCAAGTATAGTCTTTTGACCATGTCGCATCTGTTCTTTCATGATGCCTCCTCGTAGACGATCAGTTGGAGCCGCGATAGTTGTACGTACTGACAGGTCGTTGAGCGAAAAGGCCTCAGTACAGGGCCCTATTCTAGTTCATACACTAGTAGAGAGTGCACGCTGCTTGAGCGCATTGCATGAGTTCCAGTGTCAGCGGCCTCTGAGGTTTCGAGGTGAGTCATATTTTCAAACGGCTGGGCACTGGCTGGAGTTTGTAGCACGATATTTCCACACAGTTGGGACACTCGCAAACTTGATGGTGTACCTAGATTTTAGTCTCTTTCAGGGAGAATCTGAGCGGTGGTGGATCCATATGCTCCAGTTTTGCGACAAGATGACCGTCACCTAGCGATACTTCGAGACTTTCTTCATGGTGTATTTTATACCAGCGACTCTACACTCTGAGCATGTTCAGGAGCGGCTGCCCTTGCTGCAGGGTTTTCCATCAGTATCCGAGTCACTTGTAGGCAGAAGACAGATGATGTAGAGGTCCAAGAGGACCATGCCAATAGGTGGGAGACCTCGGGTTATAGGTTTGGTTGTGCGAAGCAAACGAAACAGAGCCAGCCATACGAGGAGCAGGAAGTTCTATGCATGTGGAAAGCAGGGTCACTTGGCTCGAGACTGCCCGACGTGTCTAGAAGATGAGCAGAAGTTAGTAGAGGAACCTACCAGAATGGGGTAGAGGAGTTGGTCGTACATCCGGTGGTGTACAACTCTTTGAGGAGTTTCCACCACCACCAGGAGGTCCACCCCGAGCACAGGGAACGGGTGGATATGGGAGAGCTCAGCTTTAGGCAGCTGGAGCATACGACTATGGAGCTCTAGAAGTGGGTGGACCGGAGTGAGACTAGTTCTAGTAATAGATGCCTTTGTTATTGGTGATTCTACCTTTTTTTGTTGTTGTTTGTGGTTGTTATGTGTCTTTTCACATTGAGCTACAGTAATAAAACACACCTTTCTTTGTGACATTTACTTTCCTTCCTTTTTTATATGGTTGATACTAAGAGGTTCTGGTTAAAGCTATTGAATTGGACCTCACTTGAGATACTCCTATTGGAGGAGACCCAGTAACCACACACTAATTCAGATAGTGTGACTCAACCCATGGAGGTGAGAGTAACGGTTGGATCTCTTGGTAGTCGCGTCGAGGCCTTACGACATCATCTATGGCATGAAATAGTGTCGTTCATGTCAGTATTGACTATATTAGGCGAAGAAAATGGTTCATATAGGGGATGAAACCATATTTCTCTTTTTAGTAGAGGAGAAATCTCAGCAACTCTTTAGTAGAACATAGACGAAGAAGGGTGGAGATGTGTTCTTACTTTTGTCTAGTCTCACCCATTGTTCATTGAGCGAACAGTTTACGGTTCTCTCCAACTCAAATAGTCTTAGGTGTTTCTTCTCTTAGAAGGACATGAACCTGAGACAGTGGTGTTGGCTTGATTTCCACTAGGAATCTGACTTCGAGATAGTTTATACTCCTGGGGAGGGAAACGTTGTAGTAGATGCTCTTAGTAAGAGATCAGGCATTCAACTGTTAGGAGTGGCGTGATAGCAGCTGGACGTGTTTCAGATATCCTTTGTGGATAGTGATAGAGTCAGCACGTGTAAACCTAGAGATGGTTCAGGCTATGACAGAGAAGGTATAGATCATCTAGGAGTGGATAAAGACTGCATAGAGCAAACAGAAGTCCTTTGCTGATAGGAGACGAGACCACTGAAGTTCGAGGGTGATGACCACGTCTTCTTTCGGGTTTCACCTCGACGGGGACTGTGGAGATTTGGCCGGGGCAGCAAGTTATCTCCACATGTCATCGGACCTTTTCAGGTCCCCAGCAGTGTAGGCAAGGTGGTTTACCACCTGGCCTTTCCACCTTAGTTGCACCAGGTGCACGACGTCATCCACGTATCTCAGCTGAGGAGATGTGTGCATGACCTATCCATCATCATCAACCACGGAGATCTGAACATCTATGATGGGGATACTTTCACGGGATTCCAGTAGAGGTTGACGATCGATAGGACCGAGTCCTGTGAGGATAGTTGATTCCTCTTGTGCTCTTTCTTTGGCAGCACAGAAATCTCCAGGAGAGCACATGGGAGCAGGAGGCTCAAATGCGTAATTGATACCTCCTTTAGTTTCCCTAGTTTGTGTTATAACTTTATGGGGACGTAAATCCCTGAGGCGGGAGTAATGTAAAGACTTATAAAATTCAAGGAAATTTTTTTCTTAATTTCTTTGGAATTTTACGAGTCTGTGGCTTCTGACGGAACTTGATTCCGAGGCCCGGTGTGCCCGGAATCAATTACTGAAGTTTAGCTCAGGTACATTCAGTAAACGAATGAGCGGGTTTTTCTATCTTTTGAATCGGTGCTCAGAATTGAAATTTGAGGGCACCGATGAACTCACAGCGCCAGTAATTTCTTAAGGGGGCCTTTATCGTAATTGCGTTTTGACGGGATAAGAGGTTAATTTTTGGTTTGTTCTTAAGGAGTAAATAAAAATATGTGTTTGATATTTTTATTTATGGAGGGTGGTTATTA
This sequence comes from Viscum album, assembly GCA_963277665.1. Lineage (NCBI taxonomy): Eukaryota > Viridiplantae > Streptophyta > Magnoliopsida > Santalales > Viscaceae > Viscum > Viscum album. Next base: position 339,988,679 of record OY728134.1, on the reverse strand, counting down.
TCCTACAAAGGGGGAGTTAGTGGTGGGACCACACCCTACCTAACCTCCCATGGCAGATTTTAGTGTGGTGGGTCCCACACGAGACCCTAACTCCTCACCTCCCCTATAACCCCCTTGACCTCCCCATAACTCACCCCTTGTTTAATACATGACAACTCCACTCATTTTTTTGAGTGGAGCCTCTCCACTTTACATCTTTCTCTCATCATTTAATTTTTTCCAACTATTCAATTAATTAATGAGTTTGAATTAATTTGAATTGAGATGGAATGTATGTTAACATGGGGGAAAATCCAATTTTAATATTTGGGGCTGGGCAAACATTGTGTGGAGAATCCCTGGAGAATTAGAAGAGCCCCCTCCCTCCACAAAGAATGGTTCACCTTCCGACGGATCTCCAACAAACGACGCTCGAGCTGGGATCGAAGGCCTTTGCGGAAGAGATGAACTCTAACGATCATCGTCACCTTCATCTCCTCCCTTGCGATGACGTCAACGAGCCAACGTCCACCCTTTTGCGATATTGTCAATGAATAGTGAACCTTGATGTGGGGTTTTTACATTCAAGTTTTAATATCGTTCATCATCTTTCTTCAATTCTTGAGTTTCGTTTGGCCGTATGATACCATATTGACGATGAAGGGCTGGACCGCACGAACACGTTCTGACCCTTCCCCTCTCGTTTGTTGTTTGTGGACAATGGAGGTGGACTGCGAAGAACCGTCTGGCGACGGGCTTACCAAAAACGGATCGTCAGTTCATGATTGATGGGTCGCCGCAAAGGCGCGACACCAACGTGCTGCGTAGAGTAGAGCCAGGGCAGGCCAAGGTGGACGGGTGTGGCCCCGTCGCGCCGCGGCCGGGGCGGGCCACGGTGGCAGGGTGTGGCGCTGTCGCGCCATGACAGTTGAACAAAGTCACAGCCTATGGTCGTGGCGGATCTAGAAGGGTGGTCAGTTGTGCCGGCCATCGGTTCCATCAAGAGGCGGGACCCAAGGGGGGTCCCGCAGTTACCCAACGGTCAGCCATCATGGCCATCCCTTTCGTAAAACTGGGGGTGTGTAACCCCCCACACCGCGCAACACTCTGTCACATTGGCTGAGCCGCAACCACCAGCGCTGATCCAGACCCGGACCCGAGTCGGGTCGACCCGGTTCCGGTCGACCCAGGGGGTGTTGGGCCGGGTCGGACTGGGCAGAGACCCCCTATTTTCAGACCTTCTTCAGTTAAACGCCTATAACTTGAGTTTTGGACCTCCGATCGATGCATTGTTAGTTGCATAGGATTCCTTGGATTGAGACGGTCATTTCGGTATATGACACTCAAGGTTTTGGAAAAGTTTGTGTATGACCGGGTTGTTTCGAACCCAAAATCAAATGGTCCCTCTGAGCAGAAACGCTTATAACTTGAGGACCGGACATCCTATTAACGTGTCATTGACTACGTTAGATTCATCTTGATGAGGCGGTTCTTTTGGCATACTATACATGGGTTTCTAATGATATTATAGTATTGTCGGGTTGGTTTTAGTTTAAAAACCAATCGGGCCCCTGGAACGGAAAAGCTAATAACTCACAGACTAAGCGTCCCATTGACACGCCGTCTGTTGCATTGATACCCCTTTGACTGGGCTGACATTTTTTTTACTTCTACGTGAGACTTCATGGAACTTGGAAGTAACGACCAATATCTTGTGGAGCGGACCCTCTCAGAGACGAGCGTACGGAGTGCGGAGACCTGGTAGCTGTAGACTTGATGACTGCTTGACCGATTCGACTCAGAGTGATTAGATTAGCCTAGTGGACGAAGCGCCCGGTATTTGGTAGCAGACCCACTGCGGATGGAGCGCCGGGTAGTTGGCAGCAGACCCGCGATACTCGACAGGAGGAGTACCTCTGTAGGATATTAGGGGAGCGCCAGTTATTTGGCGGCAGACCCACAACGGACGGAGCGCCCGATATTTAGCTGCAGACCCATGGTACTAGACAGGAGGAGTACCTCATCAGTCTAAGGTTAGTGAGTAGTGCCTCGGAGTCGTGATAGGATCACTATACTTGATAGAGGATGAGATCTTCTGAAGTTGTGGTTTCGATATCATTAATCAAAATCCTGGTTTGAGATGAGCTAATGACCTTTGTGTTTTCCTCATGATTGAGATGAGTTACTTTATAACTTATGTATATGTATGGGCATGTACCTAAGTAAAGGTTATTTGTTGAGATATTTATTTGGGGTTTATCCTTGTTGGATTTTAGTGAGACATTGTGGGTCTCAGGGTCCTTACTAAGTATCGTTATACTCACCCCTGCGCGGGCTATGCCCGCACCTCGTTGTGTTGGATGCAGACGACGGACAGCATTGACCGAGGCAGAGTGCACGAGGATTGGACGGTACCCGGAGGTGGACACTTGGTGTGATGACACATGGATTGGACTGATAGATGCAGAGTGCTGAGGAAGACATCTGTACCTACCCTTCAGGTAGGAACTCGGAATACGATCCAGGAGCTGCTTCATCATTCAGTTGTTTGTCTTTTCATTTGTACTTTACTTTCAGTTGTAGTTGTACCTTTCTATTGGGATTGTGTTTCCATACCCTTTGTATTTTCAGCACACTTGTTATACTGTTTTACTTAGTGTTTTCTTCCACTTATACTCTATTTGTGTGTGTGTTTACATTTTATAAAGGAAATTCCTTCCTAGTTATAGGGATTTACGCCTTTGGTGCTAGTCGCCAGCCCCTGGCCTTTGGAAGGCGGTCTTGGGGTAGTTACGACACGAGCCCTGGGGGACCAGTCATGAAAGTCATAGAGTTCAGACTGTATGGGGTGTGATATTCCATTTGGGAACACCAGTTCATCTCAACTATGCTTGGGTAAATTATTCCATTTATTCTAATCCCACATGATCCAAACTCAGTGTGAGAAATAAGAAGTAGTGGGGAGTTCCTCTAATCAAAAGGGAGGTCACAAATGGTAGTGTAAGAATCCTATTTAGGAAGGTTCCAATGAAACTATATTCTTTGTCCTTATGCACAAGTATATTGAGTAATAACACCATGGGTGTTGAAACTCCACAAAACATAGGGAGGTGGAAAGGGGGTAAATCATGACTTATAAGATAGAAAATTTAAAAGGGGTGACGAATGGATAAGGAGAGACTACTGGTCATTTTTGAAACATAGGTTCCACAGTCACCCCATTCAAGGTTGGGGTGACCAAATATTGGATGGGCTATTCATCATGTTCGAAACACGGGAACCATCATCTATCACCAGGTATCATTTGAGGAATATAAAAAAGATAAAAGGTGATACATTTTTTATTGGTAAAATATAAATGGATGATTATGACTAAAACCATGGAAGGAATGAAGTGTGGAAGTAGAAAAGTTTGGATGCTCATGGATAAGTAAAACAAATTGGGAACTATTTCACCATGCACTCAAAATTGTTTAATGGAAACATCGGAAGTAGTGACTCAGCATGATCCCATGGTGGGATTCCTCGAGCATGGGTGCGGGGGAATAACCCTCATGGAATGGACCCATGTTTTTTAAGGTTTGAGTCTTGGTTAAGGGTTTTGTGAAGGTGATCAACTTTCACGAAATTATGTTCAGTGAAAGGAGGGTTTCAAATCGATATGGAAAACACTATTTCATGAAACTTTGGTGTTTTTTGATGAATTTATATCTTACATGATTATTTTTCTTCAAGTAAAGAATTTTCACAAAACATACTCAAACACTTACCCTCACATGGAAGGGTTTGTGTGAGGTAATTTAGAAAATATTAGTCTAAGGAGGTAATGAGTTATGTAAATTCATGAAACATTTAGGAGTTTCCTGAATTAATAGTGAGTTCTCTTGGCCCATTGGTTTCATCCTTGAAAATGAAACATAAGTTTTTTTATAATAATCATAGTGGTATATATATATATTTCATAAAGTTTTTCATCTTCGCATAATATAAACATTTTAGGTGCTCCGTAAACCATCACAGGTAAACCTAAAATTCATGAAAGATACTGTATTCAAAAAAGTTTGAGTTTCATAGAAGATTGAGTTATGAGGTGATATTTTCTGTGAAGTATTACCATATTCATGGAATATTTCTTGACTAATTATTATGTTTCATAAAGTTTTGAGTTTCGCATAATTCTTTGATTTGTTCTAGAATCACCATTACTTTCCATTTTCATAAGTCTAACTTCGTACGACAATAACTTTTGATCTGTAAGTCTAATTAGGCTCTATGGACAGTAAAAGAAAACACTTAAAAATGAACTATGCTCCTAGATCAAGGTATTTATAATTTTATTCATTATTCTATTCAATTTTTAGTGCCAGCCACCTTTAGTTTTTTCTCAATAGTTTTCCCCTTTAGAATGACAGCATTGTCATTTCATCATTTCTTCTCATTTTCCTCTTGACCAAATAGGTGTTTCATTGTAAATATAATAGGATAGGGTTACTTATTATATAAATTTTTATCCATTATAAAATTCACAAATAAATATTCTTCCAAGTTGTATAAAATGTACCAGTATTAGTGTAATGAACCAATATTTTACTATATATTGTTTCTTTAAATAAACAGTTTGTTGGTAGCTTTATCCACATGAAATACAAAAATAAAATGATATATGACATATTATATTAATGAAATTATAAAAAATTGATAATAATAAAACCTATATTAAATAAATAAATATTTTAATAAATTATAAAATTAATAAAAATTTATCAACAACACTTAAAGTTCCAAAAAGCCATTTTTTCAACAAAAATAGTTCTTATTTATATATATTGAATTTTAATTAAAAGAAAAAAGACTAAAATTTATCATTTAAATCAGATAAAATTAACTTAATTTTTGATTTAGAATAATTATATTACATTATGATGATTTTTTGACATTTTTTCTTAAATAATTGATTTTTAAGTGTATAGTGAAAAAATAATGATTTTTCTAAAATCATCAAATTTATGACATTTTCTAAATAAAATATTGTATTAAATAATTTTTTAACATTTTTTATATAAATTATATATATTTAAAAATTAAAATAAAAAATTTTAAATACAATTTTTGATTTTTTAAAACATGTATTTAATGTTTTGGAAACTTAAGTAATATTTTTCTCTAAAAACTATCTTATCTATTTATGATAAAAATTAGTTTTCATAAATTTTAGATATTAAATATAGAAAAGGGTTGCATAATTTATATCAACATGATAATATTATTTAATAACTTAAATTTTATTTTTTGGCATAAAAATATGATTACTAGGATTAAATTTAATTACTAAGATAATGGTAAAGTTGTATTGTCTCAAAGAGATGGTTTAACATTAATTAATATTTATCTAATAAAAAATATTAATCCTTAAAATTAATATAATATAATTTTTAAAACATTATATAAATATATTAACACTCATTCATTTAGTAATGAATAGTAAATATGATTATGAACTCTTAATTGTGAAAACGTCATTTTCTACAAGAAACCATTTTTCTGTATATTATATGTTTTAATTTAAAAGATAATTTTATAATATTTAGTATTTTAATTGGATTAAATATATGATAAGTAGTGATTTATAAAACTCAAATTTTTTAATATGGTTTACTTTATATTTTTTAATAAAATATAAATTAATTAGTTAAAAACTTGTTACTACGGTAAAAAACCAAAATGGTAAAATGTAATACCTAATGGTAAATAACTTAAAAATGTTTAAAATATGTGTTTAAATTATTGTATGGTTCTTTATATAAATAAGATCACCCTAAAATCCATTATTTATAACTTTTATAGTTTTTTACCCTTAAATAGTGTAATAATATCATTGAAAGGTAAATGGTATTCACAAAAGTACTATTTTCTTCACATCTAAAAGGGTATCACTTACAACATTTCAAAGAAACAATTTTCATTCACTTTAAAAATAAATATATATCAAAATTACCTCCAATAGAATTCATTTTCTCATCCATAATCCTTTGGTCTCTAGAATTTTCCTAATTCTTTCATTTCCAAGGAGACATTCTAGAGAATGTCCAATGTCCCAACATGAGTATTACTTAATCCTTAAAAAATTCATAAAATTTCACTTAAAAATATATCCTTACCATGGTAATATGATAAAATAATATAATTATTATACTGATGTTTTATTATATAAATTTAACTATTAAAACCACATTGGGATATACTCAACACTGAGAGGGGGTGAATCAATGTTTCTAACTTTTTCAATTTTTATAAATTTTTATCCCATTAATTATTTTAACTATTAGGATATTGATTCTCATATTATATTTTCTTTATTTTATAGAATTATATGATAGAAATTAAAATAAGAAACATTATATATTTTACAAAGTTTGCTACACAATAGGAGTAGCTAGTCCTTGTCGTGTATGGTAATGACCAGTACAAGGATTCTCCACTATAATATGATTCTGAATATAGTGGCTTAGAAATAAAACTATACTTATTAAAGTGTGGGTCCCTACACTAAATAGGGGGTATATAAAAATATTATTACCTATATAGGTGATATAATTTTACAACTTTCATCTCCTCATTGGTTCTTTATGATGCCTCTCAAGATAGTCTCTAACTTTTTTAATAAATGCTTTGTGATTTGAATAAATATTTTCACCTATTGAGATTTATGATATATTCTATGGTGTTTATTTGTTCTTCTCTTACTCTTCTTCAATTTGTTACTTACAAAAAAGCAATCAATAAACATTCTTGAGCATTCTTTAATTCATTTGGAACTAGTCCATCTGATTCTTCATTCTGATCATGTCTATCTATTCCTTTCAATATGATTATGTTCATCCGGTGAGGTTATGTATAGGGAGAGCCAATATATTCCTTTTTCTTATTATCACTTTTTCTTTCTTCATCTAATGATTTTCCATCTGATATCTTCATACTATCATGTCTTTCTAATGATGATTATTCCTATGAAAATGTGACTAATCCTTCTTATTTCTTTTCTTTTTTGTTCATCTGGAACCTATATATATGATGTTCCATTCCTCTATTTTTTCATATTGTTCTTAGTTTCATTTGTTGATTTATCTCTTACTGATACCCCTTTATCCATCTAGAACTTTTTCCCTCAATAGTTCAACTCAGATGAGAATATCCCTCATGCATAATGGTTAGTAAACTATACGATGTAAATTCATTAACAATATATTTCCTTCACACATGAATAGTGTTTTAACTTTTTTCATGTTGTATTGTACTCAATTTATAGATGCATTGTAAAGAGAAAATGTGTGATCTCTAATTTAATATCTTTCTCCATGAAAACTCAAAATTTAAATCTCCCACTCAGTACATTTTTCTTGGATTATTCTCTATGAATCAAGATAATTCTAAAAGCTTATCACTATTTCAATCAACCAAAACCTTCAACCATGTTACCTTAAACTCATGTAGAATCACAAGTCTTCCTCCTATAATTCCTGTAACATTTAAATATCATATTCTCATCATCACATTTGATATTTTTACAAACTTTTTAAAGTTTTTAAAATATTCTATCTATTAATACTTAATAACATGTATTTCATCCAATGAAACTTCATTCGTTGTTCCTTTACAACATTGCAGTAACATATCCTAAAACATTCGCAACATACCTCTAATGGTTGATGAAATTCTTCACAAAAATTTATATATTTCCTTGGCTTGGAAACCCTTGTATGGTAATCATACATGGAAACTTCATTTTGATACAATATATCTAAATCATATGTCAAATGAAACCATTATTGTTTTTTCATTTTTCATATGTCTGATGGTTCCTTCTCCATAATTTTCAATTATAGAATATTTTTGGATTTCCTCTATTCGATAGTTACTTTTCTAATGGACTTGAATAGATTCCTTTATAATACATCTCCCATTACAGTTCTAAACATCATATAGTAAATAATATGATCTTTTTATAAAAGTTGTGTGTTAAGAAACCTACATTTATCTATTTCACTCAATTCATTAATGTGATTTAACATTATTGAAATTTTAAAAACATCACTTCTCAATCTTTGTACAGGTCCATCAGATAGACTTTGAATATCTCTTAATTTAACTTCAAACACCACTTCATAGTATTTGGGAATAATTTTTCCAGAAATTTATACCTCAAAAAATTATATTCGTTACTTGCAAATTTCATTGAAACTCCACAATAACCCTTTGAACTTAAGTTGATTGAACTATTATTTCAGAGACTTTTCATTTTATCAAAATTAAAACTTTAATCACATACAGAATTATTTGTGATATTTTATCAATGAAGAGTAATTCACTAAGAAACATCTAATATTTGTGTATGATCATTGTTCATCTGATATAACCATGAATGTAATCGGTCAAACATTTCTTTCTATTGTTTGGACTTTAAAAATAGGTCCATCTATTTGGACATTCATATATAATAAATTAATTACAAAATTTTATCTAATGTACACTCCATATGATGGAATTATGTGGGAAAATCCATATGATGATGTGCCTTTGAAACCTCTATATGATGGACTATGGTTTGATGATCTTAATTATCTTTAATCATTTAGCTTTATGGCTACCCTTATGTGATTTTCCTTTCCACATCCATCATATTAACCTTACGTGGGTAATGGGATCTCAACATACCTTTACATAGTGCTCATCTTACTTTCATGTGAGTAATAGAATACGCTAACAAGGTTATTGGGAATTCATTATAACACATCATATTATCAACTTGGAAATCATTGTCCAATAGGATTATTTCCCTTTGTTTCTTTGCCACTACCTTCCATATGGTAACATTCTTCCATAAATATTATTAATAAAAATCCTTAAGGAAATTTTAATACATTTGGTTTCACAAAAATCCAATGGAAATAATCATAAGTAAACTTCATTTATTCACATTTACAATCTACATATATTAGCCTTCCAAACTTCTTAAGGAAATTCCTTAAAGAAACTTCAAAAACATTTAAATTATTATAGAAAACATATCTTTAAGACATTAAGAATAGAGTAATAATTATCATAAGTATAATTAAAATTATTCAAAATAATTTCCATAAGATATTAAGACTTGAGAAATTTTCATACTTCAATATATAAAATAAATCAACTTTGTTATAAATCTTGGGAACTTCAGCCAAACTTTTCAATAACTTCTAGTTTCTAAATTTTTAATTTATTAACATCAATGAAATATTTTTATCCCAATGAAAACCATTAATAAAAAAATACATAAATTGATATAAAATAAATCTTACATGTAATGGTATTAAAAATATCCCCCTCTATATTTTTTAAGAATACCATCAATGTTTTTTCCAAATGAATGTGTTAATATGTGAGAAATGTCCTCTTCTTTCTCTCACAACTTCTTTCTATCCCCATTATTATTCCAAACCTTCATTTATATTTATTTTCCTCATATTTAAATAAGTACGAAGTTCATGGGAAAATGATATAAAGACATTATTAAGAAATGTGACATCCATTATTTCACTCTAAGTCTACATGATCCATCCTTGGTATAGAAAACAATAGGAATTGATTTAGAAAAAAAATCCATTCCAAACTAATCTTGATACTTAATGGAATAAAAAAACATAAAATTTTAATCAAGTTTTATCCATATTTATTCTAGGCTAAAGAAACTTATTAAAAATGGAACTTTTGTAATAAATATCAACTTGAAACTCTTGTACTCACATTAAAAAATAGATCAAAAACATTCAAATAAAAATAGTAGGATTAGTAGCCTCAGAGTAATTCCACAATTCCAATTTTTTCTTTATGTAATTTATTAGTTAAATTTCTCTCTATTTATTTTAAGTTGCTTATTTTTTCACCACGTATGACATATTAATAAAGTAATACCACTACCAATGACATGATCTTTCGATACATTCCAAAATAATCAGATTTGTATGATATAACAATTTTGAAAATAACTTAAACTTTTTAAAATGTATCCCCATTAATGGGAATTTACCTGTGATATCTATAATTATAAATATATTCAAAAGATATGTTTTAGGAAATTCATATTGAGAAACCACCAAAATGGATCTTTTTTATGTTGATTTATAGTAAATTTCCACATCTTTGCTAAGGAATATCAATTCATAAAATGTTTATTGAACCAGTGTCACGAACCAGACCAGGTACCCTAGTAACCCAATAATTGAGATGGTACTGACATGGCCTGAGGGGTGTTCTCAATCCCTATGATTAGGTAAACTATCACTTGGTATCATACAGAAATACAATTGGAAATGGTTTTTTCATAAACATTGAAAAAGTAAAAGAAACAAGACACTATTAATATAAAATAAACTCCACTAGGAGTAGTGTACAAGAAGTAAATAAGAATAAACAAGACCAAGTACCACAAGAAAGTACTAGAAAATAGAAAACACTACCCATGTCTTAACTCATATCCAACTCACCATGTCCACGAGTCAACATCTTGAACAACCTACAAGAGATTTGTATCCCTTAATTGAAGCAAGAATGAGATAATCTACAAACACCTAAAGGAATAAGTAGGGTGTGATACAAATCCTAGTAGGATTTCACCAAAATATTCCATAAAAATATACAAATATTTAATTAACCAAATAAATTCTTTCAATTTTAAAACAAATAGGTTTGGTATTTCAAAAGTATATTTAAAAAATCATTCTTTACATTTCAAAAGATGGAAATACTTTAGAAAATCATACTTAACATTTCAAATGATGGAAATCATTTTCAAATGATGGAATTACCTTTAAACAAAGGATTATTTACACAAATGGAACTTTTCAAAAAATGGATTAAATAAACACTTTTATATAAAATAGTCTATGTAAATCACAAGGCATATAAAAGTGTTTACAACAACGGCACATATTTAATTGAAATAAAAACAAGCAAGGAACATAGTCAAATGACTAATAAGGTATTATAATTACAGGATATAGGGACCCCACACTTAAAGTGAACTATAGCATTTATATAAGTCCCTTTGAACCAATTATAAATAGGACTCATCATTATCGCCTAAGGGATGTGATGTGATGATATGATGTTTTAGAATATTGTAAGTCAAAAATTTCCATCCAAATAGTACACTAAATACATAATGATTAAAATTGGTCTTATAATAAAACAATGATGGTTAATTTATTTTAAGACTTATTAAAATATTATTAAATCTCATTAACCTTTTCAAATATTGAAATTTTTTATTTAAAAATCATAACAATTTTTTAATAAAAAACATGCCTTTTAACAAAGATGAAACCCTATGGTTTCTATCAAACTATTTTAAAAAATATGGATATGAAATCAATTCACCAATAAATTTCAAAATCTAACTTCACAATTTAATTTAACAATTTATTTTTCAAAAAAATTCTATCAATTTTATAACAGACCCCTAATTCAATGAAATTGGTATTTTTCAAAATTTTCCATCAAAACCATTTCGATAATTAAATTCAAATTTTTAAATGAAAAAATTTCCACCATATCCAGAATTTAAATTAAACAATTTAAATTTCCTCAAATTTCTATAAATAAACCCCAATTAAATGGAATTGGGGGTTTTCCAAGTTCGTGACAAAAACCAATTTTTCTTAAAAACACTAATTCACTATAATTGGGTTTTTCCAAAAAAATTAAATCCTTTTAACCAAAACCAACTAATTTCATTTAATTAAAATAATTTAAATTAAATAAATCAATTTAGTGTTAAAATAAATTTTGCATCGTAATAGAACCACCTACCTTGGGTTCAACAGATCTCAAATCCCAACGTTATAAATGAAAAACTCCAATGGAGAATGATAGAAATAAGGATCTATGAATTAAACTCAGCTGTAGATCCAAAATAGTGGTCATTATATCTAAAAATAAATATATGGATCCTTGGAACCCTATAGAGAAGAATAGAGATTGAGAGAGAATGAGATTGGGATAAGGAAACTAGATGACTGAAGATCGGAGAGTGTTCCTCAAGATTTGAATCACTTTAGGGAAGGATATGAGGGAACAATAATCCTTATTGGGAGATAAAAGCATGGTATAAATCATTTTTGGTCCACACTAGTCCATTGGAGACCCTAAAAAGGGGTTCATAATTTTAAAACTTAAAATTAGATTAATTAAAACTTGTACACCCAATTTCTGGGGAAAAAAAGTACAGTTAGACCAAACCATGTGGCCTAGCCATGAAGATATTTTAAATGGGATATATGGTTTCTCTTAATTTGGTGCGTCGATTGACTAACCATGCACCAACCATACAAAATCCCAATACCTTGGGTTACTTGGTTTTCTATGATAGGGGGCACAGTTTGGGAAAATCGTGCGCTAACCGTGCACTATCACAGAATTTTCAAAAAACATAAAACTTCAACAAAATATAACCCCAAATGAAACCAAAACAAATATTGGTAAAAAGAGGGGTTTAGGAATATATGAAAAATAGTAATATCATGTTACAACCTCTCCATCATAGAAACTTTCTATCCCTATAAAGACTACACAAAAGCTTCTATGTCAAAAAGATGGGACCATTGCTCTCTCATCAGTGCATCCCTCTCGTGCATATAATGATTATCAGAACCATGCTAACATATCACACAAACCAAAGGTATCATCCTCCCACAAAGTACCTTGGTTTCATAATCAATTATCTTGATTGGTCGTTCAGTAGTGGATAAATCGAGTTCAACTTCAAAATCACACTAACTCAGAACATGATATGGGTCATATAGATACTATTATAGGTGAGATACATGGAAAATTTTATGTATAGATATTAGATATTGTGGAATTTCTAAAATGTAAGAAACTTTACCCACCTACTAAAAACATAAAGGTCCCACAAAATGAGTAGAAACATTCCCTTTACTCCCAATCTATCGATGAACTATTTGGGGTGAAACACTCAAGAACACCTGGTCAACAACTGAAAATTGCAATGGCCTATAATGATGATCATCATATAAATTATACTGGCTCTATTCCATCAACATACTCTAACAAATAAATAGAATCTTTTTTTCCATCTATTGGATCATGCTTAGTCCAACCAAGTAACTCCCATTAATATTCAACGAACACAATGGAGATTTACAAGACCAGATATACAAGGCCTCAAAAGGATTCATTATGGTTATGGAGTGGTAATTGTTGTTATAAGAAAACAAAAAAATCCCCATGTGATCAACCCAAGCCCCACCAAATTCAAGAACACAAGTGTGAGTAATATCCTCAATAATATGTATAGCTCTTTCTGTCTATCCATCCGACTATAGATGGTATGTTTCTCTCAAACAGACATGAGATCTCAATTCTTGTTTAAGGCCTCTTTGAAAATGATAATTTAATCCCTATCAAATACTATATAAAATGGAACTTTTTTTCAAATGAACAATCTCTTTCACATAGATATTTCCCAACTCATCAACTTTGTTTGTTTCACAAATGGGTATAAAGAGATTTTACTTAGTGAGCTTGTCGATCAAAAACTATATTTCATTATTCTTTCTATAGGAAGGATGAGACCCAACCAGAAAGGCCATAAATACCTCATCACACTTAAATGTAAGCATCGGAATTGGTTGAGTCAAACCTGAAGGTTTTTGGTTCTTGGACTTAACTTATTGGCATGTATAACAATGAGAAACAAACTCAACAATGCCCCATGTCATACTTGGCCACTAGAACTATTGTATCATATAACAGAACATCTTAATGGTCCCTAGTTGAATAGCCCACTGGGAACTATAGAAGTCTTCTATAGCATCTTGTCTTGCTGCTAACATCACAAAAAACAGTTTCTAAAACCATAGAATTACCTCTTTAGAGAAAAACCACTCAATAAATGTCCCCTCACCATAAAGAGAGTCTTTAGTTCTATGGAACTCATCTTCACATTATTTTTCTTGATGAAACAAATTTAGAAGAGTGGATTTCAACTAGGCATTGACTAAGTGACCTTAGCCCCTGATTCATGTACTCCAATATGAAATTTTTCAAAAAGGACCATAAAATTAAATTCTTCCAAAGATTCTTTCATGGCATGGGTTAGAAGTTTCTGTCTCAAAGAATCCACAACAAACTTCCCTTTCCCCAAGGTATAGGTGATGTCAAAGTTGAAAGATTTAAGTTATTCCACCCAATTCCTATGTTGAAGAGTCAAATATTTTTTAGAGAAGATATAACCCAAGCTTATATGGTCTGAAAACATGGTGAAACATTCTCTGTAATGGTAGAAAATCCAACTCTTTAGATTGTGTAACATAGGCACAAGTTCAAGGTCATGGGTCAGGTAATTCTTCTCATGAATCCTAGTATGATTAGATCTATAAGAAAAAACATTATCACCTTGAATAAGATCACATCTAAAACCTGAACTCAATGCATCACAGAAGACCACATAGCCATATACTACCTCTGTAAGAGTCAACACCAGAACTGTAGTCAAAAGATTCTTCAACTCAAAAAAATAATTCTAACATTTCTCATTCCTAGAGGAATTAAATCCCTTCTATGTTAGAGCAGTCATCAGATAATCCAGCTTTGATAAGTCCTTAACAAACCAGTGATAACAACCACTTATACCCAAGAAGCTTTGAATCTCATAAAAAATATGGTTATTCCCATGTCATAATAAATTTTACCCTCTTAGGATCAACAAAAATACCATGTTCCACCACCACATGTCCAAAGAATTTTACTTCTCAAATCCAAAACTCACACTTCGAAAGTTTAGAATAAAGACATTGATTTCTAAGAAAACACATAATTGTTCTCAGATAATGCACATGATCCTCCTATGACCTAGAGTAAACAAGGATTTCATCAACAAATACTAATACAAAGGTATTCAGATACTCATGGATAATCATGTTCATTAGCACCATAAATACTGTAGGAGCAACAAGGTACTCAAAATGACCATACCTACTCCTAACGGTGGTTTTCTAAATTCAATATTACTTTATTCTTAGATGATGGTAACGTGAGGGAATATAACTCTTTGAGAACCACTAATACCCTTTCAAATAATCAAATAAATCATCAATCCATTGAAACAGATACTTATTCTTTACCATCACCCGATTTATCTTTCCTTAATAAAAATAAAGAAGAAGTGAACCACCAACATTCTTTTCAAAGAGAACCTGCATTTCCCAAGGTGATACACTTGGGAATATAAATCCCTTTTCAATAAGATATTTCAACTGGGACTTCATATCCTTCGGTTCAGTTGGTTTCATGTGGTAAGAAGGATTGAAACTAGTTGAGTAAGTCAATAGGAAACCCAAACTTCCTTATTGGGGTAAAACTAGAGAATACTAAAGGAAAAATGTCGGGAAACTTGATGACAAATAGAGGGGTATCACCACTCAAAGATTTTACCTCCATATCAAAGGAAAAAAAGTGATATTACCTTCCCCAACTCTAGATAAGAAGGTTTAACTCTACTCGACCTTGGGTTTCATTCTCCTTAAAAGGCATCAAACACACCACTAGGTGTAGAAAATGAAACTCTTAGAAGACAATAATAAATCTAGGATATATTGTCAATAATTCAATCCATCCCAAATATTATATCAAGATTTTTCATGTTAAGAATGAGAAAACTCTATGAAATCTCGACGTCTAATAAAGATAAGACACAAGTGGGACTACAGAGACCCTAATATCTCCTCATACTAAGGGGTGTAGTAATATCTATAACATAAGGCAAAATATATATATAAAGATTTAGAATATTAAAAATATATGTTGAAATAAAATGATGAGATTCACTAGTATTAAATAGGTAAATCACAAATGATGAATCTATATTAATGGTGCATCTCATAGTCGGTGGACCCATATTTGATTCCTCTAGAGACTCTTATACTACGTGAAGTAGCTTCAATCTGAATGCCTATGATTAGAAAGATTTTATACATGAATCATCAAATTTCCCCATAGTTTTTGGATGATATGATGATCATGTTCCACTACATGGAGTATAATAAACATGGCATAATTTCTACAAGTGAACTGAGTATCCATAGGATCGATAGTTCTTGGGTTCCTTAGTGAAAACCTTCTTTGAATGTCCTCACTTTATAGAGTGGTGGTAAATAAAAAATAACACTTCTAGGCACTGTAGAAGTTCTATAATCACCCTATTGTTGAGAACTCTCATGAGAACCATTACACTTCTATTTTCTATTGAAGGAACTCACATTGCCTCTAGGAGAGAGAAAAACTCCTGATAACCCTGATTTGTCCATCTCGGTCCATTTATAACATCAGTGCATTATCCCAAACATCAGCATAAGAATATTAATTCAGCAAGAAAACCTAATAATGAATATATTTCAAAAGTACCAACTCTAACATTCAATATTTTCTCTTATCGTTCAATACAATCTTAGGTAAAAATTGAACAAGCTTATAAAAATGATTTTCATACTCTGTCAAAGTATTGTTAGCCTTCTCTAGTATAAAAAACTCTATAGACATGGAAAACAACATCAAATCTAGATATAAATAGTTTGTGAAAATTAACTTTAATTATTTCAAATTTGATCCCTCATTCTTCCACACTCTTACCATAGTGTCCCAAAATCTCTTGCTCAGTCATTCAAGCATTAAGGCAGGAACCTTCACTTTGATTTCATCGGGTGTGTCCAAGAACCCAAATAAACACTCCATCATGATCAACCATTTATTAGCCTCTTGAGGATCATTTTATCCTTTGAATGGTTCTATATTTTGGTGAAAGTAACTCTGGAAAAAAAATCTTATGATTTTTCCTCGAGAGTTCCATAGCTAGAGCCAGAAGAGGAATTAGAGGTGGTTCATATCCCAGATCTTAGAAATTGCACACATTCACCTATTCCAGACTTGGGTACACAAGAGGATTCACTCACTATGGTCTAATAGTAGCTTTACCCTAGATCTAATTCATAAGACTTCTAAAAGTCATGACGCTACACAACATCGACAGAAAATAAATAAAACATCAGATTAACACTCAAATAGAGTGATAAGGGAAATTAAACCCAACAGATGGAACAAATAAGATTTGGATTTCAGTCTATCAAAATCAAAATAGGGATAATACTAGAACTAATCCATGAGATGTATTTCCCTAACCACCACTAGATATATAAGGTTCATTGTGGTGAGGGATGGTTAGTAAATCAATCGCAATTACCTCCTAAGTCCCAAAAAGATTTCTCAAATGTATACTAACATCAAGACAAAAGCTCAACCTAGAGATAAGATACCACTTTTTCAAGAACCATACGAGTTACCTTGGTAACTCGATAATAGATATGGTCCTAACATGGCCCAAAGAGTGTTCCTTATCCCCACGTTTTGATGAATAGAACCTTTCATCATATAAAAAAGAAATTTGGAATGGATTTTCCAAAAATGTTGAGGAAGTGAAAGAAACAAGACAGTATGAATATAAAAGAAACTCCACTAGTAGTAGTGTACTAGAAGTCAATAGGCATAGGAATCCCAACTAACATAAGAAATTACTTGAAAATCTGAAACACTTCCCAAGTCCTGAATCAAATAAAACTCACCAAGTCCAGGGGTGGACTTCTAAAACCACCTCTAAGAGATGATTTTCCCTTACTCAAACCTAAAAGGTGATAATCTAAAAACATCCAAAGGAACAAGTAGGGTTTGAACCAAGCACAGTAGTATTTCACCCTAAGATTCCATAACAAGATTCCAATATCAAATTAACCAAATAAATGCTTTCAATTTTAAAATAAATTGGTTAGGTATTTCAAAAGAATATTTAAAAAATTTTGGTTTACATTAAAAAAGATGGAAATAATTTAAGAACTCATGATTCACATTTTAAATGATGGAAATCATTTTAAAATGATGGAATTACCTTTAAAAAATGGTGATTTACAAAAATGGAACTTTTCACAAGTGGATTAAATAAAAACTATAATATAAAACAATTTATATAAATCGCAAGGCATGAAAAACAGTTTACAACAATGGTATATATTCAACTAAAATACAAAAAAATGAGAAACATGGTCATATGCCTAATAAGGTATGATAGTTCTAGGATATATGGACCCCACACTCAAGGTGAACTATATTATGTATATAATTCCCTTTTAACTAAATCCAAAGAGGACTCATCACCATCACCTAAGGGATGTGATGTGTTGATGTTTTGGAACGTTGTAAGTCGTAAAGTGCCATTTAAGTATCTCACTAACTACATATGGCTTGCATGTTCTCTTATAACAAAACAAAGATGGGAAATTTATTTTAAGACTACTTAAAATAAAATAAAATCCCATTATCCATTTCAAATATGAAAATTTCCCATTTAAAGACCATAATGGGTTTTTAATCAAAAACATTCTTATTTTCTAAAGATGTATCCTGAAGTTTTCCATCAAACCATTTTTTAAGTCATTTTCACAAATAGGGATTTGAAATAAATTCACCATTAAATTTCACAATTAAATTCAACAATTTAATTTTAGAAAAAATCCATCAATTTCATTAAAAAACCACAATTCAAGGGAATTGGGGGTTTTTATATTTTCCCATCAAAAAAATTTCCATAATTAAATTCAACAATTTAATTCAAACAATTTCCAAAAAATACTTAATTTAAATTAAACAATTTAAATTTCTATAAATTTCTATAAACGCACCCCAATTCAATGGAATTGGTGGGTTTTCCAATTTCATTCCCAAACTCCATTTTTTCAAAAAAACACCAATTCCCTGGAATTGGGTTTTTACAACAAAATAATTGAAATCTATTTAATCAAGGACAATAAATTTCATTTAATTAAAACAATTGAAATTAAATAAAAAATTTCGGTTTAATATAAATTAAGCAGCGTAACAGAACCACATACCATGGGATATAAAAAAATCTCGAATCACAATGTCCTAAATAGAAAACTCCAATGTAGAATGACGGGAAAAATGATCTATAAATAAAACTTGGGTTTAGTTATAAAATAGTAAGTATTAGTCGAAAAATAAATATGATAATCCATAGAACCCTGTAGAGGAGAAGAGAGATTGATGGAGGATAATATCGGGATGAGGAAACTAACTAAGAGAAGATCTAAGGGTGTTCCCCAAGATTAAAATCCCTTATAGGTGGCATATTAGGGGCCAAGAATCCTTCTGGGGAGCTTTAATGAAGGGAGAAATCATTTTTGGGTAATACCAATCTGTTGGAGACCCTAGAAGGGGGTTTAGGATTTTAAAACTTAAAATCAGATTAATTGAAATTTGTATGCAAGGTTTCTTGGGCAGACCTGCACGATTAGATGGTTTGAATGGGGAACCAGCTTCCCTACTATTTTTCTTATCCACCCTAGTTATGGTGGTAGGATCATTATCAGCATTATTTATCTATAATTTTACATATTTTGTTTTTCAAAACTTTACTATTCATGAATAAAGATTGTTTGAATGATACCTCTTTATTCATAGCTACTTGAGATAGATAATTGAATGAAATCAGGATATTCTTATCACATATTAGAGGTATTATAACCATAGAATCCCCAATTTAGAATTGGGTAGTCATGGAAACTTTTTCATTATTTTTTCAAGTCTTGATATGTCTCTTCTCGAGATTTTCCAACTTTATTTCCAATTCTAGACATCTTGTATTGAGGGTTATTTTTATGATCTTTATTCATCCTCACATTTTCTTTTCAAAAACTATTCACTCTTTCAACTTTTTATTCATGTATCTTGACTCTGTTTTATAAAAAATAGTTATGTTACATGATTTTATTGGATTTTACTACCAACTCAAAATTCTTAACATCAATACTACTTTAAAATTTTCCTTTAAGAGTATTGATCTTGTCTTCTAGAGTCTTATTAACTCATTATTTCTCTTAAAATTTTTAATCTATTTTAATTATAATTATGAAGAAATTATTTCAATCTATAATTTCCTTACATCAAAGTCTCCATGTTGTTTGGAGAGATTTATACTATCTTGAAATTTTTCTTGAATAGCCTTCCCTATATTATTTGCTTCTTGTTCCACCTGGGTGATCTCTTCTTGTATAATTTGAAAGACTGTAAAACTAAGAGAGACTATTTCTGTAGAAACTAAATATAGAATATATCTTAATCTATCAACTAATATATCATGAGATGTTGTGACTAATAATCATCACCACTTATTCTAGGTTTTTTTATTGAGGAAAATTTATACAAAAAAAACTTTAACAAACCCCATGATGACTTAAAGTAAGAATTTTTTCCTTCTGCTTAGTAGAAAATTAAACCACATGACCTTCACTTTCTAAGCTTGAATTTTTTTTGTTATCATGGCATGGAGAAACCTAATCTTCCACTTCGTTAGACAATAGGGATTTATTTTCCATATTTCTTTTCTCATTTTTTCCCAGGTTCATCATGGTCTTGTTAGAAATAGAATTTTTCTATAAGATAACTAAATATTCACCAAAACAACACTTCATTGTTAACATAATAAATAAAATAAAATATTTATAATTAAATAGTTAATGTGTATGGAATCCAATTGAGATAATCCTTCCCTTTAATACCAATTGGTATGACCTCTTTGGGATATAATCAACACTGGGAGGGTGGGTGAATCAATGTTGGAAACATTTTCAATTTTTAAAATTTTAATCCTTTTACCTATTTTATCTGTTAGGATATCAGTTATTTTATTATATTTTCATTATTATATGAAAGTATATTAAAGTAAGTAAAATATGAAACATTATATTTTTACATGTTTTACTACTCAATAAGAGTATCTAGCCCTTATTGCATATGGTGATGACTAGTACATGGATTATTTGCTATAATATGATCCCAAATACAGTGGATTTGAATGAAAATAATCTATATTAAATTGTGAGTCCATACACTTAGGAGGTAGTGGAAACAATCCTCTTCCTAGGATTAGTTCTATCCATATCTAACTTGCTGCTCCTCGCTAGTTCTTTATACTCCCTCTTAAGACAAACTTTAACATATTTAAAAAAATATTTTTAACTCTAATAAATTATTTCACCTATTCGGAATTATAATGGATGTCATATTTCTTCTTTGATGTTCTCATACTCTTCTTCCCATTGTAACTTGTATATAAGTAGGTAATCAGATTTATTTCTTCTCATTTGTTATTTCATCACTATTCTTTCAAAGTCATTCATATGATCTTTTATATTAGTTCCTTTCTATATAATGATGTTCATCTAGTGAGGTTACATAGAGGGAGAGTTCACCAGTTCCTTTTTCTTCTACTTCCTTATTCTTTCATTGATCATATATTTTCTATCTGATAGCTTCATCTGATCCTGTCTATCCAATATTAATTCGTCTGATTAAAATTCACATAATAGTTTTTCTTTATTTTCTTATTTCTTCATCTAAAACATGTCCATTGGATGTTCTATTCATCTTTTATTTATCTAATTCTTAGTTTCTTTCAGTGAATTATCTCAATCCTATACCCCTTACTCCATCTAAAACATCTTCTCTTGAAACTTCAATAAAAATGAGAATTACTCTCATGCTTGATGGACAATAATTTCTTATGGAATAAATTCTTCATCATTCTAGCTCCTTCATATGTGACGAGTGTTCGAAATTTTTCATATTGTACTTTCACTATATTTATAGTTTCATAAGTATGAGAAAATTTGGGATCTATAATTTAAATTCCCTCTCAATGAAAACTCGAAATTAAAATCTCCCACTTAGAGAAATTTTCTTTGATACTTCTCAACAAAACTAGAAAATTCTTGAATCTTCTTGATAATTGAAACATCCAAAACCTTCAACCACATTATTTAAAACATGGTGAGAATCTCATTTGTTCCTCCCATTATTTTTCGAACATTTAAGGATCATATTTGAATCATTATATTTTATAAATTTAAAAACTATGTGATGTTTTTCTAATATTCCAACTTGTAGTAATGCATAACATTTCTTCCATCTGGTGAAAATTCATCCAGTGTTCCTTTACAACTTTTTCAGGATATATCTAAAAAATTTCAAAACATAGTTCTTATGACCAATGCCATGCTTCACAAAAAAATATGTTGCCTTAGCATGGAAACCTTTACCTGATCATCTTGTATGGATACTTTTATTTGAGGTGGCATCTCTGAATTTTCCATCCAATAAAATCTATATTGATCTTCCAATGTTCATCCATCTGATGGATCCTTCTCCATATGTTTCACTTAATTGTATTTATTTTTATTTACTCAATCTGATAGTTCTTCATTTGATAGACATAAACCAATTCCTTTATACCATATACCCCTTTATAACTTCAATCTTTATATAGAAAATAATATGATATTTTCATACAAGATATTTGTTTAGAAATCCTCCTTTGTTCATTGAACTTGATTTATTTATGTGATTTAATATTCTTATAACTTTTAAACACATATATTTTCAATATTTTTACAAGTTAATCCAATGGACTTCATATACCTCTTCTTTAAACTTAAATCAACACTTCACAATATTTGGGAACCATCATTCCATTGAGTTATTCTACAATAAATTGTCTTTATAACATAATAAATTCATGGAAACTCCACAATTTGTCTTTGAATTTAATATGGTTGAACACTTAATTTAGAGAATTTTATTTTCATCAAAACTCCATCATGAATCACATATATAAAGAACTATTATATTCAATTGATAAATAACACTTCACTTAAAACATATGATATTTTTTCTGATCATTTTCTGTCCAACAGAACTATGAATGTAATTGTTCAAGCCTTTATTTCCATTATTTGGACTTTACAAATAGGCCAGTTCAATTGTAATTTACTTTGTAATAAATACATTTCCAAATTTTTTATAATCGACACTCTTTCAGATGGTATTATGTCCAAAAATTACATCTAATAAAGTGACCCTAAAACCTCTATCTAATGGACCACATTTCGATGATATTTTTAATCTCTAACTATTATAGTTTTTAGATATACTTATGTGAGTTTTCTTTCCACATCCATCAGATTACCCATTTGTGGGTAATATAAATCTTGGAATACCATTACACTGCACTTATCTTACTTTTAAATAAAAAAGGATTACCTGAAAATAGGTATTGGAAATTTATTTTAACACGGCACAATTTATACTTAGAAGCCTTTATCCAATTTCCTTTGTCTAAAGATTTATATTTCTATGTTTTCTTGTCACCACCTTCTCTATCTAGTACCATTCTTATCTGAATCTTCTTAAGAAAAATACTTAAATAAATTGTGGTCCATTTGGTTTTACAAACTTCTTAACAAAAATTTATTAATGAAACTTTTTCCATTTTTATTTACATTCTTCATATAGTTGGATTTCCAAACTTATTAAAGATATTACTTATAGGAACTTCAACAACTTTGTGATATTAATAAGAAACATGTTTCTCATAAACATAGATCATTTTTGGGGAATTAAGAAAAACTAAAAAATAATCATAAGTATTAAAAAAAGTCTTCAAAATAAATTCCTTAATATATTAAGACTTGGGAAACTTCGTTACTTCAATATCCAAGATATGTTAACTTTGTTATCAATCTTGAGAACTTCTACTAAACTTTCCAAAAACTTCTTCTTTAAAATTTCAATAAAGTATTGACACTAATTGAATATTTTTATTAAACTAACAGATATAAAAAACAAGGATATCCATTTACAATAAATAAAACATATTGACAAAATGGTTTCTCTAGTAGAAACCTTTATTTGTTCCTATCAATCCACTATTAAAAATAAAATAATTTCAATCGGGTATAAGTGCAGACTATCACCTCCACGAAATCGACATATTTTGTTTTTCATAACCATATTTCATAGCTGGTTATTAAGATGGTATTTCTGAATAAATATAATTTATATAATATAATTATATTTCTAAAAATAGAAATCAAAATCTAGCTACATTCCCTATCACCCCCTTCGAAAAATGAAAACATCATTCTTGTGTGTGTGTCGACTACCACCACCATGAACAATGTGATTTATTTTTCATTATTTTCTTTCAAGTATTGTCCTAAATTTTCATTTAATTAATTAATATAATATAATATCATGTCTAAAATTCTGAAAACAAAATTCATTCCCTACATTCATTTCATTCTATGAAAAACAAACAGGTTACATGTGTGTCTATATGGACTTCCCCCTCCACGAAATTAGTATATTTCATGTTTCATATAGTCATTTATTACTTATAAAACACTCTTAATGTATTATTCACCATATTAATAAAATATTAATAATATAATTATACTTCTATAATAATGATATAATAACTAAAACACCCCATAATCATATATACCCTTTAATTATAACATGTTCTTGTTTTGGCCAGTTTAACCACCTACATGAGTGGTGATATAAATTTTTATCATTGATGATTATGAAAAATTGATTAATAGTGATAATATATAAAAATTTGTAAATAATTAAATTTTTTTGGTTTTTGGAAATATAATATTGTTCTTTATTCAAGTGATATCAATAATTAATGATCATAGTAAACTTTATCTCTATAAGTAAAAAAATCAAGTAAATTTTATTAATTTGTATCCATTTTAGAAACCTGTAGAACTATATATAATTTTTAATAGTAAAAATAAAAATATATAATTATGTAGACTGTGTAAAAATTTAATGACGCCTTTAACAATGGTCAACATACTGAAATAATTATGGATAAATTTACCAAACAACCTTAGGGAACCAAAATTAGTGAACATTTTATAATAAATAAATAAAAATGATAATAGATAGACATAAAAATATGAAATATATAATAATAATGATAATAATAATAATAAAGTATTTAATAAAATTAATATGATAATTCAATATGTTAGGTGCATGTTCATAACAAATTAGGATCGAGGTAAGGGTTTCTTGGTCTCATTTTTAACTCTTTAAGACAGGTTATATTTTGTGCATCATTTTTCCTTTGATATGGTTTTATTTTTATTTACATCCCATGAATTTATTTTAGTATATTATTTAATTTAATTCATGAAATAAAAATCCAAATTTATTTACTTCATTAATTAATCTTTTGAATCAAGTGTTACCTAAGTTGTAAGGGGCTTCTTGTCTCAATTTTACATTCTTATGATATTTTTATTACTGTGCACCATTATATATTTATTATGGTTTTATTACTACTAATGAATTTCATTAACCATATTCATGTAATTTATAGGATTCTAAAAGGACTTTCATGTTCTTTATTTATAATTCTTTTGGATAAAAGGTTTCCAAATCTATAAATGTTTCTTCCCCGATTTCATTTTCTAAAAGAAATTTTATTTAAGAGATAATCTATCTTAAGAATTTTTATCCTTTCAAAAATATCTGTCTTTTTATTTGGTTATTAATGGGTTATTTCATGTCCCATAAAAATTTCATTTCCCACTAGATAATATTTTACCGATTGTAAAAGAAACTAAACCCATCCCTCATTTTTAGTCTCATATCATTCTTTTCCTTATCTATATTAATCAAATACCTACCTAAAAAGATATTAAATTTATTAATTATTGAAATTATTGACATAAACATATACCCATTACTATATATGTTTTTAGTTTGAGGAATGATTACATTGAAATTTATCTCATTTATTGATAAGGGAAATATTGACAAATCGTAAACTTATTGTTTCAATATAGATTGTTATTGATTAATAAATATTATTTTTTATTTATTGTATAGATTATTCATTGCTTCATATTATTAATTCATTACACATAATTATTTATGAGTGGGGCTCCGTATAGATATCCCCTTGATGCATCAGTAGGTCTCAAGAGAAAAAAATATCTATCATATCTTGGTTTATGTCATCCCAGAACACAAAATATTTCCTAAACACAGATCCTTGATGGTAAGATCCAGATATTTAAGATCTTGATGTCTTGGATTAGTACATGTATTTATATATTTTTCATTATGAATCTCATTGTTAAAGAACCAGTTATTATTATCCACATGATCTATTTATTACCACTGTTATATATAGATATATTACTCTTTCAGTTTCATTATATTATGGAATTATTTTTAATATTTATTATCTCTATATTATTTATGATTATCTTATGATCATATATGATCTTTTTTCATCACGTATGTTTACCCTTAATAAGTGTTTGATTTCATCAATTCTTATGTTACCATTTCCATTGGTTATGAAGAAATGTAAAACTCATGATATGTCTTGAAGAATATATTGTGTAGTGAATTTATGAGAGATGTTGTAGACTTGTTATAGATCAATTTGTTTCTTAATTAGTGATAAAAATGTATGTTATTTAATAAATAAATGGTTTTTATTCATTTATGTCTTCTCTAAACTCTCTAAATATATAAATCCAAAATATTATGGGAATGTATTGTTATGAATTATTTTCTATAGTTCATGTAATCATGGTATGGTTAGGTATAGGATACTATAGTTTGTATTAGAGTATGGTTGAGATAATTTTTAAGAATAGTAAATTATATATTTAAGATAATTTAAGATTCTTGTGTTGAAAATAGTTTAAAAGGTATAGATAAACCTTTATTTTTGTTATATTTAATGTTTTATGTTGTTTGGGAATTATGTTGAGAAAACATCACTTAAAACCCTAAGTATTTTCCTAAAGTATAATTATAAATATAGGATAACATCTCAATGTTTTGGTAAAGTTTTGAGTATATGGTTTTTCTATAAATTCCATACATGTATAGATATTGTAATGTGGATGTGACTATGTCACAGATATACCTAGGGGTAAACACCCTGAAGAAGACTGGTTAGGTATCAACTAAATATTTACTCTAGTACATGCTGAGTGGTCCTAAGACTACACAACTAACTAGACACTCACACGGATTGTATTTGGTTAACCATATTATCATCACAATCTATTATGAAGGAATAATTAAGTTATGTAATTAGATTATGTAATTTCAAATAACCAAATCTAATGAAACATGGATCACACCAAGGGTGATTTGGGTTATAATAAATACTAATGTAATATTAATAAATTTTGATATTGAATTCATCATGTAATTATAATACTATGATCCTATTATGGTGTTATTTGTTCAAAACGCGTGATTAACTCCTTTTGGTTTTAGTAATGGTTGAAGCCTAAAGGAACCAAGTTAATAATGGATTTTATGGGAAATATAGATATTTTCTCAATTACAAACCTAATGGGATATGAACTAGAGTGATAAATATTTTGATTATGTCAAAATACTTATCAAGAATTATGATTAACCACTTTAACAGAGTTTTATTTCTAAACACACCCAATAAGAGGAGGATAAAGTCACATGGGAGTTTTGGTAACAAATATGATGATGGAAATAATATAAAATTTCATATGTGTATATATTGTGAGATTATGAACTTAGGGAGTTATCTTAGAGGAACATGAATATTTTTATCTATAGTAGAGAAGGGAATATAGAAACTAATTTCCAATGAAAATTGAAGAGATCAGTGGATATGATTATAGAAAAAAAATATTTCATCCTAAAGTTCCATTAAAAATCACTTATAAAATTTTTAAAACTTTATCCTTATCCAATTAAATTTCATATACCAAAGGTTAACTTGGATGATAGGTACCAAAAAATTCCAATACCTGGGAATGCCTATGAAACCAAAACTATGAAAGTGTGTTTTGAAGATTATGTGGAGTTAAGAACACTGATTATCCTTTTAAGAACAATGAGTAATTCATTAATGTATTTTTTAACCCATCAATTTGTACCTAGAATGTTTTCTAATAACATAAAATCATCCCATTGATGACTATTTGATGAATTATTAATAAAAACATCTTGTGGTATGATTATTGTCTCCCAAGTATATAACTCCTCTCAAACATCCTATAAAATCCAATCACACTTCCTTTAGTAATATTTAATGTGATACTAGGCATGGATTGTCTCTCTTGACATTGTGGCTATGATAACTACCAAGATAGAAAAATAAAATCTAGAAATCAACCCATTAATAAAAGGTTTACTACAAACTCATAATATAAAAATTAATCCCATTATATTGGAGTATTTTTCACAATTGGGTAAAGGAAAAATCTAAACATTTGTTGTATTAGTATTATGAGGGAAAATATGAATTCAATGGTCATTACAAGGATAATGAGTATAAATCCTCATTAGAAATTAAATCATAATTCAATGACCTTTATTTTTTAAGGGGGGGGAGAATGTAACACCTTAATATTTTACTATATAATATTCCTCTAAATAAACACTATGTTGGTAACTTGATTCACCCAAAATATCAAACTAAAATGATCCATGATATATTAAATTAATGTGATTAAGAAAAATTATGTAAAATAATATAACATCCTTGAAACTATACTGTTGTATCTGGTGATAAAAACATAATCTTTACAATTATACATTTGATACTGATTAACATGACCTAATTTTAGCCATCAAAAAAAATATAACACCAAACTATAATATTGGATAACTTACATACCAATGAACCTTTCATGTTGAAGGATTTTGAGAATTAGGAAAAAATATTACATTGAAACTTGGATACATAAATAACTTGTTCAAAAAATATATATCAACTCCCATTGTTTTATTCATATCTAATAACCTTATTAGGAATAACATACCTAAAACCATTATCCTAGAGATAGGGAAATATAATAAGGGTGACCTCAAATGCTCAATAAGGGTATGTATAAGCATTAATAATTGAATGTACTCAGTGAGTATAATATGGGCATTAAGTATGATACAATAACTAAAGTGAATGATAATAACATAAGATAATTCATGCCCCAAAACATAGATCATTTCATAAAGACAAAAAATTATAAAAGAGTTATATAATTCAATAATCATGAGCTATGTGAAAACAATCCTTGAGAAAATGATTTGTTAGAAACTCGTATCCAGCATACAGAAATTATGTTCGTATATTGGGACATTATCTTCATATAACCCTTATAATAACCCTTGAATATGGGATGACTTTCTATGGTCAATACCCATAATCTCTTAGGAGTAACCTATTAACTTGTTAACTCTTTCATCTCTTAGGAGTTACTTATATTCAGTCATCATTATTATTATTACCCATTTAATTGGAGGGATATAATGGAAAAACCTGTAGCATATTGGACAAATTCCCTTATATATTTTGGTTTACTCCTCAATACCCATTTAATAAAAAATTCCCATATACCATATAATGATAAAATCAATTAAAATCTTTCACTTTTCAACGTATCAATAATGATTGTTCTTCCATAGTTTAATTTACTTATAGAAAAGAAAAAAGTGCCATGAAAATATATTTGAAACAATTATAATTCATCTAGTGAAATAATAATGATGGTATCATTACAACATATCCCCAATGAAAAATAAGTAAGATAAAGGTTTTTAATCACAAATGAATATAAATACCATTAAAATATCATTACAAACATTCTTGAGGAAAACACCCTTTTTACTCTAAAAATAACTTTTAAAAACAAAAAAATCCAATATATTAGGAAAATAATTCTTTAAAAATATACATTGGAAATTTATAAAGAAATTTTTAAATAAAATAATTGTCAAGATAGTTATTAAATCCATTTAAGTTATTAATAGTACAAAAATAAACATTATTTCCAATCTTTTTTGAAGAGATTCAAAAGTGACTAATATGGAAAACATTGAGAAATTTCCTATTAAAATCATTTAATAAAAAATAAAAGAACATATAAAATAACTTTTAGAGATCATTTATGTTTTCAAAATAAAATTCTTGAAAACATTTCAGAAAACATGGACATGGAAAATAATGATTCCCAATCTAAAAGAAGATACAATATCTATATCACTTAAAAAGACATTCTTGAAATTTTGAAAATAAATAAGGTAGGAAATGAAAACAAAAAAGTTAAAACACATTAATAAATAGAAGAGAATAAATGATTTATGGATCAATAAAATAATATTATATTATTTACCTAAGGTAACCTTGAATATAAACAATTCTGAAAAGAAATAAGATTGTAACATAAATACTTTACTATACTATTAATGTTTTAATCAAAACTCGTTGAATGAAAGAGTGTGTTATTTTTATATAAATTTAATTAGTTTAATTAATAAATATTTAAAAATTTATTCATGAGTTAGTAAGTAACCCATACAAGTAAATCATGATGCACGACATGAAACATGTCTCATTAAATGAGTTTGTGAAAATGAAAGTCCTTGAAAATATTATATTTTTAAGTAATAATTAATTCATTATGTAATTATTTTAACATATTTAAATAAAAATAAAACAGGTTTAAATATATAATAAAACAATTTAGAGATAATATCACACATAATAGTTGAATAATAAAGTATATGAAGAGGTGTTATAACCCAATCAAAGGAAATTGCATTAAAAAACCTCTAACCGATTTGTAACATTCAAGTCAAATCCCATTGGATGAAAAAATTTAATTATAGCATAAAATAAAATGAAATTGATAGTTTGGTATGGAGTATGATATTCTACTCTATACCAATATTAGGGTCATAATAGTACTGAATATGCACAGTATACAAGACGGGGGTGAATTTTATACTTTAAAATTTTCTAAAGGAAATTTTGTATAAACAAATTCACAACACCTCTAATAAGAAATCACCTTCTTTAAAAAATATAAAGTTATTAAGTATAAATATTAAGAAACCTTTCTTACAAAGAGATTCTACCACAAGTCATATATAATCTCTTATAATCAAAGATAAAAGTTATAAATTTTATACAAAAAGAAAACTTCCTAACTTTTACAAAGCATCAAAAATTTACAATATTCTTTAAACCCAAAGAAGAAGGTATCCGAAAACCTTGGATAAAGGTTCCTTGTTTTATACTTACAATAAATTCTGTCATACCCAAACCCGGGTAAGCCCTCAATCCTAAGATCGGCATATGTCTTGCTATCCTCGCAAGCCCTCGATTTGTAAGGAAATAGGCACCTCTGACTTCACAAACAAAAGTCTATGATTTTAAGTAAATCACACCTCTACACAAAGCAATTATGCATGAATCAAATTTTTAATGAGCCATTCAAACTTTCTGCATGAAACCTGAGAGTTAATAAGAGCCTCTCACTCTAGATCAATTTAATTTTGGAAATATGAACTCCAAAATGTTAACAATGTGAACTCGTGAACTTGTCATCGTCTTGATTTCATCATCTAAGGTCCTATTAATAGCTTTCAAAATCTTCTGGTCGGTTCCACTCCAATGGTCATATTTCCTTAAATCTCAGAGGGACCTGGACACGTGGAAAACATAAAACAGTTAGTTTATAACAAAAACAATGACATCATTTTATATAAATAACCATAAATATAAAGATCTTACACCTTACGTGTAAGGAACTTAGAATCAGTTAAAATTTAAATGATATGAAAGAAATTATACGGTTTGAAATTCTAATGAAATAATGCTTTGAATAATAAATTCTGGAATTATAAATTTTGGAATGGGTTTTCATAAAATCGGTACGAGTAATGTATAAGGAAATTCTCAGTACTGGTTTCTTATTCTCTGGTATCGGTATCATAAGAAATGGTATCAATGTCTCTAACATAAACGGTATTAAGTAAATATTCTTTAGAAATGTGGGATGGAAATTTTCGGTATAGAAATTTTGTCTTTGAAAACATCTGCATTTAAAGATTTATGAAAATAAAATTTTTGGTATAGAAAATCTTGGTATAAGAAATTCAGAATTGAAAAAACTGTACGAGATTTTTGTTATGATAAAATCTCTAAGGAAAATTTAGTATAAGAAAAATATAAAAACAATATTTTTGGTATGATACAAAAACAGTATAGGGAAAACTTTAAAAGGATTTCCGGTATGGAATAAAAATGGTATAAGTATTTCGGTATTGGGATTTCTGGTATCTGTATAGAAAATTTTTCTTAAGGAGCTTTAATACCGATAACCAGGAATTTGGAGTTTAAGAACTTTGGAAAACTGGAATACTGGGAATCTAATTATAAGGAAAATATGATACCGGATTTCATTCTATATAGAAATCGATATCTTCGTGAAAACAGAGAACGGAAAATGGTGTCTTAAGGAATTATGGTATGGTATAACGATGAAACAAATTTCAAAACCTTAAGAACTTTTCTGCTATGGAAAAAATATTTCTAAAAACCTTAATAAAATATATTTAACTCAAAAGTATAAGGAAATTTTGGTAATAAGAAAATTTATATAAGTATAAGAAGATATATTTATGTAAAAGGTGTTTGTGATTTTCAAAATAAAATCTTAAGGAATGGAGAGGTCTTATAGACCTAACAATCTCCCTATTTTTGGAAAGCATAAACAACTTCAGAAAAAAAAAATTGACAAAGGAAAGAAATAAATTCTTAGAGTTAGAAATACTTAGCTCCCCCTTAAGTGTATGACTTAGGGTAAATTATTCTTCCCTTATGTATATGTTCTTTAGAGTACGGAAATATTTTCCTCAAATATATATTCTTCTCTTTATATAGACTCCCCCTTAGATGTATAACTTTTCCTTATATATGGAAGTTAAAAAATTTATTTTTCCTTAGATTTTCCCCTAAGTAATTTTCCTTTATAAATTTTTCATCCTTTATCTTCTCTCATTGATAAAATTATCCCCCTTTCTGATTTTCTAAAAGGAATGGAGAGGGACCTCTAAGGTTAGAAAGAAATATACATGAGACAAAATATATAAAAGATTTTAAATGAATTAAGTTTCTCATGAAAGAAAATACAACAAAAATTCGGCATGGGAAAAATGTATCAACCCTCCATCTTCATTGAAAGAAGACTTTTCATCAGGGACTTAATCTATTTCACCTCCTTGTGATCTTCTTGGAGTTTCTTCATCAAAGTATCTTGCTTAGCTACCATCTTCTCCAAATCCTAGATCCTCAATTCTTGGGACTAATTCTTATCTTCAAGAACATTGATCACTTCCTCTTGTGAATCCAATTTCTTCACTAGACCAGCAGATATTCCTTTCTGATAATTCACAACTCCAGCTACAGTATTCATTTGATCCTGAATATTTTTGCCTTCTTTTTTCCTCGCAGCTAACTCACTTGAAAATTTCTCTAAGAGAGAAGTCCGGAATTTGGTCAGCTCATTTGCTACATCATTGAAAACTCCCTTTTTCGATTCCATGAAGTCCAAGAATTATAGATCTTTATCTGATAAGGTTCAGGTAAGGATCATCACTTTCTGACATGAAACTTTTTGATCATTGTAATCAATGGGAAGATTATTATGATCATCTTCACATTTCACCACCATGTCCATTAGCATAAATGTTGAATCTGTCTTTTGGTTTAAGGTTTCCTACATCATTTGGCTCTAGGAATCTAGGTTAGCAAGTACCGGAATGGTACATACTAATTTCCTTAATGATTTTTTTACAAATTCATCACCCATAGATGATGAGGACTCAGATTTAGATTCTTCTTTGTTGAACATTAGAATATAGGATTCCAGATTCTCAATATTTTGAGGAGAGCTGGCATCAGAAGGGGCAACCATAATGGCCTTCCCTTTATCGACTTTCGGCACTGCAGAGGGTTTGGAACCCTGAGGGACTTCCTCATTTTATATAGCCTTATCATATTTGGATCCTCTTTGAATATCTTATTCACTTTTTGTGTCACTATTTTTAAATTCATGAATTTCATCTTCATCTCTAGTTAGGTCAATATCTTCTTTAGCCTCTTCTATTTCTTCAACTTTGATCTCAACTTCTTCTTCTTATTCTTCCTTGGTAGAAACTCCCAGGTTTGCAATATACTCATCAACTTGTCTAATAACATCATTTTTTTCTTCTTTAATGATCTCATACTCTTCATGTACTACTTCTTGCAATTCTGGAATAGGTTTCGGTATCACAACATGTTTCTTCGCCTTCTTAGGTTCTGGAGTGGCATCCGGTACTGTTAGCTTTTTAGAAGACTTTTCTACTTCCTTCAGCAAGGATTGTATAATCTCTATCTCATTTATCTTTATTTTCTTATTTTTTTTCTCTTAGATTATTTCTCTAAAACATCATCAGTTTGAATCTTCAAAGACTTTGCCTCTGCCAGATTCAACCCAAATGTTGGATCTCCTTTCTTCGTGGATTCAGCTAACTTCCTCCAACTAGTTACAATATCATCAGAGTAAACCTTCAGTTTCCATATGACTGGTGGAGCTGAAGTCGATGCTACTGTGATAGTATCGACATGAGAGACCTCATCTGACTTTTTCTTCTTTTGATCACTTTTTGAAGATTCTGGTACTGACTTTTTTAGAGCCGCTTTGGACAATTCTAGAATAGCTTCCTTCAATACCGGCTTCTGAACTTCTAGCATCATGACTTCTTCAGTCTTTTTAGAGTCTGGATTGTAATAAACATTCATTATCTTTAGTGTATCTTCACTTAGAAACATAATCTTACAAGACTTCAAAGAATATTTTCATTCAATTTTCATTTCGTCTAAGACCATAATAACTATCCTTGAGATAGTGGCAGGTACATCAGAATTTGGGATTTGATGGTACCAGATTTCACATCATTAATTGTAATAAATATATACTTAACAAAATTAGCCTTCCTGAGGTTGATGATAATGTCTAACAAGATAATGCCTCACATATTTAAAGAATATTTATCTAATTTTCTTGAGTAAAAGAACCCCTGCATCCATAATTCCACCAACCTATGGTCCAATGATAAGTGTGAAAGCTTCAAAGTATTAACTCCCCAGATGCTGAGACTTTATAAAGCACGTTTCTTCTTGGAAGACCCTTTCTTATCCAGAATTTTGTAAGAACCTATGAGGGCCTATCATTCATTGGGAATCTTTGGGATGTTGGCCGCTTTCCGGCATGAAATGGTGTAAGACTTTTCATAAGCCTTAAACCTGAAATACTCCTTGTCATCCTTCTCAAAGAAATTGACATAGTCATAAAACTGTAAGACTAAATCCAGATATAAAGGATCTTGTAACTTGTCCTTTTATATACAAATACTCTCCCAATGATTACATATGATAATATGAGAGATGAGGGAACCATACTGATTTAATGAGTTTGAACATACATGCCTCTCTAAAAATATCATCTTGTCTTTATTCTCCTTGACTGCCATCTGGTCACAACTGCCTGACATTTGGATCTGTAAGAAATCTATGAAGAAATCCAGAATGACAAACTCTGAAGCATCAAAACTTCGACTCGAAGTCTTAAAGAACTGGTGGGGTCCTCATGAAGTGGGGTAGATTTTATATAGATAAATATCGACCATTCATCATCCATAAGTAAATTAAATGGCTAAGATTTGTCCAATATGATCTAACGGTTGAAGATGGTTGCAAGGATATATCCATACCAAAATTTTGAGGGTTTAGAAAAATAAATGTTGGATTCTAAGGAAATACGAATCTGAAGAAAAATTTCTTAAAAGAAAGAAATACCAACTAATAGAACTATATGAAAATAACTAGAGGTATAGAAAATGTACCATTAAGGAATATCGAAATAAATTATCGGTACCGAAACAAATTTCTTGGGGTTAGAGAAACTAGAAAATATAAATTTTACTCTGAGATTTTCAACTCCAGGAATTTAAACTCAAGAAATTTGACTTTGAGAATTTAAACTTTGAAAATACGGATACCAAGAATTTTGATTTCGAAAATATGGATTCCAAGAATTTTAATTCCAGGATTTTCAAAAAAGACAGAAAATTTAGAAGAAATAAAAAACTTCCTTAAAGTTGGTTTAACTTAAGGAAAAAATTCATAAGATTAAATTTCCTTAAATAAAAAAAATTTCTTAAAATTTAAAAACCAAAAATTTTGGAACTGTTAAATTTCAGGTCTGTTGAGAAAACGGATACTGGGAAATTATCAATTCTAAAACTCACTGATTCCAGAAAAATAAAATTTTATGAAAAATAAAAATTTTAATAATTGTCAAACAGTTGTACTCCCCTTAAGTTTAGGAGTAATTTAATGTTTGGATATTGTTAAACAAGAAGTAGATATGAATGATTATCTTATAGATGTCATTCCTTGCTTCTATTTAGTGTATTCAAATCTGTCATATGGTAATGGTTTGGTAAATATACTAGCAAGTTATTCTTGCATTCTGATGAATTGAAGAATTATATCTCCCTTCAGTGTGTGATCCCTAAGAAAGTGATGCCTAATATCTATGTGTTTAGCATGGGAGTGATGTACTAGGTTTTTACTTAGGGCTATGGTACTAGTGTTATCACACAAGATTTGGGTTTTGGTAAAACTCATGCCATAATCTGTGAGTG
The DNA here is from genome assembly GCA_963277665.1 of Viscum album. NCBI lineage: Eukaryota > Viridiplantae > Streptophyta > Magnoliopsida > Santalales > Viscaceae > Viscum > Viscum album. The sequence goes on along the minus strand of OY728134.1, from coordinate 339,952,178 downwards.
TGTGTTGCATCCAAAACACTTGAGCATAACAACTTTCAACTGCTACATATTCTGCTTCAGTAGTGGAAAGTGCTACAGAATATTTTTTCTTACAAGACCAAGAAAATAATGAATCTCTTGGGAATTGAAAAGTTCTGAATATACTCTTTCTATCCATTTTACAACTAGAAAAATCACCATCCGAAAATCTTTTTAGTTCAAAAATATTTCCCAAAGAATAAAAAACTTTTAAATCCATGGTTCCTTTTAATTACTATAAAATTATTTTCACAACCTTAAGATAGGATTACTTAGGATTTTCTTGATATCTTGAACATAATAAAACAGAAAAAAATTAAGTCGGGTTGAATTTATGTTAAGTAAAGTAAACTTTCTGTCATTCCTCTATAAGCTTTTTGATCCAAAGGTTTCCCTACTTCATCAATATCAAGAGAATTATAATTTCCAATAAGAGTACTTATAATCTTAGTGTTATCATACCCAAACATTTTAATAAGATATTTGATGTACTTGTGTTGAGATATATATGTTCCTTATAGTTTTTGAGAAATTTGAAAACCAATAAAGAATGTTAATTCACCCATCATACTCATCTCGAACTCAGACTTCATAAGATCTGCAAAGGATTGTTGAGTTGATCCAAATATAATGTCATCAATATATAATTGTATAATTAAAATATATTTATTATCTTTATTTATAAAAAGTGTTGGATCCGTGGTTCCCTTAGAATAGTTTTCTTGAAGTAAAAAACATGTAAGTTTATCATACCAAGCTCTAGGGGCTTGTTTAAGGCCATATAAAGCTTTGGTAAGTTTATATACATTATTAGGATGTTTTACATCTTCAAAACCAGGAGGTTTTTCTACATATACTTCTTCCTGTACATATCCATTAAAGAAATCACACTTCACATCCATTTGAAAAAGTTTAAAATTATAGAATGCTGCAAATGCTAGAAGAATTCGGAAAGATTCAAGTTTTTCTACCGGTGTATAGGTTTCTTCATAGTCTATGCCTTCTTGTTGGCTATAAACTTTAGTGACTAATCTTGATTTATTTCTAATTATAATCCCATTTTCATCACATTTATTCCTGAAGACCCATTTTACACCAATAACCGATGTATCCTTAGGTCTCTCAACCAAGGTCCAAACTTGATTCCTTACAAACTCATTGAGTTCATCTTGTATAGCCTTTATCCAATTTTAATCACCTTAGTCTTCCTCAGTAGTCTTTGGCTTGAATTGGGAATGAAAATAAACCTTTTCAATTTTATTCCTTAAGGAACTTCTAGTTCTTACAGGTTGATTGACATCACCTATGATATTATCAGTAGTATGATTTCTAAGTAACAACTGATTTGGGTTTTTTAAAACTTGATCATCAACATAGGGTTAAAAATATTTAGGGGTAAATGTTTTAGGAATATTTTTGTGAACATTTTCCGTATAATAACCTTCAACTATTGGTTTTTGATAATTTTTAGAAAATATATCTGGAAGATTTAAATCTGGTTACTTGAAAACAAAAGGACCAGTTTCATCAAATTTAACATGTACTGTTTCTTCTATAGTAAGTGTGTTTTTATTAAAAACTCTATAAGCCTTAAAGTTATTGGAGTAGCCTAATAAAATTCCTTCATCAGATTTTGGTGAAAATTTGTGTAACTTATCCTTAGTATTAAGGATAAAAACTTTACAACCAAAAACCTTGAAGTAAGAAACTTTTTTTTTCGACCAGTCCATAGCTCATAAGGAGTTTTATTAAGAAAATGTCTTATAAAAACTCGATTTATAGTATAACAGTCAGTACTTACAGGTTTATTCCAAAAGTTTTTTTCTATAGGATTCAATGGTAGGTTTTTCTCATTTTTTACTTTAGCTCTAATAGTTTTAAAATAAGAAAAGGCTCCTTATTTTCTTGCTAGAAAATATACCCAAGTATATCTAGTGTAGTCATCAATGAGAAAAAATACATAATATTTTCCTCCAATAATTCCAGTTTGTGTAGGACTAAATAAATACATATGCACTAACTATAGGGAATTAGATGTTGAAACTACACTAATATATTTAAATCTAGATTTGTGTTGTTTTTGAAACTGACAAGGATCACAAACTTTTGAAAAATCAAAACTTAGAACCAGTATATTCTTAACTAATCATTTATTTGAGAGATTACTAAGTTTCTTAAGGTTGCATTGTCCAAAACTTCTATGCCAAATTCAATATTGATCTTCAATTTCACTTAAGAAAGAATGATCTTGACTTCTTTTGTCTTCTAAGTTCAAAGTGTAGACATTATCATGCCTATGGGAAGTAAGAATATTTTCATCCTTGGAATTGTGCACTAAACACTTTTAATTCCTAAAATTCACAAGGTAACCTTAATCACATAATTTAATTATGCTTATAAGTTTGTGCTTAAGACCATTAACAAATAAAACGTTTGAAATTAAAACTTTTCCAAGAAGAATGATATTACCTATACTGAAAATCTCTCCTTGAGAATTATCCCCAGAGGTTACTTTTCCACATTTCCTTTTGAAAATCATATGGAAATAACTTTTGTTACCAGTCATATGACGGGAACATCTACTATCTATATAATAGATATTTTTTGTACATTCTTTATTTTCCTGCAAAAACAAAAAGTTATATCTTCAGAATCCAAACTTGTTTGGATCTGGGGTTAGACAATAAAATTATAGGGACCCACATTTGTTTGTAAAAATAGGCCTTGTAGAACCCTAGAGATAGAATTTTGTTTAAGGAATAGGTTTTCCTCCAATTTCCTCCACTTTGACACTTTGTACAGAAGGGGGATTTGGATGGAATAAAATAGTTATTTTTGAAAATAGGTTTTCTGTGAGTATAACCTACTCCTGAGGTATTTACTTGAGGTCTGATTTGGGAATACATCTTGTCAAAATTTTCTTAAACAGAAGTAAAGTTTGAAAGAAGTTTCTTAAGGGAATATATTTTGGATTTTACTCTTATGAATAAATTCCTATCCTCAGGAATTATTTCTTTAGAGTTAGATTTTTCCCCAAAAACATTTATTTTTGAAATAGCATTCTTAAGATCTTTAGAAAGTTTTTCCTTTTTAGATTTTACTTCTTTTAGGTCTTTAGAAAGTTTTTCTAGGAGCTCATCCTTATCTTCTAGATCTCTAGTGAGATTTGAAATCTATTTGGTAAGAACTTCATCTTTAGAATTTTACTGGTCTAGTTTTTTAGAAATTTTATAATTTTTTGCTTCTAACAAATTGGAAAATCTAGATACTTATTCATATGAATTTATTTCTACATTATCTAAAGATGAAGTATCTTCATCAGAAGAAATATCTTCAGTACAATAATTCTTGTCAAGAGATAAATTTGTTAAATCCTTGACAAAGTGTGCCTTGGCTATAAGACAAGTATTTGGGAAAGAAGTAGCATCAACGAATCTGATATTATTATGTGCTGATGATTCATATTTAGAATATTCACTTTCAAAAGATTCTCCACAACTAGTACTCCAAGTTTCATTTTCTTTAAGACTTTTCTTGTGCTTAAAATGGTAGAACTTATTCTTGTTTCTCTCTGAATTCCTTTCCTTCTTATCCTTCTTTTTCAAAAGAGGGAAATCAGGTCTAATATGACATGTTCTTCTGCATTCATAGCAAGTAACTTCCCCATTTTTCTTTTCTTTTTAGTCTCTCTTCTTAAAATTATTTTGATAGTTCTTCTGATCTACTATCTTGTTCATTCTCTGATCAAGATTAGCTAACTCATTCTCAGAATTTTCTGTATCACTATATTCTAACTAAATAGTAACTTTATTTGACTTTGATCTAGTAACTATTTCTCTAGATTTTTATTTCGTATGGTTAGAAGTTGTTGTGAATGCAACACTTCAATTTCCATTCTTTTTCTTAATAATATACGCATCTCTCTTCATTTTAGTTTCATACTGAAGAAGAGTTCCAAAAATATCATCTAAGGAAATCTGGGTGACTTTCCTGTTCTCATCAATTGTTATCCTCTTGGACTCCCATTATTTAGGCATAATTTCTATGATCTTGTCAATGAGTATTTCATAATCAATATATTTTTCTCCCATATACTTTAAGCTATTCACAATAGTCATGAACCTTTTCTGAACATTGATTATGGGTTCTCCATAAGGAAAGCTAAAACCATGATATTCGGCTCTCAACATAGCTCTTCTTATCTCTATAACTTTATAAGTTCCAAAATCTGTAACTTCCAATTTCATCCAGATAATATTTTCATCTTCACATGAGGATATTTGACTATAGATGTTCCTAGTCATGAAACATAGCAATGTAATTCTGACTCTGAAATTAGTTTGATATTCTGCTTCCTCCTGATGAGTAAAAGTTCTCAATTCCTTATCATGAATCTTATGATCTCCTACCAGCATCACGTAGTTATCATCTTTAGTATTAATAATAAAATTCTTCATCCTATATCTTCAGTACTCATAATTGTTTCCATTAAAAATAGGGGGTCTGGTGGGATTTAAATTGTCCAAAGAACCAATATGCATTGATCCTGCCATAAAAAATATACCTTTCTTCGACAAAAAGGTTAGTAGTAGTGCTTGAAGAAAATATAAGGTTATTAAAGAAAACATTAAGAAAAATTTTAAACTTTAAGAAAATTAAGAACTGTAGTATCTCTAAGAAAAATATGAGTATGTACTTTGTGAGTCTGAAATTCTAATTCCAAAAAATATGAAGAAGAAGATGATTTCACTTCTAAATCTAGTCGTGAGATTTATTCAGATTGAAAAAACACTCTGAAACAAATTGATAAATTGATTCAGAGTATGAGGTAACCTTCCTCTAATACCAATTGATAGTTTGGTATGGAGTATGATATTTTACTCTATAAAAATATTAGGATCGCAATAGTACTGAATATTCACAATATATAAGAGGGGGTGAATTGTATACTTTAAAAATTCCGTAAGGAAATTTTTTATTAACAAAATTCACAACACCTCTAATAATAAATATCCTTCTTAGAGAAATATAAATTTCTTAACTATAAATCTTAAGAAAATTTTCTTATAAAGAGATTCTACCACAAGGCGTATATAATCTCTTACAATTAGGGATACAAGTTAGAAATTTTATACAAAAATAAAACTTCATAACTTTCACAAAGCAGTGGAAATTTAAAATATTCTTTTAACCTAAAGAGGTGGGTATCCAACAACCTTGGATAAAGGTTCCTTGTTTTATACTTACAATAAAGTTTGTCTTACCCAAACCTGGATAAGCCATGAATCCAAATATCGGTATCTGTCTTGATATCACCAGAATGCCTCGATTTGTAAGAAAATTGGCACCTCTAACTTCACAACCCGAAGTCTCTGATTTGAAGAAAATCACACCTCTGCATGAAGCAATTCTGTATGAAGAAAAGTTTGAACAAGCCGTTCAAACTTTCTGCATGAATCCTAAGAGTTTATAAGAGCCTCTCACTCTAGAGCAATTCACTTTTAGAGATATGAACTCCAAAATGTAAACAATGTGAACTCTTGAACTGTTCATATAAGTCCCTAGCCTTAAACCTTACTTAATCTTGAGTTATTACAAGATTACACATTGAGGATCTTTTCAGGTTTAGAGTTTTAGAGAATTAGATCATAAAACATGCATTACATTCCACTTTTAAACAAAGTGGTTACATAAAAGATAGTATTCATTTTTCCCATCAATGGAAACATATTTAAAATAAAACATGGATTCTTTCTTGACACTTCCTTGACACTATCATCCCATCATGTACATTTACCTTGACCTGTGAAAATCATTTCAAAAACTTGGGATGAGCATAAAAAGCTCAGTAAGGGATATAAAAATATGGAAAGGAAACATGAGTACATGTATACACAAGAATCAATGAAATCATACTATACTCATAAAACATAAGCACTTTAACATACCTCATCAAATCATGAATAAATCATAGAAATCATAAGACATAAACTTAACTTGAGGCATTCATAACATTATTACGTAGGTAGTAACCCTCTTGGTTACGTTTGGAATACCCATCACAGTATATTCCCTAAATCTCTTCAGATAAACCTTAACGTTTAACTCCTTCGCGTTACCCAATGCATTGGAGAGCTATATCGGGCTCACTCGCCCTTAGTTTATCATGGAACCACCCGTCTTCATAACAATGCCCAAGAACCATAACATAATCATATCACATAAAACATGCATAAAGGAAATATAACATTTCCACATTTCAATCACAAGATATCAATAACACATTGATATAATAAAAATGTTATCAAAACCATTTCCAAAACCAAAATAAAAGAAAACTAAAACATGGTATTTATTTTTCTTTTAAAAAAAAGTATGGCTTGTAGAGGAAGTCGAAACTCAAATAATGGTCATGGTGGCGGAGAAGTCGTTGTCGCCGCATACGTACGACAAAAACATTCCCTTTTGTCATTTAGTAAAAATTTTCATATAAAAATGATTCCTTTTGGATAAATGTAAAAGTCAACGGAATTTATACACCGTAAAAAGAAGGTTGTGTATAAAACAAAATATGCCTCAATGAAAGGAGATTGGACGAAGTCCCATACCTCATATCCGAATTGAATTGATCATTATTTAATCTCCTGAATAATAAACTTGAGTTAATTTTTACTTGTTTAAGAACCTTTTTCAAGTTCATTATACCTTTTATATCACTTATTTCCATGTCATGAACACTATGTAATTATTTAAGTTAATAATGGTCATTTTAACGATCATTGGTACTTGAGTCAAAAATAAACTCTTTATAATTACAAGTTGTTCATGTATACATTATATCCAGAGTTATACTCATGATGTAGATATCATATATATCATATATATCCAGTATATATATGAATTTATAATATTACATAACGTTTAGAGGTAAGAAATGAAATGCACCGTTCATGGAGACGGTAAGCCGTACGTATGCATGAACGCTACTTTCATTTCTATTTTGTATTTTATGGAATGGAATCATAATGAAATAAAGGTATATTATAATTACATTACAATATCATATATAATATCATTAATTACATCTTTTATACATCCCATATATGGCATAAACGAATCAAATCACTTTGAGGGGGCGGTAGTCCGCACTTCCTAAAATGAAGATATCGTGTTTACCCATAATGGAAACCATAAATATATGACATAAATGAAAAATACAGAAGCTTAATTAAAACATAAACATATTATATATCATATATAAATATATTTACATCTTAATGGTCACCTTTTAAGGTGTTAAAAGAATATTGAACGATCATCATTTCGTGAGGCAGAAGTTCGCCATCCTCGGAAACAGTATGTTCTTTAAAAATTAGATGTAGGTGCGTGTAAGTGTATCTATAATCCTTATTATAACAAAATCCTAGTATATTGAAGATATTGGTGTTGTTACAAAAGAAAGGAATAAAAAGAGTTTAGGGGGTTGGAGAAGCAAAATAAAACATAAGAACACAATAGAAGACACTACCTTTAAATCGGGTAACTCTTTTTGATTTGAGATCAAAGGCTTCCTTGGGAAGACTTCTACCAAAAGTGAGGCCTCTAGGAATTAGAGAGGGATTTTGAGAGAAAACATGGGCAGGGTTTGGCCGAGCCAAAGGCTTTGGAAGTGTGGGTAAGGTGGTAGAGGTGGGGGCCTTTTATAAGAGGAGAGGAGGAGAACTCTTGGAAAGGTATAAAAGGATACTTTATTATAAAATGCATTTCGGACTTAAAAGGCCCCAAAATTATATATTTCGCGGATAAGGTGATAATAGTTCTAAATAAACCCATACAATAGGTTTTTGACATGTGTAGGTCTTAGATTTTACATTATCTTTTCATTTTATTTAAATCGTTAAATAATGAGGTCATCGTTGCATCATCATGGTGTCATAAATAATTTAATTTATTTAATGTTTAAAAATTATAAAAAATATATCATGATGTATGAAATCTTTTTATATTTCTAATTAATATTTATAGTCAAAAATATGACTTGTATAACCCCATTTAAAAATTGTTTTAGTAAAACAACTCATGTTTGTGACATTTTTACTTTAACATTAAATAAAAAGATATTAATGACATTTTCCTTCCAAAGTGGATCCATGGGGTCCCCAAGTTGACCCTTGTACTTTCTTGGTCGTCCATGACACATCCAATAATGGTGGGACATGTTTAAAGTTCATTTCAAATTATTAAAACATTATTCTTACCTTAAAGTACACTAATTATCTCTAATCGTGATTAAAAACTTAAAAGTTTCTATTCACCAAAAAATTATTTTAATCCCATTAAACCACATTTTACTTCTTAATGAAAAAAATGTATGTAGGATTTTTGAAATTCAAAACACAGAAGTGTTAAAGATTCATTTAAACAAAAAATCAGTTTTTTAAGTACCACTTAGTGGTTTCACTATTCATCAAAAATTGAAGTTTTTCAGAAAAATACCAAAACTTTACCCTAAGATATATTTGATATTATGAATTAAAAAATGATGTCTATTTTACAAAATTCAAAACATATAAGTTACATTAATTAATTTAATAATTAATTCCCGCTGTCAGAGCAAATAGTGTGTTTTTATGAAACAGTAAGTATCAAAAGATTGACACTAGTTTAAGTCCAATTTCAAAGTGAAATTAATTACAACAACCACTATTGGATTAAATGGTAAAAATATATTCTAATTTAACTTTAAAACCAATTCAAAAGATAATATAATCATATAAATAAATTAGATTAAAAAGAGTTTTTGAATTAAAATACAACATTTTTCATTATTCATTAAAAAAATGAACTTTATCAGAAAAATACCAAAAAATTTACCCAAAGTAAATTTCATTGTCCCAATCATAAAGAATAAGTTTATTTCAACAAATAGATCTTATAAAATTGTCAAAAGTTTGATTTAAAAATGTTTTTCCATCAAAATGTAGTAAAACAATCTTTTAAAAATATTAGTGTATTTCATGCTTAAGATTGGATTTATTCTCATTTTAAGCCTCTAAAACACTATCTAATTCATTAATAGACATAGATAAAAATATATATTATTCATTAATTACTTGGGATGTTACATACCTCCCCCCTTTAGAAAATTGTGTCCCCTCAATTTATTTACTTATCGAATAAGTGGGGGTATTTAGTCCTCATTGCATTTTCAGATTCTCATGTTGCCTCTTCAATCATGTGGTTTTTCCACAAAACCTTTACCTGATGAATCACATTATTCTGTAACACTTGCTTCTTGTGTTCAAGAATCTGGACCAGTTGTTCCTCATAAGATAGGTTCTCTTCTAACTGAACTACCTCTGGACTCAAAACATGAGATGGATCTGGCATATACTTTCTCAACATTGAAATATGAAAAACATTGTGTACCTGAGATAAACTCGAAGGTAAAGACACTCGGTAAGCAACTAATCCAACTCTCTCCAGAATTTCATATGGTCCAATGAACATTGGACTAAGCTTTCCTTTCTTACCAAATCACATCACACTTTTCCATGGTGATACTTTGAGAAAAACATGATCACCTACCTCAAAATAGAGATCCTTCATCCTATTGTCCGCATAACTCTTCTGCCTTCTCTGAGCTGTTCTCATGTGTTTCTATATCAGCTGAACTTTTTCTTCCAACTCTTTTACCAATTCTAGTCCCATCAGCTTCCTTTCACCCACTTCATCCCTGAAAGCTGGAGTTCAACACCGCTTCCCATATAACGCCTCAAATGGTGCCATCTATATACTGGAATGAAAACAGTTATTATATGAAAACTAAACTAAAGAAAGATGTTAGTCCCAACTTACCTGATAATCCATCGAACAAGCACGTAGCATATCATCCAAAGTCTAAATTGTTCGTTCTGACTGCCCATCTGATTGGGGATGAAAAGATGTACTAAAATTTAATTCAGTACCCAACGACTTCTGAAGGCCTTTCCAAAAGTTAGAAGTGAACTTGGGATCATGGTCAGATACAATGGAGAGAGGAACTCCATGTAACCTGACTATCTCTTTAATATAGAAATGGTAAAGTTGATCTAGGGAAAAAGTATCTCATATAACAAGGAAATGAGTAGATTTAGTCAAGCGATCAACAATAACCCAGATTGCATTATTACCTCAAGATGTCTTCGGTAATCCCACAACAAAGTCCATGGATATATTCTCCCATTTCCACTCTGGCACTGGTAAAGGCTGAAGCAACAATTTTGGTAACTGTCACTCTGCTTTAACCTATTGACATGTCAAACACTTCATAGTAAAATCAACATATCTCTTTTTATTTCGTCCCACCAGTAATACTCCCGCAAATATTTGTACATATTATTACTACTTGGATGAAATGAAAATGGAGAACTATGAGCTTCACATAACAAATCTCTCTTCAACTTTGAATCACAAGGCATGCACAATCTCTTCTCAAATCTCAAAACACAATCATTATCAAAGTTGAATTCAGACAACTTACCCTTCTGAACTAGCTCTACCTTTTTCTGCAACTCACTGTCTTGATTTTGTGATTGCTTGATTCTGTCTGATAGAGAATATTTCACTGATACCTGAAACAAAATAGAAGAACATTCTACACCAAAAACATCTATGCCAAAGGTCATCAAATCCTTAACCAAATGATCACGTTCCAAACGCAACATTGTTAATGAATCAATACTTTTTCGACTCAAAGCAGCAGCCACTTTATTTTCTTTTCCTGGATGGTAATGAATTGTACAATCATAATCTGTGATTAATTCCAGCCATCTCCCCTATCTCATGTTCAATTCTTTCTGAGTGAATATATACTTTAAACTTTTGTGATCGGTATATATTTCACACTTTACTCCATACAAATGATGCCTCCAAATTTTTAAAGCAAAAACAACAGCAGCTAATTCCAAATCATGTGTAGGGTAATTTACCTCATGATTTTTCAACTGTCGTGAAGAATAAGCAATTACCTGATAATTCTGCATTAGGACACAACTAAGTCCTTTCAATGAAGCATCACTGTAGATAACAAACTCACCATTCCTAGAAGGTAGTTCCAAAATTGGAGCATTCACCAAGCTTCTTTTCAACTCCTGAAAACAACCATCACATTCTTTTTTCCAGATAAACTTAACACTCTTATGAGTTAGCTTCGTCATTGGACTAGATAACCATGAAAAATTTCTAACAAACCTTCAGTAATAGCCTACTAAACCAAGGAAACTATGAATCTCAATTACATTTGTGGGTCTTGGTCATTCTTTAACAACCTTTGTTTTTACAGGATCAACAGTTATCCCATATTTAGAAACAATATGACCAAGGAAAGAAATTTGTTGCAACCAAAACTCACACTTGCTAAATTTCCCATACAATTTATTTTCTTTTAAGGTTTGAAAAATAACCCTTAAATGTCTTTCATGCTCCTCTTTACTTTTATAAAACACCAAAATATCATCAATGAAAACCACCACAAACTTATCCAAGAACTCGTTGAAAATTATATTCATTAAGTCCATGAATACAGCAGGTGCATTGGTTATCCCAAAAGGCATTACTACAAATTCATAATGGCCATATCTTGTACGAAACGTAGTCTTCGGAACATATTCTTCCTTTACCTTCAGCTGATGGTACCCCGATCTCAGGTCAATCTTTGAGAAATATTGTGCTCCCTAGAGCTGATCAAACAAATCATCGATATGAGGCAAAGGATATTTGTTCTTAACAATGATGTTATTAAAGTCTCTATGATCAATGCAAAGTCTCATTGAACCATCTTTCTTTTTAACAAATAAAATAGGAGCACCCCATGGTGATGTTCTATGTTGAATGAAACCTTTCTCTAATAAATCTTGCAATTTCTCCTTCAACTCTAAAAGTTCAGTTTGAGCCATTCGATAAGGGGGTTTTGAAATTGGCTTAGAATCAGGAACTAAGTCAATAATAAATTCAACTTCCCGGTCTGGTATTATTCTAGGAAACTCATCAGGAAAAACATCAGGATACTCATTTACCACTGGCACATCCTTAATCTGAACAGTTTTTTTATTTTCAACGATGTGTGCTAGGTAACATTCATTTCCATCTTTTACAAGTTTCTCGGCCTCTTGATAAGTTATCAACAGTAAGGGTCATTATTGTACACAAACTAAAATTCTTTCTGAAAAGAAACTTCTTTATCTCTACAGTCAATCTTAGCATGGTAAATAGAGATCCAATCCATACCCAGGATAACATCAAACTTTACTAGAGGTAAAACAATAACGTTCGCAAGTAGTTTCCTTCCAAGGATAAGGATAGGAAAATTCTTATAAATTCTTTTTGCCTCAAAATTTCCCCAGGTGTTTTTACCACAAGTTTAGGAGTCATTTCTTGAGCTGGTATTCCCATTTTTCTATAAAAGGTTTCAGAGATGAAAGAATGTGTAGACACCGAATCAAACAACACACTGGCATAATCTGAAAAAACAAACAAAGTACCTGATACAACTTCATTTGATGGCCCGACATCTACTGAAGTAGTTGCAAAGGATTTCACCACCCCTTTATGATTTCAGTCTAACTGCTTCCCATCACTCAAGATCTTTGTCGGACACTCGTTTTCATAGTGACCCATATCATTGCACTTAAAACATTTCACTAACTGTAAATCAAATTTGGTCTTACCTTCACCTTGATCTTTTTCAGTGCAATCACGAGCCTTATGTCCCATCTTACCACATCGGTAGCACTTTCCAGAATTCAGAAGACATTCCCCATCCTGACTTTTACCACATTTATCACAAACTGGAAACTTAGTTTTCTTACCATCAGACTTTTTTGAAGAATTATTTCCTTTCTCTTTCCACCTCGGTCTCTTCTTCTGTTGGTTGTTATAGAACATTTGATCATCGGAAAACCCCATTTCCAACTTCTCAGCACACCGAACAAGCTTTTCATAACTTTTGGACTCACGAGAAGCTAATGCCCTTCGATATTTTGGCTTTAATCCTGAGTAAAAACGATTGATTTTACTATCAAGGTCTTGGATAAAATTTGGATCATACCTTGCCAATCAAGTGAACCTATCTTCATAGGCAGCCACTGAGTCTTCCTCTTGCCTCAATTCCAAGAAATGATTTTCCATCCTAAGTCGAACAGCCTTAGGAAAATACTTCTCAAGAAACATACCTTTGAATTCATCCCAATTGAGAGCATCAATCTCATCAGCGTCCATGATATTTTTAACAATCGACCACCATTGATCTGCTTCACCCTCCAAATGGTAAATAGCAAGACTAACCTTTTGATTGTCTGAACACCCCATGACATCGAAAATATTCTCCAGTGCTTTAATCCACCCTTCAGATAGAACAGGGTTAGATGATCCTCTGAATGATGGGGGATGTTGCCTCATGAAATGTTCCACCACTGACATGTTCCTCTATGGTTGATCTGGTTGATATCGTGCATGGATACCACCACCATTTATCACTTGAGTCAACTGTGCTATTAATATAACAAACTGTATAGTTCCAATTCCGACCATCTCAGGATGCTGATTCGGAAGGTTATTTCCTTTTGTATTCCTTCCTAGCATTGCTTCCCTGTTTCCTCTGCGGAAAACCATTCTGAACAAACATGTCCTAGATGAAGCAACATGGTAATCTTCAAATTCTATATCATTTCAACTTAAAAAAAATATTTTTGGATAACCATTTAAAAAAATTCTAATTCCTAAAGTTATCTAAACCGTCCTCTGATACCAACTATAAGGCCCTAGCCTTAAACATTACTTAATCTTGAGTTATTACACGATTAAACATTGAGGATCTTTTCAGGTTTAGAGTTTTAGAGAATTAGATCATAAAACTTTCATTACATTCCACATTTAAACAAAGTGGTTACATAAAAGATAGTATTCATTTTTCCCGTCAATGGAAACATATTTAAAATAAAACATGAATTCTTTCTTGACACTTCCTTGACACTATCATCACATCATGTACCTTTCCCTTGACCTATGAAAATCATTTCAAAAACTTGGGATGAGCATAAAAAGCTTAGTAAGGGATATAAAAATATGGAAAGGAAACATGAGTACATGTATACACAAGAATCAATGAAATCATACTCTACTCATAAAACATATTCACTTTAACATACCTCATAAAATCATGAAGAAATCATAGAAATCATAAGACATAAAGGTAACTTGAGGCATTCATAACAATCTTACGTAGGGAGTAACCCTCTTGGTTATGTTTGGAATACCCATCACAGTATATTCCCTAAATCTCTTCAGAGAAACCTTAATGTTTAACTCCTTCGCGTTACCCAATCCATTGGAGATCTAAATCGGGCTCACCCACCATTAGTTTATCACGGAACCACCCGTCTTCATAACAATGCCCAAGAACCATAACATAATCGTATCACATAAAACATGCATAAAGGAAACATAACATTTCCACATTTCAATCACAATATATCAGTAACACATTGATATAATAAAAACATTATCAAAACCATTTTCAATACCAAAAGAAAAGAAAAGTAAAACATGGTATTTATTTTTCTTTTAAAAAAATTATGGCTTGTAGAGGAAGTCAAAACTCAAATAATGGTCACGGCGGTGGAGAATTCGTTGTCGCTGCATACGTACGAAAAAAACATTCCCTTTTATCGTTTAGTAAAACTCTTCATATAAAAAAGATTCCTTTTGGATAAACGTAAAATTCAAAGGGGTTTATACACCATAAAAAGAAGGTTGTGTATAAAACAAAATATGCCTCAATGAAAGGAGATTGAGACGAAGTCTCATACCTCGTATCCGACTTGAATTGATCGTTCTTTAATCTCCTGAATAATAAACTTGAATTAATTTATACATATTTAATAACCTTTTTCAAGTTCATTATTCCTTTTATATCACTTATTCTCATGTCATGAACACTATGTAATTATTTAAGTTAATAACAGTCGTTTTAACGATCATTGGTACTTGAGTCAAAAATAAACTCTTTATAATTACAAGTTGTTCATGTATCCATTATATCCAAAGTTATAATCATGATGTACATATCATATATATCATATATATCTAGTATATACATGCATTTATAATATTACATAACATTTAGAGGTAAGAAATGAAATGCACCGTTCATGGAGACGGTAAGTCGTACGTACGCATGGACGCTACTTTCATTTCTATTTCGTATTTTATGGAATGTAATCATAATGATATAAAGGTATATTATACTTCCATTATAATATCATATATAATATCATTAATTACATCCTTTATACATCCCACATATGGAATTAACGAATCAAATCACTTTGAGGGGGCGGTAATCCGCACTTCCTAAAATGAAGATATCGCGTTTACCCATAATGGAAACCATAAAGGTATGACATAAATGAAAAATACAGAAGCTTAAGTAAAACATAAACATATTATATATCATATATAAATATAGTGATATATTAATGTCCACCTTTTAAGGTGTTAAAAGAATATTGAACAATCATCGTTTCGTGAGGTAGAAGTTCGCCATCCACGGAAACAGTATGTTCTTTAACCATTAGATGTAGGTGTGTGTAATTGTAGCTCAAATTCTTCTTATAAAAACATAATAGTATATTGAGGATACTGGTGTTGTTACAAAATAAAGGAATAAAAAGATTTTAGTGGGTTGGAGAAGCAAAATAAAACATAAGAACACAATAGAAGACACTACCTTTAAATTGGGTTACTCTTTTTGATTTGAGCTCAAAGGCTTCCTTGGGAAGACATCTGCCCAAAGTGAGGCTTATATTAGTTATATAGGGAAGTGGAGAGACAAAATGGGCAGGGTTTGGCCGAGCTAAAGGCTTTGGAAGTGTGGTTAAGGTGGTAGAGGTGGGGGCCTTTTATAAGAGGAGAGGAGGGGCACTCTTGGAAAGGTATAAAAGGATACTTTATTATAAAATGCTTTTCGGATTTAAAAGGTCCGAAAATTATATATTTCAAGGATAAGGTGATAAGAGTTATAAATACACCCATCCAATAGGTTTTTGACATGTTTATGTCTTATATTTTACATTATCTTTTCATTTTATTTAAATTGTTAAATAATGAGGTCATCGCTGCATCATCATGGTGTCATAAATAATTTAATTCATTTAATGTATAAAAATAATAAAAAATATATCATGATGTAGGAAATTTTTTTATCTTTCTAATTAATATTTATAGTCATAAATATGATATTTATAACCCCATTTAAAAATTGTTTTAGTAAAACAACTCATGTTTGTGACATTTTTACTTTAACATTAAATAAAAAGATATTAATGTCATTTTCCTTCCAAAGTGGCTCCATGGGGTCCAAAAGTTGACCCATGGAGTTTCTTGGTTGGCCATAACACATACAATAATGTTGGGACATTTTTCAAGTTCATTTCATATTAATAAAACATTATTCTTACCTTAAATGACACTAATTACCTCTAATCGCGATTAAAAACTTAAAAGTTACTATTCACCAAAAAATTATTTTAATCCCATTGAACCACATTTTACTTATTAATGACGACCATGTATGTCGCATTTCTTAAATTCAAGACACAGAAGTGGTAAAGTTTCATTTAAACGAAAAATCAGTTTTTTAAGTACCACTTAGTGGTTTCACTATTCATCAAAAATTGACGTTTTTCGGAAAAATACCAAAACTTCACTCTAAGATATATTTGATATTCCGAATTCAAAAATTATGTCTATTTTACAAAATTCAAAACATATAAGTTAAATTAATTAATTAAATAATTAATTCCCACTGTCAGAGCAAATAACGTGTTTTAATGAAAACAATAAGTATCAAAAGATTGACACTACTATAAGTCCAATTTCAAAGTGAAATTAATTCCAACGACCACTATTGGATTAAATAGTAAAAATATATTATAATTTAACTTTAAAACCAATTCAAAAGATAATATAATCATATAAATAAATTATATTAAAAAGATGTTTTGAATTAAAATACAACATTTTTCACTATTCATTAAAAAATGAACTTTATCGGAAAAATACCAAACATTTACCCAAAGTAAATTTCAATGTCCCAATCATAAATAATAAGTTTATTTCAACAAATAGAGCTTATAAAATTGTCAAAAAGTTTGATTTAAAAATGGTTTTCCATCAAAAGGCAGTAAAACAATCTTTTAAAAATATTACTGTATTCCACGCTTAAGATTGAATTTATTCTCATTTTAAGCCTCTAAAACACTATCTAATTCATTAATAGACATAGATAAAAATATCTATTATTCATTTCTTCCTTGGGATGTTACAGCTTCTGAGGTTCTATATATAGCTTTTCAATTTCACCGAATTCAAAGTTCCTTACACTTAAGAAATGAATAATAGATATTTTTAAGGAAATTTTGGTAATAATTAAATTTATGTAAGTGTAAGAAAATATATTTATAAAGAAGGTGTTTGTGATTTTCAAAATAAAAGCTTAAGGAATCGAGAGGTCTTATAGACCTAATAAAACTATTACGGATTCATGATATAACTTGTTTAAGGGTCAATATATACATCATATAAAAGAAATTAAGTTCATAACATTAAAATATACCTTAATAGAATGAAATTGAGATAAAATACCATACCTCATGTCTAGACTTGCTATGTATATCCATTACAACATGTATAATAAAATTATATAAATTATTTTATTTCTTAATAACCTTTTCCAATATTATTTCCTCATATTTAAAACATTTATTTAATTTATGACATATTTAATTACTTAATCAGTTAATTCCATATCTATTGGTTTGAGGATATTCGGTTTATAACTTAAAAATGACTTTTGTGTATTAACCATGGTCAAAGGAATATTTGTTTCATCATGTAAAGAATAATAATAAAAAAATAATTATAATTTCCATTCATTAGTTATATTTATAATTCTAACTATGAAATATTGTTATGAATAATAAATTATGTTGAAATCATGGATACGGTAGGTCATACGTGTGCATGAGTAATGTTTCTATTTTTCAACGAACACAAGGGAAATAGGGTTAAGAATTATTTTACCTTTATATATTTATGATTATATCATAACTATAATATTATCTCTTTAAATGCACTTATATATACCATTAATGTGATATGGTGATGAAAAATAAATCACATCGCTTCGTGTAGGTGGTAATCCACACATGCGAATGAATGACATTATAATTTATCAATGGATATAAAGGTAATAAAATAGATGATATATTATCTTTATATAATTAAACATATCTCATTAATATCATACATATACACTAAATACATCATTATAACCATCTGTGAGTGGCGGTGATAGAAAACAAATAACATTGATTAATGGTGTGGTAGATTTCCTTACACACGAATGATTGTTTCATTTATGATTTTATGGAATATTCTATGAATAAATGTTATTCCATAAACATAATATCATATAATTATATTTTATATATTTATTTTATTATATTACAATGGTTAAAATAGTGTGTAAGGAAGCATGAGAAAAAATAAAACTAAAACATTCAGCTAAAAGTTGTAATCCTTCAAACAACTTCCTTTTCTTTATACCTTAAGGCCTATAAGGTTAGAATTATTCCAAAACTAAGACATATCGTAATTGGGTATTTATGTAGGGATATTATTTGGTCTGGTATTGTCTAAAATAATGTGCTCAAAAGGTGTGAGGAAGATAGGAGAGGAGGTTCCCTTTTATAAGTAAGGGGAATTACTTAAAGTATTAAATTAATATAAATAAATTTTTAAAAAAAAAGTGGGAAAATTGATATATTTATAATATAGGATTATTAAAATTAAAACCCCTCTCATAAAATAATATTTGGATAATTTTAGGTGATTTTATCACCATTATATATTGGTTTTAACCCTCTGTTAACCCTTTTTTTATTATCATGATATCAAAAAAATTTACTTGTTATGGGTCGATAAAGTTATTATAAAACGATATGTGACACATAAATGTATAATGTTTGATAATTAAAACCATATCCCATTCACAGAGATGAATATTGGTTTTTTATTAATTTTAAATTATTAAATAAAATATTTTTAATTATAAAATATTATTAATGTCATTTTTTGAACTATTCATTTACATTGACTTTAAATTCATTAAGATGAAAATTTAATTATAATAGAATCTTTTAAAACATACATAAAATATTATATATTTCTCTAAAAATTTTGATACAATGTAACACATACAAAAAGTATTACTTTTAGATCTTTTAAAATAATTTACTTGATTTCTTTACTACTTGCACAAGCATTGTATCAGTGTTGCATAAACATTTATTGTGATTAGTTCATCACTAAAATTTAAAAATAAATTAAAATGCCAAAAAAATAATTTATCCCTAAAATAACCATTTATAACTGAACAAAACCTCTTTTATATCCCTATGACAAAAAAATAAAAATATTAAAACAAAGAGAGTGGCAATTTATTTTAATTTTTTGTTTAAAAATATATTAAGGTCATTATAAAAGGAAAATGTCAAGAAGTTTAAAATATTTAGAAAATTTTATGTTAATGGACTAAAAATTATTATAAAATAAAATTAATACAAATTTTAGGGAGATATTTAGAACTTATCACATTATTTTTAACCTTGATTACATGATTTACCCTTGCCGATGTGAGAAATATTTACTACATTTACTATTCATTATGACCAAAA
Source organism: Viscum album (assembly GCA_963277665.1). Classification (NCBI taxonomy): domain Eukaryota; kingdom Viridiplantae; phylum Streptophyta; class Magnoliopsida; order Santalales; family Viscaceae; genus Viscum; species Viscum album. The sequence goes on along the minus strand of OY728134.1, from coordinate 339,932,385 downwards.
CTAAAAGGGAATTATTTCCCAAATTTGAACCAACTCATTCCAAATATGGTATTTCTTTTTCAAGTTTCAATTCCTAAAATTTTCATAAATCAATTTTACTAAAAATGCATAAAACTCGTTTTTAGACAAATATGTTTTTAAGCACAATAATGAACTTATACCAAAATCATGTAAAATAGAGATTCATATGTAATTAATTATATTATTTATAATTGAATAATAATTTATTACTTTTCTGTCAAATTAAAATAACAATGGTACTTTTTAATTAAAATAAATGACAATTTTATAAAAATTGGTATTTTTCATTATTCACTGAAAAATAAATCATTTCAGAAAAATGAAAAAAAATAAGAAATAATAATTTTGATATTATGAGCTTAAAAAATAAATCCTTATTATTAAATTAAAATTAAAAATTAAAAAATTAAATTTTTAAATAAAACCATATAATGTATGAAAACCCAATATGATTAGAAATAAATATTTTCCCTTGACCAAAAAATTACATAAAATTATTATAATGAATAAAAATATAAAAAATATAATTCATTAATATTAAAAAGGAGTTAAATTTATTTAATATTAACAATACAATGTTTTTTACATTATTCCTCCCTTTTTAAAATTGCATCCACCCACTTTATCCCGTTCTTAATAGAAAGGGTTTTAAAATATTTTCAAAATAAATTCTAAGGAGTATGAGATAAAACATATGAAAATGAATGAAAAACCTTTTTAATATTTAAAAACACCTTTGTTGAAAACTCACATCATGAAAATGGATAATAAAACATCCTTTTGAAAATAGGAAAAGGTAAATATGAATTTCAATTGGAATAATATATAACAAGGTTTAAAAATAGGAGAACATTAGTAGGAATTGAAAATATAGAGCAGAAATAAAACATCAATGTCCAAATAATGATGGGGAGTGGTGGAGAAAATTTATCACAATAAATTGAATGATCATGATAATGTTAATCAAACATAAACCAATAAGGTGTGAAAAGAACCCTCGTTTCATTAGAAATGAAGGTAATTGGACAACATTTTTATTTCAAGACAATTCATCTAATATTAAGTGATAACTTTACCATATAGACTAAATATAATAGCCATGAACCCATACTCCTAGATTTATTATTAAATACATAATCCATTACATTTTTTTCTTTGACCCTGATAAACATGAAACAATTTTATCCATCCAAAATATATAATTCCAAACTAAAATATTGAATCACTTACATACCCAAAGACCTTTTGGGTGTATAGATTTTGAAAATTTGGAAAAACTCTTTTAAAATGGAAACTTCTATAGAGTATCCATTTTCACTAGAAAATAAGTTCTTTAAAAGAAACATTTTATCCTTTCAATGTAACTTATATATCTATACCTATAACTTTATTAACTTTTGTACACATCCTTAATCCCTATGAAAAAATCATTTGAAAACACTATATGACGAAAATAAAGATATTACTAAGGGACATAAAATTAAGAAATCCATCAGTCCAGTGAAAATCAGGAAACACATAAAATATTTAACTTTTCCATATTATTAATTTATTATATAAAATAAATCATATCCACATGAAAAACACACTTTTTTCTCAAATAAAATATTTAAAAAACATAAATATAAAATAAAAAACCTATTAGAAAACTTATGTAATCGTATTCATAACTTCTGTTCACTCGCAGCAGAAATAGCTAGAGCCCAGTTAAAATCATATGAGAAATCACAATGGTTAACTCACTCCTTATTTCCTTTGAAGAAAATAAACATTACCTAATTAATTGGTGATCTATATCAATATCACCCATCATATAAGTTGTATCAGGCTCACCCTTTTGAAGTAAGTTGTATCGGGATCACTTGTTTGTATAAGTTGCATCAGGCTCACCCATTCACAAACTTTTTATAGGTATAACCCATTAATATAATATTTATCAACCTAACACATCATCATCTATAATTATCATGTACTATATCAAGAATTAATAATTTTATTCTTACAACTTTTCCTTATAACCCCCTAAAAATCTTTTTCCTAAATCCCTTTCAAATATTGTAGTAGACTTTTCTTTAAAAAAAACCAAATTCAAAACTAAAATATATAGAAAAAATAAAAGATGGTATTTATTTCAAGAAAACATATAAACTTATAAAGGATCTAAAACAAAAAATAATACTTTTGTTTGTTGAAAAATCCTTTGAAAATATATAAGTTAAAATAGAACATTCCTTTTTTCCTTTTGTAAACAAAGTCAAAATGTTCCATATAAAATATGTAAAAATATTCCTTTTGAAAAAAATAATAAATTCAAAATATACATAAAATTTTCTTTGTGATTTGTTTTTTTCTATAAAAATTCATACATAAAATAATTTTTAGAACATACACATAGAATAAAATTATTTCAAAAATAAATCTTAAAAACTTTTTAAACAAGGTTTTAAGTTAGTGTCACTTACCTCAATTCTGATTCATAACAACTCTTATTTTTCCATGTATTGATTTATAATATTATATAGATTATTTTCTGATCTAGGTGATGAGATAGTGTGAGAATCCAAGGCACAGTGAACTCAAAATTAATAATAAAGAATTATTAAAAATAATAATATCACACGAACACACAATGTTATCCTGAAAAAGAGTAATAACTCTTAAACAAAATATTGGATAAAAAATCAGAGTCAATTTTTTAGTTCAGATCTTGTTTTTTACCCTAGGTGCAATATAATCAATGTTGGAATTGGGTATTGGGCTTAAGCGCCATCATGGATGAATAATTAATTAATTAAATTAAATTAATAACCTAATAATCTCCTATATATATGTTTCTATGTCCAATTTTTAGGTTTAGCTACACAACCCTAAAAAACGAGAGGGTCTCTTGAAGAGAAGTGTTAGAGGAGATATTGGTGATTGACATCAGATCGGTTTGATATTTGGGAACATTTCACCATCGAATTTTATTGATCTCACCAATGATGGAAACATGGGACCATTCTTTGTCAAAGAATTATCCAAAGTCCAGGTAGGATGTTTGATTTGTGATTTAATCGCATTCCTTGTCCCAGTTGAATGCGGATCAATTCCACAAAGAATAATTGATTCGTGGATCGATGGTTGATTTTATTTAGGGTTGATTTTATTTTTTCATTGGTTTATTTCTCTTCATACATATTATTATTAGACAAAGTATTGATGTCAAAAACGAAAAAAGGTTTAGGTTTATTCCTCATTTTTATGGTTTATGGATTTCTGCCTCATTTCTTCACACATTCATCATTGGAATGTTCTTTGTCTAATGGTTCAATGAATACCCAATATTTTATCATTTTCCGACCATTATTTGGTGCAACAGATCAATACTACTGGTGTGGTTCATGATTTGGGGTGTAATCAAGGTGCAATAATGGTGGAGGATGATTGGAGGTAAAAAAATAGATTGATGGATTTTTTTTCATCTTGTTTTTTACATGTGGTGGTGATGGATGACTCAATGTTGACTTTTTCCTCATAGATTTGAACCCATATCCTGGCGAGTGGAAACAGTAGTGGTCATATGACCCCATATCCTTGATTTCCAAAAATAATTACGTTAGTGTAAATGTATAGGAAGACTCAAAGGATGACTAATGGTATATTAAAAATCCTAGTTTACATGGAACACCATCCATAATTACACACTTTGTGGGAATCCCCTATGAGGCTATAGGGTTTCCAAAGAAATAAGATTAACACACACCACATGACCTCCTGCCGCATTTCATGTGACCCATGCTGGTAGATCGGTTTGTATCTCATAGAATACACATGCACAGCTAGACCAAGATACACGGACAAGGCCAGTGTACACAGGCACAATCGTGTGCTCAGAAATGGTCATATGGTAAGTAAAGGTTCCAAAATACCTCTACACACTATTGATACTTAATTACACAATGTTTACTTTGAGTTTTACATGTTGTGTGAGCCAACGCCATACAGGCCTACTAGGGGTTTGCTGGACACGCTGTATACCCCCAGTTCACATTATGTACCTCCTTTAAGGGTGTTTATGATCCCCTATATAAAGAGTTAATCAATATTGGATTTGTGGTGTCCCCTAAATATCTTGGGTTTGATCCCTTATCTTATTATTAGGGTCTTCAAATACCTGTGAGTTTTCTTGGGCAAGGTCCAATGACCATAACCTTTTTTATGAGTGGTGATAGCATGGCTCATGGACAGGGTTCTCCTAGAATGATCATTTCTTCAACAAGAATCTTGTGGATGAAATTTTGGTTGTGACGACCTGGAGGAAAAGTTTCCTTCCTAGGTATATCTAGGTTTTGGTTTTTATATTGATTTTTATATCCTTTTTATGAGATTACTACCCTTAATGCTTTGGGTTTGGTTTTTTTTGGGTTTCTTACTAGGTATTGTTATACTCACCCATGCATGGTCTCTTCCCACATGTGTTTTATACAAGGGATGTCCCATTTGGTGGGTTCCTAGGAGTAAGGGGATTCTGTGGAGCATAGCTTGAACCAGATTGACTAAGGAATTTTTTAGGTGGTTTCATTTGATAATAGTCCCACCTTCTAAATAATTTGGACTCTCTATGGTTTTTTTGGGGCCTGTATTTGGCCCCTTTAACACTTTCAGTACTTTATTATCATACTCTGATAGTGATATCTTATATGTATGCATGCATTGGTTCCAATTTTTTTATATTTAAGAATCATATGGACTTCTATATGTGTGTGTGTTTACAAGAAAATTAGGATAATGCTTCATATATGTGTGATATGCATACTCACCCTGGTCACCACCCCCTAGCCTATTAGAGGTGGGATCGGGGTAGTTATGGTTTGATCCCTATCAGGTTGGTTCATGATATATTGGTATTAGATCCAAGTTCTAACTTAGGACCAAAGTTTTTAATATTGGTTTTCCTTTTATGGAAACAATTTTAAGTGTTTTGAGTTCGGATTTCAGGTCATGAACTCCAGTGTTGGTGCAATGGTTGATATATCCATACAGAAAGACTCTGATCAACTACCTTTTTACTTAGGAGTTTTATTCATTGGTTTTATAGAAAACATTTTTTAATGCTTCATATAAAAATGTTGTGTGGCATCCATGTCCCTCTTGAGTTAGCTCCCCATATATAATCTTTGATTGTGGTATATTTTGTTTATTTTAGGATGCATCCACAAAGACATCCATCTAGGATTCCACTAAGTAATAATGAGGATGATACACCTAGTTATAAGAATTTAGTATATGGGAATGTAGTAGATATAGAACCTCTGATTAGTTTACTAGCTATAACAGCACCCGTTGAGCAGTAGTTAACACTGGAAGTTCCAACGGAGGATACATGCAGGCTGAGTTCACTATATGAGTTTCAGAGGAAAAAACTTCCATGTTTTAGGTTTATCTAAATCCACAGGTGGATAAGGACTACATATAGGTTTTTACTCAATTATTATACCTTTTTATGACTCCTACATGTCATATGGAAGTCCTCATGATGGTTCTTCTTCAGGGTTCCACTGGGAGATGGTGCAGTCTGATGACTCAGTCATATGACAAGACAGCTCTCTCCTAGTAATACTTCAAGCATCTCTTTAGGGAGGATTTTTATCTAACCACATTGGGATCAGTGTGTATCTTGGAGCTTTTGTATCTGCAATAGGGTTGTATGACCATGGCTGAGTATTTGTTAAGGTTTATTGATCTCTCATGATAGTCCATGGATATGGGGAAGGATCCATTTTTTAGGTCACAGAACATTAAGTAGGGATTATTCTGAGATATCATGGATTCAATTATCTCATTGCATTACCAATTATGCACTAATTATAGATAAATATTTAGTGGTGGATATATTTCTATCAAAGAAGACACCGAGAGTGGGTGCTGGTATTGGTCACCCTGGAGCCGAGACCTTGGCAGTAGGTAGCTAGAGGCACTCTCAAGGATTTGGGGATGTTATACACATCAGGATATGATCCCAGTATATAGGATCGGTGATGTTGGGCTATTATTATGGCTCGAGTCATCTGAAGGAGAGGTTGAGTTTTTCCTATGATGGTCGATGACATCTTGCATTGGATTGTTTGACTCACCGTACAACTAATCGAGATATGGTTGAGAGACCACTGAGGAATAGATAGAGGCGGGATCAGGGTGTTCTTATGGGTATTAGAAACGGAAGAGGCTCTAGTAGAGCAGTAGTAGGTGATCATAGGTTTAACCTAGTGTCACAACCATCCCCAAGTAGTCTACTATAGGCTCAGGGAGTTTATGGTCAGGGACGAAGAAAACTACAAGATATAGAGGCCTACGGCCCTGATGCTCTGGGGATAATACAAGGTACAATCTATGTCTTTTCTACCTTATCCATGGTATTGATAGACATAGGTGTGAGTAATACATTTCTTTCCACTTCTCTAGTTTGGGACTTAGAAATTACAATTGAGGATTTGGATCAACCCTTGCGCTTTGAGGCACCAACATGAGTTGAATCAATGATTTTGTGCTTCTATCAAAAGTTTGATTTGATGCTTGGAAGTGAGATATTTTTATGGGATCTATTTGTAGAAGCAATGTGGCCTTATTAATATATCTTATATGGACTGGATATCCATATTTCCTTACAAGATTTAATATTATGGGTGGAGTATGTGGTTTTTCCACAGTGAGGGGATGAGGTTTTACTTTGTGAGTGAAAAGGAAACCTTGACAGAGAAGGATGAGTTAGGGAATATGAGAGTTAAGTTGATTACTTTCTTGTTGGATAGCATGACTCTTAGAGTAATGGATTTTATGGGATACTAGTTCACTTGGTGGTGGAAAAATTAATGGATGTCTTTATTAAGGATGTAATGGGCTTACCTCCCAACTGAGAGCTAGGATTTTGCATTGACATACACCCCAAGACGGCCCTGATATATACACCAGCATATCAAATGAATCCCACTAAGCTTTTTGAGCTAAGATAATAGTTAGAGAACTTTTAGTAGAAGTTCTTTGTGAGATCCAGTGTTTTCCCTCGGGAATCCCCAGTATTGTTCATCAATTAGGAAAATGGGAGCTTGAAGTTATGTGTGAATTACACGTTCTTAGACTTAGTGACCATGAAGAATAAGTATCCCCTATCAAGGGTCGATGACCTATTCGATTATTTGAGAAGGGTGAGATGGTTCTCAAAGATTGAACTCAGATTAGTTTATCACCATATGTGAGTATGGGGTGAGGATATACCCAATATGGCATTAAGATGTCACTATAGTCACAATGAGTACTTGGTGATTCTCTTTGGAATGATAAACACCCCAGCAATTTTCATGGGACTCATGAACAATATCATTCATCCTTTCTTAGACCAATTTTTAGTGTTCTTCATCAAAGATATCCTAGTATACACAGTGTCCGATTAGGATAATTCAAGACACTTGAGGATGTTCCTATACACACTCTAAGAGCACTAGATTTATGGGAATCTATTGAAGTGTCAGTTTTGGGTTTGAGAGGTCCACTTCTTGGGACACTTCATCTTAGAGGAAGGAGTGGTAGTGGACTTAGAGAAGTTTGAGGCAACTCTATCTTAGGATCCACCCAATAGTGTTACCAAGTGGTGGAGTTTCCCTTGGTTGGTACGGAACTATCAAAGGTTTTTATCCAATTTCTCCATAGTGGTAGCACCCTTGACAACTTTGACCCAAAAGGGGTATCCTTTAATGTGTATGGAAAGCTTTCAACAATTTTTTTAGGAGTTTAGGAAGAGGGTGATGAGTTCCCCCATCTTGATATTTCCATAGGATTATATCAAGTTCATAGTGTTCTGTGAAGCCTCAGGTGCCAGACTTGGTTATGTCTAAATGTAGAGGCAGTTAGTGATTTCCTATGAGTCTAAGCGGTTGAGAGCGTATGAGTAGAACTACAAAACCCATGATCTTGAGATAGAAGCAGTATTCTAGACCTAAATAAGTTGATACACTACTAGATGGGATATTTGTTTATCATCTACTATTACCAAAATATTATCAAGTATATCTTCTCTTATAAGGATCTTAAATTGAGATAGAGGTGGTAGCTAGATTTCATCTAGGACTATGACTTTGATATTGTTTATAATCATGGGAAGGGGAAAATAGTGGTATAAACCCTTAGTAGAAGATATTTTTCTCAGTTATTGGTTAGAATTATAGAGAATTTATCCTTGTTGAAGTTGTAATTAGTAAAAAAGGATGGTGTTTCTTGTTTTCAGTCATTGTTTATTACCACATCAATTTTACAGTGTGTTAGGGAATCTCAACATTGAGATACTGACTATGAGAACTTATGTATTCATATATTCATTGGATGTTATCCTAATCAATTTTCTAAATGTGTGGATCAGGTTATCAATTTCATAGTATAGATTATGGTATCATTGATGTTATGGGAGGAAGTGATGACATATTTTCATTCAACCTATTTGGTGATACATCCAGGTCTGGAAAAGTTGTACCAAGACCACTGACATTAATTTCGATGGTAAGTTATGAATATTTGTTTTCTAGAGTTTGTATATTAGTACCTCACTTGTTACTAAGTTAAGTATGAGCACTAAATTCCAATGGGTTTAGCTCAAACCCTTGAGGTTCTAGAGTATAAGTGGGATGATATATCCTCGGACATTGTGTTAGGGTTACCACATATGTATAGAGGACATGATGTCATCTGGGTGATCATAGGCCAACTAACCAAGTCGACCCACTTCCTATCCATTAGAGAGTAGAGATCAGTAGAGATCTTGAGAAACTTTTACATGTAAGAGATAGTTTGGATCCATAGAGTTCCCTCGATGATTGTTTCATACTAGGATTCTCACTTCACATCATTATTATAAAGAGGATCTTAAGAGACCTTTGGGAATCGGTTTCAGTTGAGCATGGTGTTTCATACCCTGACAAATCGCCAGATTGAGTGGACCATTCAGGTCTTGGAGTACATTCTATGGGCTTGCATGTTGGGTTTTGTACAAAGTTGGGAGGATCGCCTAACATTGGGGGAGTTTGTGCCCAGCAATATCTACCATTCCACCATCGGTATTGCACCATTCGAGCTCTTTTATAGGATACCATGTAGGTCACCACATTATTAGAATGATTCGGTTGAATAATCACTCATGGGACAAAATTTTTTGTGAGCTATAACAGAGAATGTGTAGGTCATACAAGATCATATTAAGACTGGCCAGATCCATCATAAGTCCTATGTAAACCGACAATGGAGGCCTATGGAGTTTGAGTAAAGAGACAATGTGTTATAGAGGGTCTCTCCCTGATGTGGATTATGAAAATTTCTAGGGTGGAAATTTACCACAGAGATTCATTGTCCCTTTCTAGATAATTTTTAGAGTTTGTGAGGGGGAATATCACTTAGATCTACCTCCATAGTTAGACCGAGTACACGACATCTTCCATGTGTCACAATTGAGGAGGTATGTGCATGACTCATCACATGTTATCAACTAGGGTGATCTGTACATCAATAAGGTAGATACCATTGTTGAGTACCTAGTGGAAATCAAGGATTTCTATGATAGGGTCCTTCGAGGGTGATCGATTCCCCTAGTGTGTGTTTGGTGGAAGCATGGGGAATCTTCATGAGAGTCACTCGAAGCAGGAGACCTAGATATGAGCCTAGTATCCCCATCTTTTTTAGTAGGTTTTTTTCTCTTTTTAGGATAAAAATCCCTAAGGTGGGTATAATTTAACAACTTTAATTTTCTCAAGTGTTTCTTTATAATATTATATGGATTTGTTTAAAGTAAATCGCTAAGACAGCCTGAGAATATGTGGCCTAGAGTTCCCGGAATTAATATTTGAAAAGTATTAAAAATAATAATAGATTGAATGCATATTTTTTCTGAAAAAACATTGTAATAAATGTTAAATGGGGTAGAATATCATAAATTAGAGTCCTCCATTGAGTTTATAGTGTGATTTTTACCTTAGGTATAACATAATCTATGTTGGCATCAGGCGTTGGGCTTGAGCACCTTCATGGGAGAATAATTAAATAAATTTAATTATATTTATTTAATTATTAAATTAAAAGACTAAACTAATGATATCCTATATATACTCTATTATGGACAATTTACAGGGTTTTCAACATAACCCTACAAACTAAGAGGAGTCATTCTAGAGAATTGTTGGAGAGGATCATGGCGAACGATATCGAATCGGTTTGAGATTAGGGGTCATTGCACCATCAGAGTTCATGGGTATCGCTAATGATAGAAACACAGGACCATTCTTAATCATTAATTGATCCAAACTCTAGTTAGGATGTTTGATTTTTTTTCATTTAATCACATTCTTTATCCTAATCTAATGCATGTCAATTCCATGAACAATAATTGATCAGCGCATCAATGGTTGATTTTATTTATGATTTATTTTATTTGTTTATTTGTTTATCCCTATTCTTTCATCTAATTATTCAGAAATGTATCAAGGATGAAAACAAACAAAGGTCAAGGTTTGTTCCTCATGTTTATTATTTTTGGATTTCACCACTCTTTCTTCTCATGTTTATTATAGGTATTTTCTTTGGTCAATAGTTTGATGAATACCTAATATTTGATCATTGTGATACCATTATATAGTGAAATGAATCAATATCATGGGTTAATTTCATGATCGAGGATGATATTAAGGTGAAATGATGGTGGAGGATGATCCTATGTAGAACAGATGGATTAAAATATTTCATTCTTCCTAGTTTTAATATATGATAGTGATGGATGGATCGATGGTGATGTTTTCCAAGAAGATATGAACCTAGATCCTGGTGATTTCCAGTGGTAGGGTATTAACAAATATATATATACTTGATTTATGATAGTAATTTTGGTGGTGGAGATGTAGAAGATGATGAAAAGGAGAACTAGTAAGATCTGGAAAATCTTGGGTTACACAATGTCTAATCTGGAATTACACACTGCATGGGACCCCCAATGTGGTGATAGGGTTTCCACAGTGAGAAAAAATAACACACCATGTGACCACCTATCACACATAATGACACCCATTTTGATGTCTTGACAAGTATCTCAGTAGATGCATGGGAATAGGTAGGCTAGGGTACATGGACATGACTGGAGTACACATATAGAACCGTGTACTCAAACACAGCTGAACAACACAGACATGGTTTTGAAATACCTTTACATTCCATTTATACTAACATATATGCCATTTATATTGAGGTTTACATGTTGCGTGAGGTAGCATCACAAAGGCATACCATGTGATGGATGGACACCTCATGTACCCCCAGTACACACCATGTACCCCCTTTGAGGGTGTTTTGAGACCATTGTTTCTTCAGTTTTGACCAATATGGTTTTATTTTTTTACCTTGGTCTATACCCTCAAGGGTTAAGTGTGGAATTATGTCCAAATCATTGGATTGTGATCCCCTATAGAGGATGAGACTCAGAAAGATTTTGTGGTGTCCCTATGTGATACAAGAGTGTAATTCTCTATCATTTCTTCTTATACCCTATGTGGGGTTTATGGAATCGGCATAACCTCCAAGTTTGGGGTGTTTATTCTCTATATAGAAGTCCATTTTAGTAGGGTTCATGATATCATTAGTATACAAATCCTTACATATCAGGTTGATCCCAATTAGGTTTGTGGTGTCCCCTAGTGGTCCTCAGTGTGATCCCATATCTGGGTATCAGGGTCTTTAGAGACCATGGATTTTATTGGGTGGGTCTAAATGATCATGACCTATTGTATGAGTGTATTTAGTAATATCATGGATCGTAGATGTAACGGCCCGAAATTTTGAATAAATCTTGTTTCCTAATTTCATATGTTATTTTATTTTATTTTTATACTCAACAAAAATGTTTTATCTGATAAACATGATTATAATTAAAATGAGACCATTGGGTTTTGACTGTTATATGACCATCGGTCAATATGACCACTATGAACAAAATGTTTTGATTATTTTCTCTAAATACAAGTAATCTTGGTTAATTAATATAGAAAGAAGATTCGATGGCCTCACCCAGTAGTCTTGGACCGATCAAAGCCCATCTAACAGAACTTGGGAAGGAGGTAGCACCACTGGGCTTTGCTCTGGACCAAACCAAAGATGAACTTCATTGTGTGAAGCTAGAACGGGATCGCCTTCGCGAGAAGTTCAAACTGATAGAAATTACTACTTGTGTGATGTTGGCCGAGCCTCCCTTGGATTCTCTCACCTTAGCACACCTTACACTTAGGTCCTATGCTGGTGTGATAAGGGGCTATGTAAGGAGACCATAACTTCCTTGTGTAATCCTTTGTTTTAAATAAAAATTGGGACTTCTTCTTATGATGAAGTTTATGATTTTTCAAATGACCGGATAAATATAGTATGCATATTTTTGATGAATTTTAGAAAAAGTATATTTTAAAAATGTTTTTGTAAACTTTAAATAATTAAAAATGTGTAATCATTTGCAAAAAATGGTCTTCTACAATTATATTCAGTACGAAATTTAGAGTCTAATAAGATCAACTTAATTTTTGATGAATAGTAAACTATGAATAGTGATTTTATGATTAGGATTAGTAATGTGTCCAAATGGATTAGTAATCACACTTAAGGGAAGTATTAATATAATCTAGACACCTTGATTAAGTAATGTGATTCAATAAAATGGTTAAAAAACCGTTTCATAAATTATAATTCAAGTATTAATTTTTTCAGGTGAATAGTGTTTTTTAATTAAAAAATAAAATTTAAAATATTTAGAAAATTATTTTTATAAAATGGATTTCATTTTTGAACTCAGAGCATCGATATTATGTTATGGTAATTTTTGGGGATTTTTCTAAAAAAATGAATTTTCGGTGAATAGTGTATTTATTTAAAAATAAAATTAAAGATATTTAGAAAATTATTTTTATAAAATGGAGTTCATTTTTTAAATCAGAGCCTTGATATTTGGTAAAGGTGAAATTTTGGGATCATTCTGAGAAAGTTGAATTTTCAGTGAATAGTAAAAATACAGTTTTAGGGTTTCGGTATGTTTAATGACATCATAACTGTGTCATGATGATGTCATGAGATATTTTAAGGGTTGGCGGGCCAAGGGTGATGAATTATTGTTTTGGGGGTCCCATGTGGCCTAACTCCATGGTAAATTCCAAGGGAGAGCACATGGTTTTGAGAAAAACACTTTTGAGGTGTCTCTTGGCCATTAATGCCTTGTCCCCTCACTTTCTCTATAAATACCCACCCTTTCATCCTTTATTTTTCACTCCCAACTCTCCCCCAACGAATTTATGGTCTCCTTACCTCCCAAGGAGTCCTCCCAAGGTGCCCCCAAGCTCCCAAGGTCCAATCCTTTGAGTTTTAAGAGTTACGTTTTAAGGTAAGGGATCTGATCTCTCTCTTTCTTTTCAAGAAATCTCTTTTATGTAATTTCTTTTATGCTCCATGTTCTTATGTTAAAGGGTGTTCTTTTATAATCCTTTTACTGCCATTTTCATCTTAACATAATGATAGATCCCCTCTTACTCTCATTATTTCGTTTTATGAAGTTTTAAGTGGCGCCGTTAGGCTGCCGAAATTTTTTGTAACGGATTCTTTCTCCCTTCTCATTTTTCAAGATCTATTATCATGTAAAGAATTTCAAGTTCCTTTTTTATGTTGGGGTATGATCTCCAAATTTATCATACTGATATTTTATGATCATATGATGAGATACCCCACTTGATCTCTTCAATTCAGTTTTTTTGAAGTTTTAAGTGGCGTCGTTAGGCTGCCGAATTTTTAAGTGGTTCTTCACCCTCCTCGTTTTGAAGTTCTACTTTCATATCAATTCTTCCAAGATCCTTGTTGTTCTGTTGGGGTATGATCTCTATATCTATCATACTGGACTCTTATGTTCATATCATGAGAGACCCTATTTGATCTCATCATTTTGTTTTATGAAAGTTTAAGCGACGCCGTTAGGCTGCCGAATTTTTAAGGGATTCTTTCACCCTTCCCATTTTTTCAAGTTCAATTTTCATGTCAATTCTTCCAAGTTCCTTTTTGTTATGTTGGGGAATGATATCTAAATCTATCATACTGGAATATTATGTTCATATGATGAGATACCCTATTTGATCTCATCATTTAGTTTTATGAAAGTTTAAGTGACGCTGTTAGGCTGCCGAATATTTAAGGGATTCTTTCACCCTTCTCATTTTTTCAAGTTCGATTTTCATGTCAATTCTTCCAAGTTCCTTTTTTTTTATGTTGGGGTATGATCTCTATATCTATCATACTGGACTCTTATTTTCATATGATGAGGGACCCTATTTGATCTTTTCAAATCTTTTTTTTATCAAAGTTTAAGTGACGCCGTTAGGCTGCCGAATTTTCCTATGAGAAATCTTATTTTTGTCTCACTTCCATGTTTTTCATTTCATATGGTATATCTTTAAAATTTCATTACCATGTTCTTAAATCCATTATATTCTGTCCCCCTACTTTTTTATGGATCATTTATGAGTGGGTGACCCACGTTCTCTCTCTTTTCAATGTTTTCTAATACCTTGTAACATAGCCGTTATGCTGCAGAATTTTCGTCTCAAAATGCCTCTCTCTTTTCTCAAAATTATTTTTATTTTATAAAGTGAATACTCAAAGCTCTTATTTATACAAGGGTATTCACATATATATAAAAATTTTCTATTTTAAATTCTGGGATTTAGATACATGAAACCCGCTTCCCCTTTCCGTGGGTTTAAAGTGACATTAAGATCATGTCTTCAAAGCAGTTTTTAAAACATTATTATTATGAAATGAAACCCATTTATTTTATGCTATATGGGTTATTTATAAAATGTTTGATGATGATATATGTGGCTCACATGATAATAAAGGAAAATTTAAGGGTGCCTTGATAGCGCTCCAATGCATTGGGTAAAGACTTAATCTCTAGAGATGACCATTTTTAACGACGCCTTGGTGAATAACCTTGGTAATTTTTAAAGACGCCTTGGGGATGGACCTTGGGGAAACGAAACGATTGTCAATATTAATTGTTGTAGCCACATCTTCAAGTTATGAAAAATGTTATTTTTATTATGATATGCTTCATGGTTTCATTTTCATGCCTTAAAGTTCTTTTCATGTCCTTATTGAAGTATCTCAAGTTCACATGTAAAATGTTTCTCTTGTTTCCCTTACTGGGCCTTCTGCTCACCCTTTCTTTTGATGTATGTCCCCAGGTTATGAGATGCAGTAATGAACCTAGGATGAACTTAAGGAGAAGCCTTTCAAGTGTTTAAGAAGAATGTTTTATGTATGTTTTCATGTTTTAAGTTCCTGGTTTCCAAGACGCTAAACCTTAAAGATCCTCGGTTTTGTAAAATGTAATGAAAGTTTATGTGATAAAAAGGCGGGATGCTATAGTTGGTATCAAAGGATGGTTTAGTTATTTGTGGAAATTAGGATATGAAAACTCTAGGAAGAACCCTATAGAAAATTTTAAATATAGGAAATCTTCCTAGTATTTTGGTGAGTATTGAGTAAGGGGTTTCCAAGCAAATACATCCCTGTATGGATACGAGCAGGTAGAGGTGGCTCTGGCACAGATGTACATAGGGGTAAAACCCAAAAACACCGCTTTGAGCTAGACTCAAACGGGAACTGGTACATGACAACGGGCCTTGCTGCACTCTTGGTTACGACACTCTCGGGGGATATGCTTTGGTAAATTCATAAGCTTAGTATGAACCATTGTTAAAGGAACAAAGATAAAATAAAATAAAGGTTCACATAAGAATATATGATCATGGATAACCTAGATGGGAACCTAGGGGATCACAAGTTAGGGTATACTTTTCTTCTACAAGTTATCCTTATATGATTTAAGTTTCTTTTAATAATTATTGTCTAAGTATTTATGCCCCTAATTATAGCTTCTTTTCTAAGTTAATGGCGGGAAATGGAAGAACATGTCCCAACAACCAATGTGATAGTAAATGCTACGATTGCCATATTAATACGACAGAGATGATTAGGGGATTAAAAGATTATTATTATTTTGGAAGACGTTCACTATTTTGAGGACCCTATATGATCAAGGTAAATAGATTACTACGGTATTTTCATTGAGGAGTAAGGTTGACTTATATTTTGAAGAATCAATTAATTTAAGGTGGACTTATAATAATTTAGCTTACTTACAGGAATGATTAACCTATCTTGGGTAAAATATGTTTAGGTTAGCTACTTTTGTTATAAGATGTTAGGAGTGGTTGATGTTGTTTTGAGATGAACAATGAAGTTTATTTTGGAAGACTATGTTATCAAATCTTTCTTATATTTGGGTTTCAATATTAGTTTGGTTTATTTTGAGGAATCTTAAGGACCATTATTTACGGAATGGTATATGATGAACTTTGGGTAGTACCATGGATATTTGAAGATTTAAAAGTAGTTTCCATTCTTATGGGATTCTTTTTGAAGATTTGTTTTACCTTACCCTTTCTAATTTTGGGATAATGTTTAAAGATAGAAGAAATAGATCGTTGATCTTTTGTGGATTATGTGATTCTCTAGAAGATGATTCTTGTGTTTTGATGAGACCAAGTAGTTTTGAATGCTCATCGTTTGGAGAAAAGATTAGTTTTGGTAGAAAAGTATTAAAGTATGAAACTCTACATAAAGGTAGATATATTTCTTTATGTTTTTGTTCTATGTTGTAAATGAATTCCTCAATGTTATTAAAAGGAACGTAAAACAAAAACGTTGTCGGTTTATGTTTCCTACTAGGTAATCAAATACCGATTACACACATCATAATTTTGGGATTTTCTGGTGGTTAACTTCCTCCTAATCATGTTTTCTATCACTCTCCTTTAGAACGTGACCCTTTGTTTTCTCCTCCATATCCATGTTTCCTACATGGAATCCTAGTATGAGTAAACTCGGGTGGCCTTTGTACTTCCTCTTATTTCTTTTAAAGTAATGGTGTTACTGACTCTTTTTCTGATCTGGGACTTTCAATGAAATTTCAAAACCCAATTTTAAAAATTGCGAGGACGCAATTTCTTAAAGAGGGAAGATTGTAATGGCCCGAAATTTTGAATAAATCTTGTTTCCTAATTTCATGTGTTATTTTATTTTATTTTTATACTCAACAAAAATGTTTTATTTGATAAACATGATTATAATTAAAATGAGACCATTGGGTTTTGACTGTTATATGACCATCGTTCAATATGACCGCTATGAACAAAATGTTTTGATGATTGTCTCTAAATACAAGTAATCTTGGTTAATTAATATAGAAAGAAGATTCGATGGCCTCACCCAGTAGTCTTGGACCGATCAAAGCCCATCTAAAAGAACTTGGGAAGGAGGTAGCACCACTGGGCTTTGCTCTGGACCAAACCCAAGCTTAACTTCATCGTGTAAAGCTATAATGAGATCGCCTTCGCGAGAAGTTCAAACTGATCAAAATTACTACTTGTGCGATGTTGGCCGATCCTCCCTCGGATTCTCTCACCTTAGCACACCTTACACTTATGTCCTATGCTGGTGTGATAAGAGGCTATGTAAGGAGACCGTAACTTCCTTGTGTAATCCTTTGTTTTAAATAAAAATTGGGACTTCTTCTTATGATGAAGTTTATAAATTTTCAAATGACCGGATAAATATAGTATGCATATTTTTGATGAATTTTAGAAAAAGTATATTTTAAAAATGTTTCTGTAAAATTTAAATAATTAAAAATGTGTAATGATTTGCAAAAAATGGTATTCTACAATTATGTTCAGTACGAAATTTAGAGTCTAATAAGATCAACTTGATTTTTGATGAATAGTAAATTATGAATAGTGATTTTATGATTAGGATTATTAATGTGTCCAAATGGATTAGTAATCACACTTAAAGAAAGTATTAATATAATATAGAAACCTTGATTAAGTAATGTGATTCAATAAAATGGTTAAATAACAGTTTCATAAATTATTATTCAAGTATTAATTTTTTCAGGTGAATAGTGTTTTTTAATTAAAAAATTAAATTAAAAATATTTAGAAAATTATTTTTATAAAATGGATTTCATTTTTGAACTCAGAGCATCGATATTATGTTATGGTAATTTTTGGGGATTTTTCTAAAAAAATGAATTTTTGGTGAATAGTGTATTTATTTAAAAATAAAATTAAAGATATTTAGAAAATTATTTTTATAAAATGGAGTTCATTTTTGAAATCAGAGCCTTGATATTTGGTAAAGGTGAAATTTTGGGATCTTTCTGAGAAAGTTGAATTTTCGGTGAATAGTAAAAATACAGTTTTAGGGTTTCGGTATGTTTAATGACATCATAACTGTGTCATGATGATGTCATTAGATATTTTAAGGGTTGTCCGTCCAAGGGTGATGAATTGTTGTTTTGGGGGCCCCATGTGGCCTAACTCCATGGTAAATTCCAAGGGAGAGCACATGGTTTTGAGAAAAACACTTTTGAGGTGTCCCTTGGCCATTAATGCCTTGTCCCCTCACTTTCCCTATAAATACCCACCCTTTCCTCCCTTATTTTTCACTCCCAACTCTCCCCTAACGAAGTTCCAGTCTCCTTACCTCCCAAGGAGTCCTCCCAAGGTGCCCCCAAGCTCTCAAGGTCCAAACCTTTGAGTTTTAAGAGCTACGTTTTAAGGTAAGGGATCCGATCTCTCTCTTTCTTTTCAAGAAATCTCTTTTATGTAATTTCTTTTATGCTCCATGTTCTTATGTTAAAGGGTGTTCTTTTATACTCCTCTTACTTCCCTTTTCATGTTCACATAATGAGATATCCCCTATTACTCTCATTATTTCGTTTTATGAAGTTTTAAGTGGCGTCGTTAGGCTGCCGAAATTTTTTGTAACGGATTCTTTCTCCCTTCTCATTTTTCAAGATCTATTATCATGTAAAGTATTTCAAGTTCCTTTTTTATGTTGGAGTATGATCTCTAAATTTATCATACTGATCTTTTATTATCATATGATGATATACCCCACTTTATCTCTTCAATTCAGTTTTTTTGAAGTTTTAAGTGGCGCCGTTAGGCTGCTGAATTTTTAAGTGGTTCTTCACCCTCCTCGTTTTGAAGTTCTACTTTCATGTCAATTCTTCCAAGCTCCTTTTTGTTATGTTGGGGTATGATCTCTATATCTATCATACTGGAATCTTATTTTCATATGATGAGAGACCCTATTTTATCTCATCATTTTGTTTTATGAAAGTTTAAGTGACGCCGTTAGGCTGCCGAATTTTTAAGAGATTCTTTCACCCTTCTCATTTTTTCAAGTTCGATTTTCATGTAAATTCTTCCAAATTATTTTTTGTTATGTTGAGGTATGATCTATATATCTATCATACTGGACTCTTATGTTCATATGATTAGATACCCTATTTGATCTCATCATTTTGTTTTATGAAAGTTTAAGTGACGCCGTTAGGCTGCCGAATTTTTAAGGGATTCTTTCACCCTTCTCATTTTTTCAAGTTTGATTTTCATGTCAATTCTTCCAAGTTCCTTTTTGTTATGTTGGGGTATTATCTCTATATCTATCATACTGTACTCTTATGTTCATATAATGAGAGACCCTATTTGATCTTGTCAAATCTTTTTTTATCAAAGTTTAAGTGACGTCGTTAGGCTGCCGAATTTTCCTATGAGAAATCTTATTTTTGTCTCACTTCCATGTTTTTCATTTCATATGATATATCTTTCAAATTTCATTACCAAGTTCTTAAATCCATTATATTCTGTCCCCCTACTTTTTTATGGATCATTTATTAGTGGTTTACCCACGTTCTATCTCTTTTCAATGTTTTCTAAAACCTTGTAACATAGTCGTTATGCTGCAGAATTTTCGTCTCAAAATTCATCTCTCTTTTCTCA
The DNA here is from genome assembly GCA_963277665.1 of Viscum album. Lineage (NCBI taxonomy): Eukaryota > Viridiplantae > Streptophyta > Magnoliopsida > Santalales > Viscaceae > Viscum > Viscum album. The sequence continues at coordinate 339,912,421 of OY728134.1, read as the reverse complement.
AAATTATTTTTATGTTATAAAGTGAATACTAAAAGATCTTATCTATACAATGGTATTAACATATATATAAAAATTTTCTATTTTAAATTCTGGGATTTACATACATGAAACTCTCTTCCCCTTTCCGTGGGTTTAAAGTGACATTAAGATCATGTCTTTAAAGCAGTTTTTAAAACGTTATGATTATGAAATGAAACCCATTTATTTTATGCTATATGGGTTATTTATAAAATGTTTTATGATGATATATGTGGATCACATGATAATAAAGGCAAATTTAAGGGTGCGCCCTGATAGTGCTACAATGCATTGGGTAAAGACTTAATCTCTAGAGATGACCATTTTTAACGACGCCTTGGTGAATAACCTTGGTAATTTTTAATGACACCTTGGGGATGGACCTTGGTGAAACGAAACAATTGTCAATATTAATTGTTGTAGCCACATCTTCAAGTTATGAAAATGTTATTTTTATTATGATATGCTTCATGGTTTCATTTTCATGCCTTAAAGTTCTTTTCAAGTCCTTATTGAAGTATCTCAAGTTCACATGTAAAATGTTTCTCTTGTTTCCCTTACTGGGCCTTCTGCTCACCCTTTCTTTTGATATATGTCCCCAGGTTATGAGATGCAGTAATGAACCTAGGATGAACTTAAGGAGAAGCCTTTAAAGTGTTTAGGAAGAATGTTTTATGTATGTTTTCATGTTTTAAGTTCCTGGTTTCCAAGACACTAAACCTTAAAGATCCTCAGTTTTGTAAAATGTAATGGAAGTTTATGTGATAAAAAGGCGGGATGCTATAGTTGGTATCAAAGGATGGTTTAGTTATTTGTGGAAATTAGGATATTAAAACTCTAGGAAGAACCCTATAGAAAATTTTAAATATAGAAAATCTTCCTGGTATTTTGGTGAGTATTGAGTAAGGGGTTTTCAAGCAAATACATCCCTGTCAGGATACGAGCAGGTAGAGGTGGCTCTGGCACAGATGTACATAGAGGTAAAACCCAAAAAGACTGCTTTGATCTAGACTCGAATAGAAACTGGTACATGACAACGGGCCTTGCTGCACTTTTGGTTACGACACTCTCGGGGGATATGCTTTGATAAATTCATAAGCTTAGTATGAACCATTGTTAATGGAACAAAGATAAAATAAAATAAAGTTTCACATAAGAATATATGATCATGGATAACCTAGATGGGAACCTAGGGTCTTTAGAGACCATGGATTTTATTGGGTGGGTCTAAATGATCATGACCTATTGTATGAGTGTATTTAGTAATATCATGGATCGTAGATGTAACGGCCCGAAATTTTGAAAAAATCTTGTTTCCTAATTTCATGTGTTATTTTATTTTATTTTTATACTCAACAAAAATGTTTTATTTGATAAACATGATTATAATTAAAATGAGACCATTGGGTTTTGACTGTTATATGACCATCGGTCAATATGACCACTATGAACAAAATTTTTTGATTATTGTCTCTAAATACAAGTAATCTTGGTTAATTAATATAGAAAGAAGATTCGATGACCTCACCCAGTTGTCTTGGACCGATAAAATACCATCTAACAGAACTTGGGAAGGAGGTAGCACCACTGGGCTTTGCTCTAGACCAAACCCAAGATGAACTTCATCGTGTGAAGCTAGAACGAGATCGTCTTCGCGAGAAGTTCAAACTGATAGAAATTACTACTCGTGCGATGTTAGCCGAGCCTCCCTCGGATTCTCTCACCTTAGCACACCTTACACTTAGGTCCTATGCTGGTGTGATAAGGGGCTATGTAAGGAGACCGTAACTTCCGTGTGTAATCCTTTGTTTTAAATAAAAATTGGGACTTCTTCTTATGATGAAGTTTATGAGTTTTCAAATGACCGGATAAATATAGTATGCATATTTTTGATGAATTTTAGAAATATTTTATTTTAAAAATGTTTTTGTAAACATTAAATAATTAAAAATGTGTAATGATTTGCAAAAAATGGTCTTCTATAATTATGTTCAGTACGAAATTTAGAGTCTAATAAGATTAACTTGATTTTTGATGAATAGTAAATTATGAATAGTGATTTTATGATTAGGATTAGTAATGTGTCTAAATGGATTAGTAATCACACTTAAAGAAAGTATTAATATAATCTAGACACCTTGATTAAGTAATGTGATTCAATAAAATGGTTAAATAACGGTTTCATAAATTATTATTCAAGTATTAATTTTTTCGGGTGAATAGTGTTTTTTAATTAAAAAATTGAATTAAAATTATTTAGAAAATTATTTTTATAAAATGGATTTCATTTTTGAACTCAGAGCATCAATATTATGTTATGGTAATTTTTGGGGATTTTTCTAAAAAAAATGAATTTTCGGTGAATAGTGTATTTATTTAAAAATAAAATTAAAGATATTTAGAAAATTATTTTTATAAAATGGAGTTCATTTTTGAAATCAGAGCCTTGATATTTGGTAAAGTTGAAATTTTGGGATCTTTCAGAAAAAGTAGAATTTTCAGTGAATAGTAAAAATACAGTTTTAGGGTTTCGGTATGTTTAATGACATCATAACTGTGTCATGATGATGTCATGAGATATTTTAAGGGTTGGCCGGACAAGGGTGATGAATTATTGTTTTGGGGGCCCCATGTGGCCTAACTCCATGGTAAATTCCAAGGGAGAGCACATGGTTTTGAGAAAAACACTTTTGAGGTGTCCCTTGGCCATTAATGCCTTGTTCCCTCACTTTCCCTATAAATACCCACCCTTTCCTCCTTTATTTTTCACTCCCAACTCTCCCCCAACGAAGTTATGATCTCCTCTACTCCCAAGGAGTCCTCCCAAGGTGCCCCCAAGCTCTCAAGGTCCAAACCTTTGAGTTTTAAGAGTTACGTTTTAAGGTGAGGGATCCGATCTCTCTATTTCTTTTCAGGAAATCTCTTTTATGTAATTTCTTTTATGCTCCATGTTCTTATGTTAAAGGGTGTTATTTTATACTACTCTTACTTCCCTTTTCATGTTCACATAATTAGAGATCCCCTCTTACTCTCATTATTTCTTTTTATGAAGTTTTAAGTGGCGCCGTTAGGCTGCTGAAATTTTTTGAAACGGATTCTTTCTCCCTTCACATTTTTCAAGATCTATTATCATGTAAAGTATTTCAAGTTCCTTTATTATGTTGAGGTATCATCTCTAAATTTATCATACTGATCGTTTATTATCATATGATGAGATACCCCACTTGATCTCTTCAATTCAGTTTTTGTTATGTTTTAAGTGGCGTCGTTAGGCTGCCGAATTTTTAAGTGGTTCTTCACCCTCCTCGTTTTGAAGTTCTACTTTCATGTCAATTCTTCCAAGCTCCTTTTTGTTATGTTGGGGTATGATCTCTATATCTATCATACTGGACTCTTATTTTCATATGATGAGATACCCTATTTTATCTCATCATTTCGTTTTATGAAAGTTTAAGTGACGTCGTTAGGCTGCCGAATTTTTAAGGGATTCTTTCACCCTTCTCATTTTTTCAAGTTCGATTTTCATGTTAATTCTTCCAAGTTCCTTTTTGTTATGTTGGGGTATGATCTCTATATCTATCATACTGGACTCTTATGTTCATATGATGAGAGACCCTATTTTATCTCATCATTTCATTTTATGAAAGTTTAAGTGACGCTGTTAGGCTGCCGAATTTTTAAGGGATTCTTTCACCCTTCTCATTTTTTCAAGTTCGATTTTCATGTAAATTCTTCCAAGTTACTTTTTGTTATGTTGGGGTATGATCTCTATATCTATCATACTGGACTCTTATGTTCATATGATTAGAGACCCTATTTTATCTTGTCAAATCTTTTTTTATCAAAGTTTAAGTGACGTCGTTAGGCTGCCGAATTTTCCTATGAGAAATCTTATTTTTGTCTCACTTCCATGTTTTTCATTTCATATGGTATATCTTTTAAATTTCATTACCATGTTCTTAAATCCATTATATTCTGTCCCCCTACTTCTTTATGGATCATTTATGAGTGGGTGACCCACGTTCTCTCTCTTTTCAATGTTTTCTAAAACCTTGTAACATAGTCGTTATGCTGCAGAATGTTCGTCTCAAAATGCCTCTCTCTTTTCTCAAAATTATTTTTATGTTATAAAGTGAATACTCAAATCTCTTATTTCCACAAGGGTATTCACATATATATCAAAATTTTCTATTTTAAATTCTGGTATTTACATACATGAAACCCGCTTCCCCTTTCCGTGGGTTTAAAGTGACATTAAGATCATGTCTTTAAAGCAGTTTTTAAAACGTTATGATTATGAAATGAAACCCATTTATTTTATGCTATAAGGGTTATTTATAAAAATTTTGATGATGATATATGTGGATCACATGATAATAAAGTCAAATTTAAGGGTGCGCCCTGATAGCGCTCCAATGCATTGGGTAAAGACTTAATCTCTAGAGATGACCATTTTTAATGACGCCTTGGTGAATAACCTTGGTAATTTTTAACGACACCTTGGGGATGGACCTTGGTGAAACGAAACGATTGTCAATATTAATTGTTGTAGCCACATATTCAAGTTATGAAAAATGTTATTTTTATTATGATATTCTTCATGGTCTCATTTTCATGCCTTAAAGTTCTTTTCATGTACTTATTGAAGTATCTCAAGTTCACATGTAAAATGTTTCTCTTGTTTCCCTTATTGGGCCTTCTGCTCACCCTTTCTTTTGATGTATGTCCCCAGGTTATGAGATGCAGTAATGAACCTAGGATGAACATAAGGAGAAGCCTTTAAAGTGTTTAAGAAGAATTTTTTATGTATGTTTTCATGTTTTAAGTTCCTGGTTTCCAAGACACTAAACCTTAAATATCCTCGGTTTTGTAAAATGTAATGAAAGTTTATGTGATAAAAAGGCGGGATGCTATAGTAGAGTTGGTTATCCTAGAATGATCATTTCTTTGAGCAGAATCTTGTGGCTATCAGTTTGGTTGTGAGGGCCTAGAGGCATGGTGTCCTTCCTGAGTATATCTGTGTTTTTTTATCCATTGAATCTATATATTTATTATTATCTGAACACTATTTATGATTTGTTTTTATTTATTTTGAGATGTCCTATTGGGTATTGTTATAATCTCACCTACATGGTCTATTCTTGTACATGTCATATGCAGGCATCAGCCCATTTGATAGTGTCCTAAGAGGATAGGGAGATGGTAGAGCATAGCTTGAGCTAGAAATATCAAGGTGTTTTTGGTTTGTTTCATTTGATATTATTCCTCACCTTCTGAGTAGGTTGGACTTTCTGTGTTTTTCTTGGTCTTGTATTTGGACCCTTTATCGCTTTCAGTACTTTGCGGTCATACTCTAATTATGGGATCTTAGATATATGCATGTGTTGGCCCCAATTATTTTAAATTTAATCATTTTATGGGAATGGATATATTTTATTATATATATATAAATTAGGATATTTTCTCTCATGTGTGTGATATTCCTACTCGGTGTCGATTGCTATCCACTGTCCTATTAGAGGCGGGCTTTGGGTAGTCGCGGTTCAGGCCCCTTCAAGTCGGTTTGTAACATGTATGTTATTTATATTCTTAAATAATAAACTTATTTTAATTATTTAGCTTCTTAAAAACATTTTTCAGGTTTATTATTCCTTTTATTTGATTTATTAGCATGTTATATTCAATTACATAACCATTTAAGTTCATGTCGTATGTTTTGATGATATTCGGCTCATATATCCAAAATGAATTTGGCAGGTTGAATATGTTCAATGAGGTAATTTTTTAATTATATCTAAAATAATAATAATAATAATAATATAATATAACATGAATAATTTTTATACATAAAAATCAATTTTGTAACCACCCATAAAAGGTATATAGGAGAAACAAATTTTATTTCTTTGTGGAGGTGGCAATCCACACGTATGCATGAACGACATTATTATTTTCCAACAGATGGAAAATTTAAGAAATTAGATGATATATTATATTTATATAATGATAATAATTTCATTAATATAATATATAAAAAATTTATCCATAATTATAAATAGTCATGAGATTTGGTGATGGAAAATGAAATACATTGGTCTGTGAGGTGGTAGTCCACCGTACACACAAATGGTCATTTCATTTCTCATTTGATAGAATATAGAGATGTATTGAAGTAGATGAATTAAAAAAATAATATATAAGTATATTATATATACTAATGTTATTATATCACAATGGTTTGATGGGTTTTGAAGGTTGTAGAATAATAAATAAAACTAAAACATTAGGCTAAAATCTATTCATCTTCTTTGGGAAACCTACTTCACTTTACACCTTATGCCCTCTAAGATTGATAATATGACCAAAATAATACCTATAGAACTTTGGGGGGGGTTAGGATGGGATTTGGTCAGATATTGGCGAAAATAGAGTGATCAAAAGGTGTTAGCAAGTGAGGAGAGGAGGTTCCCTTTAATAAGTGAGGGGAGGGGTACTCTTGGAATTACATAAAGTGTTAAATTAATAAAAATTAATTTCCATGTTCAAGTGGGTATTAATTGATAGAATTTTAAGATAATATTATTATGATTAAAAATTATCTTATAAAATAATATTTGGACAATTATAGCTATTTTTTTACCATTATCTATTCATTTTATCCCTCATTAACCCTTTTGTCGATTACTACGATATCAACCTTTTTTACTCTTTAATGGTCAATAAATTTAATATATAATCAAAATTTTCCCATAAATGAACCATGAATGATATTTTAAACCATATTAAATTTACTTGGATTAAGATATAATTTTTATGATTTTAAAATCAATTAAAAATTTTGTTTATTTTAAAATATCATTAATGTCATTTTTTAGAACTATTCATTTACTTTGAATTCAAAGTTATCAAGTTAATAATTAAATTAGAATATATAATTTTAACACATTACAAATATTATATATATATATATATATAATTCTTTAAAAACTATCAATCAACCAATCAAAATTACTTTCACAGTTTTAAAAATCATTTACATTATTTTATAAATCTGGGCATAAGCAATATGTCGTCATTGTGTAAGAATTTAATTTAATTATTTATTCATTAAAAATAAAAAATAACAATCATATAAATAATTTAATTATTCTCAAAATAACCTTAAAAATTTATTCAAAATTTACTTTTATCCCTATGTGAATATATAATAGAAATTTAAAAGTAAGAGAGATACATTTTTTATTTTTCTTTACTTATAATAATATATGTCATTTTCAATGAAAAATGATACAAATTTTCTATAAATTATAATTTTGGATGATTATGGTCGAACCCCACAATATAATAGATTAAATACAGGTCTAAGGGTTATTTTTAATCTTTATCATAAAATTTTAACCTTAATTACTTGATTTACCCTTACCAAAGTAACAAATATTTACAACAGTTATTTTTCATAATGATCAAAAATAAAAGAGTACTATTTACCAAATTTGGTCCTCCTGGTTAAAAATATGAAATCTATTTTTCATGATTCAATTTCTAGGAGTGTAATAAATTAATTTTAGATAAAAATTCAAAATGTAACGAAAAATGGGTTTTTTAGACAAATTCATTTTAATGCCCAAAAATGAACTTTTAACAAACTTAGGTATAATAATGACTCTCATTTAATAATTTTATTATTTATAATTAAAGGATAATTATTTTAATTTAATATTAAATGGTAATTCGAAATTAAATTATTTATTAAAAAAAGATAGTTTTACAAAAATCAATATTTTTCACTGTTCACTCAAAAAACAATATTTTCAAAAAAATACAAGATTACACCTTAAGATAATTTTGATATGGAGAATTAAAAAATCATATTATTTTTAATAAATTTAAATTATATAATTTATAAATTATATTTTTAAATAAAATCATATAATGTATGAAAACCCAATTTTGTTAGAAATAAAGCTTTTTCCATTTTGACTGAAAAATTGCCTAAGAATATTATAATGAATATAACTCAATAAAATTTAATTCAAGAATATTAAAAATTCATGAAATTTATTTAATATTAAAAATACCTAGGATGTCACATTATTCACCCATTTGAATATTTTTTCTTTGAAATTTTTTCTTGTTCATGATAGAAATGGTTTAAAACATTTTCAAAATAAGTTCCAAGGAGTGGAAGATAAAAAATACAAATATAAAAGTAAAACCTTTTTAATATTTAAAATTTTCTTTTTAAGAAAAAAATCTCAAAATGGATAATAAATATTTCTTTTGAAAAATAGGAAAGGGAAATATAAAGGTCATCTAGAATAACACATAACTAGGTTTCCAAGTAGAAGAACGTTATTGGGATGTGAAAATATTAACTTTAAGAAAAACATTAATGTAAAAATAATGATGGAAAGTGATATAAAAATTTGATAAAAATAAATTGAGTGATCATGGGAAATTAAATGACCATAAAACCATAAACTAAAAAGGTGTGAAAAATACCACAATTAATTAGAAATAAAGGTAACAGGATAACATTTTTATTTCAATATCATTTTCTTAATGTTGAGGAATTCGTTTACCATATAGACTAAGAACACAGGAAATATACTTTATTTTCTTCAAACATATAAATTCAATTTAATCCATTGGATGTGTATTTTAAATAATTTCTACCTTTATCACATATTTTACTCCAAATAATGAGTATAAATATTTAATTCCTCAATCATTATAATCATCATTTGATTGAGCATTAGATATATGCAAGGATAAAAATCTAGTCTTATATTCTTTACTAAAACAAAACTGGTAAGAACATAATAAGATAATACCTAAGATGAATAAACCTTAATATGATGAAATAACACATCAATCTCTAAAATTCAATAATAACACCCAAATTTAAAATTAAATTATTCCACAAATAATTAACCCTAATCCTAATTAACATCAATATATTTAACATTAAAGAATTTTTAACCTCAAAAGTTGTCTCATACATTCAAAATACATCCCAAAAAATGTAATATAATTCTCTAAAAATAATCCTTCATGTTAAACCATAAGGTATCAAAAATCGCAATATAATAAAATGTAACCCAAAATATCATTTGTCACCTTAAAATCATATCACATAAAACATAAAAAGGGGTTTACATGCCTTTGAACTTATGATAAACTATAAAATTATAAACCCAAGATGATATTCAATACTCTTAAGTTAACCTCACATGAAAACATCCTAATATCTAATTTTATATAAGCTCTCCTTTGATACCAATTATAATAGCCTCGAACCCTTACTCTTATATCTGGTGCTAAAAACATAATCTATACATTTTTATCATTGATACCAATAAACATGAATCAATTTTAGCCATCCAAAAAATATGACATAAATTTGAAATATTTGATAACTTACTTACTCAAGGACCTTTTAGGTTTTTTGTTTTATAAAATGAGTAAAAAATCATTCACTGTGGAAACTTCCATATAGTATCTATTTTTCCAAAAAAATAAGTTCTTTATAAATATATTATTGATTCATTCAAGGAAACATTCATATCTAAGACTATGAATTTATTAACTTTGATATACATCCTTAGTTCCTATGAAAAATAATTTGAAACATAGGATCAGAAGAAAAAAAATCTCAGTAAGGGACGTAAAATTAAGAAATCTATTTGTCTATTGAAAAACATGAAAACCCATAAAATATTTAACATTTCCAGGTTTTTATTTGAGTATGTAAAATAAATCATACCCGCATGGAAAACATGATTTTTCTCAAATAAAACCATAAAAATCATTATATGATAATAGAATCCATTTTAGGAAACTTAGAACATCATATTAATAATCCATGTACACTTGTGTCAGAAATAACTAGATCCTAGTTAAATCCATAAGAGAAACCACCCTAGATAACTCCCTCCTTTTTTCCTTTAAAGATAAATAACATTATCCAATGCATTGAAGAGTTATATTATTATCACCCACCATATTAGATGTTTTGGTCTCACCTGTTCATATAAGTTGTATCGAGCTCATCTTTTTTGATTAGATGTATCTAGATCACTATTTCTTATAAGTTGTATTAGTCTCACCAATTTATATAAGTTGTATTAGGTTCAAACATTCATATAAGTCATATCGGGATCACCCATCCATATAAGTTTTATCACTCTCACCTACCATATATATAATTCTCTCAACTACCATATATTGAATAAAACATTTTATACTTTCACCATTTCATTATAAAACCTTTAAAAACTCTTCTAAACCCATATAAAAAAAGTTTCAAATATCAAAATAATCTTTCCTTTTAAACCCCCATTTTAAAATCTAAAATAGCCAAAATAAAGTTAAAATGGTTTTTTATTGGAAGAAAACATGTAACCTTATAAAATAATAAAGTCATAAAATAACATTTGTGGTGGTGGAAAAATACATTGATTTTTTATATGTTAAAATTTAACATTCCTTTTTCCTTTTGTAAAAAATGATAAAACGTTCTATATAAAATAGGTAAAAAGATTACTTTTAAAAAAATTATAAGAAATTAAAAAAGACATAAAATTTTATTTATAATAATTTTTTCCATATTAATACACACATAAAATAATTTTAGGAATATGGACATGGAATAAAATTATTTAGAAAATAAATCTTTAAAACATTTAAAATGAGATTTTAAGTTAATGTTTCTCTTACCTCGAGTCTGAACGTAACATACATTATTTATTTCTTAAAACATAAAATTATGTTTATTATTTAATTTATATAATAAAAAAATATGTTTATGATTCATTTTATTTTATTAAATATCATGTCATATTCAATTACTTAATCTATTAAGTTCATATCGAATGATTTGACGATATTTGGTTCATATGTCCAAATTGAATTCGGTTTGTTGAATATGGTCAAAGAAGAAATTTTTCCATAATATATATAATAATAAACATGATATTTTAGGAATTTTTATAAATTAAGTGTTATTTTATGACCATCTATGAAATTCATATTAGAGAAACTAATCATATCTGTTTATGGAGGTGGTAATCCATACATGCGCATGAACAACGTTTTCAGTTTCCAACGGATATAAAGGTAAAAATTAGATGATATATTATATTTAAAAAATGATAATGATTTTATTAATATAATATATATATATATATATATTAAATCCATAATTATAGTGAGATGAGATATGTGGTAATATAAAATGAATTACATCGGTTCGTAAGGTGGCAGTCCACCGTACACATGAATGATAGTTTCCTATCCCATTTTATGGAAGAATGAGATGTATTAAGACTAATAAATTAACATAATAACATATACATATATTATAAATACTTATTTTATTATATCACAATGGTTATAATAGTTTTAAAGGAGTTAAAAGAAGAAATAAAACTAAAACATTTGGTTAAAAGTACACCTCTTCTTCAGACAACCTCCTTTGCTTTACACCTTAAGCCCTATAAGGTTGATATTATTACCAAAATAATACCTATATAACATTTTTTGGGATTTTAATAAAATATTTTTTCATTTATTTTCTGAACTAGAGTTCTAAAATGGTGTCAGTAAGAGAGGATTGGAAGTACCCTTTTATTAGTTAGGGGAGGGGAACTCTTCTAATTACATAAATTATTAAATTAATATAAATTATTTTTCTTGTTAAAGTGGATAAAATTGATATAATTAGTATAAAATAGGATTATAATTAAAAATAATCTCATAAAATAAAAGTTTTACAAGTTTATGTGATATTTTCACCCTTATCTATTTATATTAATCCCCATTTAACCCTTTTAATGATTACCATAATATCAAGTTTTTTTACTATTTAGATTTTAATAAAGTGACTATAAAATAATAATTGACCAATAAATTAAAAATGGTTTATATGTTAAACCATATCACATTAATTTGTATTAATATATAATTTTTTATGAATTTTAAATCATTTAATAAAATATAGTTCATTATAAAATATCATTAGTGTTGTTTTCTAAACTATTCATTTAATTTGACTTTAAAGATAACAAGATAATAATGTAATTAGAATATATACTTTAAAACATACTTAATATGTTATATATATGTATATATAATTTTTCTGGAATTATTAATCACCCAAAAAAATACTTTTATGGGTTTTCAAATCATTTTCTTGATTTTTCTACTACTTGCACAAGCATTATGTCGTCGTTACGTAAAAATTTAAAATAATTATTTCATCACTAAAATTTAATAATTAATTAAAATATTAAAAATAATTTAATTATTCTCAAAATATTTTTTATTTTTTTTCAAAAATTATTTTTATCCCTATGTGAACATATATGTGAAATTTAAAAGCAAGAGAGAAGCATTTTTTATTTTTCTTTACTTAAAATAACATATAAGTAATTTTCAAATAAAAATAGAAAAAAAATTCCATAAAATATAGTATTCAATGAAGATGGTTGAAAAAACTTATAAAATTGATTAAATTCATGTTTTTGGGTTATTGTTTGTCTTTATCATATTATTTTTAACCTTAATTACACGATTTACCCTTACTGATGTGAGAAATATATACCATGATTTCTATTCATAATGAAAAAAAATAAAAGTCACATATTTACCAAATTATAACCTCTTGATACCAAACATATTACTCACTTTTCAAGATTAAAGTTTTATAAGTGGTAAAAATTAATTCTAGATACAAATAAAAAATGCAAAGAAATACATTTTTTTAGAAAAAAAAAATTTTAACCCAAAAATGACCTTATACCAAAATAATGTATAATGATTACTCCTATTTAATTAATTATATTATTTATAATTAAAGTATAATTATATTACTTTAATATCAAATGGGACATTTTAATTAATTTATTTAATGAAAGTAAATGATAGTTTTACAAAAATCATAATTTTTTCCTATTCATTGAAAATTCATTCTTTTCATATTAATTCTAAAATTTCACCATAATATAATTTTTATATGATAAATTAATAAATTATATCCTTTTTATAAAATTAAAATTCTAAAATTTATAATTTTTATTTTTAAATAAAACCATATAATGAATAAAAATTCTGTTTAGTTAGAAAAAAAAACTTTTTCCATTTGACTGGAAAATTACAAAATATTCTTATAATGGATAAAAATATATCAAATATAATTATTGAATATTAATAAGAAATTAATTTTATTTAATATTAAAAAAACTTTGGTTGTTACATTCTTATCCCTTTTTCAAATTTCATCTTCATAATTTTAACGTGTGCATGTTAGAAAGGGTTTAAAACATTTTTAAAATCAATTCCATAGAGTAAAAGAGAAAACAAACAAAAATGAAAAGAAAGCCTTTTTAATGTTTAAAATTACCATTTTAGAAAACCCAAATCTTAAAAAGAGATAATAAATCATCATTTTTAAAATAGGTAAAGGGAAATAAAAAGTTCATCTAAAATAACACATAACTAGGTTTCCAAATAGGAGACAATTAGTGTTAGGTGAAAATATGGACATAGAGGAAAACCCCAATATCCAAATAATGATAAAGAATTAAAAATAAAATTGATAGAAATAAATTTATGATCATGATAAATAAAATGAACTCAAAACTATAAACTAATGAGTCATAAAAAATACCATCAATTCATTTGAAATGAAGGTAACAGGATAACATTTTTATTTCGAGATCATTTTCCTATGAGGAATTCATTTACCATGTAGAATAAGAACATTAGAAAATATAATTTATTTATTTTATTAAAATACATAAATGTAGTTTCATCCTTTGGTTACATGTTTCAAGTAGTTTCCACCTCTATTTCATCTTTTACTCCAAATGATGTGTATGAATATTTAATTCCTGAAGCACTATAATAAACTTCTTATTGACTATGAGGTATATAGAAGAATAAAATATATATTCTTCCAGTCATTATAGAAACCAAAATTTTAGCACATGATAAGTTAATACCTAAAATTAATAACCTTTATATGAATAAATAATGAATTAATCTCTAAAATTCAAGAATAACACCCAAAGTTTAAATTAAATCATTCCATAAATAGTTAACCCTATATCATAATTAACCTCAATAACCTCAACATTAAATAATATTTTTACCTAAAAATTTGTCACATAACTTAAAATATACATCCCCAAAAATTTAATATATTTATTTCAATTTAATATTTTAATTAAACTTGAGGTTTATATATACATCAAGTTAATAAAATTCCTCTTAAAAAATCATTAGTCACCTTAATCCCATTTCACATAAAACATAAAAAGGGGTGTTTATGCCTTTGAACTTATGATAAAACATAAAAATATAAACCATTGATAGTATCAATAACTCTTAAGTTAACCTCACATTAAATCATCCTAATCTAAAAATTTATCTAAACTCACCTCTGATACCAACTATAACAGCCCCAAACCTATACTCTAGGATCCAATGTAAAAAACCTTAATGTTACATTTTTATCATTGATAACAATAAAAGAGACCCAATTTTATCCATCAAAAACATATAATGTCAAAATAAAATATTTTATCACTTAAATAACCAATAACCTTTTAGGTTTAGAGTTATAGGGAATTAGGAAATACTCATTAAATTTGGACACTTCCACACAACATCTATTCTTCCCACAAAATAAGTTCTTTATAAAGACATGCATTAATAGTTCAAGGTAACATCCATATCTATAAATCTAACTTTATTAAATTTTATACACATATTTAATCCCTGTAAATAATCATTTCAGAACATGGGATGAGAAAAACAAAAAACTTGGTAAGGGATATAAAAATAATAAATCTTTTAGTCCGATGAAAATCTTTAAAACCCATAAAATGTTTACCCTTTCCATGTTATTCATTGAGAATATAAATTAATTAATATCCACATCTAAAAAATAATAAAATAAATAATTTAAAAACCATATTAATAAAATATAAACCTTTTTAGGAATCTTATATTGTCATATTCATAACTCATGTTCACTCATGTCATAAATAACTAAATCCGAATTAAATCCATACAAGAAACAACCTTGGTTAAAAACCTCCTTATTTTATTTTAAGACAATTTAAATTACCCAATGCATTGTATATATACTTCGATATCACATTCCAAATAAGTTTTATCTAGCTCACTCATTTATATATGATGTACTAGGCTCATCCATTTATATTAGTTGTATCAGGCTCACCAGTTCGTATAAGTTGTATCAGTATCACCCATTCGTATAAGTTCAATCAGGCTCAAAAAAATAATACATAATTATAAAGTACCATATAAGGAATAAAAAATTTTATTATTTAAACTTTTCAACATAAAACCCTTAGAAATATCTTTTGAACCCATATGTAAAACACTTTCAGATATTGAAATACACTTTCCTTTTATAACCCCATTTTCAAAACTAAAATACATAGAACAATGTAAAGAATATATTTTCATTGAAGAAAACATGGAATATTATAAATTAATAAAATAATAGTTTATTGGTGATAAAATCCATTTATGTTGTATACATTAAAATATAACATTTCATTTTAATTTTGTAAAGAAAGTCAAAACCTTCTATATAAAATACGTAAAAATATTCCTTTTAAAAAATATAAGAAATTAAAAAGTGGCATAAAATTTTATTTTTAATTTATTTATTTCCATATAAATACATCCATAAATTAATTTTAGTAATATTTAATTGTAATAAAAAAAATTATAAATTAATCATTAAAATGATTAAAATGAGGTTTTAAGTTAAAGTGTCCCTTACCTCGAGTTTGAATTATCATGTATGTTATTTATATTACTGAGTAATAAAATTATATTGATTATTTTATTTATTTATAACCTTTTTAAAGTTTAATTTTCCTATTATTTTATTCTTTACAAAGTTATAATCAATTAATTAATCATTTAAGTTCATGTCAGTCATTTTGATGATATTTATCTCATATGTCCAAAATGACTTCGATAGGTTGACTATGGTCAAAGATTTAATCATTACATAATATACAAAATAATAATTTGGAAATATTAATCGTTTTTATAAATTAGGAAAAATTATAACCATCCATGAAAGGCATACAGGAGAAATGAATCGCATCTCATCATGGAGGTGGTAATCCACACATATGCATGGATGGTGTTAACATTTTATAATGGATGGAATGGAAAGAAATTAGATGATATCTTATCATTATATAATGATAATATGTTATGAATATAATATATAAAAATTAAATCCATCATTATAAACATCCATGTGAGGTATTTATGGAAAATGAATTACATCAATTCGGGAGGCGATAGTCTTCCAAACACACAAACGATGGTTTCCTTTACCATTTTATGGAACGAGAAGTGTCAAGGTTAATACATTAACATATTAACATCTTAGTATATGTTATATAATGATGTTATTATATAATATTTGTTATTAGATTTTATAAAGAGGTAAAATAATAAATTAAACAATATCATCTTCCTAAAAGATGTGCCTCTTCTTCGAATAACATTCTTTACTTTACACCTTAATCCCTATAAATTTGGTATTATTCCAAAACTAAGACCTATTGCATTTATGGAGGAATTTTAGGAATTTATTTTTTTGGTACTTTTCTAAACTACAATGCTCAAAAGTTTTGACTAATAGAAGATATGAGATTCCCATTTTTAAGTGAAGGGCGGGGAACTCTTAGAATTACATTAAGAATTAAATTAATATAAATTAATTTTAATGTTCATGTGGATCAAAATTGATGTAATTAAAATATAGTATTAGGATGAGTATAAATAATAAAATCCCATAAAATTTGGACAATTTTAGGTGATTTTTTAACCTTATATCTTTTTTTGACCCCCCCCCCATCATTTTTTATGATAACCACGATATCAATGTTTTTTACTCTTTAGTGTCAAGAAAGTTAATATAAAAGGCAAATTGACCCATAAATGGAAAATTTTTGATATTTGAAAACATATCTCATTCACTTGGATGAGTATAGTATTTTTATAAATAATAAATAATTTAATAAAATATCATTTATTATAAAATAACATTAATGTTATTTTTTGAACAATTCATTTACTTTGACTTTAAAATTATAAATATAACAATGGAATTATAATATAAAATTTTAAAACATTAATATGTTATATATATCTATAAAATTTTTGGAATAATATAACTCACACAAAAAATTACTATTAGAGTTTTGAAAATCATTTACTTGACTTCTATACTGCTTTCACAAACACTATGTCATCATTGCGTCAACATTTAAGGTAATTACTTCACCACTAAAAATTAAACATAAATTAACATTAAAAAAATATTTTAATTATAATAAAAATGAACTTTAATATTCATTCACATCTTATTTTTATCCCTATGTAAACATATAAGATAAATTTAAATTTTGGAGAGTAACCTTTTATATTTTTCATTACTTAAAATAATATATGTCACTTTTAAAGAAGAATAGCACAAAATTCCATAAATTAGAATCTTGGATGAGTATAGTGTAAAATCACAAATACAATATATTAAAGTAATTTTTTGGGTTATTTTTAGTCTTTATCATATTATTTTTAACCTTAATTATCTGATTTACCCTTACTGAGGTGACAAATATTTACCATGATTCTTATTCATAAAGAAAGAAAGTAAAATGGAACTATTTAAAAAGTTTAGACCTCATGATTCCAAATATGGAATATGTTTTTTCAATATTAAATTTCTATAAGTGGTTGAAATTAATTTTAGATAAAAATTCAAAATGTAACAAAAAATAGTTTTTTTAAAATATTTTGTCAATCCCAAAAATAAAATCATACCAAAATCAATTATAATGATAAATACAATATAATTAATTGAATTATTTATAATTTAAAATATAATTTTTAAATTTAAGATCAAATGGTACTTTTAAATTATATTATTTTTTTAAAATATATGACAGTTTTACAAAAATGGTATTTTTCGCTATTCACTGAAAAATCAATCTTTTCAAAAAAAAATACAAAATTTCACCCTAATATAATTTTAATATTATTAACTCAAAAATGATATAATTTTTATTAAATTAAAATTCTAAAACTTATAAAATATATTTTTAAAAAAAATAATATAATAAATGAAAACCAAATTTTGATAGAAATAAAGCTTTTTCCTTTTGACTGAAATGTACTTAATATTATTATAGTAAATATAACTCTATAAAATTTAATTTATGAATATTAATAAGGAATTAAATTTATTTAATATTCATAATACCAAGGTTGTTAGATAAAAAACATAATTAAATATACTTACTTGACAAGTATAATTTCATCCTTAAATCAATTTCCACCATAATATCATCTTTTCCTCCAAACAGTGAGTATTCAAAAATAATTTTTCATTCCTAAATAATTAAAATCTACTTATAATAGTTCATATAATAAAAAAATGGATAACAATATATTCCTCATATCTTGAGATATTAACCAAAACTAAAATAGTTACCACAATTTAAGATAATATCCCAAATGTATAAACCTCCATATGAAGAAATAATAAATTAGTCTCCAAAATTCAATATTAACTCCAAAGGTCCAACATAGATCATTCCATAAATAAATAGCCATATATCACAAATAACCTCAAAATTAAATAATGTTTTAACCTCCAAGGTTATCTCATACCTTTCGTAACACATCCCCAAAAATGAAATATCATTCTTCCAAAATAATCCTTCACAATAAACATAAGGGTTACATATATATCAACCCAATAAAATTTATCACAAAATATCATTAGTCACCTTAAAATCATGTCAAATAAAACCTATAAAGGGGTGTCTATAACTTTTAACTTATAAAAATCCATAAACATATGAACCCAAGATGTCATCCATAACTCTGAAGTTAACCCCACATAGAAACATCCTAATCTCTAAATTTATCTAAACCCTCCTATGATACCAACTATAATAGCCTCAAACCTGTACTCTCAAATCTGGTTCTAAAAACATAATATTTACATTTATGCATTTGATACTAATAAAAATGACCCAATTTTATCCAACTAATTTATAATATGAAATTGAAATATTGGATTACTTACATACCCAATGACATTTTATGTTTAAAGTTTTAGATAATTAGGAAAAACTCTTACATGGAAACTTAGATACATAAATAACTAGTTCATAAAAATCTACACCATCTCCCACTAAGTTCTTCACATATATTAACATTCTTAATAATAACAAACTTAAAATTTTTCTTCACAACTAGGGAAAAAGAAAACATAATAAGGGTGAGATCAAATTCTAAGTAAGGGTAAACATAAGCATTAAAAATTACCAGAATCCATTTTTTTTATTTTGAAAAGACACTTTTTAGTTAAGTGGGAACCTACAAAACCATACAATACCACAAATCCAACCCTAAAAACAAGATTCAAAATTCAAATTACACATTTAAACATTCAAAATTCAACTTGAAAATAGTCATCACTACCTCGGGGCACAACTTTGGGTTGTCGTCACACCATATCTCCGATGAGGAGACCACTAGAATAAAACTTCATAAATATATAATCACTATCATATTCATTGAAATAACACAAAAACTGAGAACCACGTATCATTATAACACTCAAATAGATGACCATAGTCAAGGGAGAAAAGAAACACCCCCACTGAGAAGACCAAAACAGATTAACACATCCATCAATACCAAGAAAACAAGATAATACACAATTCATCGTGAATATGAATACCTATATAGGATTAGTGATAGGGATGAATCCACTATATAGAAGCGAATCCAAAAATGTCATCGACTGCTTGAACTCACAACCCAAAACTCCTTGGGAACCACCGTGTAAATCTGACTGGATGAAGATTGGTGGAAACCAAGATCCAGATCAGCATATGAAGCAGAAAAAGGCCTCAACATCAATATTATACCACCACCATGACCATTGAACCCTACCTTTGGATCCATCACTAGGAAAATAACACTAAGATACCAACATTGACATCATGGAAGAACAAAAAACTGAACCATCCAAAACCAAGAATAACTAGGGAAGCATCGTCGCCATCAATAATTCTATCTCCAAGTAGAAAAATTCACCAGACTACAACCCCTTCACAAAAAAAAATTGTCATCTCCATCAAAACAAATAAGAAAATAGAACATCATAATAGAACCAATTGAAGGATAACCAAAAGATTGAACACAAATAAAGAGGATAAGGAACCCTATATCTGGAAGTGATTTTCTAGGTAGAGGAAGAAACCTAGTGAAGAAAAATACCTAGAACAATGACACACCTTCACCATCCCAAGACACCATCGGAACCATCACACTAGACCAGGATGGGGTCAAGAATGATAGAGAAGGTTAAAAGGAAAAAAGATGATGGAGTCCAAAACTTGGACCACAGAACGCCATGCAAAGAACTGACACATCCAGAAAAACCCACAAGATGAGAAGTTGGATGCATATGGGATATCCTTACTTGGTTAATACCCATAATCTATTAGGAGTAACCTATCAACTAGTTAAATTCATCATCTCTTAGGAGTTATTTATATTCAGCAAACTACATATCCAATACCCAATGCATTTGAGATCTATAATAGAACCACCCGTAAAAAATTCGACAAAGTACCTTATAGACATGGTTAATCTAAAAAATCCCACTTTCATCAATAATTTCCAAGTACCCTATCATGATAAAAATAATTAAAATCTTTCACTTTTCACTATAACAAAAATCATTTTTCTTTTATAGATCGATTTTCCCATGAATAAAATGGGTTCCATGAAAATCCCTTTGAAATAATAATAATCCATCATGAGAAATAAAATTATGGAATCATTAAAATATATACCTAATGGAGAAAAAGTAAAATAAATGTTTTTTTCATTGAGGAAAATAAATATCATTAAAATATAATTCAAAATATTCTTGAGAAAAATACCCTTTCCACATTTAAAATCACTTTTAAAAAACTAAAAATTTCTAGTATACTAGGAAAAAACTTCTTTGAATATATACACTCAAAAAATATAAATTAGTTTTTAAATAAAATATCAGTCATCATTGTGGGAAAATATATTCAAATATTTAATGTTAAAAAATAAATATTCATTTTAAAATTTTGTGAAGAGAGTCAAAAGTGTCCCATGGGGAAAATGTTAAGAAATTTTATTTTAAAACCAATTACTAAAAGGTAAAATAATAGGTAAAATAACTTTAAACATCATTTATGTTTATAAAATAACATTCTTGAAAATATTTCATAAAACATGGATATAAGAGAAATATTCTCAATCTAAAATAAGATACAGGATCAGTATCACTTACAAACAACTTTCTTGATGTTTTTAATCAATAATATATGAAACAGAAACTAAATATGTAAACAAAATTTATAACTAGAGGAAAATAAAAGAAAATTTTTCAATAAAATAAGAGTATATGATTTCTTCAAATTAACATTTAACATAAAAAATCTTGAAATGAAATGATATTGTAACATAAAGTCTTTACCGCATTGGTAACTTTCAAATAAGAAGTCATTGAAAGAAATATTATGATATAGATTTTTAAATGACATGAATTTTATGAATTAATATGTCAAAATTCGTTCATGTGGTATTAAGTACCAATATAAGGATAACATGGCGCATGAAATGAAACATGTCTCAAGAAAATGACATTGAGACAAATAAATCCCTTATAAAGATTATAACTTTTGAAGTTATAATTAATCCATAAATTGATTATGTGAATATTTATAAATTCACATAAAACAAGTGTAAATATATATAAAAATAGTAATTATATATTTATTCATATACAATAATGATATAAAAAAGTCAATGAATATGTGTTATAACCCAATGAAAGGAAATAAAGTTAAGAAACCCCTTACAACTTTGTAACATTCAAGTTAAATCCCATTGAATGAAAAAACCTGATTTATAACTTAAAATACCATGGATTATGAAGTCTTCATGATATAACTTGTAAAATGGGAATTATATACACCATATAAAATAAATTATGTGCATAAAATCAAAATATTCCTTAATAAAGGGAAATTGAGATGAAATCCATTACCTCAAGTTCGGAATTAATGTATTTCATTTAACACCTACATAATAAACTTATATCAATTATTTGATTTCTTAATAAAAATTTCTAGGATTAATCCCTTATATTAAAACAATTTATTGCATTTATGAAAAAATTAATTACCTAATCAGTTAATTCCTTGTCTGATGTTTCGAGGATATTCAGTTTTTAATTTCAAAATGACTTTGGTATATTGATCATCGATAAAGTGATATTTGTTCCATCATATCCAGAATAATAATAATGACTTAATTATAATTTCCATACATTATTTATAATTTTAAAAATAACCATAAATATGGTTCTTAAAAATGAATTATGTTTCAATCATGGAGACGATAGTTCTTAAGTACACATGATTGACATTTCTATTTTTCAATGAACAATAGAGAAAGAAGATAAGTATTATGTTATCTTCCTATAAGGATGATTATATAAAAAATATCATATTATATCTTTAAATACACTTACATATGTTGGACTTTGTGTTCATGAACCAACTATTTATACTTTGGGTTATATGTATGTTCAAATATGTGGATATTAGTTCAAATATATTATTACATATCATTCATAGATCTATGTGGCTATAATGTAATAATATACTAGAGAATATATCACATTAAAAGGGCATATTAGTTCTCCATTGTGATGATAAACTTAAAATTACATGATAATATTTTTAAACCTTTCTATAGTGGGAGAAAATTCTATGATCGGGAACATATCATGTTGAATGTCAAGTATGATTACTCATAAGTAGATAAGAATTATTCTCAGGAAGTTCACACTTAGAAATCTACAAGATATATGATTATGAGAATCGACTCACTAATAGGAAACCCACATGTTTATATGTCATTATATATTATTTACTACAAGTGTGTCTAATGGTCTTTATACTTTAAGATTATTATTAATGCATTTCATGACTTGAAAACTTAGATGTATTATCGTAAATCATGATGATAAAAGTTCATGGAGAATCTGGTTATGTTGGGTGCATCATGAATAATGTTTCATTAATCAATAAATTCAGGGAGATATTTCCATTACATATAAATAAAACTTAATATCTCTTCACTTTTATTGAAATAAAACTACCAAATTAAATTCTATGGCAATGGTGTAATGATGATTTTATTTCAGACAGTCAAAGAAAGATGTATCAAGAATATAGGATGATGATAAAGGTGTGAGATTAGCTTGGTGATATATTGTGATAAAGGGATTATATTATGTAGTGAGCACTCATATGTGGTTTCTGATGTTATGACATTAACTTATTTATCTCGAGATCCTAGACCCATTTCTAGATAGTAATCTTGGACTTTAGTCAAATCCACTTAATGTCAATGAGAAAAAATCCTAGAGGTTCACATAGTAAGTGTTTCGATTGATATCAAATTAATTATATTTGAATTTAATTATTATAATAAATATTATTCTCAAGACCGTGGAATAATTTTATTCTGTATTAATGATCACATAAATTAAATAAATATTTATTTGTAAGGTAACTGTTAAATTATAGGGATATATAATATTTATTTATTTATTTATTGAATAAATAAATATTCAATTTATTCAATTATTCAATAAATGTGGACGATGACTAGTCGTCCAAGATTGAGTCTAGTGATAAATGTTAATTTACAAGATGGTAAAATAATATTTATCATTGCACTAGTTAGCACATGTCATAGAATAAAAACAATATTATTATTTTAATACAAGGCGTGGGGTCTGACAAGGGTTTAATGTTTTATTAAGGTAATTTTTGAAAATTAATTAAATTACAAACTCTAACTCTAGGTCTATAAATAGACTGCTAATATATTATATGAGAGGATAATAGAGAATCATTTTGCATAATAGATTTCTCTCTAGAATACTTCTCTTTTTTATCATATCCTCTCAAGAATGAAAATACTAAGAGAATTTATTCATGATCGAAGAAATGTGAAGTGATCAAGATGAACAATTCAAGATAGTCATTCGGCCATGCTAGTACTCAGAAATTCATCAGAATTATTTAGAGATCAGATGATCATATTTGGATCACCACAGGAGGAATTCTACACTTGGATCCTATAAGATAAACGAAAGTAAACCAAAAAGGGTTTTAAATGAACAATAACATTATCGAAGAAAGATCCCAATACCGAGGAATTATTTCTTTTAATCTATTTAAATTAATTATAAATTTAACTTTAAAATATCTTCTCTTTGTCCTGAAATATTTCATTTTTAATGTTCATTACAAAATTTTCATTGGACATGATGTTAAAATATTTTATAATATGTGAATGATCCATGAAGTCTGTTATTTTATATGTTGGGATTGGCCCCAATAGTAAATTCTATTTCACTCAGAACTTAAAAGTTATACCATAAGGTTCATGTTTAAATTTATAATTTTTTATTTTATTATTGATCATTGAACATTTAAAATTTAAAATTCAAGGCAGCACATGCCTTTTTTGGAGTACACGCCATGTAGTCCACATCTTTTCTAGAAGAAAAATCATGTTCAAACCACATCATGTGATTAGTACACTATATTTATTTAATATACAACATGTATATACTTGAAACTATTTAACTTAATATAAAAAATCATGTATTCTTTCTACACATCGTATAATTTAAAAATATCATTAAAAAGTACACACTAAGTCCTTAAGTGTGTGTTGTGGATATCTGGAGGAAAGAAGTACATGTCACATGGTAGGATTTATCACGCTATGTGTTTTACCTATTTAGATGTAAATATTAAATTTAATTTATCCCATTAAACATTATCGAATTAAGTTTCATGGGTCATTAAATTGAAAGGACATGTTGGTTGTTAGGTTTCATATTATATTATATTCTTAATTAATTCCACGTAATATTAAAAACTATGAATCATGTAAGATTATTGTATACTAAATCAATGCATTAAATTATTCTGGATACATAATTTTCATCTGTATTTTTTGGAATTAAATTACTAATACACACCATGAAATTATGACACATTCCATGTATGCAATATGTCATATGAGTGCATTGTTTATAATTAAAACCATATTGAATAGCTCAGATAGGTATTTTCTAAATTACTTCTAAGTAAAAATTTGTGTATTATTTTGTTTATTTTTTAAATGAAATTAAATTATTTATTTTATTTAAAATCACAATATATGGGATGTTCGGGGTGATTTTATGAAATAAGATAAAATTAATTAATTGATTAATAATATAATTGATCAAATTAATTCTATCATGTTTTATTTTATTGAATAATTAATTGAAATGAATTCTAGTTAGTTCTTTTAAATGTGTAATCGTTACATGTGTATGAGAAATCATGAGCTTGACCAGACCTATCTATTTATTGGTTTTAATATAATTTTTTTTATTTCATGTTTTTTCAATAAATTATTATTACATTAAATATAATGGCATGTGAGTCATCACTCCCTCTTTTATTATATAAGACATGAGTGTATAAGGTTGTCTTTTGTAATTCTCTTTAAACAATCATTCGATTCTCCTAACCTGAATGTGAGTTATAAAAAATATGTAATAAAAGTATTTTCCAAAGGTGCATAGAGTTAGTTCAAGATGGAGCCTAGGTGGAGTCAGATCAATATGGAACCGAAACAAAACCAACATAGTGGGTACATAGGTGGGAATGTTGGATGTTGTAACTCTTTTCAAGAGTGGAATGGGGAGTTTATCCCTAGATTCATAGGTTGATTTATCTTTCACTCAATAAACCAACAATTAGATAAATCTCATTATCATGTCATTTGTTTATTTATTTTATTTATTTCTTATGCATGATTTACTTTATAGATGCAAGTCTATGATCACATAAATAAATTTACAAATATGAAAAAATGTAATTTATATAAATGGATTATACGTAAATGGTTTATCCAATATTGGTTAATAAGTAAAGTAATATCCACTTAATATTAACAATATGTGTAAAGGATAAAACATGAAAAAATTACACATAATAAAACAAAATCCCTCAAGTTAATATTAAGTCATTACACCTCCCATAGTCTAAATTAATATGAAATAATATTTAATGTATCAGTTCGGGTCATAATCATGGGTATATATAATTATGAGTGACTCATAACTAATATTATGGGTCAAATTAGCCAAATTTTTATTAAATTTAATGTACATAGTCTTTTCAATACAAATTTGGATGCAAGCATTGAGGAAATACTAGTTAGGATTTCTAGATTGGGGAGTCTACTCAATTGCACATATAGAATCCTATTTTTATTTGGAAATACCACCTAAATAAATACTTTATTATAGTTTAAATTTCAATAGTATGGATTTTAAATGAATGTAAATATTTATCCTTTCCAATAAAATGTCTTGAGTAACGGGACATTTCAAGTTTAATGGTGAGGGTCGTTCAGACTTGATAAAAAAGTGGGAGACTTAATAAAATTAAATTTATTGTTTGGTATCACATTATTTATAATAAATTGAATTAATAAGAATCCTATATTTTAATATTATAGAATAATGATAATTTATTCAATCACATTATCCCTAAAATCAATTTTGAAGAAAGTCTATCTCTTAACTGGAACTACTTTCCAAGAATGTTTCATGCACCTACTAATAGTATTTTATCATTACTAGAGGTATTATGTGTTAAAATACTAATTTTATAATATACCTATAAAGAAGTAAAGTGATTAGAAGTTCACTGTCTATAATAAAAATTTGAGATATTCGGTCAATGTTCGGTGTTTAATGCTTTCATACATGTATAATAAACTCATGAAATCACATGAATAAATAGATTCCTATATCATAATTCATCATATCTATTGTCTATATTCTGAGAGAGATATAAAAACAATTGGTTTGATATATCCAAGGTACTCTTTTAAAGAAAACGTGGAGAAGGTTCTCCAGTTGGTCCTCTTATAGTCAAACTCATTGGCTACATTGATCACATAGAGATTCTAGTTCTTAAACTACATGATGAACTATGAACTGATATTATTATTTTATCACTCTAATATATATTCCCCAGCTTGGTCATTAATTTAAATATAAACAACATAGAGTAGTTTGAACCAAATCTTCTACCACTACTTCATTATGTTAACACACACACACAAAATATGAAATTCTATAAAAGGACCACACCTAAAATCAAGGTGTCATAAAATGGTGTGGACCCATGGTGTATTCTTTTACAATGATCATGTAATAATTAGGAAGGGAACTAGTACAAAAATAAAATATGAGACTATCCTCCTAGTACCCCTGAGATTCTCGAATATCTGTTGATCTATTTCCTAAGGTGAGGTAGACCTACAGGCAGCCAATGGATCCAGATTTTTTTATGGTCATTGGGGACTACCACCTCATGTTGAAGATGGGGATGATGTTAGTTTTAAAAAAAATTATTATGTGTAATATATTTCTAAAAATATTATTTCTATATCCATACTTGATTCAAATTGATTAATTTTCAAATTTGGGGATAAATTTTTCTTCTATAATAAAGATTTCATTTTTATGGTAAGGCGCATTTAAATAATGGTATTTAAGTGGTGGATTATACAAACAAATTAATGGAAATATATTACGAAAATAGTTTACATGAGTCATTCCACGCCCAACTACAAGATCACTGAATAGGTCATATAAACAAAAATCCTTGTATTAAATTAAAAAAAATATGGATATTTGGATTCATTTGAACTAAAACCACTAAGTCTATGTCACTCCAGTTTACAAGGAACAATGAAAAAATATGTAATTAAATAGTTTTTTCTATGTAAGACTCTGGAATATTTATTGGAATATTTTTAATGTTATTTTCTGAGATGGCGTGAGATTCTGAGGATCAGGTTGCCTGGAATTAATTTTCGAAATATATTAAATTTATTAAGTATCATATGTATGTAGTTTTCCTAAAAAACTGGAATAACCCCAAAAAAATACTAGATCAAAAATCTGATGGAACTGTTGAGTTTAGAATGTGGGTTTTACCCTAGGCATGACGTAATATTTTTTGGTAGGGGACATTTGTGAAAAAATCATCACACGCATAAAAATGAATAAAATAAATTAAATATATTTATTTACTTATTTATTCTTTGACACAATAACCTAATATCATCTATAATAAAACAATTATAATTTAATTCCAAGGTTATTTTTATAACCATGTAGCTATTGGAGATAGTGTTGGAGGATCTCTCTTAGATGAATGAAAACCAGATTGAGGTTCCACAATCGGTGTGCAACGGAATCAGAGGATCTATCCAATTACTATGATGCATCTTCATTATTCATCAGTGATCGATCCAAAATCGAGGTAGGATGTTTTCTTTGTGGATTCATCTCTATTTTTTTATCCCAAAAAAACAATAATCAATCCAACTATCAGATTGATTCATGGATCGATCGATTTGCAGGTATGGGTTTAATTGTAGGATTTAGGGATGATAATTATTTTATTTTTTCCGTGATTTTTTTATCTCTTCATTTTTATTCCCTATGAAAATCGATTTAGGAAGAAACAAAAAAAAATTAGGTTCATTCATAATGTTTATGTTTTATTCTTTTCTATCCCCAGTCTACATGCGTTCGTCATTGGCATTTTTATTTTTGCCTAAAATTCGATGGATACCTGGTGAAAAATCATTGCACATTCGATCTTTGGTGTAAAAGATCATTACCTTCAGTCAGGGATGGAGATTTTCTGATTTTATTTTGGTACATGGTTATGGAATCATATCCAATAATGCATCAAGTGTGTATTAGATATCCTCATGCATATTTACTCATGCCTTGATGAGGAGAGGTGATGGGAGGAACGATGGCTATGATTTTGTGTCTGTAATCCAACCAATGGCGAGGTATGGGATCGTATGGATAAATATATATGTTCTTTGGTGAGCATAGTGGTAGATATGAGGAAATAGAAAGGTGTAGAGGAAGACAAGTGAAGTTCTTCCAGGGGTTCTATGAAAATCTCGACTACACGACATGTAGTCCTATGAACACTTGTCGTGTAGTCTCTTCTATGTGGTTCTAGGGTTTCAGCATGGAGAAAAGTATCACATTCCATGTAACCCATATCACATGTCATGTAACCCTCAACTAACTAGTCAGTGTGTAAAGGGATTACACATCTAGGAGGCTAGGTAGATTTTCACGTTGTGTCATCCATGCCACACGTCATGTACACCCTGGAAGGCGGCTTGGTGTGTACAAGGAGTACACACCCAAGAGATCATGTGATCCTACATTCCATTTAGGGAAATCTACATGTCATGTATATAGTAAAGTACATGGGAATGGGAATTCTATACATCGAGTGCTATCCCAGACACCTACACATTTTTTACCTCAGGGACACGTTGTGTATTTTTGAAAAGTACAAATCTTGTGATCACAAGACACTGGAAATGCCAAACATAGTGAGACATGTTTTGTACCCCCAGGGACATTCCATTTACTCCATTGATTAAAAGTTTTACTCCTCATTATTCTTATCTAATATTCATTGTGATCCTGTTTGATCTTCACTAGACCAGTATCAATTGATTTTGTTCCCTTTGTCCATTCCTATGAGTGTTTGGTGAATTATTTTGTTATTGTCATATTAGGTGACCCCCTTGAAGCTTTTGGATGATCTATATAGTGAGGGAAGGTTCTGTTATTGTGGAGTGAGTTGTCTCAGACCTCTTTGACTACTGACACAGTGTCTTGGATAATTTATCCCTCCAAGAGGCCTAGACTAATCCTCATTTTTGTTCATGATACCTTATATGGGGTTTTTGGAATTTGAATGACCAATATTTACATTATCATCAATCCCTTTCTAGGATGGAATTTTTAGTAGGGTCTGGTGTACCCCTAGTGAGCCCTGGGTGATGACACCCTATCTTTGTATCAAGATATGATCTTTCTAATGAGGTTTATTCTGATCGAGTGTGTATCTTTGATGAACACTCTCAGTTCCTTTTTTTATGACATAAAGAGCATGAACTCTAGGATGAGTGTCATCAGTGGTAGTATATCTCATGGATGAGAATTTTATGGAACCTTCGAGCAAGAGTCCTAGGATGGATTTACAGTTGTGATCTTACCTTGAGACTATGTGTCTACTATGAGTAAATCTAGATATTTTTTTATGTATCATATTATGATTGGAATATCATATGATGATATGTTACACTTGATTCTTTCTACTTGGTTATTTCAAGGTGTCCTACTACGTGTTGTTATACTCATCCATACATGGGCTATTCCTGTACATGTCAGGTCTTATGCAGATGACAGACCTTTTTGTGGAGTCCTTGGTGGACTAGGAGTTAGTGGAGATAGTTTGGGCCACATAAACCAAGGTGTATATTGACGTTTCATTTTACAGCATCCCCTCATTCTGATCAGTTTTGACTTTACATTTCATTTTTGGTTGGTCTTGTATTCGGACCATTTTTACACTTTCCAATTCATTTTTTTGTACTCTACTTATTGGATTATAGATGTATGCATACATTATTTTCAGTTTTTTTGTATTCCAATATGGCGTAGGCTTGGTGATGTGTGTGTGCATATAGGTAATTTAGGAAAACGACTCCCATGAGTGTGATATGCCTTCTTGGTGCTAGTCAGTATCCCCTGGACTATTGGAGGTGGGCACGGGGTAGTTATGTCTTGGGCTCAGCCAGGTCGGGTCATGATGGAATGGTATCAGCGCTGGTACCCAGCCTGATGTTTTATAAAACTTCTTGATTTTAGGATCTAATTTTGGTGTTTATTTTTTCAAATTGTGAGGTTTGGTTTGGGAAATAGGATGATAGTGTTAAAGTGTTTCGAGTATAACTCTCAAGAGGGATTTTCCAATATTGGTTCATCGACTAATGTACCCATTTACCAGGACCTCGATAACTTTCAAGTTGACTTTCGATATTTAGAAACTGTTTGTAGGGAAAACATCAATATATGCATCATATAGTAATGGGTTATGGTTTCCATGTCCTTCTTAAGTAAACTCTCCAGATGTACTCATTAACCAAGGTACATATTTATAATATTCAAGATTCCTATACAATGACATTCATCTAGGATTATAATATAGTTTCATGATAAATACTAGATAAGTGATGTGGTTTTAGGTCAGGGACCCATTCATGAGGTGTTTACTCCAGGAGAGCACTGAGCAGTGCTACCACTTGTTGAGCAACACATGGATCCTTTAGTGGATCATGTATATAAACATCTATGTGTTGAGAAGTCGATAACTTTATTAGGTTAAGACGATGTCACATTTAGGATTATCACATTACACGAGATCTGAAAACAAATATCACTGATGTTTCATGATGATACAAACCCTTAGTAAGTAGAGGTTTCACTCAAGGCAATGGTATGGGTTTCTAGTGTGTATGGATCTTGATCATTCATATGGGTGTTCTTGTGGCCTATTTTTATCCATGGAGGAGTAGTTGGATTCAGTGGTATCAGTATATGACATACCTATGATGAGTGTACATCGTGAGTTCCATAGTTAGTGATCTACCAAATTGTATGGTGGTCTAAACCCCCTTCTTTGGTGATGTAGGAATAGTGTGAGCATGTGGTGTGAATATCCTACATGGATGAGACCCCTCTCTGATGGTGGTCTAGGTGAAGAGACTTCTCCAAGGTGGCATGGGGTGTTTGTAGAGATCTATGTTAGTGATGTTTGACATAACTTTTTAAATGAACAGAAGAAGTAAAATTTCCCCATCGAGATGCGTTCTTGAGATGTGATTCAAAACTGTGTGGGAGAGTCAGTGCCACCCAAAGAGCATAGCGTTGAGGTTTGGTGGATGATTTTCTATAAGTTGGTAATTTGAGATTTATTGTTGTGATAAGGTGTTGGATAAAGTCCTAGTGCTGATAAACAGGTAGGATAGGTTAATAATGAGTTTAAAGAGGGGGAAATTGTGGAGGCTTGAGTATATTTTGAGGTATGACATGTTTCTTCACTTCCCCTATTACAGTTTTCACATGGATTTATGATTCAGTTTTTCTTTAATGTATCCCCTATTTGAGACCTAATGATACTATTCAATCCCTTTTTGCTTGACCCTTATTTTGGAGGCTCCTGAATAGAGGATCGGTGATTCATGCTTCTACCGAAAGTGTGACCTAACTCTATGAGGAGAGAGGGAGCCTTGCATGGAAATATTTTCGTAGTGGCAGTGGGACTCCATGATGTTTTCCTCAGTATATATTGTTTTCCTACTAACCATTCTTAGATAATTGCTTACATGGGTGGATTAGTGCTTTTGTTTTATTAGGATGGAGTCTTCCTCATTGATAAGGAGTGATCCTAGGTAGATCAGGATGAACTCATTCATAGGAGGTTATATTCACTTCCTTATCAGTTGACTAATATTACCCTTGGAGTAGCAGATTCTATGATCTTTTAGTTCCAAATATGGTGGTGTAATAAATAGTTATCCTTCTTGGGGATGTTCTAGGTTGACCTTCCATCGTGAATTTTATTTCTACAGAGACTTGCACCATAGATGGTCTGATATCTATGAAATTATATCAGATGACCATGGGAAGCTGTAAGGTAAGAAGGTGAAGTTAGGAGTTTTAAGAGAAAGGTAATTCAAAAAACCTAGTGTTTTTTTTTCTTGGGAAGCCCAGTGATGTTCTCTTGATAGGAGGATAATGTCTTGAGGTTGGATATGGGTATGTGTCTTGTATACCAAGTGACACGAGGGAAAGTATACACTACTAAGAATCGATGATCACATCACCCTATGTATAGAGGTAAGGTGGATCTTAGAATTTTCCTTGAGAAGGGTTATCACTAGCTCTGGTTAGGGAGAAAGATATACCAATTGTATCTTTCTAAAGCTGCTATGGTATTTTTAGTTAAGTGGTGATAAGTTTTGGTGAGTTGTACACTATAGTGAAATTAAGAGACCTATGGATTGGATCCTTAACCCTTATTAGATTAGTTCATGGTAGTCCTCATTAGTGAAATCCATGTGTCCTTGATGTTAGAGTTGGAGCACAGGATATATGGAAGGATGGTGCTAGACTTTCTTTAGGGTTGCTAATCACATAGAAACTCACATGGATCTAGTTCTAGATTCAAAAGTCCACTTATTAGGATATGTATTCTCAGAAATGAGAGTGATAGTGAAACCTATAGATTATGATGTGGTGTGAGCTCGAGGACCACCTAGGGTATAGTTGTTGTAGTAGATTCTCACAATGATCTTTTTCATCTATTGTTGTCGATTAATGTGAAAGAACATATAACCTCATTATAATTGACCCTTTTGTGGTGAGTGTGGTGAAATATACCTCTATTAGATGGTTTTTACCACTTCACTTCTTCATTGAGCTAGGGATGTGTGACTTGGAAATATTGATTGGGATATCTTGCGTGATCAGGTATGCACTAGATACATTCCTAATGGAATTCTCAGAAAGAGGGAATCACATAATTATTTTTCTATGGATAGACGGTGATTCTGGTCATGATCTGAGAATAGGTTCTAAGAAATTTTTCTTCCCTTAGTAGTACATCTAGTTTAGGTGAGGATGAACTAGGATCTACTAGAATTTATTGGGCAACCAATGGAGTTTCAGTGAGTTTCTGAGTTAAACACTTTTTGTTTAAGTTTTATGTGGGTGATGAATGAAAAATATTTGTGGAGAGGTTAGGAAAATTATGCATACAAAAGGTTGTACATATTTTTGGAATTACCTCAATGATCGTTGTAGAATATGATGCTTAATTAATTGAAAGATTAGGGAGAGAATGAAATAAGTCTTTTGGGACTTAGATATAGTTAGGAACATTGTTTTTCCCTAGCCTACTGGCTAGGTAAAAGTGAAATATTCATGTTCAAGTAAATATGATTAAGGTTTTCATGTCAATTTTGATCCATGGTTGGGAGGATCATCTACCATTAGGGTGGTTCTGTGTATCCTTATGAATGGAACTTCACCACTAAATTAGTGTCTTTTCAAGTCCATGTATGAGAGACCTTTCAGGATACTATTATTCTGGTCGGATACATTGGGCAATAGTGCTTGGGTCCTATATTTTTTGTACTAGTGATGGTTGTAAAGGGTACAGTTCATCTAAGGGAGGATTATTACTGCTCAGTAAATTCCAGGAGTCCCCAGTAGAGTGATGAGGATGCCTTTGAAGTTGTATACTTACATATTCTTATCTAGTATGGTAGGTTATCTTCAAGAATATTAGGCCCTTTCTTTTATTACTATTGTGTCAATTTAGCAAGGTTTTTTTCTTCTTACCTCTCTGTCTACAGTAGATTTGGCTGTTTTTTGTTCTCCACATGTCACGGCTAAGGAGGTATGTGCATGACGCTTTGTATAGTACCGAACTGGGTGAGATGGGCCATGTGAATAGAGTTTTCTTTTCAAGGATCTGGTAATGTTGAGAATTAGTAGTAGAAAGACCCTTAGTGGGAGAGTGTTTTCCTTAGATGCATGTTTGTTGATAGAACAAGAAATATTTGGGAGATATCATGTGAGTGGGAGACCTGTTGAAAGTTCAGTTTCCCCACCTTTTTCTTTGTTTTTTATTTTTAGGGATCAAAGGCCTTGAAGGAGGGAATAATTTAATATCCCATTTTTTTTGTAAGCCTTTGGAATATTTATATGAATATTTCTGGAGCCATATTCTTAGACGGTGTGAGGTTCTGAGGCCCGGTGTTCACAGAATAAATTTTTGAAATATATTAAATATATACAATATCACACTTGTGCGCTTTTCCTAAAAAAGTTGAATAAATACCAAAATAAAGCTAAAATCAAAAATCTGAGGGCACTGTTGAGTTTGGAATATGGTTTTTACCCTAGGTGGTACATAACATTTATTAGCGTGGAGCGTTTGTCTAAAAGTCATTGGGGGAGTAAAATTGAATAAAATAAAATAAAATTATTTATTTATTTATTCATTGACATAGAAACCTAATTTTATCTATATTTAAGATGTTATGATGGAATTACAGGGTTATCTGCATAACCCTAGATCCATTAGAGAGATCATTGTAGGATCTCTCTTAGACGAAGGACGACCAGATCAAGGTTCCACGATCGTTGTATAATAGAATTGGAGGATCTCACTAATGGCTATGATGGAGTTTCATTATTCCTTAGCAATCGATCTGAAATAAAGGTAGGATTTTTTCTTTGTGGATTCATCCCCATTTTTTATACCATAATTAATGTGAATCAATCAATTAAAATATTCATTTGTGGATTGGTTGATTTTTTGGTATGGGTTTAATTGTGGGATTTGGGGATGATAATTATTTTATTTTTCATTAATTTTTATACCTATTTGTTCTTATTCCTTGAAAAAATGGATTAAGTAAAAAATGAACAAAGTTTTATGTTTATTCCTCATGTTTTGTTTTTATGTTTTTCTCTCCCCGTTCTATGTGTGTTCATCAAGGGCACTTTTATTTTGTCCTACGATTCGATGGATACACAGTGAACAATCATTCTGTGTTTGATATTTTTCATAGTAGATCATTATTGTGGGTCATGGATAGCTATTAAAATATGTGATTGTGGTATACATCTATGGAAGTAAATCCATTAATGGATTGACTACAGATCAGAGATCCTCATGCATAGTTTTTCATGCCTAAACAAGGAGAGATGACAGGAGGCACGATGGTGATAATTTCATGAGAGGAATCTAGCTAAAGGTGATAGATGGGCACAGTTGGATTGAGATTTGTGTTCTTTGGAAAGATAAATGGTAGATACATGTAAATTTTAAGGTGTGGAGGAATATTCATGAAGTTATTCAATAGGTTCAATGAAAAACTTGACTACATGGCATGTAGTCCTATGAACACTTGTCGTGTAGTCTCTTCTTTACAGAGCTAGGGTTTCAGTGCAAAGAAAAATATCACACACTTCGTGACCCATGTCACACACCATGTAAACCTCAGCCTAATAATTAGTGTGTAATGGGAGTACACACCCAAGAGGCTGAGAAGAGTTTCACACCATGTGATCCATGCCACGTGTTGTGTACACACTGGCATGTGGCTCAACGTGCATAGGAAGTACACACCCAGGAGATCATGTGGTCTTACAAACCATGTATGGGAATCCATATGTTTTTTACATAGTAAATTATATGGAAATGGGTACGCTACACACCGAGTTCCCTCCTAGACACCTACAATCCATGTTCCTCAGGGACACGTTGTGTATTGTTGAAAATTACATGCCATGTGAGCATGAGACATAGGTAATACCAAACTTAGTGAGACACATCTTGTACCCCTAGTAATACATTTTGTTCTCCTTTGAGGATAGGTTTGATTCCTCATTCTTCTTTGCTTATATTCATTGTGAGGTTATGTGAGATTCCTTAGACTATTATTGGTTGAGTGTGTTCCCTTGGTCCATTCCTATGATGGTTTGGTATAGTACCTTGTTTTTGTTATAGCAGGTGACATTGTTGTACCTTCTAGATGATCTGTGTAGTGTTAGAAGGTTCCCTTATTCTAGATGTGAGATGTATAGAACCACTTTGACTACTAACTCAGTGTCTTGGATTTTTAGTCCCTTCGAGAGGCCTAGAGTGATCCTCATTTCTATTTTTGTTACCTTAGATGGTGTTTTTGGAACTGTCATTGAAAATATTTATAAGGGTGTTGATCCCCTATCTAGAAGGATGTTTCTAGTAGGGTTTGGTGTCCCCCCAAGGAACCTTGGGTGTTTATCCCAAATCTTTGTATCGATATCTTATCTTTCTGGGGAGTTGTAGTCTGATCGATTTTATATATTGGATGAAATATATCAGCTTCATTTATATTAAGACCTAATGAGCATGACCAATAAGATTAGTTCCATTAGAGTAATTATATCTCATGGAGTGTGTTCTCCCAAATGATAATTGTATAGATCCTTAGAGAAGGAATCCTAGGGTGGATTTATAGTTGTGATTTTACCTTGAGATTGTGTCTCTACTATGAGTATATTTGGGTGTTTATTTGTATGTATCATATTATGATTGAAATAGTTTGCGATGAGCTATTAATCTTGATCCTTTTTTCTTAGTTAGTTCATGGTGTCATGTTGGGTATTGTTATACTCACCCCTGCATGGTCTCTACCGACATGTATCATGTATTAAGTAGATGATGGACCTTTTTTCAGAGTCCTTGGTTGACTATTTGAAGGTAAATCTAGTTTGGGATATATAGGCCAAGGTTTATACCAATGTTTCATTTGACAGTAGACCCTCCTTCAGAGTAAGTAATATTTCACGTTCTAGTTTTGGTTGGGATTGTATTTAGACTCTTTTTATGATTTACACTTCTTTATCATACTCTGGTTGTGGTATTATAGATGAATTCATACATTTTTTCAATTGTTTTACATTTTATGATTGTGTAGGTTTGGAGATATGTGTGTGTATAGGTACTTTAGGAAAATTCCTCCCATGTGTGTGATATTACTTCTTCTCACTAATCACCACCCCCTAACCTATTAGAGGAAGACTTGGGGTTGTCACATCTTGGGTCATGTCGGGTTGGGTTGTGAAAAAATCCCCATTTAGTGGAAAATGTGAAAGTTCTAAGGAGCTTCTTGAATTAGTTCTTACAGATGTGTGTGGACCACTTCTAGTTTAATTAAGTGGTGATTAATCATACTTCATAACTTTTTACTTATGATTTAAGTATATATAGATATGTCTACTTAATGGGCTATAAATAAGATTCCTTTTACATATTCAAGGAATATAATAATGATGTTCAAAACCATCTTGGTAGGAAGATTAAGAAACTCCACTGAGACCATAATGGATAATATCTTAATTAATACATCATTGATTACTTGTGGGAGTTTGGGAATCTATCCCAACTCACTCCTCCTTATACACCTCAAAAGAATGGTGTGAAAGAAAGGAGGAACCACACCTTTTTAGACATGGTGAGATTAATTATGAGTTATGTGAGTCTTCCATTATCCTTTTGGGAATAATCATTACAAACAAAAGCATACATATTAAACTAAATGCTAACTAAAGTAGAAACTATTATTCTATATCAATTTTGTTATGGAAATAAACTCATGTTTTTTAATATATTAGTGTGGGGTTTAAAGGATTTATTAAGAAAATTTTTTGGAAACAAACATGAACCCAGAGGAACTAAGTGTATCTTTATAAGGTGTCCTAAAGAAAATAAAGGATATTATCTATATAATCCTAAAGTTAAGAAATTTATGGTTAACAAAATTCCCACTTTTCTTGAAGGGGATCTCATCTATAAAGGAGATATTAGGAGTAGGGTATACTTTGATGAATTCCTAGCTCAAGATACATAGTAGTTGGAAAAAAAATATATTTCACAAAACCCAATAGAAGAGAACATTCCAGAGACACATGTACTAAGTATAAGTAAAAGAGAGGTTAGAGAACCTGAAATATATGGTTTTATAGTCACTAAAAATATTGACTCATTATTAATTGATAATAATGATCCTCTAACCTATATGAAAGAATTAAGTGGAAAAGATGTTTCCAAATAGAAATAATCTATTAATTCCAAAATAGATTCCATATACTAAAACCATGACTGTATTTTTATAGATTCTCTAGTGGATGTAAATCTTGTAGATTTTAAATGGGTATTCAAGAAAAAAACTAGACATTAATAGACCAATCAGTGTTTATAGGGCACAATTGGTTGCAAAGGGCTTCAAACAGATTAATGTAATATACTACAATGAAACCTTTTCAATAGTTTCTATGATTAAATCCATCATAATTCTACTTTCTATTACAGCATTCCATAACTATGATATTTGTAAAATGGATGTCAAAATATCCTACCTTAATGGGAACCTATAAGAATATGTCTATATAACACAATATGAAGGCTTTATTACTCTAAAGGATGCCAACAAGGTATAAAAATTGAAATTTCCATTTTTTATTAAAGAAAG
This sequence comes from Viscum album, assembly GCA_963277665.1. Taxonomy (NCBI): domain Eukaryota; kingdom Viridiplantae; phylum Streptophyta; class Magnoliopsida; order Santalales; family Viscaceae; genus Viscum; species Viscum album. The sequence goes on along the minus strand of OY728134.1, from coordinate 339,873,196 downwards.
AATATATGTCCTGGAACATTTGATTTGATGATGCGATAATGGAATTAAGTTCCAAAAATATTGAGTGTGAGACTTGATTCTATAAAACTTTTAGTGGGAGTGTGGTCATTTTCTTAATAGTTTATATTGATGACATACTACTTATTAGAAATGAGATAAAATTCTAGTATTTTATTAAATCCTAGTGGAACACATGATTCTCCCTATAGGACTTAAATAAAGCTCCATATATTCTTGGTATTGAGATCTAACATGATATATATGAGAGGCTATTCGGTCTAAGTCAAAGTAAATACATTGACGAGATACTGAAAATATTCATTATGGAATAATAAAATAGATAATTATTACCAATGTAACATAGAATTAATCTTTATGATAAAATGTGCCCTTGGACACATGAGGAAAAACAAAGTACGGGAGGGATTCCATACATGTTGTGTATTGGGTCAATCATGAATGTTATGTTATGTACTATGATAGATGTTACATATACCATAAGTGTATTTGGAAAATATGAAGGGGACATGGGTGATTTCCATTGTATGGTAGTCAATAATATCCTCAAGTATCTGAGGTGGACTAAAGATATGTTCCTGGTCTATTAAGGATATGATGATATAGTCATCAAATGATATAAATATTTTAGTTTCCAAATTGATCGAGTAGGAGTCTAATGGAGTTAGTGTTCTAGAACTAAATGTTTTTAATCTGGATTACATTTATATTAAAATAATTGAATCTTAATTTAAATATATTAATAGAAAACATTTATATTTCTTCATTAATTTAATGTAATAATTTCTGAGAGTATTTTGTCATTAAAAGGTCATACTAGTTCCCTACTATGATGACAACCTTAAAATTCCATGATAAAATTATTAAGCCTCGTTCTATATGTTGAGTCAATAAGGTTTTCCTTATGACTTTTCCATTCCTTCTTATTTTGAAAATCACAAACACCTTTTACTTAAGAAAATATTTGTTTTACTTCTATAAGGAAAATTTTTAACACCACAGGATTTCATAGTGTGTTATTTCTTAAAAATAATTCAATAACTTGCACTACACGCAACACCGAGTTCAATCACACCATGACGTACAAAAAAAAGCCATTAAAAGAGGTCATGAATAGTATTAACTACATTTTGAACTTTATATAATCCTTATAATTTTAGAATCCCTATTATGAGTTTCTTAGTCATAATGCAAGAACAGATTCATTTCCAGTATTGCACTTTTATCAACTTTTAATAGTGAAACCTTTTTAAATAAAATATTTTAAACTATCTGAATAAATAGGGACATCAAAAAAATTAAAATGAAACATCCCAAGCTTCCACGGTATGCTTTCCTTTGAATAAAATAGTAGCATGTGTTGTACGCAACCTTGAGTTTTAACACACGCCACAACCAATCAAACTAGCCGTTATGAATAGTAATACCTAAATTTTGAAATTTTATATATTTTATATTTTAAAATGGACTTCATTTTTAGATTCGGAATATCGAATTTAGCCTAAGGTGAAATTTTGGTACTTTTCGGATAACTTTCATATTTTGATGAATAGTGAAAATTACTAAATTTTAATTAAAAACAACTTTTTTAATCAAAATAATTAATAGTGATAAATTGTGAATTTTAGTGGTTTTAAAGTATATTTAGAATATATTTTTACCATTTAATATAATTTTGGTCATTGGACATAATTTGACAATTAAACCGAACATAAACAAGTGTCAATCTTTTGATAGTTATTATCTCTTAAAAACACGCTTTTTGTTTTGACAGCGGGAATTAATTTTAAATTAATTTCTGCCACTTATGTGTTTTGAATTTAGAAAAATGGATTCCATATTTGGAATCAGGATGTCCAAATTGTGTAAATAGGTAACTTTTATTTTTAGACATTTTGAATAATTACTGTGGTAAATATTTTATTTACCATGGTTAAGGGTAAATCCGGTAAATAAAGGTTAAAAAATAATATTATAATAATACAAAATTACCCTAAAACGTGTCCTAACCTTATTAGTGGACACATAACCGACCATGGGCATCCTTGGGTCGATTTGGGGACCCCTTGAAGCCACTTGTATGTGGTAGGGACACATTATATTAATAAAGTTAAAATAAAAATAAAAATGTCATAAGCTTACATCTTTTAGAAGAACAATTTTTACATAGGGTTATACATGTTGGATTTTCGATTATAAATATTCATTAGAAAGATAAAATTATTTCCTACATAATGATATTTTATTTATAATTTTTAGACATCAAATAATTTAAATTATTAATGACACAATAATGATGCAATGTTTACCTCATTAATAAATCATTTAAATAAATAAGATTATAATGATTAAAATATTATCTAAAACCTGTCCAATTCTTATTGGTTGATGTTATTTAGAATATGAGTCATCTTATCTTCGAACTCAATTATTTTTGGACCATTATAAACCGAATTTAATTATATTATAAAGTAATACTTTCACTCTTTCTTAAAGAGCCCCTCCTCTCCCTTATAAAAGGAGACCACTTCTACTCATTCCTCACACCTCTCAAGCCACTTGGCTCGTCCAAACTCTGCCCATATAGTCTCCCCACATTCCTCTCCTCATCCTTGAAGCTTCCCCTTAGGCAGAAAGCCTTTCAAGAAGTCCTTTGGTTCCAACCAAAGTGAGTTACCTAAATTAATGGTAACGATTTCTCTTAAATTATTTTCATTTATTTTGCTTCTCCAACCCCCAAACTCTTTTTACTTCCTTTCTTTTGTAACAAAAAAAGGATCCTCAATATACTAGGATGTTTTTATAAGAATTATTCGAACTACACATACACACACCTCCATCTAATGGATGATGAACATAATGTTTCTGTGAATGGAAAACTAACGCCTCACGAAACGATGATTGTTCAAATACATCTTACCGCCTCTCATGGTGGCCATTATGATGGAACTGTAATTAAGTGTGATATTAATGATACATATTTTATATATAAGCTGCTGTAATTCCATTTTATTTCATACCATTATTCGTTTCATGTTTTATATACATACGATAATTTCATTTGAGGAAGTGCGGACTACCGCCCCCTTAAAATGATATGACTCGTTCATACCACACATGTAATGCATAAAGAATGGTGTTAATGAACATAAGTAACATATATAAAATATTATATTATACTGGAATAATAATATACCTATGTATCATTTGGATTCAATTCTTTTAAAATGAAAAATTAAATGGAAGTAGCGTTCGTGCGTACGTACGGACTACCGTCTCCACGAACACGATGAGATCCATCCTCCATCGTATCCATTCAAGTCTTATTCTCATTTTAGGGTTAAAAATAATGTTAATATCATTCTAATTATGAATAATATATAATCTATCCATTACAAACATGTCTTACGTAACCAAACATTTAAGAAGAACGAATCGATTATCACCCGAAACGACGATAATACTAAGATATTATTAATAAAGAAATGTTAAAAGATCATATATGATATCATATTGATGTATATGATTATTGTATAATTTAATAAATTTTTTAATTATTATACAGAAGGTTAACATACCATCGACTAAGGGAAAGTTCAAGGTAAGGGATTTTCTTATCTCACATTCAATTCCGTGAGATTTCCATTGTTCACCACCAAATTATTGAAAGTGGTGTATTGTGTACTGCCATTTGATATATATTATCATGATTCTCTTTATATTCATGTTATTCTGTAAATAATTTGGTGGTTATTAACTTTTGGCCATACGACTCAGTTGATTAACGTGGTAAGGGGTTTTCATCTCACTCCTTATTCTCGTGAGATTCATGCCATATTGCCACCATCACCTTTTGTGTGGTGTATATACTGCCCATAATTATATTCTTTGTGTAATACACTCTAATTTATGTGTATTTACATATTCATTGTATGATACCTCTTTCATGGGTTGTATGTTTCATAAGTTACCAAATTGGTAAGGGTTATTTTACAATCTCTTCATTATCCGAGGTTGTTTATACGTAATAATCTACTGGGATCTCATTATCATCCACATCCATGTTTCTTAAAAATGTATTTCAAAAAATTTTTAATCTTTACTAGAATATGGTTTAAAGTCATTGATACCCTTGTTTTAATTTTTATAAGAGGTTTGTAAAGGAATCTTTCCATCGTTTTCCAAACAAGGTGCTTTTTAACCTTTTAGACAAAATTAAGGTAAGAATGTTTTTTTTACTTATACGGCAGGTGCGGTTATTTTCCGCCATTATAAAATCTTCAAAGATATCCTTACAAGCTTACAAGAATATTTTCAAAGAAAATGTTTTATTTTATATGGCTCTTAAATGATTTCAAAAATAGAAAGATATATTTCTCTAAAAAGTGTTTTGATTTCATCTATGTCAACACCCTTTGATGAATTTTATGATTATTTGAAGTTGATTTATTATGATATAAAACTTCCATATTGTAATGAAGTTTTGTGATATGTTTGACTGTGGATGTGCTATTTATATAACATTAATGGTTTATGAGTAAAGTATTGACATTACGTATGCTAGTTCCAATAAAAATGTTTATGTTATATTTCAACCTTCACTTCATAAGAATGTGTTGGACAAGTATGTTCCAGGTTGGGGACTGGTTAAAGTAAGCCCTCCAGGTTGGGGACTGGTAAAAGTAAGCCCTCCAGGTTAGGGACTGTTAAAAGTAAGCCCTTCGGTTTGGTCTCCGGTTATTAGAGGAACTCCGGGTTGGTGTCCGGTTATTAGAGGCACTCCGGGTTGGTGTCCGGTTATTAGAGGCACTCCGGGTTGGGTTCCGGTTACAGTTAGCCCCAAGGTCTTGGGACGAGGCCTTGACAAAGAAATTAAAGTTCAGCATTATGCATTCCATCATTATGAAAGTGGTTAGTGATTTTTCATGTGATTATTCGATTAGTAGAATATCCATGTGAATGAGTAAATGGCATTATTTCATTTTATTTATGCCATACAAAGTTGAAAGTTCAAGTTTGAAAGGCTTTTGTTTTAGTTATACATTGCCTTAAATGTTTATTCTTATTTATGAAAGTTTCCACTATATTGTTATCCTTACTGGGCATTTGAGCTCACCCCTTTTCTATGTTTTATTTTTCCCAGGAAGTGAAGAAGTAAATTATGAATGACCTGCAGGGATATTATGTGGGGATATGAGTGTGAATTATGGAGAAATTATGTTGTTGTAGTAGTTTTTCATTTTATGATGTAATGTAAAACTTATGAATATATCTAGTGTTTCCAAGGCTACTAAACCAATCGGTCTTTCGAGATTTGATCTTTCTTGTGATCATGCCAATGTTATGTAATAATGCACCGACTCTGGGTAACTAGGGTCGGGGTGTTACAGTTGGTATCAGAGGAAGTTTAGTACAAACCTTGGAAACTAGATTTAGATAAACTCTGATTAGAGCACGTAGACCTAAGATGAACTTTGAGGATTAGTATAGAAGAACTTCCTAAAATTTTGGTATTGTAGAGATTTTGTGAGTTTTCCGAGCAATACATCCCTGTCTGGATACGAGCAGGTAGAGGCGGCTCTGGCACAGATGTACCTAGGGGTAAAACCCGAAAACACCGCTTTGAGCTAGACTCGAACGGGAACTGGTGCACGACAACGGGCCTTGCTGCACTCTTGGTTACGACACTCCCGGGGGATATGCTTAGGATAATTCTCATTTTCTTTACAAACCATTATGAAGGGTTTATGAGTATATACATCCTCAAATGAGACATTTTATGATTATGGATTATATCCATAAATAGTTCAATTTATGTTAAGTGTTTTATAAGTATGGGATTATGTATTTTGATTCATAAACTGATCTAGTGTATTCCATTGTTTAGAAATGGCGCCCAGTAGAAGGAATGAGAACTCCAGAAATGCACATGATCCAAAGAGAAGGAAGGATCATATCTTTCATGGTCTTAAGCTAGAATTTATAAGAGAAATAGTCTCCCATGTATTATCATCATATGAAGAAATAATATCATGTGTTGATAAGATAAGTAAAGAGTTTACTGAGTCCTATGGCTTTGAAGGGAAGCAAGAGAAGAAAAGGATGGAAGAGAGGAAGATGGATAAAGGGAAGAGGGAAAAGAAGAATTTTCCCATATGTGGTAACTGTGGAAAGAAACACCCTGGAACTTGCCTGAAAGGAATGGGAGTTTGTTATAAGTGTGGAGGAAAAGGGCACAAAGTACATGACTGCAAGGGTAAGAAAATGGTTTCAAATGTACAATTCTTCATTTGCAAGGAGTTTGGACACTACGCGAACCTATGTCCCAGTCATCAGACTATGCCGAAAATGATGCTATTGGATGATAATCAAGTTATGATACTACCACAGATGAAGAGGAATGATTATAGTTCTTATATTGATTATGTCAATTGAGTGTTGTATCAACAATGTACTTGTTATAATAATTATGGAGTATATAAGGATTGTACTGCAGTACTATTTCATTAAGGACTTGAGATTGTGTGGAACAAAGAAAAGTGACTCGATAGCAGGATAAATTTTTGGAAAATATATGGTTGAGAGAAAGATAAACCATAATATGGTTCTGATACCGAGTTAGTGATTTTAGAATAATACATGATTGATTTGGATAAATTATATTGGATATTCTTGACTACCACTACTGGAAACATGATCTTTCCCAACACTTCTATACCAACGGTTCTTGAGAACTGTTGGTATAGCTACCATTTCCCAACGGTTCACCAAAACCGTTGGGAAAGGGTGTGTTTTTTAGGCCCTTTACCAACGGTTTTGGTGAACCGTTGGGAAAGGGTGTGTTTTGAGGCCCTTTCCCAACGGTTTTGGTGAACCGTTGGGAAATGTCACTCTTTCCCAACGGTTCTCAAGAAGCGTTGGGAAAAAGCAACAAAAAAATCCAACATTCGCCCAACAAAAATACACCCAACCAGAACCTATCCCAACGGTTTTGAAAACCGTTGGGATAGGTTCTTTAATTTTTTTTCAGACCTACTAACTGAGAACATTATATAAATCAAAATTTTAAATAATTATGATAATACATATATATATTTATGAAATTATGTTTATAAAAGTGATTTTAGCTTAGTGGTTAAGTCGTTTGATTATAAACGAGGGGTCCTGGGATCAAATCCCAGCGGATGTTTTATTTTTGGAATTTATTTACCAACGGTTCCATTATCGTTGGTATAGATTTCATATTACCTATACCAACGGTTTCCAAAACCGTTGGTATAGGTCTATACCAACGGTTTTTGGAAAACCGTTGGTATAGACCTATCCCAACGGCTTACTTGGCTACGGTTCTCCAAACCGTTGGTATAGGCTATACCAACGGTTTGGAGGCCTATACCAACGATTCCAAACCGTTGGTAAAGGTTAGTTTTCTAGTAGTGTACCTTGAAACTGATTAATGATTTGTATATTCCATCATTTTTTGGGGGTTTAAAACATTTTTGGATTGATGAAGTATATCCAGCATTCTATATGGAATAGGGGAGCATGAATGTAATCAATAAGGAATATGGTAATTCAAGATGTTTCAGTGTATTAAAAGAATACAAGATGAAGGTATTCATATGCTATTACGGGGAAAAAAGGATCTATATTATGTTTACCTTCCTTATAAATGTTGGACTGTGAGTTTGGACAGAAGTATTTTGGATAGTTCTAGTTTGGATTATTTTGGATTACCATAAAAGGACAACCCGGAGGTCGGGCGGCAACCTGTCGCGTCCGGCAAGGCTGCGAGACTTGAACCTGCAACCGAAGGGTGACAAGGGTGTATCACCTACCACTGGTCCACGAGATGTCCTGGATTAAATAATGTAGTTTTTTTTAAAGATCTGGTAGATGAACTATAAATTCATTTATTTTGGAACCCTGTACGAATAGTATAAATAAAAAAAATTACATTCTATTAACTTTTAGAGTGAAAGATGAGTTTGTGGTAGAAACTTATTAATGGATAAAACTCTAATTATAAAGTAAGTATATCTCCTTATGATCTTAGCCAATCTCATAAATAAATTCCTCAACATTAATAAAAGGAACTTAGAACAAAAATGTTTTCCTAGATGGTACCTTAAATCGTCACTAATTTATGGCTTTGGGATTGTTGGCCTTTTCATAGCCATGTTCTCTACCACTCTCCATCAGATAATTGATGGTTAGATTTCTCTTCCATATCCATATTTTCCTACATGGAACCTAGTATATGTTATTATCGGTAATCTTCATACTTTCCACTCTTTATTTTAAATAGAGGCCTCATTAATTCATTTTTCGATGTGGGATTTCAACTAAGATATTTTGAAACGTCAAAAATGTGTTATCCTAATACCCTATGTTTTGTTGAACCGATGGTATTTCAAATCATCATAGATTGATGAATTTAAGGACCTCAATTTCATACTTGTTTGTGATTGATGACCTCAATCACTACCTATAAATATTTACGTTTTTCCTCCAATCATATGTCTCTAATTGCCACCAATGTTCTCCTAATCGAGATCATAATTTGGTGGTGACCCTTTCATTTCTCTTTTCATTATATTAAGACTAAATTTTAGTAACCCAATTTCCGATGTGGGTCTTCCCACAAATATATTTTCTACTTTCAACCTTTTATTTTCGAAGAACAATTTCAAATTGTGAGGACGCAATTTATTGAAGGAGGGGAGAATGTAACACCCCAGGATTTCATAGTGTGTTATTTCTTAAAAATAATTCAATAACTTGCACTACACGCAACACCGAGTTCAATCACACCATGACGTACAAAAAAAATCCATTAAAAGAGGTCATGAATAGTATTAACTACATTTTGAACTTTATATAATCCTTATAATTTTAGAATCCCTATTATGAGTTTCTTAGTCATAATGCAAGAACAGATTCATTTCCAGTATTGCACTTTTATCAACTTTTAATAGTGAAACATTTTTAAATAAAATATTTTAAACTATCTGAATAAATTGGGACATCAAAAAATTTAAAATGAAACATCCCAAGATTCCACGGTACGCTTTCCTTTGAATAAAATAGTAGTGTGTGTTGTACGCAACCTTGAGTTTTAACACACGCCACAACCAATCAAACTAGCCGTTATGAATAGTAATACCTAAATTTTGAAATTTTATATATTTTATATTTTAAAATGGAATTCATTTTTGGATTCTTAATATCGTATTTAGCCTAAGGTGAAATTTTGGTAGTTTTCGGATAACTTTCATATTTTGATGAATAGTGAAAATTACTAAATTTTAATTAAAGAGAACTTTTTTAATCAAAATAATTAATAGTGATAAATTGTGAATTTGAGTGGTTTTAAAGTATATTTAGAATATATTTTTACCATTTAATATAATTTTGGTCATTGGACATAATTTTACAATTAAACCGAACATAAACAAGTGTCAATCTTTTGATAGTTATTATCTCTTAAAAACACGCTTTTTGTTTTGACAGCGGGAATTAATTTTAAATTAATTTCTGCCACTTCTGTGTTTTGAATTTAGAAAAATGGATTCCATATTTGGAATCAGTATGTCCAAATTGTGTAAATAGGTAACTTTTATTTTTATACATTTTGAATAATTACTGTGGTAAATATTTTATTTACCATGGTTAAGGGTAAATCCGGTAAATAAGGGTTAAAAAATAATATTATAATAATACAAAATTACCCTAAAACGTGTCCTAACCTTATTAGTGGACACATACCCGACCATGGGCATCCTTGGGTCGATTTGGGGACCCCTTGGAGCCACTTTTATGTGGTAGGGACACATTATATTAATAAAGTTAAAATAAAAATAAAAATGGCATAAGCTTACATCTTTTAGAAGAACAATTTTTACATAGGGTTATACATGTTGGATTTTCGATTATAAATATTAATTAGAAAGCTAAACATATTTCCTACATAATTATATTTTATTTATAATTTTTAGACATCAAATAATTTAAATTATTAATGACACAATAATGATGAAATGTTTACCTCATTAATAAATCATTTAAATAAATAAGATTATAATGATTAAAATATTATCTAAAACCTGTCCAATTCTTATTGGTTGATGTTATTTAGAATATTAGTCATCTTATCTTCGACCTCAATTATTTTTGGACCATTATAAACCGAATTTAATTATATTATAAAGTAATACTTTCACTCTTTCCTAAAGATCCCCTCCTCTCCCTTATAAAAGGAGACCACTTCTAATCATTCCTCACACCTCTCAAGCCACTTGGATCATCCAAACTCTGCCCACATAAGCTCCCCACATCCCTTTACTCCTCCTTGAAGCTTCCCCTTAGCCAGAAAGCATTTCAAGAAGTCCTTTGGTTCCAACCAAAGTGAGTTACCTAAATTAATGGTAACGATTTCTCTTAAATTATTTTCATATATTTTGCTTCTCCAACCCCCAAAATCTTTTTACTTCCTTTCTTTTGTAACAAAAAAAGTATCTGAAATATACTAGGATGTTTTTATAAGAAGGATTCGAACTACACATACACACACCTCCATCTAATGGATGATGAACATAATGTTTCTGTGAATGGAAAACTAACGCCTCACGAAACGATGATTGTTCAAATACATCTTACCGCCTATCATGGTGGCCATTATGATGGCACTATAATTAAGTTTGATATTAATGATACATATTTTATATATAAGCTTCTGTAATTCCATTTTATTTCATACCATTATTCGTTTCATGTTGTATATACATACGATAATTTCATTTGAGGAAGTGTGGACTACCGCCCCCTTAAAATGATATGACTCGTTCATACCACACATGGAACGTATAAAGAATGGTGTTAATGAACATAAGTAACATATATAAAATATTATATTATACTTGTATAATAATATACCTATGTATCATTTGGATTCAATTCTTTTAAAATGAAAAATTAAATGGAAGTAGCGTTCGTGCGTACGTACGGACTACCGTCTCCACGAACACGATGAGATCCATCCTCCATCGTATCCATTCAAGTCTTATTCTAATTTTAGGGTTAAAAATAATGTTAATATCATTCTGATTATGAATAATATATAATCTATCCATTACAAACATGTCTTACGTAACCAAACATTTAAGAAGAACGAATCGATTATCACCCGAAACGACGATAATACTAAGATATTATTAATAAAGCAATGTTAAAAGATCATATATGATATCATATTGATGTATATGATTATTGTATAATTTAATAAATGTTTTAATTATTATACAGGAGGTTAACATACCATCGACTAAGGGAAAGTTCAAGGTAAGGGATTTTCTTATCTCACATTCAATTCCGTGAGATTTCCATTGTTCCCCACCAAATTATTGAAAGTGGTGTATTGTGTACTGAAATTTGATATATATTATCATGATTATCTTTATATTCATGATATTCTGTAAATAATTTGGTGGTTATTAACTTTTGGCCATACGACTCCGTTGATTAACGTGGTAAGGGGTTTTCATCTCACTCCTTATTCTCGTGAGATTCATGCCATATTGCCACCATCACCTTTTGTGTGGTGTATATACTACCCATAATTATATTCATTGTGTAATACACTCTAATTTATGTGTATTTACATATTCATTGTATGATACCTCTTTCATGGGTTGTATGTTTCATAAGTTACCAAATTGGTAAGGGTAATTTCACAATCTCTTCATTATCTGAGGTTGTTTATACGTAATAATCTACTGGGATCTCATTATCATCCACATCCATGTTTCTTAAAAATGTATTTCAAAACATTTTTACTATTTACTATAATATGGGTTAAAGTCAATTATACCCTTGTTTTAATTTTTATAAGAGGTTTGTAAAGGAATCTTTCCATCGTTTTCCAAACAAGGTGCTTTTTAACCTTTTAGACAAAATTAAGGTAAGAATGTTTTTTTTTACTTATACGGCGGGTGCGGTTATTTTCCTCCATTATAAAATCTTCAAAGATTTCCTTACAAGCTTATAATAATATTTTCAAAGAAAATGTTTTATTTTATATGGATCTTAAATTATTTCAAAAATAGAAAGAGATATTTCTCTAAAAAGTGTTTTGACTTCATCTATGTCAACACCCTTTGATGAATTTTACGATTATTTGAAGTTGATTTATTATGATATAAAACTTCCATATTGTAATGAAGTTTTGTGATATGTTTGACTGTGGATGTGCTATTTATATAACATTCATGGTTTATGAGTAAACTATTGACATTACGTATGCTAGTTCCAATAAGAATGTTTATGTTATATTTCAACCTTCACTTCATAAGAATGTGTTGGACAAGTATGTTCCAGGTTGGGGACTGGTTAAAGTAAGCCCTCCAGGTTGGGGACTGGTAAAAGTAAGCCCTCCAGGTTAGGGACTGGTAAAAGTAAGCCCTCTGGTTTGGTCTCCGGTTATTAGAGGAACTCCGGGTTGGTGTCCGGTTATTAGAGGCACTCCGGGTTGGTGTCCTGTTATTAGAGGCACTCCGGGTTGGGTTCCGGTTACAGTTAGCCCCAAGGTCTTGGGAGGAGGCCTTGACAAAGAAATTAAAGTTCAGCATTATGCATTCCATCATTATGAAAGTGGTTAATGATTTTGCATGTGATTATTCGATTAGTAGAATATCCATGTGAATGAGTAAATGGCATTATTTCATTTTATTTATGCCATATAAAGTTGAAAGTTCAATTTTGAAAGGCTTTTGTTTTAGTTATACATTGCCTTAAATTTTTATTCTTATTTATGAAAGTTTCCACTATATTGTTATCCTTACTGGGCATTTGAGCTCACCCCTTTTCTATGTTTTATTTTTCCCAGGAAGTGAAGAAGTAAATTATGAATGAACTGCAGGGATATTATGTGGGGATATGAGTGTGAATTATGGAGACATTATGTTGTTGTAGTAGTTTTTCATTTTATGATGTAATGTAAAACTTATGAATATATCTACTGTTTCCAAGGCTACTAAACCAATCAGTCTTTCGATATTTGATCTTTCTTGTGATCATGCCAATGTTATGTAATAATGCACCAACTCTGGGTAACTAGGGTCGGGGTGTTATAGTTGGTATCAGAGGAAGTTTAGTACAAACCTTGGAAACTAGATTTAGATAAACTCTGATTAGAGCACGTAGACCTAAGATGAACTTTGAGGATTAGTATAGAAGAACTTCCTAGAATTTTGGTATTGTAGAGATTTTGTGAGTTTTCCGAGCAATACATCCTTGTCTGGATACGAGTAGGTAGAGGCGGCTTTGGCACAGATGTACCTAGGGGTAAAACCCGAAAACACCGCTTTGAGCTAGACTCGAACGGGAACTGGTGCACAACAACGGGCCTTGCTGCACTCTTGGTTACGACACTCCCAGGGGATATGCTTAGGATAATTCTCATTTTCTTTACAAACCATTATGAAGGGTTTATGAGTATATACATCCTCAAATGAGACATTTTTATGATTATGGATTATATCCATAAATAGTTCAATTTATGTTAAGTGTTTTATAAGTATGGGATTATGTATTTTGATTCATAAACTGATCTAGTGTATTCCATTGTTTAGAAATGGCGCCCAGTAGAAGGAATGAGAACTCCAGAAATGCACATGATCCAAAGAGAAGGAAGGATCATATATTTCATGGTCTTAAGCTAGAATTTATAAGAGAAATAGTCTCCCATGTATTATCATCATATGAAGAAATAATATCATGTGTTGATAAGATAAGTAAAGAGTTTACTAAGTCCTATGGCTTTGAAGGGAAGCAAGAGAAGAAAAGGATGGAAGAGAGAAATATGGATAAAGGGAAGAGGGAAAAGAAGAATTTTCCCATATGTGGTAACTGTGGAAAGAAACACCCTGGAACTTTCCTAAAAGGAATGGGAGTTTGTTATAAGTGTGGAGGAAAAGGGCACAAAGTACGTTGCTGCAAGGGTAAGAAAATAGTTTCAAATGTACAATGCTTCATTTGCAAGGAGTTTGGACACTATGCGAACCTATGTCCCAGTCATCAGACTATGCCGCAAATGATGCTATTGGATAATAATCAAGTTATGATACTACCACAGATGAAGAGGAATAATTAGAGTTCTTATGTTGATTATGTCAATTGAGTGTCGTATCAACAATGTACTTGTTATAATAATTATGGAGTATATAAGGATTGTACTGCAGTACTATTTCATTAAGGACTTGAGATTGTGTGGAACAAAGAAAAGTGACTCAATAGTAGGATAAATTTTTGGAAAATATATGGTTGAGAGAAAGATAAACCATAATATGGTTCTGATACCGAGTTAGTGATTTTAGAATAATACATGATTGATTTGGATAAATTATATTGGATATTCTTGACTACCTTTAAACTGATTAATGATTTGTATATTCCATAATTTTTTTGGGGTTTAAAACATTTTTGTATTGATGAAGTATATCCAGCATTCTATATGGAATAGGGGAGCATGAATGTAATCAATAAGGAATATGGTAATTCAAGATGTTTCAGTGTATTAAAAGAATACAAAATGAAGGTATTCATATGCTATTACGGGGTGAAAAGGATCTATATTATGTTTACCTTCCTTATAAATGTTGGACTGTGAGTTTGGACAGAAGTATTTTGGATAGTTCTAGTTTGGATTATTTTGGATTACCATAAAAGGACAACCTGGAGGTCGGGCGGCAACCCGTCGCGTCCGGCAAGGCTGCGAGACTTGAACCTGCAACCGAAGGGAGACAAGGGTGTATCACCTACCACTGGCCCACGAGATGTCCTGGATTAAATAATGTAGTTTTTTTTAAAGATCTGGTAGATGAATTATAAATTCATTTATTTTGGAACCCTGTACGAATAGTATAAATAAAAAAAATTTACATTCTATTATCTTTTAGAGTGAAAGATGAGTTTGTGGTAGAAACTTATTAATGGATAAAACTCTAATTATAAAGTAAGTATATCTCCTTATGATCTTATCCAATCTCATAAATAAATTCCTCAACATTAATAAAAGTAACTTAGAACAAAAATGTTTTCCTAGATGGTACCTTAAATCATCACTAATTTATGGCTTTGGGATTGTTGGCCTTTTCATAGCCATGTTCTCTACCACTCTCCATCAGATAATTGATGGTTAGATTTCTCTTCCATATCCATATTTTCCTACATGGAACCTAGTATATGTTATTTTCCGTAATCTTCATACTTTCCACTCTTTATTTTAAAAATAGGCCTCATTAATTCATTTTTCGATGTGGGATTTCAACTATGATATTTCGAAACGTCAAAAATGTGTTATCCTAATACCCTATGTTTTGTTGAACCGATGGTATTTCAAATCATCATAGATTGATGAATTTAAGGACCTCAATTTCATACTTGTTTGTGATTGATGACCTCAATCACTACCTATAAATATTTACGTTTTTCCTCCAATCATATGTCTCTAATTGCCACCAATGTTCTCCTAATCGAGATCATAATTTCATGGTGACCCTTTCATTTCTCTTTTCCTTATATTAAGACTAAATTTTAGTAACCCAATTTACGATGTGGGTTTTCCCACAAATATATTTTCTACTTTCAACCTTTTATTTTCGAAGAACAATTTCAAATTGCGAGGATGCAATTTATTGAAGGAGGGGAGAATGTAACACCCCAGGATTTCATAGTGTGTTATTTCTTAAAAATAATTCAATAAATTGCACTACACGCAACACCGAGTTCAATCACACCATGACGTACAAAAAAAGCCATTAAAAGAGGTCATGAATAGTATTAACTACATTTTTAACTTTATATAATCCTTATAATTTTAGAATCCCTATTATGAGTTTCTTAGTCATAATGCAAGAACAGATTCATTTCCAGTATTGCACTTTTATCAACTTTTTATAGTGAAACCTTTTTAAATAAAATATTTTAAACTATCTGAATAAATTGGGACATCAAAAAATTTAAAATGAGACATCCCAAGCTTCCACGGTACGCTTTTCTTTGAATAAAATAGTAGTGTGTGTTGTACGCAACCTTGAGTTTTAACACACGCCACAACCAATCAAACTAGCCGTTATGAATAGTAATACCTAAATTTTGAAATTTTATATATTTTATATTTTAAAATGGACTTCATTTTTGGATTCGGAATATCGAATTTAGCCTAAGGTGAAATTTTGGTACTTTTCGGATAACTTTCATATTTTGATGAATAGTGAAAATTACTAAATTTTAATTAAAAACAACTTTTTTAATCAAAATTATTAATAGTGATAAATTGTGAATTTGAGTGGTTTTAAAGTATATTTAGAATATATTTTTACCATTTAATATAATTTTGTTCATTGGACATAATTTTACAATTAAACCGAACATAAACAAGTGTCAATCTTTTGATAGTTATTATCTCTTAAAAACACGCTTTTTGTTTTGACAGCGGGAATTAATTTTAAATTAATTTCTGCCACTTCTGTGTTTTGAATTTAGAAAAATGGATTACATATTTGGAATCAGGATGTACAAATTGTGTAAATAGGTAACTTTTATTTTTAGACATTTTGAATAATTACTGTGGTAAATATTTTATTTACCATGGTTAAGGGTAAATCCGGTAAATAAGGGATAAAAAATAATATTATAATAATACAAAATTACCCTAAAACGTGTCCTAACCTTATTAGTGGACACATACCCGACCATGGGCATCCTTGGGTCGATTTGGGGACCCCTTGGAGCCACTTCTATGTGGTAGGGACAAATTATATTAATAAAGTTAAAATAAAAATAAAAATGGCATAAGCTTACATCTTTTAGAAGAACAATTTTTACATAGGGTCATACATGTTGGATTTTTGATTATAAATATTCATTAGAAATCTAAAAATATTTCCTACATAATGATATTTTATTTATAATTTTTAGACATCAAATAATTTAAATTATTAATGACACAATAATGATGCAATGTTTACCTCATTAATAAATCATTTAAATAAATAAGATTATAATGATTAAAATATTATCTAAAACCTGTCCAATTCTTATTGGTTGATGTTATTTAGAATATGAGTCATCTTATCTTAGACCTCAATTATTTTTGGACCATTATAAACCGAATTTAATTATATTATAAAGTAATACTTTCACTCTTTCTTAAAGAGCCCCTCCTCTCCCTTATAAAAGGAGACCACTTCTACTCATTCCTCACACCTCTCAAGCCACTTGGATCATCCAAACTCTGCCCAAATAAGCTCCCCACATCCCTCTCCTCCTCCTTGAAGCTTCCCCTTAGGCAGAAAGCATTTCAAGAAGTCCTTTGGTTCCAACCAAAGTGAGTTACCTAAATTAATGGTAACGATTTCTCTTAAATTATTTTCATTTATTTTGCTTCTCCAACCCCCAAACTCTTTTTACTTCCTTTATTTTGTAACAAAAAAAGTATACTCAATATACTAGGATGTTTTTATAAGAAGGATTCGAACTACACATACACACACCTCCATCTAATGGATGATGAACATAATGTTTCTGTGAATGGCAAACTAACGCCTCACGAAACGATGATTGTTCAAATACATCTTACCGCCTCTCATGGTGGCCATTATGATGGCACTGTAATTAAGTGTGATATTAATGATACATATTTTATATATAAGCTTCTGTAATTCCATTTTATTTCATACCATTATTCGTTTCATGTTGTATATACATACGATAATTTCATTTGAGGAAGTGCGGACTACCGCCCCCTTAAAATGATATGACTCGTTCATACCACACATGGAACGTATAAAGAATGGTGTTAATGAACATAAGTAACATATATAAAATATTATATTATACTGGAATGATAATATACCTATGTATCATTTGGATTCAATTCTTTTAAAATGAAAAATTAAATGGAAGTAGCGTTCGTGCGTACGTACGGACTACCGTCTCCACGAACACGATGAGATCCATCCTCCATCATATCCATTCAAATATTATTCCCATTTTAGGGTTAAAAATAATGTTAATATCATTCTTATTATGAATAATATATAATCTATCCATTACAAACATGTCTTACGTAACCAAACATTTAAGAAGAACGAATCGATTATCACCCGAAACGACGATAATACTAAGATATTATTAATAAAGCAATGTTAAAAGGTCATATATGATATCATATTGATGTATATGATTATTGTATAATTTAATAAATGTTTTAATTATTATGAAGGAGGTTAACATACCATCGACTAAGGGAAATTTCAAGGTAAGGGATTTTCTTATCTCACATTCAATTCCGTGAGATTTCCATTGTTCGCCACCAAATTATTGAAAGTGGTGTATTGTGTACTGCCATTTGATATATATTATCATGATTCTCTTTATATTCATGTTATTCTGTAAATAATTTGGTGGTTATTAAGTTTTTCCCATACGACTCAGTTGATTAATGTGGTAAGGGGTTTTCATCTCACTCCTTATTCTCGTGAGATTCATGCCATATTGCCACCATCACCTTTTGTGTGGTGTATATACTGCCCATAATTATATTATTTGTGTAATACACTCTAATTTATGTGTATTTACATATTCATTGTATGATACCTCTTTCATGGGTTGTATGTTTCATAAGTTACCAAATTGGTAAGGGTTATTTCACAATCTCTTCATTATCCGAGGTTGTTTATACGTAATAATCTACTGGGATCTCATTATCATCCACATCCATGTTTCTTAAAAATGTATTTCAAAACATTTTTAATATTTACTAGAATATGGGTTAAAGTCATTTATACCCTTGTTTTAATTTTTATAAGAGGTTTGTAAAGGAATCTTCCCATCGTTTTCCAAACAAGGTGCTTTTTAACCTTTTAGACAAAATTAAGGTAAGAATGTTTTTTTTACTTATACGGTGGGTGCGGTTATTTTCCGCCATTATAAAATCTTCAAAGATTTCCTTACAAGCTTATAAGAATATTTTCAAAGAAAATGTTTTATTTTATATGGCTCTTAAATGATTTCAAAAATAGAAAGAGATATTTCTCTAAAAAGTGTTTTGATTTCATCTATGTCAACACGCTTTGATGAATTTTACGATTATTTGAAGTTGATTTATTATGATATAAAACTTCCATATTGTAATGAAGTTTTGTGATATGTTTGACTGTGGATGTGCTATTTATATAACATTCATGGTTTATGAGTAAAGTATTGACATTATGTATGCTAGTTCCAATAAGAATGTTTATGTTATATTTCAACCTTCACTTCATAAGAATGTGTTGGACAAGTATGTTCCAGGTTGGGGACTGGTTAAAGTAAGCCCTCCAGGTTGGGGACTGGTAAAATTAAGCCCTCCAGGTTAGGGACTGGTAAAAGTAAGCCCTCCGGTTTGGTCTCCGGTTATTAGAGGAACTCCGGGTTGGTGTCCGGTTATTAGAGGCACTCAGGGTTGGTGTCCGGTTATTAGAGGCACTCCGGGTTGGGTTCCGGTTACAGTTAGCCCCAAGGTCTTGGGACGAGGCCTTGACAAAGAAATTAAAGTTCAGCATTATGCATTCCATCATTATGAAAGTGGTTAGTGATTTTGCATGTGATTATTCGATTAGTAGAATATCCATGTGAATGAGTAAATGGCATTATTTCATTTTATTTATGCCATACAAAGTTGAAAGTTCAAGTTTGAAAGGCTTTTGTTTTAGTTATACATTGCCTTAAATGTTTATTCTTATTTATGAAAGTTTCCACTATATTGTTATCCTTACTGGGCATTTGAGCTCACCCCTTTTCTATGTTTTATTTTTCCCAGGAAGTGAAGAAGTAAATTATGAATGACCTACAGGGATATTATGTGGGGATATGAGTGTGAATTGTGGAGACATTATGTTGTAGTAGTAGTTTTTCATTTTATGATGTAATGTAAAACTTATGAATATATCTAGTGTTTCCAAGGCTACTAAACCAATCGGTCTTTCGAGATTTGATCTTTCTTGTGATCATGCCAATGTTATGTAATAATGCACTGACTCTGGGTAACTAGGGTCGGGGTGTTACCAAATTTCCATCCTTAAGGAATTTTACCCTAAATTACATTTCCTTATACATATCAATATTTTTCTTAAGTGTAAAAATTGCATTCATACCCAAAACCTCATAATCATATAATGCTACGATATGAAGCATTCTGTTTTAGGATCCGAATTCTAGATATGAACTGTAATGAAGTTTCACTCCAAATTCTGGATACGAACTCTAATAAAGTTCCACTCAGAATTCTAGATACGAAATCTAACAAAGTTCAACTCTGAATTTTGGACTCCAAACTTTTACTAGTTTGACTCTGAACTTTTATGAGTTCGACTCTAAACTTTTACTAGTTCGACTCTGAACTTGTACTAGTTTGACTCCAAACATTTACTAGTTCTACCCTGAACGTTTACTAGTTTGACTCCAAAATTTTATGAGTTCGACTCCAAACTTTTACAAGTTCGACTCCAAAGTCTGTAAGTTCAGATTCTGAACTCTGATGAAACCAGACTCCAAATTTCCTTAGAAATTCAGACTCTGGATTTCTACAGAATTCAGGTTCTGAATTCCTATAAAACAGAATCTGAATATCCATTTTATTATAGACTATAAATTCTATTTTGGTTAGACTCCAAACTTTTATTTTCTTACATTCCGAACCTTAGTTTTTCTTATGATTACACACGCATCATTATAAAATAATGTCGTGCTTTCAGTTACACATGTTTTGTTATAAAAATATTTCATCCATTCTATTTCTAACTAATCATTGGTTGAGTTACACATGTACAGGTCCCTCTGAAATTTAATGAAAATATGATCGTTGGAGGAAGGAGCCGACCGTTCCAACCGTGCCTATAAATAGGAGCTCATTTGAATGAGCTCAAAACACAACACTGAACTTTGACAACTTGTGCTTACATGCTGTTGAAGTGATTTCTAGAGAGAGAGTCTCTTATCAACTCTCAATCTTCATGCAGAAAGTTTGAACAGCTTGTTCAAACTTTTCCTTGTGCATATTGCTTCGTGCGACTCCGAATGTTGGTTTACATTCGAGGGATTATGGGGATAGGAAGACATAGGTGCCAACTACCTTTAAGTTAGAGGGCTTCCTTACTGAGAAATATAGAGGTTCCAACTACCTTGAAGTTGAGGGCTTGTAGGGATAGCAAGACAGAGACTTCAATCTTCATATCGAGGGCTTACCCTGGTGTGGGTAAGACAGACTTTCTTGAAAGTATAAATCAAGGGACCTTTATCCAAGGTTGTTGGATACCCTTCTCTTTGGGTTAAAAGACTTATATCTTGTTACTTGTAGTTTTACTACTTGTTTTTTCGCTGAATTTTGTATTGTAAGGAAAGTATAACCTTCCTATATTTCCTTACACTTGTACTCTGATTAATTTAGATTCTATATGATTTAAGGTAGAATCTCATATTGTAAAATTTGGTTAAGTTTCAATTTCTGGATCCATATTTTTGGAACCAGTTTTTCGGAATCACTTTCTAGATTTAAGCAAGTGCATAGAACTAGAAGTTTGTAACTTCATACCCTATACCAATCCTACAATTGGTGTTAGAGGTGTTGTGAATTTTCTTAGTTTAACTTTGTTAAACTTAGATCTTTCCTTGTTTAAGGAAATTTTTAAAGTATACAATTCACCCCCCCCCCCCCCCACCCTCTTGTATATTGAGCATCTACATCATAATTTCGATCCTAAAATTGGTATCAGAGGAGGTCTCTGAAATACTTATACTCACATATAAGTTTTCCTTGCTCAATTTTTCATTGTTCTATATTTTCCTTGCTTAGGAATTTTTTCCTTGAATCTAAATTTTTGTTATTAACAAGTTTTTGTGTAGAAAGATTTTCTTAAGGATGACAGGTTTAAATGTTGGTTCCATCGACAACCTAAATCCTACAAGACTGCCAATTTTTTATAAGAGATCGAATGAAGACTTTCGTTATCAATACTGGGGTAGATAACTTTGTTCTGCTTACTGGAGGTTATAAAATTCCTGATAAGGAAGTTAGTGATTTCACAAACCAAGAGAAGCATGATTATCAATTAAAATATAAGGTACGCAATACTCAACTATGTTTAATGACTAGGAACATATATATCCAAATTTCTTCATGTGAAACAGCTAATTGTAAATTGAATAAACTTGAAGTTACTCATTTTTGTACATCCAAAGTCATAGAGAAAAGAAGAGCTATGTTGAGAGCTGAGTATCATGGTTTTAACTTTCCTTATGGAGAACCTATTTATAAGGTGCAACAAATATTTATGACTATCATGAATAGCTTACAATCTATGGGAGAGAAAGGTATAGATGATGAAGCTCTTGTGGACAAGATTATTGATATTATGCCCAATGAGTGGGAATCAAAGAGAACAGCAATTGATGAGAATAGGAAGGTCACTCAAATTTCCTTAGATGAGCTATTTGGAACTCTTATCCAACATGAAATAAGAATGAAGAGAGATACTGACAAGATCAAAAAAATGGGAATGGTACGATTGCTTTTACTACAACATCAAATCACACGAAAGCTAAGACTCCTGAGAGAGTAACTAGATCCAAGTCTAAAAAGGTTGTTATCCAATCCGAATCTAGTGAGAGTGAAGTCTCAGAAAATGAGTTAGAAAATCTTTCTCGAAGAATGAACAAGATATCTGGTCAAAAAAATTTCTAATCCATGTATAAGAAGAAGGAAAGTAAAAATAAGAAAGATTTAGAGGTCACATGCTATGAATGCAAGAGAATTGGACACATACGACCTGATTGCCTTATGATTAAAAAGAAAGAAATAAAATAGAGGCATTCTGAAAGGAATAGGAAGAAGTTTTATAAAGCCAAAGCTATGAAAAGTTTGAAAGCTAATAATACTTGGAGTGCTAGATATAGAGACTCTTCAGAAAGCAAATATTCGGAATATGATTTATCAGCTCATAAGAATATGGGATTCATTACTAATACTTCTTTTCCACATACATGTCTTATGGACAAGGTATGATCTGTCGAGGCTTTAACAAATTTATCTCTTGATAAGAGTTACTATTCTGAAAATAGTATTTCTAATGAAGATACTTCATCCTTAGAAAATGAAGAACCTTTATATGAAGAAGTATCTAGATTTTCCAAGTAACATGAAGTAAAAAATTGTAAAATTTCTAAGAAATTAGACAAGGAAAATACAAGGGAAGAAATTCTTACAAAAGAGATTTCAGATCTTTCTTCAGATCTTAAAGATAAAGAAGAGCTTATAGAAAAACTTTCTAAATACCTTGAGAAAGAAAATTCTGATAAGGAAGAACATTCTAAAGATCTTAATAATGCTATTTTAAAGATGAAAGTTTTTTAGGAAAAATATAACTCTAAGGAAATGATTCCTGAGGATAGGAATTTAGTCATTAGACTAAAATCCGAAATTTTTTCTCTTAAGAAGCTCCTTGAAAAATTTACCTCTGGGAAGGAAAATTTTGACAAGATGTATTCTCAAATTAAACCTAACATAAACACTACTGGATTAGGTTATACTCACCAAAAACTAGTTTTCAAAAACAACTATTTCGTTCCTTATAAAGCCCCTTTTTCACTAAGTGTCAAAGTGGTGGGCATTGGAAGAAACAAATTTCTTTGAATAAAGTTCAATATCTTGGGTTTTATAAAGAATATTTCTCTAAACAAATATGGATACCCAAAATTTTGTTATCTGAAAATCTCGGATCCAAACAAGTTTGGATTCCGAAAGTCTAATTATTTTTTTATTTTAAGGAAGATAAAGGAAGTACCAACAATAATACTTGGTACATGGATAGTGGATGTTCCCAGCACATGACTGGTAACAAAAAATATTTCGAAAAGATTATCAAGACAAAAGGATGAAAATTAACTTTCATAGATAATGCTCAGGGATAAATTGTTGGTATAGGTAACATTGTTCTTCTTGGTAAAACTTTAATTTCAAAAGTTTTGTTTTTAAAGGAGATATCATTCTTCAGTTTATCAGAATGCAAGATCAACTTGCTAACATTTACACAAAATCTTTACCCTCTGATAGATTTGAATACATTAAACGGAAGTTAGTAATGATAACCGTGAGGTAATCCTTCTTAATTAATTTCTTGTTGAACAATTCTCCTTACATTAATAAACTCCTTTTCATAGGGGGAGTACATTTGCATGTTAGCATAATCAAAAATTTCATAGTCAGTTTTTTTTAAACTTTTGTAACTAAAATTTTCGTAACGAGTTTTTCAAAACTTTAGGAACTGAAATTTTCGTAATGAAAATTTCCAGAACTGGAATTTTCGTAACAAACATTTCCGGAACTGGAATTTTCATAATGAAAATTTCTGAAACTGGAAATTTTGTAATAAAAATTTCTAGAACTGAAATTTTCGTAATGAAGATTTCCGTAAATGAAATTTTCGTAATTAAAATTTCTGGAACTGAAATTTTCGTAATGAAATTTTCATACTGAAATTTTCGGAATGGAAATTTTTGTAACGAGAGTTTTTCATAATGAAGGTTTTCGTAGTGAGTTTTTATTAGTTAAATTTTCCTCAAGAAGAATATTACCAATTATGAACAATATTTCTAGCCAATCTGAAAGGTATGATTTCCTTACTTAAGTTTTTGTAGTCATATTTTTCTTGCTGGTATTTTCCTATGAGTTTTAAAATTTTTCAGATTCTATTTTTCTTAAATCTGAATGTTTTTCTTAAATCCTCAAAAGATTGGAGTCAATTTTTCCTTGCGGTTTATATCTTAACCGTCAAATCAAATCTCAATATATCTCAACCATTTGATCAACCGTGGAAACTGAACTGTCGTCTCAAAGCCTATATAAAGGGGACCGCCGAGGGTCATCCCACATCAGTTTTTCAAAGCTTTCGTGTCTCGAAGCCCTGACTCTCTTCTTAAGGACCGTTCTGATATTTCTTAAGTCCGTTCTGAATCCTCCAGAACTCTCCATTCCGAATGTCTGATGAAGCTACTTCCCAATATATTTCTACCTCAAAACCAATCTCAAAATGGTTAGTTTACAGGGAAATGTTAGTGTATCTGAGCTTCTTCAAGTATTATTCTTTTATATCTAAGAATATAAAATTGAATGGCTGGGAGGAGGTTTTCTTATCAAAGCCAAAGAAACAGGATCTGGTTTATACAGAGTTTCTTATTGAGTTCTACGAGTCTGTTTCCTTCCTTGAGAAAGATGGCAGATATTTCTTTTCTTTCAAGTCTTATGGGAAGACTTACAAACTATCTTACACCAAGGCTGCAAGTTTGGTGGGTTTGTCTTATGAAGGTAAAGCTAAGTTCTGTTCACAGAAGCTTCCGGATGAGCAAGGAAGTTTCAACAAAGTGAAGGTATTGAAATGTCTTGGAATTAAAGATGCCAAGACTGCTAAGATTTTTCATCTCACTCCGAATAATCATATTCTAAAGCTATGGGTACAAGGTTTTCTCATACCAACAAGGGGTGACAAGGATAATCTGAAGAAGAGTGACATATACATCTTAGATTCCTTGGTAAATCTAAGGAAGATAAATCTGATGAGGCATGTTTTGATTACAGTTAAGAATATCAAAGAAGGCAATCTGAAAGCTCAGATCATAATGTATCCAGCCCTGATCTCCCAACATATCATCTGATGTCTTGATTCATTAAAAGTTGTTTGAACTTCCAAGAAAGGAAATTGAAAGGTAATTCTAGTAAGTGATAATACATTAAAGGGGATGAAAATGGGTTTTTCTGATGAATTCGAAGAATTATTGACCTTTACCAGAAGAAGAGGATGAAACCATTCTGGAAAATGTGGAAAAAGATAAACCAGTAAAGAAAGTTACTAAGAAGAAGAAGCTTAAGGAAGTGGTTGCTGAAGAAAAAACCCCCAAAGCTAAGGAAACTCATTATGCACCTCTCAAGCTGAAAAAACAGAAAGCATATCCATATGAGGTGGCTACTAAGTGGAAGGAAGACAAGGAGAAGAGAAAATAATGGGATCCAAAGTTCAGATTGGACCCTGCTGAGGCTATGTCCTTAATAGAAAAAGCTGCGAATGAGTTATAAAAACAAGAAGAAGAAAAGAAGTTGAAGAAGAAGATGTTAGAAGAATAGATTGTTTGATCTCTTTTGAAAGAAACTGAAATAGCCTCTGAGAATATTCCCATTCCAAAAACCTTTTATGTCCAATCTTTACCAGAAACCCCTGGCAAGAAATACCCCACTACGGAAATGTCCAAAGGGAAAGAATTTGCTGAGAGAGTAGAAGAAGAAGAAGGAAGGAAGGAAGGAAGTGATGATCTTGATGACTTGATCAAACAAGTTGAAGATTATCAAGAAAAAGCTGAATCCACAAAATTAGTCACTCCAGGAAAGGGAGTTGAGAAAGAAAGTAGGAAGGATGATAAGCAAGATGAAGAGGAATAAAATGTTTTGTATGATGAGGAATAATCCTATGAGAAGCATTATCTTGAAGAAGAAACACAGAAGGAGACAAAAGATGAAGACTAGATTGTTCAACTATCAGAGAGTGAGGAAGAGTCTCCAGATGAACAACCCATTCTAAAAACAGATAAAGGTAAGAAAGTGCTTATGGATACACCAATAAAATATATCATCAAAAAGAAAGAAGTTGGTGGTTCTTCTAAAAGGAAGTTGGTGAATATTGAGGAGGAACAATCTCCAAGCAAGGTCTCTGATTTGGAGTCATCATCACACGGTCATGACTTTGTTGTTGAATCCTTGAAAAAGTTAGTGGACACCATTCCGATATTTCCCACTATTGACTCTAGATGCCAGATATTGCAACATAGTTTGAATCAGAAATCATAATCCTTATCTATGGTGATGGATAAGTGTATAAAGATTGAGGCCAACCATAGAAATTTCCTTATCATTTATGATGTACATAGGAAATCATGCAACAAAATCACATTGTGGTCTAATAAAATTGAAGAATACATGTCTGAGTTTGATCGCTTTCAGAATGAGGTAAAAGATGCCATTGACACTAAGGATAACAAGATTAATAATCTTCAGGATGAGCTGATCATTGAACAAATTTCTCGGAGTCAAAAACTGAAGGAACAAAATGATAAGGATAACTCTCTTGCTCAAAATTTTATAAGGGATAGTGATCTTCGGATTGAGCTTGAGAAAAGACTTGTAAAGCAAGATGAGTTAGTGAAGATGTAGGAAGAGGCCATGAAGGATCAGGCAGAATCTTTGAAAGCCCAAGATGAAAGAATAAAAGCTTTGGAGAGGCAAGCTGAGGAGGATCAAAGAGATTTTAAAAAACTGAAAACCTTGTTGAAGAAGCTAATCTCTAAGGAAAAGGATGACAAATAAACTCAATCTGATATTTTGCTGTATTTATCTTTCCTCGTAAAAATTTTCTCAACTCTAATGAAATTTGTGGTTGGTCGTATCTTGTGTTATTTAGTACTAATGTTTTAGGTACTTTACTTCTTTTCCATTCCCTTAAATTCTTTTTAAAAATCACAAAGGGGGAGAAGAAAAAAGAAATACTCAAAAGAGGAGAAGGAAAATTTAAAATGGAGAAAGAAAATTTTCTAAGTGAAGATATCCTTAAAGTAAGGGGGAGTTTCTCATTATGAATTTTTTCATTCCCATGATAATGAAAACTCCACTCTAGAAATTCAGAATACAATCCATAGAGTTTCAATGCCTAATGGGGAGTTAGTTGTATTCACTATCATCCATGAACAAAGGGAGATAAGTTTTAATTTCAAAGTCTAATGAAATTTTTCAGAGTCCTTATATTATTTTTCATAAGGATGTTTGTGATTTCCAAAAAGGGGGAGATTTTTGAGTCAATAAGGTTTTCCTTATGACTTTTCCATTCCTTCTTATTTTAAAAATCAGAAACACCTTTTACTTAAGCAAATCTATGTTTTACTTCTATAAGGAAAATTTTCCTCCTTAAGGAATTTTACCCTAACTTAGATTTCCTTATACATATCAATATTTTTATTAAGTGTAAAAATTGGATTCATACCCAAAACCTTGGAATCATATAATGCTAAGATATGAAGCATTCTGTTTTAGGATTCGAATTCTGGATATGAACTGTAATGAAGTTCCACTCCGAATTCTGGATAAAAACTCTAATAAAGTTCCACTCTGAATTCTGGATACGAACTCTAACAAAGTTCAACTCCAAATTCTGGACTCCGAACTTTTACTAGTTTGACTCCAAACTTTTACTAGTTCGACTCCGAAATTTTACTAGTTTGACACCGAACTTTTACTAGTTCGACTCCAAACTCTTATGAGTTCGACTCCGAACTTTAACTAGTTAGACTCAGAACTTGTACTAGTTTGACTCCGAACTTTTACTAGTTTGACTCTGAACTTTTACTAGTTCGACTCCAAAATTTTATGAGTTCGACTTCGAACTTTTACAAGTTCAACTCCGAACTCTATAAGTTTAGATTCTGAACTCTGATGAAACCAGACTCCAAATTTCCTTAGAAATTCAAACTCTGGATTTCTACAGAATTCATGTTCTGAATTCTTATAAAATAGAATCTGAATATCCTTTTTATTATAGACTCTGAATTTCATTTTGGTTAGACTCATAACATTTATTTTCTTACATTCTGAGCTTTAGTTTTTCTTATGCTTACACTCGCTTCATTATAAAACGATGTCGTGCTTTCAGTTACACATGTTTTGTTATAAAACGATGTCGTCCATTCTATTTCAAACTAACCGTTGGTTGAGTTACACGTGTACAGGTCCCTCCGAAATTTAAGGAAAATATGATTGTTGGAGGAAGGATCCAACCGTTCCAACCATGCCTATAAATATGAGCTCATTTGAATGAGCTCAACACACAATACTGAACTTTGAAAACTTGTGCTTACATGTTGTTGAAGTTATTTCTAGAGAGAGAGGGTCTTATCAACTCTCAAGATTCATGCAGAAAGTTTGAATGGCTTATTCAAACTTTTCCTTGTGCAGATTGCTTTGTGCGACTCCGAATGTTAGTGATTACATTCGAGGTCTTTCGGGGATAGGAAGATAGAGGTGTTGACTACCTTAAAGTTCAAGGGATTCCTTGCTGAGGAAGACAGAGGTTCCAACTGTAGGTTATGGCCACATTGGAAGCATGTTGGTGGGTTTGCCCAACTTTAATTTTAACGTTAAACAACATTCATTTCGAGATTCGTCACGATTTAAAATACTGAATCTTTGGAATAGAACGATGAGCGAAAAAGGAAAGGAGAGTCTCATAACCCTTGATATATGATCATCATATGTTGGTTATAATTAATTTAATTAATTCATAAGAATTACATCGATGTAATTCTTTCTTCGTTGGAGTCTCCGGTCACGATCTTGAGATCCGTCGTTGCGTTGTAGAATCCAAGTACATGATTCCTCTAGAGGTGATCCACACGTGCTCCACGTATCTCTAGACATTGTCGAAGGGATCTCCAGGTGCTAGCGTGGAAGAACCTTCACTTGCGATGTCCGCCTTCTACCACCTTGATCCAGTGGAGGATCTCGCTCTCATAACTTGAAAGCGTTCTTGGTGGAAAGAGAATTATCTCTTGGCTTGAGAGTATTTCCAAATCCATTGTGCACAACAATGGCTCTCCCTTACTCTGAGACCAATGTAATTGGGATTATAATACTTAGAATAATAAAATGAATTAATTGCCTGAAAGCATTTAATCATTTCATTTAATTCTTAGTAATACCACATGTCTTAATAATGACAGTTGACCATCATTATGACTTGACATGCACCCAACGTATTACATTTAATATCATTTAATTAAATAAACAATATTTTCTCATTAATCCCGAAAAACATGCTACATGGCGTGTATATAAATATACACGGCAAGTACTTTTTATTTTTCAGTTTATTTATTTCCTCCACCATATTTATTAGACCTTGAGTAATGGCTATTTATTTCTTAAATAAATGTAACTGCATTACTCGCTAATAAATATATATTATTTCGCCCACAATATATTCTCTCGAATAACTAGTGTCGAAATAAATGCGATCAAACATCCTTAAATAATTATTAAACCACAGTTGGGAATAATATTTATTTAACTTGTTAAATTAATATTTAACTGAGATACATGGACACACATAGTGTGTGACCCTCTAGGCCTCTTTCTCAGTGGCATTAGGCAGAGCCTGCCTAAAGTCCAAGGTTAGCATCTAGCAACACGCCAAGGAACCCATAGAGAAAGAAATTAACGTTGCAATGACGTGTCACCTCCTACGAACGCTTACCATGTAATATAATCCCTTTGTCTCGATATCTCCAATCAAGCGGGTTGCATGCTAGTGTCATCAACCCATGTGCTCAATTATTCTTTCTTTGACTTCCCAGAATTGAACTCGCCCATGCCTTACCATGGACATTGATTTATTTAGGCTATATCAATTTCATCAAAGGGCCTAAGATATCTACTTCCGTTATGGAACAGAACGGAAAAATCCTTTCTCACATTATTTATTAATGCAGTATTACTCATGACGCACCCAACGTATCCTACCTCGCTGCAAAAAGTGTGTTGTCACAGTATTCGTCAATACATCTAGGTGCACGAGTTGTAATACCCATTAATAATAATCTTAATGTCTAAGTACCAATACACACGTCCGCAGATAGGAACATCCAATTACAATATGAAATGTGGATTTCCTACTGGCGGGTCTCGTTCTCATAATATCCTCCTGGATATTACCAAGGGCGTACACCATGAGAAGGAGCCTCAAAGTTTTATGAGTCTTCACCCCTAATGACCTATATTATTTATGTCCCTCAAATAATATCATCCGACCATAGAACATATATTCAAGAACAATGTTATGGAACTTCCGGGTTCTCATTATAGCAGGGATCCGCTATGACCCATTAATGCAACAGCTGTCCTTAGGAAATTATCATATGCATTGTCACGCAGAAGAACAATCAATATGTGATAAGGAATTTATTAATGAATAAAGTACAAAGTAGTTGGTTCTAGGCCACCAACTCCAACAGACTCCCACTTGTACTAGAGCCAACTGCTAACAACCTTTAACCCGCTAGCTCTCACATGATATTCATGCTTCTGTTGAGATAGTCCTTTAGTCATGGGGTCTACCACATTCTCTTCTGTGGACACTCTAATCACTGCAACTTCACCGCTTTGATAGAAATCCCTCAAGAGGTGATACTTCTAGAGTATGTGCTTTGTCTGTTGATGTGACCGTGGTTCTTTTTCAAGAGCCATTGCTGCAGTATTATCACAATACAACGTAATGGTATCTTTACTGCTAGGCACCACATCAAGCTCCTAGACAAAGTTACGAATCCAGACGGCTTCCTTGGCTACATCATAAGTCTCTATATATTCATACTCCGCTGTAGAATCGGTGAAAACTGGCTGCTTTGAACTCTTCCAGCTCACAGCTCCTCCATTGAGACGGAAAACTTATCCAGATTACGACTTCAGATCATTCTGATCTATCTGAAAACCAGCATCAACATACCCTCTGATGACAAGCTCCTCATCTCCTCCATACCCCAGGAACATATCCTTAGTTCTTCTCAGATACTTAAGGATACTCTTAACAGCAGTCCAATGCTATTCTCCTGGATCTACTTGATATCTTCCTACCATGCTTAGTGCATAGGCAACATTAAGCCTAGTACATAACATGGAATACATGATGGATCCTATAGCCGAAGCATATGGGATCTTACTCATCCTATCTTTCTCCTGTTATGTCTGGGGACACATTTTCTTAGAAAGATGTAAGCCATGTGACACTGGAACCAATCCCCTCTTGGATTTTTCCATACTAAATCTCTTTAGTATCTGGTCAATGTATGTACCCTGACTTAGTCCAAGAAACCTCTTGGATCTATCAAGAATGATCTTGATCCCTAGAATGTAGGCTGCTTCTCCTAAGTCCATCATGGAGAAACACTTTTTTAACCAGTCCTTAACTGACTATAAGGCTGGTACGTCATTTCCAATAAGCAATATGGCATCAACATATACTATTAGGATAATGACCACATTACCATTAAACTTCCTATAAACACATGGCTCGCATTATTTCTTAATGAAACCAAATTCCTTTATGGCTTCATCAAATCGAATGTTCCGTGACCTGGATGCTTGCTTCAATCCATAAATGGATTTTTTCAACTTGCAAACCTGTTTGGATTCACCTGGTGTCACAAACCCTTCTGGTTGTGTCATATAGACATCTTCCTAAAGGTTCATGTTAAGGAATACTGTTTTGACATCCATTTTCCAAATCTCGTAGTCATGGTAAGCTGCTATGGAAAGTATGATTCTTATGGATTTAAACATGGAAAATGGAGATAAGGTTTCATCATAGTCAATTCCTTGACGTTGTCTAAATCCTTTAGCCACTAGCCTTGCTTTATAGGTGCTAACTTGACCTTCCATGTCCAGCTTTCTATTGAATACCCATTTGCATCCAACAGGCTTTACATCAACTGGCTCATCAACCAGAACCCAAACTTGGTTATGATACATGGAATCCATCTCAGAATTCATATCTTCTATCCATCTTGCAGCTTCTAAGCTTTCTACTGCTTCATTGTAGGAGAGAGGTTCATCATTGTCCAACAATAATGATTCACCATCCTCGGTGACTAGGAAACCAGATCTCTCTGGTTCCCTTACCTCTCTTAAGCTCCTACGCAGTACTTGTGTTTCTGGAACCTCTTCCACGGGGACCTGTGGAACTTGTTCCTATACCAACTATAGTGTATCTTGAGCATCAACTTCGTCGAAGTCAATCTTGCTCCCACTATCCTTCTTGAGGATGTTCTCCCTCTCAATAAAGACGGTCTGTCTGGAAACAGTCACTTTCTTTTCTTTAGGGTTATATAGGTAATATCCTTTCGTTTCCTTGGGGTATCTTATAAAGATACAATTCGTGCCCCATGGTGCTAGTTTATTGCCTGATAAGGCCTTAAAAATGCCTCGCATCCCCATACACGTGTGTGAGACAATGTGGGTTTCCTTCCATTACATAACTCGGATGGAATTCCTTTTTCCACCTTAGTTGGTACTCGGTTTAATGTGTATGCTGCAGTTTGTAATGAATATCACCAAAAGGATAATAGAAGATCTGCATGACTCATCATCAACCTCACCATGTCCAACAAGGTGTGGTTCCTCCTTTCAATAACACCATTCCACTGTGGTGTATAAGGAGGAGTGAGCTGAGATAGAATCCCAGACTCTTGTAGATGATCGATGAACTCTTGGTTCAGATATTCTCCACCTCGATCCAATCGAAGCTTCTTTATCTTCTTACCAAGCTGATTCTCTACTTCATTCTTGAATTCCTTAAATTTCTCTAAGGATTCTGACTTATACCTCATTAATTAGACACAGCCATATCTACTCAAATCATCAAGAAAAGTAATGAAGTAAGAATATCCACCTCTAGCTTCTACTGTAAATGGTCCACATACATCCATGTGTACTAATCCTAGAAGCTCTGTGGCCCTTTCACCTTGTCCACCAAAAGGCGGCTTGGTCATTTTTCCTTGTAAACAAGTGTGACATCAATCAAGTGGTTTTAGCTCAGTAGAGTCTAAATAGCCATCTTGGCAGAGTTTTGTCAAGCGCTTCTCGTTCACATGACCAAGGCGGTGATGCCATAACTGGGTGATGTATAAGTCATGTGAGTTTGTTTCGTTATCGATTGCCAACACTTGGTTTTCGTAATTTAATACATACAAACCATTATTCAAATGTGCCATACCATAACATATTTTGTTCTTATAAAAGAGACAACCCTTATTTCCCAACTTGAAAATAAATCCATCCATATCCAAACAAGATACAGAAATTATGTTCCTAGTAACACTAGGCACAAAATAACAGTCTTTTAAAACCAAAATCATGGCAGTTGGAAATGAGAGGTGATAGTCTCCAATAGCCAACGCAGGTAGCCTTGTACCATTGGCAGCTTGAAGATCCACCTCTCCTCTGGTGATCTTTATAAATCTACTTGGTTCCTGAATTGGAATACAGATGTGATCCCCACAAGCTGTATCTAATACCCAATGTGTAGAAATAGAAAGATTGCACTCGATAACGAACGCACCTTTAGCGTCCCCATGCTTCTGGGTGCAGTTCCTCTTCCAGTGGACCTGCTTTCCACATGAAAAACACACCGCCTCCCATTCCTTTCCCTGCCTATGGATCTTCCCCTTCTTGGAGGGACGATGCTCGGGGGCTTCATACCATTTATAAGTCTTTGGCCCTTTTTCCTTGTCCTTCCTTTTCTTGTTCACCATAAGGACTGTGGGTTTGTCATGCCCCATGTCTTTATCTACCTATTGAATCAAGGTTAGAAGCTCTGATAGACTCTTATCATTGCCGCTCATATTACAGTTGAAAATGAAGCTAGAGATGGTCTTGGGCAGTGATGATAGGATGACATCTGTACGCAACTCATCCGGGAATTTAATCCCTAAGATGACCAGAAGTTCAATGTAGCTAATAAGCTTGACTACATGAGGCCCAGCTGGCGCAGACTCTCCAAGATTCATGGTAAACAAAGCATTGGGGATCGCAAACCTCTCATGTCTCGCCTTCTCTTGGTAGAGATATTTATGGTGAGACATCATGCTATACGCGTCCATGTTTTCATGTTGCTTCAAGAGCTCATTAGACATGGCTGATAGCATGAAAAACTGGACATATGTGGCATCATCCATTTGTTTCATGTAGAGAGATAATTCCTCGTCACTAGCCTCTTTCCCAGGCACAACTGGAATAGGCTCTTCCAACACATACAATTTCCTTTTGTGGTGAAGGACGACGCGTAAACGCCTCTGCCACTCTTGGAAATTGGTTCTAGTGAGAAGTTTTCTCTTTCGAGTATGGTGCGCAATGATATGTTTGTATTCATTTTCTTGTTGTTTCTACAAATTAAGATGAGAAAAGGTTTATTACTTTATTACAAAAATTGAGACAAATAAATAAATTAATACTTACTAGTCTCCCACTATTTTATCGAAATCCAATAGCCCTCATCATTGACTTTAGAATATTCTGTTGAGTGAATATTCTAGTGGCAAGGATCCATATTTCCCTTCGCATTACCCCAACTAGGGTTGGTCAAGCAACTTGAAGGGTTTTTAGGTAGGCACTCCAAATACCAACTGCATTAACTTGCAGCTCCTTGATCTGCTGAGTGGACTCCCCAATCCTGAAATCCTTTTATTTTGGATTTCCTCAACCTTTGCCTCTTGGTCACACCAAGTCCTGCTCTGGCAGTCAACCCTTGATGCGAACCAAGTCAAGTCAACCCAAAATCTTGAATTAGAATTCCCTGATAATTGAAAGCACCCCAACTAGGGTTGGTCAAGCACTTTGAACTATGGTTCGATTCTAACCAAGATTATGAAAGGCTATGCTGACTTAATATTTATTTTGAGGGATTTTATCCTTATACGTAAATTTCCATTTTATTATATTTTATTACATGCTTGTTAATATTAAGTGGGATATACTTAAGTGATTAACCATGTCTAAGATAATATTTACGTATAAGACGGTTTTATTTTAGTTCCATCTTGCATGTCGTTTAATTCATTAATTGTGTGATCGTGACAAAACACCCACAATAAATAAACCATGCAACTGACAGAAATAAAATAAATGGTATGATCATGAGCTTTTCTATTGGTTAGTTTATCTATCTGTTGATAAACTAACCCAAGACCTAGGGGAGAAACACCTTGAACCTTTCGGGTTCGTGTTTACAGCTTTCCACCTGTCCACCTTTGTATCTCCTTGGATTGGTTTCAACTTGGCTCCTGACTTGAGCCTCCTCCACTATCTTGGGAGCTCCATCCATTACATATGCATTTATCTCACACGTAGGTGAGGGTTAAAAGGGGTTTTTACATAAAAGAATCCTTGGGTGCGCAGGCCCTACATATTAATGAGGAGATGGCTCGTAGGAAAACAAATTTAATTTAAATAAATAAATTAAAACAAACCATTCACATACAAAGGTCTCGGTCTAGATCATGATCATCCATACATGAAACGATATTTATGCATAAATAAAACTAGCATTCAATTCTTTAATCATTCTTGTTTAAGATAAATCACGCTTGAATTAATTAATTATCTTTAATTAATCAATCCTTTTATCTTAAACCATTTTCTAAACTTCTTTGAGATTCTCATCCATCATAATTTTAAACAAATAAATTCATTTAAAATTATCCTTGTACGTAACTTGTACCTTGGAGGCAACCTGGTGAATTCCCATTTATAACACAAGATGTTAAATTAAACGCATATATATAAAACACCTATCACGTGTTGTTCCTCAACTTTACTCTTGCACTATGGTACATGTCTCAAGGGTTTGTATAATATAATAATAATAAATTTTAATAAATCTACGTAATTTGGGTGATTACACGGCGTGTAGTTCCAACTACACGG
Organism: Viscum album; assembly: GCA_963277665.1. Lineage (NCBI taxonomy): Eukaryota > Viridiplantae > Streptophyta > Magnoliopsida > Santalales > Viscaceae > Viscum > Viscum album. The sequence continues at coordinate 339,836,577 of OY728134.1, read as the reverse complement.
CATGTACTTTTCTTCACCGTCTATTTGAAGTACACACCCGGGGACATGGTGTGTTAATGTAATTCAGAAATTTTTGGAGTACACGGCATGTACAGTGGGACACATGTCATGTAGTTTCCGCGTTACATAGTTTCCAGCTGAGCAGGCCGCGTACGGGGTACACGGTCCAACCTTAAACCAAAGGGACTACACGCCGTGTTCTATTGGACCACACGGTGTGTAATCCGGAAACTGTGTGCCACCTATTTCTGGTCAACACACAGTGTCTTAAATTCTTAGAAAGAATCCAATACACGGCCTGATTTGGCGGATCAGTCAATGCATTGAACCAAGACTACACGGTGTGTACTTCCGAATACATGCCGTGTATTCTGGTATTGTACGGCCAGAAACATTTGGCTCCTCCGGATGAGTTCCTCTATTTTATTTTAATCAAAATTAAAAGAAAAAATCATTTCTTTGAGGTGAACGAGAAACGAGGGATGAGGAACAGATCTTGATATTCAGATTTTTCAGAATGATTAAACTTGAATTGAAATAACTAAATTATTAAATGTGTAAATTACCAACGAAAAACTAAATAATTATAACCAACGATATGACCCCACTTTGATACCACTTATAGGTTCCAGGCGCAGCGGAAGCGCATTGGTGGGTTTGCACAACTTTAATTTTAACGTTAAACAACGTTCAATCCAAGATCCATCACAATTTAAAACGCCGAATCTTCGGAATAGAATGAAGAACAAAAAAGAAAAGAAGAGTCCTAGAACCCTTGAGATAGGATCATCATATGTTGGTTATAATTAATTTAATTAATTCATAAGAATTACTTCGATGTAATTATTTCTTCGTTGGAGTCTCCGGTCATGATCCTGTAATCCGTCATTGTGTTGTAGAATCCAAGTACAGGATTCCTCTAGCAGTGATCCACACGTGCTCCACGTATCTCTGGACGTCACCGAAGGGATCTCCGGGTGCTAGCACGGAAGAACCTTCGCTTGCGATGTACGCCTTCTACCGCCTTGATCCGGTGGAGGATCTCACTCTCGTAACTTGAAAGCATTCTTGGTGGAAAGGGAATTCTCTCTTGGCTTGAGAGTATTTCCAAATCCATTGTGCACAACAATGGATCTCCCTTACTCTGAGAACAATGTAATTGGGATTATAATACTTAGAATAATAAAATGAATTAATTTCCCGAAAGCATTTAATCATTTCATTTAATTCTTAGTAATACCACATGCCTTAATAATGACAGTTGACCATCATTATTACTTGACACGCACCCAACATATTACATTTAATATCATTTAATTAAATAAATAATATTTTCTCACGAATCCCAAAAAACAAACTACACGGCGGGTATATAAATATACACGGCATGCACTTTTTATTTTTCAATTTATTTATTTCCTCCACCATATTTATTAGACCTTGAGTAATGGATATTTATTTCTTAAATAAATGTAACTTCATTACTCAGTAATAAATATATATTATTTCTCCCACAATATATTCTCCCGAATAACTAGTGTCGAAATAAATACGATCATACATCCTTAAATAATTATTAAACCAAAGTTGGGAATAATATTTATTTAACTTGTTAAATTAATATTTAACTGAGATACATGGACACACTTAGTGTGTGACCCTCTAGGCCTCTTTCTCAGTGGCATTAGGCAGAGCCTGCCTAAAGTCCAAGGTTAGTTTCTAGCAACACGCCAAGGCACCCATAGAGAAAGAAGTTAACGCCGCAATGACATGTCACCTCCTACGAACTCTTACCGTGTAATATAATCCTTTTGTCTCGATATCTCCAATCAAGCGGTTTTCATGCTAGTGCCATCAACCCATGTGCTCGATTATTCTTTCTTTGACTTCTCGGAATTGAACTCGCCCATGCCATACCATGGCCATGGATTTATTTAGGCTATATCAATTCCATCAAAGGGCCTGAGATATCTACTTCCTTTATGGAATAGAAGGGACAAATCCTTTCTCGCATTATCTGTTAATGCAGTATTACTCGTGACGCACCCAACGTATCCTACCTCACTGCAAATAGTGTGTCATCATAGTTTTCATCAATACATCTAAGTGCGCGAGTTGTAATACCCATTAATAATAATCATAAAGTGTAAGGACCAATACATACGTCCGTAGATAGGGTCATCCAATGACACTATGAAATGTGGATTTCCTACTGGCGGGTCTCGTTCTCATAATATCCTCCTGGATATTACCAAGGGCGCACACCATGAGAAGGTGCCTCAAAGTTTTATGAGTCCTCACCCCTAATGACCTGTATTATTAGTGTCCCTCAAATAATATCATCCATCCATAGAACATATATTCAAGAACAGTGTTATGGCACTTCCGGGTTCTCATCATAATAGGGATCCGATATGACCCATTAATGCAACAGTTGTCCTTAGGACATTATCACATGCATTGTCACGCAGAAGAACAATCAAGATGTGATAAGGCATTTATTAATGAATAAAGTACAAAGTATTTGGTTCTAGGACACCAACTCCAACACCAACTACCTTAAAGTTGAGGGCTTGCGGGGATAGCAAGACAGAGACTCTGATCTTAATATTGAGGGCTTACCCTTGTGTGGGTAATACAGACTCTCTTGAAAGTATAAATCAAGGGACCTTTATCCAAGGTTGTTGGATACCCTTCTCTTGGGGTTAAAAGAATTATACCTTGTTACTTGTAGTTTTACTACTTGTTTTTCCACTGAATTTTGTATTGTAAGGAAAGTATAACCTTCTTATATTTCCGTACACTTTTACTCTTATTAATTTAGATTATATATGCTTTAAGGTAGAATATAATATTGTAAACTTTGGTTAAGTTTCAATTTATGGATCCATATTTCCGAAACTAGTTTTTTGGAATCACTTTCCAGATTTAAGCAAGTGCATAGAACTAGAAGTTTGTAGCTTCATACCCTATACCAATCCTACAATTGGTGTTAGAGGTGTTGTGAATTTTCTTAGTTTAACTTTGTTAAACTTAGATCTTTCCTTGTTTAAGGAAATTTTTAAAGTATACAATTCACCCCCCTCCCCCCTCTTGTATATTGATCATCTACATCATAATTTCGATCTTACACTACTATTAGATTGCAATCTATGATACGGAACATAACCTGTAATCTATTAGGTGTGATTACTCGTTATTGTAACATCCCGGCTCCGGGTGACACTCAACGGGTGCCCCGAACCTGGTTCGCCACATGTCATCAAGTGCATTTCCCCAAATGCCAGAGGCTGCCAACTAGCAACGAGGGCCCAGGTCTGATAGTAGGGAAACTATGCCCTCATTTTTCAAAGTGTAGTGCAGCGGAAAGAATAAAACATACAACAACAGCAGAAACAGCAACAGTATATATAACTGAAATGGATAACTGATAACAAAAAGGGAAACCAGAAGTCATATATATATGAAGATGTAGCATGTCACTATTCTATAAAATAGCCAGAACATGTTACACTGCAATACAATACATTAAAACTGAAGTACAAGTACAGAAAATCAAAATAGAACAGCCAGCAGCATCGTGAGCCAATGCTCGGTTCCATGATCTCCTACACCCCAGCAGCAATCAAGTACCTTTATAAGGAATCTTTCCCCTATCCACACCTACAGAAACGTAATATGTTTGGGCTGAAAATCATGAGCCAAATAGGGTATGATAAATAAATTCCCAGTAGGCACCCACCAAAGGTCTGTGCCCAACTGTGTGAAAGCATGAAACAACAGTGTGTAGTAATAAAATGAAATAAAGTAAGCAGTACTCAAAGTAACTAACTTACCCATTATTTTTCCATTTTACTATCTAATTAATCATTTAATTTAAAATATCACAACAGTGAATATTCTAAGTAAATAGCCAATGTCCACAGATAGGTAAACTCCTACCCTCAGGTAAAGAGAATCCAAACACAATAATTTTCCCATAAGCATATGGATATTTCCCACAGGCATACGAGTTGTCGCCCACAGGCATATAATCAACTGCACAAAGTCACGGAAGAAGTTTCCCATAGGCTAATAGTACAGTGCCCACAGGCTAATCACAACACTACCCTCAGGCTAAACCAAGAACTGGGCCATGACCAACATATAAAAAAGCAGTTCAGATACAATTCCTCTCAAGGAAATAGTAATGCATAAAATAAACATGGTATACCCTCAGGTATCCTGTCCAAACGGCTAAATAGAGGAACGCACCCCCGGGGTGGTCCTGGATCCAAGCATCAATCCCAAACAGCATTTTAATATCACAATTCATTACCTATTCAATTCTATGTATTTAAAATAGTTGTGGCCTCAGTCACACGACACCCCAACATGGGTTCATGGCACAACTGTACACAAAAATTCACAAAAGTTGGAAAATAAACACCAATCCACCTACCCTTAACGCCAACGAACGATATACATGAACTTCGATTCCATAAATGCCCAAGAATGACGTAGATCTGATGTAGAACAAAAATCACTTAACCTTAAATAACTTCCATTATATGAATAATTGGCAAGAGACACACCTGGAGAAGGAAGCTCTTACTCGTGCGGTTACAACGAGATCGACAGAGGCAGAATCAGATTCCCGGTTCGCAATCAATGGATCTCCAAAGCTCTGGCCTCCTCTCCTGCTCCTTATTCCTATTCTAAGCCTTTCCTATGAACAGGGGAGGTTACTACCCATTTTAAGTGAAAAAAACAAAGTACACGGTGTGTACTTACCATTTTTTAACTGTTCCTCTGGCGGTTTCCCACCAGCGTGGAACTGTTCATCTGCCGACATGCCTACACAGCGTGTCTTCTTGAGTACACGGCGTGTTCTATCACACAGCTGGCCACCACCTTACTCTTTGCCTACCGACTGACTAAACGGAATTTAAGGGACCACTACACAGTGTGTAGTCGGTTCCTACACCCTTCATTTCCGACATGGGCACACGCCCTGTGTAATCATCCCACATGCCAAAAGTACACAGCGTGTGGAAAAGTACACGGTGTGTACTTTCCAAAATTTGGGATTTTTCCCCATTTTCCATATTTTCTCAAAAACACTTAAGTAAAATAGAAAATAAGAAACATGTACCTCAAAATTAAGAATCGGGTTCTTACAAACTTCCCCCCTTAAAGAAATTCGTCCCTGAATTTCCCTTCCAAGGGTGATGAAGATAAGGCTGAGAATAACTCTGGCCACTGAGCACGTACTTAGGTCTCCCGCTCCCAGGTTTCTTCCTACACTCGGCCATGCTGCCATTTCACCTGTACGAGAGGAACTGAACTGTCTCAGAGAACCTCCATGCTTCTATCAACGATACGAATCGGATTCTCCTCGAAGGATGTATCTTCCTGAAGCTCAACCTCCTCTGGCTGAAAGACGTGAGACAGGTCTGAATGATAGAGGCGCAACTGAGATACATGGAAGACATCGTGCATGGCCAGGCACCTCTGAGGTAACTGCAACCGATAAGCAACCGACATGACTCTCTCTAGAATCTCGAATGGACCCACATTCCTCGGTGAAAGTTTAACCTGTCTCCCGATCCACCTGCGTCCCAACCTCGGTGAAACACGCAAGAAAATCTGATCCCCAAACATGAACTCTAAAGGTCATCTGCAGCGATCAGCATAATAATTCTGACGAGACTGTGCGGTATCCATCTACTTCTAAATCAACTGGACCTACTCAGAAGTCTCCTGCATGAGACATGGTCCCAGTAAAGCTGCCTCACCTACCTCTAACCAGCACAAGGGTGATCGGCATGGCCTACCATATAAATCCTCGTATGGTTCCATCTCAATAGTCACCTGAAAACTATTATTATAGGAAAACTCAACTAGGGATATATGCTTCTCCCAAGAGCACCCAAAGTCTAGGACACATGCACGCAGCATGTCCTCAAGCACCTGTATCGTACACCTTGACTGGCCATCGGTCTGAGGGTGGTAAGCTGTGCTCAGAAGCACCTGTGTACCCAGTGCCCTCTGAAAACTCTGCCAGAAATGAGATGTAAAATGGGCGTCTCTATCTGAAACGATAGAACGAGGGACCCCATGAAGATTTATGACCTCTCGGATATACAACCTTTCGAGCTCGTCAACTCCGAAAGTCTCCTTGATCATAAAAAAGTGATCTACCTTTGTGATTCTATCCACAACAACCCACACAGCATCATTGCCTTAAGGTGACCTCAGAAAATCGGTCACGAAATCCATCGCGACATCATCCCATTTCCACTCTGGAATGGGTAACTGTTGTAACAGTCTGGCTGGCATCTGATGCTCCGCCTTCACCTGCTAACAGGTGGAACACCTTGTAACCAAACCAGCTACATCTCTCTTCATACACGGTCACCAGTACTGACGTCTCAAGTCACAGTACATCTTGGTAACCCCGGGATGAACTACCCAAGTTGAAGCATGAAACTCCCACATCATCTCCTCGTGTAAATCCCCTGGAACCCATACTCGTCCATGGAAATTCAGAATTTCATCATCGCCTGTCGTCCAACCAGGAGGAGGGTCCTCACTTGCCACCGAATCCCGTAGAACTAGACCTTCTGAATCAGATAGTTGTATCATCCTCACTCTATCCAGGAGGATAGAAGTTACAGCTAAATAGGAAATATAATTCTGCCCCTGACTGTCATGCACCTCTAAATGCATCTCAGAGAACAATGTCATGAGCTGCCACTCATCACTGACCTCCTGCACAGCCTGTACCTGAGTCTTCCTACTCAGTGCATCAGCTACTGCATTACCTTTACCAGGTGTATAGGCAAGCTCAAAATCAAAGGACTGAAGATATTCAACCCACCTTTGCTTCCTCAGATTCAAGTTATGATGAGTAAAAATATACTTGAGACTTTTTTGGTTGGTGAAAACCATAAAACGTTCCCCCAATAGATAATGTATCCAACAGCGCAATGCATGCACAACTGCAGACAACTCGAGATCATGCGTTGGGTAATTCCTCTCATGTGGCCTCAACTTCCAAGACCTGTATGCAACTACTCGATTGCCATGCATCAACACCGCTCCCATCCCAATACCTGATGAATCACAGAAAACTGTATAGCTCTTCCCCTGCTCTGGGAGTATTAGGATCGGTGTTGATGTCAACTTTCCCTTTAGCTCCTAGAAGGCTGTCTCACAAGATTCCATCCAAACGAACTTCACACCCTTCTTAGTCAACCCCGTCAATGGAGCTGCTAAGCGGGAGAAGTCATGGATGAAATGTCTGTAGTAACTAGCCAGCCCTAAGAAACTCTGTATCTCAAACATGTTCTTGGGATGATCCCAGGAAACTACTGCTCTCACCTTCTCTGGGTTTACTGAAACTCCTACCTCTGAGATGATATGACCCAGGAAGTGAATCTGGTCCATCCAAAAGTGGCACTTTGAGAGCTTATCATATAGTCGATGCTCTCTCAGTGTACTCAATACGATATCAAGATTGGTGGCATGGTCGTGTCGAGTGTGAGAGTACACTAAGATATCATCCATGAATACTACCACAAAATAGTCCAGATAGGGATGGAACACACGATTCATCAGAGCCATGAAACCTACTGGCGCGTTCTTGAGTCCGAACGGCATAACCGTATACTCGTATAGACCATACCTGCTCTTGAAAGCCGTGAGAGGTATATCAGATGGTCTAACGTGCAGCTGATGATATTCTGATCTCAAGTCAATCTCCTAGATCACTCGTGCTCCACGAAGTTGATCAAAAAAATCATCGATCCTAGGAAAAGGATATCAGTTCTTAACCGTCAACTGGTTCAACTTCTGATAATCCACATAGAGTATGATAGTACCATCCGCCTTCTTTGAAAAAAGGATAGGAGAATCCCAAGGAGAAGTACTGGGTCAGATAAAACCCTTTGATTGTAACTCCTCTAACTACCTCTTGAGCTCCTGCAACTCGGGAGTAGCCATCCTATAAGGATGAATGGACACCGGTGCTGCTTCTAGCACAAGCTCAATAGAGAAATCCACCTCTCACTCCAGAGGTAGACCTGAAAAGTCATCTGGGAAGACATCCCTAAAACGATCAACCACGGGAGGGAAATCCTTCTGACAAGTCCCCTGGTCGTCCGGATATAAACTCAAAATCTGGGCTGTGACTCCACCTCGCCCACAATGCTCTGGTCCAGCTCGACTCACCTGAAAATCCCATTCACCCTTGTATAGAAACTTTCCGCCCTCTGGTGACGTGAAACTCACCCTACGATGATAGAAATATACAAAGGATTGAAAGGGAACCAACCAGTCCATCCATAGAAAGACATAATAATCTTTCATATCTAAGACATAGAGGTCCCAAAGGAAGTGGTACCCACCAACCTCAACGGGGCACTCCTTGCACTGACGCACACCAGCCGTTCTAGTCCACAACAGAGTGTCTAACGTCATGATATCTGAAGAAGTAGAAACACAGATCCCAAGGCTCTCCATAACGGGAACAGATATAAAACTATGTGTATCACCCATATCGAAAAGTACTGAAGATAAAATAGAAGCTACTAGAATAGTACCTCTCACTGTAGAAGGTCTGGGATCCTGCTCTTGCTGGGTCTGTTGCACTGCATCTCTGCCCAGTGTCGCAACCCTACGACACTGCCTGACTACCCTGAGTTGTCCCGCACTGTTGCCTCTGAGATCCTGGTGTCTGGATACCACGGCCACAACCACCATCTCTTCCTGCATGCCCTGACGTATTCCAGTTCCCTGACTGGTAAGAGGCTACTGGTCCTGCTCTCACAAGTAGAGTCTGCACAGAACCCCTCTCACTAGCCACAAGTGGAAACACCCTGCAAAAGCGTTGTAGATGACCCATCCTGCCGCAAGTTCGACACTCCACTGGGTCTTGTGGACATTGTGGCCTCGTGTTCCCCTCTCTACCACACTGGTAGCACATGACCTGGCCACCTGAAGCATTCTTCTAACTGGTACTGCCACCCTGAGAGAAGTCCATCTGTCTCTTCCTCTTACCAGTAGAAATAGTACCAGAAACTGGTGTTGAACCTCCCTGGCCCGCACCACTAGCTTCCTGTAGGTTCCTCTCTGTATTCAGTGCCTGGTTCACAAAATCATGTATAGTAGGAAACTAGAAAACATTCACCAGCGCTCAGATTTCATAATGAAGACCATCCTCATAGCATATGGCTCTCAGCGTCTCATCACCCACCAGAACGGGTGAAAAACGCTGAAGCTCGGTAAAGTGAGAAAAATAATCCATCACCAACATAGATACCTTCTACAGATTCATGAAGCCTAGAGCTCTATCTTCCCTTAGAATCTCTAGGAAGAAGAAGTCATAGAAGGCTACCTGAAAATCTTCCCACACCATGTCTCTGTGATGCACTGACTGGGTGGTAACATCCCACCACCTCTTGGCAGAATCATGCAGCATGTAAGTCGCAAGCTTGACCCTCTGCCCTGGAGTCGTCTCAAGATGCTCAAAAATTGTCTGCATCGATCCATGCCAAGACGCCGCAGCCTGTGGTCCGCTATCCCCTGAAAATGTCAGCGGATGCTGCTGCTGGAATATAGGAGTCAGCTCAGCCATAGATGTGGTAGTCGACGGTGCTCCCAGAAAGGTCTGAATGAACCGCATAAAACCTTCACAGAACGGCGCCTATGTGCCTGTGTCTAGTATAACAGCTGGCGCCGCATCTGGCTCTACTGAAGGATCAACTGGTAGCCCATGGCCCACCATCTCTGGAGTATACTCGTTGCCGCTCTCCTGGTGAACAACACATGAACGTCTAGGCGGCATGACACTACAAGGTCAAAAACACACCTTGGATTCAAGATTATCAAGACTGAAAGAGAAGAAACCCAAAAGGAACAGGAGGAAGAAGACATTCAAAATTTGAAAAACAAGACTACATGGCATGTATACTGACTACACGGTGTGTACTTGACTTCTCTTTCCCTGCCCGGGTCCTTCTACACGACTGAGCCACACAGATCCCGTTGAAAAAAACTACACGGCGTGTATATCATCTACACGGCATGTATGGTGTAATTTTACAACTGCCTGTGTCACTTGTGACACGGCTGACTACTCAGCTTGATACTACACGGCGTGTGACACCCAAACACGGCGTGTACACTACCCCGTTTTCCAGCCACACAGCTAAGTCCACACGGTCTGTCCTCGGTCAAGACTACACGGCGTGTTCCCACAGGTACAAGGCGTGTTATAAATGAGCTTTGTCGACCCGTGTTGTTATTTACATGGCCGGACACATGTCTCACACTACACGGCGTGTTCTATATATACACGGCATGTATACAAGAGGATAACATCGACCTGTGTTGTTAGTTACACGGCCAGGTCCCCAGGTCACACTACACGGCGTGTTCTTCATTTACACGGTGTGTTCGAGAAATGATTACACCGGCCCATGTTTGTTAGTTACACGGTCGGGTCTCTGGGTCAACACTACATGGCGTGTAGATCCAGTACATGACATGTTCGCCCCAAGCATTTCCCCTTCCCCGTGTCACCACCCACACGGTTTGTGACACGGGTAGAGACTACACGGCGTGTACTCTGGGTACACGACGTGTACTCAAAAATTTTATTTTTCTTCCTGAATAGAAGACCATACATGGTGTGTTGAAGGTACTACACAGCGTGTATACTGGGTTTCCGGACAGTATGCCTCAAAAACTTCCCCGAAACCTAGAAAATACCGAAAAACAACACCTAAGTGCCAAATTCTGATCTCTGAGGGACCATACTCCCCACGAATCAAAGTTTGACATATTATCTATGTTATAACATAATAAATAGTCAATGATCCACCAAATTCTGGTTAATGGGGGCCCATACTCCCCAAAAACCAAAGTTTGGAATTCATTCTATAAACCGACTAATACAAAATACCCTATCACATAGTAGGTATTTATCAAGAAGTTATCACAACAGCATTCTTTTCTAGCACAACAACTATCACAACAACATGAAATTTCTAATGCACCTACATGGCATGGAACTATGCATGGAATGTGATTTATAGCATGTTCCTAAATGATGCATGAGATGGCATACCCTCATCTCATCGGTTTGCGACTAAATAGAACCCAAGGATAAAATATAACAGCACAATACCAAGTCTGTCACCCAATGGTGAAATCATATCAACTGTATACTGCAAAATAAGTAAAATTTAAATAAGAGGTAAATTGGCTTTTTCCCTGTACACGGGTTAGCTACGCCCGGGCACAGCTTATTACCAACTACTGTTCCCGTCCTATCCCTGACTAAGGCTCCAAATAGTAAGTCAAAGAAAAGAACCTGCCTCTAATACCACTTTGTAACGTCCCGGCTCTGGGTGCCACTCAACGGGTGCCCCAAACCCGGTTCACCACGTGACCTAAAGTGCATTTCCCCAAATTCCAGAGGCTACCGACTAGCAGTGAGGGCCTAGGTCTGATAGTGGGGAAACTATGCCCTCATTTCTCAAAGTGTAGCACAGCGGAAAGAATAAAACATAAAACAATAGCGGAAGCAGCAACAGTATATATAACTGAAATAGATAACTGATAATAAAAATGGAAACCATAATTCATATATATATGAAGAAGCAGCATGTCACTATTCTATAAAACAGCCAAAACATGTTACACTGCAATAAAATACATTACAACTGACGTACAAGTATAGAAAAGAAAAACAGAACAGCCAGCGGCATCGCAAGCCAATGCTCGGTCCCATGCTCTCCTATACCCCAGTAGCAATCAAGTACCTGTATAGGGACTCTTGCCCCTATCCACACCTATAGAAATGTAATCTGTTTGGGCTGAAAAGCATGACCCAAACAGGGTGTGGGAAATAAATTCCCAGTAGGCACCCTCCAAAGGCTCGTGCCCAACTATGTCAAAGCATGCAACAACAGTGTGCAGTAATAAAATGTAATAAAGTAAGCAGTACTCAAACTAACTAACTTACCCATTATTTTTCCTTTTTACTATCCAATTAATCATTTAATTTAAAATATCACCACAGTGAATATTCTAAGTAAACAGCCAATGTCCTCAGATAGGTAAACTCCTACCCACAGGTAAAGAGAATCCAAACACAAGAATTTGCCCACAGGAATACGGATATTGCCCACAGGCATACGAGGTGTCGCCCATAGGCATAGAATCAACTACCCACAGGCACGGAAGAAGTTTCCCACAGGCTAATAGTACAGTTCCCATAGGCTAATCACAACACTGCCCACAGCCTAAACCAAGAATCGGGCCATGCCCAACATATAAACAAGAAGTTCAGATACAATTCCTCTCTAGGCAATAGTAATGTATAAAATAAACACGGTATACCCTTGGGTATCCTGGCCAAATGGCTAAACAGAGGAACGCACCCCCAGGGTGGTCCTGGATCCAAGTATCGATCCCAAACAGCATTTTAATATCACAATTAATTACCTATGCAATTCTATGTATTTAAAATAGTCGGGGACTCAGCCACACGACACCCCAACATGGGTTCGTGGCACAACGGTACACAAAAATGCACAATAGTTGGAAAATAGACACCAAGCCACCTACCTTTAATTCCAACAAATGATATATGTGAATGTCGATTCCAAAAACACCCAAGAAAGACGTAGATCTGATGTAGAAGAAAACTTTCTTAAACTTAAATAACTTCCATTAGAGGAATAATTGGAAAGAGACACACCAGGAGAAGGAAGCTCTTACCCGTGCGGTTCCAACGAGATCGACGGAGGCGGAATCGGATTCCCTGTTCGCGATCGACGGATCTCTAAATCTCTAGCCTCCTCTCCCACTCCTTCTTCATGTTCTACGCCTTCCCTATGAACAGGGGAGGATACTTCCCATTTTAAGCAGAAAAAACAAAGTACACGGTGTGTATTTCCAATTACACGGCATGTACTTCCCATTTTTTAACTGTTCCTCTGGCGGTTTCCCACCATTGTGGCACTATTCATTTTTCGACATGCCTACACGGTGTGTCTTCATGAGTACACAGCGTGTTCTATCGCACAGTTGTCCACCGCCTTACTCTTTGCCTGTCGACTAACTACACGGCGTGTAAGGGACCACTACACGGTGTGTAGTCGGTTCCTACACCCTTCATTGCCGACATGGCCACACGCCCTGTGTACTCATCCCACACGGCCAAAAGTACACGACGTGTGGAAAAGTACACAGCGTGTACTTTCCAAAATTTTGGATTTTTCCCCATTTTCCATATTTTCTCAAAAACACTTAAGGAAAAGAGAAAAGAAGAAACCCGTACCTCAAATGTAAGAACCAGGTTCTTAAATTTATTATATGAGACTTATTCTCATGAAATTTTTAGATGGTAATTTCCAAGATGAGATATTATGAGAACATACCCACCAGTAGGAATTCCACATGTTTATGTATCATTAGATATTCCAATCTACGAGAATGTGTAATGGTCTTTAGACTTTAAAATTATTATTAATTAATTTCATGACTCATGAACTTAGATATATTGTCAAAACCATTATGATAACTATCTATGGTGAAGTTGGTAATGTTTAGTGTGTCATGAAATATGTGTTATTAATTAATAAGTTGAGGAGGGATTTGTACCTTTTATATTAATAGAAGTTGATATCTCGAACCTTTGATTGAAATATAATTCTCACATTAAATTCCATTATCATTCTGTAATGATGATTTTATTTTAGATAGTCAAAGAAATATATATCAAGAATATAGGTTGATGACATGGGTGTGCAATTTTCTTGATGATATATTTTGACAAAGGGATTATATTTCATAACGAGTTCTCGTATATAGTTTTCAATGTTGCGATAATTACTTTTTCTCTTGGGTTACTTGGACCGTTTCTAGATAGTAATCTTGGACTTTAGGAAATCTAGCTGAATTCTAATGTTAAAGAAACCTATAGGGTCATACACTAAGTGTTTCCATTGACCTCAATTAAATTCTACATGAATTTAAATATTGGAATAAATATTATTCTCAAGACTAAAGAATGATTTTATTTAGGATTAATGATTTCATAAATTAAATAAATATTTATTCACAAGGTAACTCTTAAATTACTTGGATATATAATATCTATTTATTAATTTATGTATTGAATAAATATTTAATTTATTTAGGTAATAAATAAATGTTGAGCAGTATTAGTGGACTATTATTGAGTCCAGAGATAGATATTAATTTACAAGATAGTAAAATAATATTTATCATTATGGCATTTAGTGCACACCTTGGAATAAAAAAAATGTTATTATTTTAATTCATGGAATTGGATCTGACATGATTTTCACATATTATTAAGGGAACTTATACGATTAATTAAATTATAGTCCCTTAAACTAGTTCAATAAATAGAACTCTAATATATTCTAAGAGAGGTTAATTGAGAATAATTGGGCATGGATTAATCTCAAGAATTATTATCTTCCTTATCATATCCTCTCTATAATAATAAGATCAAGAGAATTTTTTAAGACCAAAAAATGTTGATTGATCAAGAAAAAAATTCAATATGGTCAATTGATTATGCTAGAACCTAGTGATACATCAATGTTGTTTAGAGATCAATGAAGCATGTGTGGATCATCACTAGAGGTATTCTATAGTTGGATCATAAAAAACAAATGAAATTAAACCAAAAAATATTTCAAATAAACAACAACATCATCAAAAAAATATCTCAAGTATACAGTATTCTTTCTTCCAATCTATATAAATTAATTATAAATTTAACATGAAAATATCTCCTATTAGTTATGGAATATTTAATTTTCATTGTTCTTTAAAAAAAATTAATTGGTCTGGATATTTAGTTCATGTACAATCTGTGAATAATCCATCAAATCAGACATTTTCAGAGTCAGGTTTAGCCCTGATAAGTGCTTCCTCTATGCCTAGAACCAACAATGTATACTAGTTGTGTGATATGGTGATGAAAAAATAATAAAATCACTTTGTGAAGGTGGTAATCCATACATACACACAAACAACACTATCATTTTTCAATGGGTGTAAAGGTAAGAAAATATATGATATATTATCATTCTGTAATGATAAATATGTCATGAATATCATATATATATACACATTAAATCCATCATTATAACTTTTTATAAGAGGTGGTGATGGGAAAATAATTACATCGATTCATAAGGCAGTAGTCCACTATACATATGAATGATGGTTTCATTTCTCATTTAAAGAAATAGGATATAGATAAAGGTTATGCCATAAAAACAATATCTCTATATATGGGAGATACTAATTTTATTATATCAAAATAGTTAGAGGTGTTTGACTTTGTTTCCTATGACCAACTGTTTGTACTTTGATTTCATGTATATTTTATGACTTGAATATTAATAAAATCTTATTATATATTGTTCATTTTTATAAATGAATTTAATTTAATAATGTTTGAGGTTTTTTTCACATTGATAAGGACATAGTAGTTCCCTACTATGATGAGAGTATTGAAATGAAATTATTATATTATTAAATATAGTTCTACGATCAGATAACATTATATGATGGGACATATAAAATGTGACAATTAGGTGTGAGTACTCATAAGCATATGGGGTTTCTTCTCATGAGGTTCAAACTTGATGATCTTAAATATGGGAGATTATGAGAACATAACAACCAGTAGGAATTCTTCATGTTTTAGTGTCATTGTATATTCCTATCTGTGAGTGTGTGTAATCTTCCTTGGACTTTAATCTTATAATTAATGCATTTCATGACTCACATGCTTAGTTTTCTGATGAAAACTATGATGCCATATGTTCACGGTGAGGTAGGGTACGTTGGGTGCATCACAATTGACATATCATTAATGGATAAGTTGAGGAAATATTTTTCCCTTCCATATTTATGGAAGTTGATATATCAACCCTTTGATTGAAATATAAATGTTACCCTAAATTCTATTTCCATTGTATATTGGTGTTTTTATTTCATATAGTCAAAGAAATGAATATCGAACACATAGGTTGATAACACAAATGTGCAATTTTTTTGATGATATATTGTGATAAAGGGATTATATTACAAAATGAGGATTCTAATATGGTTTTAATCATTGAGATATTAATTTCATTCTCTTAGGTTACATGGCCCCTTTCTAGATAGTAATATTGGACTTTATGTGATCCCACCTAATTCTAATGAGAAATAATCCAAGTGGGTCGCCCACTAAGTGTTTCCATTAATCTCAATTAAATTATATTGGAATTTAATTAATAGAATAAATGTTATTCTCAAGACTGGGAAATAATTTTATTCGTGTTTTATCAGTCATAAATGTTTATTGATGAATGAAATATTTAAATTAAATATTTACATGGGTATTCAATAAATCCCGAGAATAATAAATGGACTAAGAAAACATTTGTTGATAAATATTTATTTACAATTTGGTGAATATTATTTTTCATTGTGTAGGTTGGTGTGTTCTATAAAATAATAACATCATTATTATTATTATTATTATTATTATTATTATTATTGTTATGTTTAATGGGTTTTATTAAATATTATAATATTATTTAAGGTCCTCCAAGAAATTAAAAAATTATTTTTAACCTAAACTCTGGGTCTATAAATTGACGGTTATTTGTATTAACTGCATAATCAAAAATTGAGAATTGAGAATCATTACACAGGATGGAATTCTCCCTCATGAATTTTAATCCTCTATTACTCTCAATAATTAGAAGAGAACCTTCAAGACCGAAGGATCTTAGAGCGATCAAGATGAACAACATAATAAAATTTATTTTCTATGCTAACACCCATAAATCAATTTTCGTTGTTCAAAGATAAAAGGAGCATGTGTGGATCACAGCTAGAGGAATTCTACACTTGACTGAATAACTGAAAATTAACTTTTTTTATTATCAAACACTTTTAAGGAAAGAGTGAGAAACCAAGGAGTCCAACATTGCAACCATAAAACAAACACCATAGAAAAAACCATGAAAAAATATAGGATCTAGCCTTACACATCCATTACACCATGTATACATGACACCACCAATACAGGACCATTCAGCACGTTGTCTTGTGAAAAGTTTCACAGGCCCTAAACCAATGGCATAGCCATACCCTCTCAATAATCCAGTTCCAAATGGAAATCACCAGTGAAGACTTCATGATTTAACCTCATCTGAAGCAGATCCTAGTAGCATGATGGTTGAGAAGCATCAAAACACACATCAAAACCACACAGAGACAAATACACCAGTAGACCCCTCATGTGGATGATCCTCCCAATCCAACCAACTAACCAAGGAAACCAACTTAAAAAGGATCATTAAAAATTAATTTGATCCTAAAAGAGTTTTTTCCCATAACCAATTTTTAAGATAAAGATAAAACCTGAGTACCTGGAACCTCCATCATCAATCTTTCAAACTTAGAAGCCAGCTGATCCCATGAATGTATATAGTCCTCAATGATGATCTTCCCTTTATTGAATCCCCTACTAGAATTAAATATTTTTTTTCAATCCATGCAAATTTCTCTTTGGTGAGGCCCACCCTTAGAGACCTCCCCATCATTTTTGATGTCTCCTCTTCAGTTTCATTAAGCAATAATGCCTACTCAACCACCTTATCTTCGAAGCTTAAAAGTATCTCCCAGATTTGATCATCCTGACTCCCTATGTTTTGTTGGTTCAATGTCTTATAGTCGATATTCTTATCATTTATCTTTTTTTGTGGACACAGTCTCTAACAGAGATGGTAAAAAGGAGTAGTCCTTCCTCCCCTTCCTCCTCTTAATTCAAAAGGGTTTTTTAAATAACAATATCGTCATCAAACAAAGATCCTAATCCCATGTATATCATTTATTCTAATCTTAAATAATTTAATTATGAAGTTAACATGAAATTTATTCTCTAGGGGTTTTAGGAAACTATATATTAAAATAAATTTTAATATTACACCCACAAAAGGTGATTCCACTATGATCGGGACCTATAAGTGGTATTAGAGCGGTCATATTTTAAACATAAAATTATTTATTAGATTTTTTATCTATATTCACAATCCTGGTTGAATTGTTCATTTCATATTATTCATTCTTTAGTATTATTTGAATTAAAAATCTTTGACATATTAATCATCTTCATTCTGTATTTCATTTTCTTATAGGTTTAATAAAAGATGAAGAATTACCATATATTCCCTTGGGAAGTGCCAATTTTTTTCCATTAAAACTGGGTTACATAGTATATAGACAGAGTATACATCATGTACACATATTCACTATACATGGATGTGTCATGGGATACATGGAATGGAAACTGGTAATTATACATGGTGCATTTATTTCACACTACATATAGATCAGGCTAGTTTGGCACATGGTATGTCAGATTACACAGCGTATAGCTAGTGTACATGTCATGTAGTCTACAGAGGTTAGTAGTAAAATTCTCACAATATTTGTGTTCATTATACATGGTCAAACTAAAAGAGACTGACAGCCCATAGCATTTATGATATAAATTATGTATATGTGGTGTACATGGTGTGGAGTTCATTTCCTACTTCTAAAATACATGGTGATCCATTTATTGAGTTATACAGACACATAGAATTATTGAAACACATCATGTATCTAGAATGTACACATCATGTAGTCATGATAGATAAACATTCCAAGTTCTTCGACAGGTTGTGTTTCCAAATGTCATTTGGAGAACACAGCGTGTATCTGGCTTGTACACGTCATGTATTCCAACCAAGATACATGCCTAATCTTAGGCATTTATCCTAAACACATGGTAAGATAGATACATAGTGTGTAGTTGTCTTGTACATGTCGTGTAGTTCGGCAGAGGTACATACCAAATTCTTATGTGTGTAACATGGGTGCATGGAAAGCGAGATACACAACATGTAACTCACAAGTATATGTTGTGCAGTCTCCTAATTAAGGATATAACTAAATTACATTAAATTGATAATTGAATCATTAAACCTTATTTTATTGATCGGAACCTGTTGTGTTTGACCATTTAATAATGTTTTTAAAGAATTTTAAATACTCAATTGATTTATTGTAATACATCTATGATTATTGGTTATGCCATTTATTTTTCTTGAATTCCATTATGATGGGTATCTCCATATGAATTTGGATGTTCATTAAGATGGAATGTAAATAATTAATGCAAGCATGTTTATCTAAATAATAAATAATGAATATACATTGATGTTAATTGGTTTACTTTTTCATATACGTTGCATGTATGACTATTCATGATCTTGACCAAGACCTGTTTTTTTGTTTGATGTTTAAATTTAATTTGTTTCATAGGTTTTTAATTATTTAATATTAAATTAAAATGATGGTCTGTGAGTCATCTCTCCCTCCATTATTTTATAGGACCTACATGTCCAAATATATTTATATAATCCCCCTTAACCAATCCTTTGGTTCCCCTCACCAATGTGTGAGTTATAAATACATGTAATAAATGTAGTATCCCAAGGTTCATGGAGGAGGTTCAAGATGGAAAAATAATTATTTCAATTCAAGTGATACATAGGTGGATAGGTGGAATGTTGTAACTCATGCCAAAAACTAGCATAAGGAGACATTCCCCTAGGTAAAAAGTTGATTTATTATCCACTCAATAAATAAACCATTTGATAAGCTCGTGATTAGGCCATTTATTATTAATTTATTTCTATCTTATGCATTATTTATTTTATGGATGAAATACATATATCACATAAATAAATGAATTCATGTGAAAATATGAAATTTAAATAAATGAATTATACCTAAATGGTTTATCTAACATGGTTAATTAATTAAGTAAAATTCACTTAATATTAAAAAGTTATGTAGAGTATAAAACTAGATAAAATTTATGAATAATAAATTAAAATCCCTCAAATATATATTAAGTTATACTTTTCCTTCCACTTCTTGATTAGAAATGAAATCCTTAGAACTAAGAGTTTGACCAACCCTCGTTGGGACACTTACTTTTGACATGGAGATCTTATGATGGTTATGGGTTTAATTAACAAAATAACATCAAGAGAAGTATCCCTCACTATAATTTATGTAACTTGGAGGCAAGTGTTAAGGAAATCCAACTCCATATTTTAGTATCAAGTAGTCCTCTTAATAGATCAGGGGGCTTCAATCCCATAGTTAGAAATGACTTCCCTACCTAAATACCATCAAGTAGATTGGATAACCATTGTTGGTGTTATTCAAAGAGTATTATGAATACTTACCACTATAATTTCTTTGAAACAGTACATTCTGGGTTCAATGTTGAGGTCTATTGGGACTTGATAAAATAGTGGGATATTTAAAAAAAATTATTATTATGTCTCACATAATTTCTAATCAATAAAAGTAATTATAATCTACTCTTTCATAATTATATAAAATGTAAAGTTCATCATCCACTGTATCCCCATGA
Source organism: Viscum album (assembly GCA_963277665.1). Taxonomy (NCBI): domain Eukaryota; kingdom Viridiplantae; phylum Streptophyta; class Magnoliopsida; order Santalales; family Viscaceae; genus Viscum; species Viscum album. The sequence continues at coordinate 339,816,047 of OY728134.1, read as the reverse complement.
TCTATATTAGAGAAAGACCATATCCTCACTAGTAGTAACTTTCAGGTGTGGTTTAGATGTCTTCAGGTTGTGTCATACCATAAATGGAAATCTTGTGTGTTGGAATCCTCAATTCCTGGTTGCCTGCCAAGGAGGAAAGTGATAAATAGTTACTTATTTATGAAAAATTTATGAACAATGTGTAAAAAATTAAATGTTTTATGATATCATTTATTTCAAGTGAACTCATGAAGTATCATGAAAACATATACTCTTATATCATGCTCGATAATCTCTATGGTCTATACTAGGATAGAGCTAGATAGGAATGGTTTGAGATATCCAAGAATTTTTTCATAGAAATATTGGAGGTGGTACCCCATTTGGGCCTCACATAGTCAAATATCGTTGGCTAAATTGAATGTCTAGAGGTTCTAGGTTTTAAAATCCTTGAATAACTAAGCACTGATCTCATTATTACATCAATCCCTTAGAGATTCTCAATATTTGTTATGAATTTTAATATGAACAACATAGATAATTCTCTCCCATATCTGCTTACTCTTCCTATCCAATTAGATAAGGAGAATAACTATGAAAATCATTTTATACTTATAGTGAAAAAATAGAATGTTGAAGAAAAGATATCTAATCCAAAATATTCTTCACACCCTTCAAAGAATAGAAATAATAAGGGGAATGAAAGAGAATAGAAAGTTGTTTATTTCACATGTGGTACAAAGGGCCACTGGAAGAAAAATTTCACTCATCCAAAGAAGTAATGGGGATATTCAGGTGTGTTTATTATTGAATAAAATTTATTTATTTCTAAAAATTTGGTATTAAATGCAACTTGTGGTTATCACATATGTATTAAAATATAGTAACCGTGTAGATTGATAATAATTTAATAAGGGGAAGATTATCTATGAGTATAAAATAGATCTAAACCAGTTTTTGTAGTTATTGGGGACTACCACGGCACATTTCCAAACGAAATAATCTTTATTTTAAAATATTTTTATTTTGTTTCATCTGTTACCAAAAATATTATTTATATATCTAGAATTTATATGGATGGATTTATTTTCAAGTTTCGGTATAATTTTTTTTTCTTTTATAAAGATATAAATTATTATGGTAAGGCACATTTAAATAATGGTCTTTATGTGTTGGATTACATGAAATAAGTAATAAAAATCGATAATGAAACTACTTTACATGACTCATACCACACCCAACTTTGGTATCACTAGATAGGTAATGTAAACAAAACACTTTTGAATAAATAACACAAATATGGATATTTATATTCTTTTTAAGTAAAACCACTGGGTGTATGTCATTTATGTTTACAATGAAAATTTACAAAATCCCCATTTAGTGGAAAAGGTGAAAGGTCCAAATAGCTTCTTGAATTAGTTCATACCGATGTGTGTGGACTATTTCTTATTGAATCAAGGGGTGGGTACTCATACTTCAACAATTTTATATATAATTTTAATAGATATGGTTATTATTAATTGATGAGGAATAAGTTGGATTTTTTTGATAAATTCAAAGATTACAATAATGAAGTTAAGAACCAACATGGTAGAATATTAAGAAAATCTATCTAGATTATGGTGGAGAATATCTTAATCAATACTTTATTGATTATTTACAAGAGTTTTGGATTCTATCTCAACTCACTCCTCCTTATACACCTTATTCGAATGGTGTGAGTGAAAGGAGGAACCAAAACTTGTTGAATATGGTGAGATCAATGATGATTAATTTGAGTTTTCCATTATCCTTTTGTTGATACAAATTACAAACATAAGAATATATACTAAACCAAGTGTCATATAAAGTGATATATGGTATACCATACTAATTGTGTAATGTAAATAAACTCATGTTTTCATACTTTTGTACGTGGGGTTGCAAAGCATTTTTTAAGACCTCTTCATGTAATAAACTTCCACCCCTAGGAAAAAACTTTACCTTTATATAATACCCCAAAGAAACAATGGGTTATTACATATATAACCCCTCAAGAAAAAGGTAATAGTGGTAAGACACACCATATTCTTTTAGAGGGATAACATCTCTAAAATAGATGGTGGGAGCAAGATAGTCTTTGATGAATTCAAGGATCAAGGTACACAAGAGTTGGAACATGAATAGGTTCTACAAAGCCTCTTGCGAGAAGAAGTTATTACAGAGAAATAAGTACTATGTAGAAGTACAAGATAGGTTGGAGAACCAGAACAGTATTATTTTCTAATCACTATAGATAGTGACTTTTTATTCGTAAATAATAATGATCATCTAACCTAAAAAAGAATAAGTAATTGGAATAGGTGTTTCCAATTGGCATGAATCCATTAATTATGAACTGGAATCCATATACCAAAACCAATTATAGATTTTGGTAGATCCTCTAGTTGATGTAAATCATGTTGGTTTCAAATGGGTATTCGAGAATAAACTATAAATAGATGGCCAAGTCAATACCTATAAAGAATGACTAAATCAAAAGGGTTTAACTAGTGTTATCCATTGAATGTGATATTTTCACTAGTCTATATGTTTAAATCCATTAGAATTATACTTTTCATTAAAGCCTTCCCTGTTTATGATATTTGCAAAATATATTTCAAAAAATCCTTCCTTAATGGGAATATTTAGGAAGTGTTTATATGACACAACCTGAAGGGTTTGTGACTCCAAAGGATTCCAAAAATGTATTAAAGTTGAAAAAATCCATTTATAGATTAAAGTAATAATCCATATCATGGAACATTCATTTTGATGGAGTCATAATAGAATCTGGTTTCATAAATTATGAATATGATTCATGTTTCTATACACAATTTAGTGAAAGTATAGTACTTTTCTTAATAGTTTATTCCAATGAAATATTACTTATTAGAAATGAAATACCAATCTTACTGTATATTAATGCCTTATTGAAAAAAAAGATTTTTCATAAAGGGATTAGGCAAAGAAACATGTATTCTTGGGATCAAGATCCATCATGATAGATTCAAAAGGATGATTGGCCTAATTCAAGGTAAATATATTGACAAGATACTTATGATGATCAGTATGTAACAATCCAAGAGGGGATTATTTACAATGTCACATAGAATTCATCTTTCTAGGAAAATGAGTCCTTATAAACATGAGGAAATAAATAGAATGGAAAAGATTCCATATTCTTCAATGATTTGGTCAGTCATGTATGTTATGTTATGTACTAGGTAAGTTTTCACCTATACATTAAGTGTAGTGACAATATATCAAGCTAACCCAGATGACTCCCATTGGATTACAGTAAAAAATATCCTTAAGTATTGGAGGCATACTAAGGATATGTTCTTGGTCTATATAGTATATGATAAACTATTAATTAGAGGATAGGAAGATTCTATTTTTCAAATATATCAAGATAATATGAAATCAAAAACAGGATACATATTCACTTTTAATAGAGGTGTCGTGATCTAGAAGAGCTCAAATCAGGTTGTAGTCACAAATTATATAGTAGAGTATGAGTATATTAGGTCTTATGAGGAATCTAAATAAGTAGTTTAGATATAAAAATTCATTCAATAACTTTATTTGTAACCTAGAAGTAAATATCCTATCACATTCTATTTTGATACTACGTAGAGATGGCTCTCACAAAGGATCCAAGGTCACATCAATAGGTGTAACACATACTTCATAAGTATCATTTATTAAGGTTTTTTTCTAATATATGTGAGGTTTCAGTGATTAGTATTTCCATGGAAGATAATGTGGTAGTAACCTTGACTAATTCCTTCACTCAGAAAAAACATGATTATCATTTGAGGTCTAGCAGACTGAAAACCATAGGTGGTTGGCTCTAGTCCAAGTGGGATTTTGTTGGTGTTGGTGTCCTGGGACCAAATTTTTTTACTTTTATTAAATTTAAATTTTATGATTTCAATATTAATAACATATTATTAAATGTTTTCCCTCCCTATACATGAATTTAATGTAATAATTTCCTCGAGTATCTATCGCATTGATATGGTCATAGAAGTTCCCCACTATGATGAGAACCTTGAAGTGCGATGAAGATATTATTAAATATAGTTCTATGGTTATATATAATTCTATGATGGGACACATATAATTTTACAGTCAAGTGTGAGTACCCAAAAGAATATGAGGCATCTTCTCATGAAGTTTACACTTGGTTGTCTCCGAGATGGAAGATTATGAGAATAGACATGCCAGTTAGAATTATTTATGTTTTGGTGTCATTTTATATTCCTATATATGAGTACGTGTAATGGTCCTTAGACTTTAATATTATCATTAATTCAAATCATGACTCACGCATTTATATTTTCTAAAAAACACTTCGACGCCATATGTTTGTGGTGAGGTAAGGTACGTTGGGTGCATCATGATTGACATCTCATTAATGGATAAGTAAAGGAAGGATTTATACATTTCATATTTATGGAAGTTGATATATTATCTATTTGATTATAATATAACCATCTCCCTAAATCACATTTCCATGGTGTATCGATGTGTTTATTTTATATAGTCAGAGAAAGAAGTATTGAGCACATAGGTTGATGACAAAGATGTGCAACTTTCTTGATGAGATATTTTGAAAAAAGGGACAACATTACATAGTGATAATGAGTATGAGATTTTAATCATTGAAGCATTAAGTTATTTATATTTGGATACATTACCCATTTCTATATAGTCATCTTGGACTTTAGGAAATCCTACCTAATGTCAATGAGAAAGAATCCTAGAGGGTCACACACTAAGTGTTTCTGTTGAACTCGAATGAATTCTATATTAATTTAATTAATATAATAATTATTATTATCAAGATAGTGAAATAATTTTATTCTTGTTTTATTGATTGAAAATACTTATTGATGATTTAAATATTTATTCATGTATTCAATAAATGCTGCGAAGGATAAACTAACCAAGACTATATATGTTAATAAATATTTATTTATAAGATGGTAAATATTATTTATCATTTTGTAGGGTAGATAAGGCCATAAAATAATAAAAAAATATTATTATTATGTTTCATGTGGTTTATTAAATATTATAATACTATTTAAGGGTCATCATATAAATTAATTATTATTTTTTAAAAAACACTAGATTTATAAATAGATAGTTTGGTCTATTGAGTACATAATTGAAAATTGAGAATTGAGAATCCTTGTGTACCATGGACTTATCCCTCTAAAATTTTCCTCCACTCTCCCTCTCAATAATGATAAAAACACATTCAGTATTAAAGGATATCAGAGTGATCAAGATGAATAATTCAAGATAATTTATTCTCCGCGCTAGCACATGGAAATTAATCAGCATTTTTCAGAGATCAAAGGACCATGTATGGATCACCACTAGAGAAATTCTATACTTGAATCATTATAGCACAATGAAGATAATATTAAATGGTTTTTGAAATATTATCATAATCAATGAAGAAATATCCTAAGCCTAGGTATGTCGTTTCTTATGATCATAAATAAATTAATTATAAATTTAACATGAAAGCTCTTATCTCGGGATTTCAGGAAACTATATATTAAAAGAAATATTAATATTATTCCAACCAAATATGCTTCCTCTATGCTCGGAACTTACAAGAATATTTTTTAATGAGGTAAAATAAGAAATAAAACTAAAACATTAGGTTAAAATTTATACCTCTTATTCAGACAATTTTATTTTTTGTATAGATCAATCCCTCTATGGTTAGAATTATTACAAAAATAAGACCTATATTAAATGGTAAGGGATCTTGGTAAGGTATTTGGGTAGGTATTTTCCAAACTATAGTGATAAAAAGAAGAGTTGAAGAGAGGATAGGAGGTTCTCTTTTATAAGTGAGGGGAGTGGCAATATTGGAATTACTTGAAGTATTAGATTAATATAAATTAATTTTCATAGAAAAGTGGAAATAAATTGATATATTTAGAATATAGGATTCTTATGAGTCAAAATAATCACATCCAATAAAATTTGGACAAGTTTGGGTGATTTTTTCACCCTTATCTCTTTGTTTTAATCCCTCGTTAACCCTTTTGATTATTACTATGATATTAACGTTTTTTACTCATTATGGATTAATAAAGTTATTATAAAAGGAAAATTAACCCGTAAATATACCATGTTTGATAATTTCAACCATATCCCATTCAATTTTCCTAAGATATAATTTTTATGAATTTTAAATCATTTAATAAAATATCATCTATTATAAAATGTCATTAATGTAATTTTTTGAATTATCCATTTACTTTGAATTTAAAGTCATGAAGATAGGAATGGAATTATAATATAAACTTTTAAAACATAAATAATATGGTATATATATCTATAAAATTCTTGGGATATTATACCTCACTCAAACAATATTATTTTTAATGCTTTTAAAATCATTCAATTGATTTTTCTACCACTTTCACAAGTATTGTGTCAGTATTCCGTAAGCATTTCAGGTAATTATTTCATCACTAAAAATTAAAATTAAAATTCCATGATAAAAAACATTTATATTTAAAATAAAAATATCTAACCAAAAAAAACCTCTTTTTTATCCCTATTACAAAAAAAATAGATATTAAAAAAAAGATAACGATATTTTGTTTTTATTCTTTATTAAAAATTATATTAAGTTCATTACCAAAGGAAAGTGAAAATATGTTGAAAACAATTATAACCTTATATATAGATAATTTTTAGGGAGATTTTTAGGCCTTATCACATTATTTTTTTCCTTGATTACTCTATTTAACCTAACCTAGGTGACAAATATTTACTATAGTTACTTTCATTATGATAAAAAAATAAAAGAATTTTATTTACAAAATTTAAATCTCCTAATTCAAAATATTGGATCTATTATTCAGGATTATATTTTTATAAGGGAAAAAACAATTTTAATCTAAATTTGTAAAACACAATGACAAACATTTTTTATAAAAATATATTTTTAATTCCAGAAAGGTACTTATACCAAAACTCAAGTATAATGATGATTCAAATGAAATTAAGTATATTATATGGAATTAAATAAGTCTTATGTTAATTTTATATCGAATTTAAATCATAATGGTATTTTTTTAATTAAAATTAATGATAGTTTTACACAAATATGTATTTGTAACTATTTATTGAAAAATCAATTTTTTCAGAAAAATCACAAAACATCACCCAAAGCTAATTTTGATATGATGAATTAAAAAATGATATATTTTTTATCATATTAAAACTCTAAAATTTAAAAATTATATTTCTAAATAAAACCATATAATGCATGAAAACCCAATTTGGTTAGAAATAAAACTTTTCCATTTGACTGAAAAATTACCTAATATTTTTATAATCAATATAACTCTATAAAATCTAATTCATGAATATTAATATGGAATGAAATCAATTTAATATTAAAAATACATGGTTTGTTACAAATAATACCTCTAGTAAATTAAAAATATTTTAATCAATTATAAATTTCATATAAAATATGTTTAAGAACAATAAAAGTTTTAAAAAGCCTTTTTTCAAAAAAAGTGGATTTTATTTATATATATTGAATTTTAGTTTAAAAGATAAATGTATAAATTTTAGGAATTTGGTTTGATAAAATTAACTTCATTTTTTATTCATAATAATTATATTATATTAGGATTCCTTTTTAAGAATTTTCTAAAAAAAATTGTTTTTTAGGTGAATAGTGAAAAAATAGTGATTTTGCTAAAATTGTCACTATTATGAAATTTTGGTAATAAAATAAAGAATTAAAATATTTTGTAAAATTTTTTATATAAATGATATATATATATATATTTAAAAAATAAATAAATCATTTAAAATACTATGTTTCATTTATAAAACCAATATTTAACATTTAGAAACTTAAGTAATCTTTTACTCTAAAAACTATTTTATATGCTTATATTAAAAATTAGTTTTCATCACTTGTATAAATTAAATATAAAAAAATGGATTTAACATTTTAGATAATAATGATAACATTATTTAACAAGGTAAATTTTAGTTTTAGTCATGAAAATAAGATGACAATGATTAATGTTAATTATCGTGATAATGGTAAAACTATTTTTTCTCAAGGAGTTGTTTTAACATTATGTAATTTTTAACTAATAAAATAAATTATTCACTTATAAAAAATAAATCTAATATAATTTTTAAATTGATATATAAACATATTAACACTCATTAATTTATTAATACATACTAAATATGTTTAGGAACACTTAATTGTGAAAATGTCATTTTTCTAGAAAAAAACTATTTTCTATATATTATATGTTTTAACTTTAAAGTTAATTTTATAATATTTAGTAATTTAATTGTATTAAATAAATAATAAATTTAGGTTCTTAATACCCAAATTTTTTAGGATGGTTTACCTTATATTTTTTTAATAAAATATAAATTACTTATTTAAAAACTTGTCACAAAGGTAAACCCCAAAATGGTTAAATATAAAACATAATGGTAAATAACAAAAATGTTTAAAACATGTTTAGGTAGTGATGTTAATGACTCGGTGCTCTTTTCCTTTATCTCCTTCTATGGTACTGGTAATTCCTTAATGACATAGGCAATGGCTATGCTTAATTCCCTTTGATTATACAGATCAAAGATCATCATCATAACTACTATGTAAATGGATTCCAAAATAATTTGGAGCTCCCATTTCGGTGTATCTGAAACTCCATGGTACATCACTTATCTGATTGGTGAGTGTAAGGCTCTAATCTCCAGTAACACGATGATCCTTCATACATGGTGCGAAGGCAATTAAGTGGCTGAATTCTTGGATTCTATGGATACTTGGGATTTCCCCCTTATGGCATTTTGTTCTTTAGGCTCTTTTCCCCCTATTGGGGTGTCCCGTGTTTTCAGGGATGCACTTAGACTTCATTTCTTTAGACCAACATAATATTGTGTATCATTTTCTCCTATTTAATAAAATTCATTATTAAGTTGGTAATAATTATTTGAGAATTTATTGACTCAATATCACCCCACACTCAATTATTTAAAACTTTTGGATTCATTGACCCTTAAATATTACAATGATATCATTGAAAACTAAAGGATATTTACAAAAGTGTCATTTACATCAATTACAAAAGGGGATCACTTCCACCCTTTCAAGGATGCACTTACCATTTTATTTTCCATATAAACTTTGAAAACATTACCTATCATAAAGCTACTTTTCTCATACTTAAGACCTGATCTCTATAAGATAGCCTAATTCCTTCATTTCCAATAACACATTCTATAGAAAGTTCAAAGTCCCAACATGAGTATTAATTAATCCTTAACATTTTCTTGTTTAACTTTATCTTAAAAACTTATCCTTCACATGGTAATATGATAACATTAGTATCCACTAGTACAAAAACCTTTTTTTACATCGGTTTTTTTTCTTTTTAACGTCCGTTTTTAGGTGACGTTATTGCGAGCGACGTTAAAAATATGAATTTTTACATCAGTTTTTTAATAACTGATGTAAAAAATGGGGTAATATAGTTTTTAAAGTCAGTTTTTAAAAAACCGACATGAAATACATTCTGGAAATGGCAATAAGAATCCATTTTTTACGTCAGTTTTTGAAAAACCGACGTTATAAGTCATTTTTTACGTCAGTTATTTAATAACCGACGTTAAAAGTTATTTTTAATGTCGGTTATTAAATAACTGATGTAAAAAATGTTTACTATCTTGTAGAAAATTTTTTAAGCTTTCAGTTGACAGGTCATAGAGCTCAAATGGATTTATGGATCAAAAGTTATGACCATCCGAAGTTTGATATTTTTTCGAGGAAAGATTGAATGAGCCAACCGTAACTTCATATTAGAAGGAATTTTTGAATCCGTAGGGGGATTTGTAGTTTTATCATGATATAAATAATCATCCATCATTATAATAAATAAAAAATCGTTAAATGGTATATCAATTAAGAAAACTACTCATAGAAAATATAAATCATGGGAAAATAATTACAAATACCTTGACGAGGTCGCGGAAATAAGAAATCGTTGATTCAAGTTGAAGATAAAATAATTTGATTTGGTGGAATTATGATGGTTGAATTAAATGATCGTAATATGGTATATAAATTAAGAAAAAAAATTATAAAAACCATAAACCATGGATGTATGATTAAATATACCTTGACGAGATCGCGAAAAGAAGAAATTATTGATTCACGTTCGAGAGAAAAATAGTCGATTTGGGGGAATGATAATGGTTGAAATAAATGATCTTAAAATTAGGATGGGTATATAATGGAAACTTATAATTTAGATTCTATGAGAAAACGCGGTATTAAAAATTTTAGGCGGCAATTCAAAATTTCGATGCTGCGATGTAAAAAAATTGAAATTTCGCCTTCGCGGGATATTAAAATTTTCATTCACATCAGTTTTATGATAACTGACGTGAAAAGATATTAAAATTTTCACTTATTTTTCACGTCATTTATTATAAAACCGACATGAAAAATCAATCTTCGTCACTCTTTCACGTCGGTTATTTAATAACTGACGTTAAAAGGTATTTTTCACGTCGGTTATTTAATAACCGATGTGAAAAAAGTTTAAAAAATGTATTTCATTTTCCAAGCTTTAATTTGACAGGTCACAGAGCTCAAACGGAGTTACGTATTAAAAGTTATGGCCTTCAGAAGTTGGACACCCTTAAGACATCTTTTAGAGATGAACAACTTCTGAAAGCCATAACTTTTAATCCGTAACTCCGTTTGAGCTCCGTGACCTGTCAAATTAAAGCTTGAGAAATGAAATAAATTTTTGAAAACATTTTTCATGTCAGTTATTAAATAACCGACGTGAAAAAGTCATGAAAATCAATTTTTCACGTCAGTTATTTAATAACCGACGTGAAAAATAAGTGAAAATATTAATATATTTTCCTGGAAAAGGATTTTTCACATCGGTTATTTAATAACCGAGGTGGAAAAGTGATGTACATTGATTTTTAATGTCGGTTATACAATAACCAACGTGAAAAATCAGATAAAATGGATTTTTAACGTCGGTTATTATATAACCGACGTGAAAAATCAGCAAAAATGTATTTTTACTTCGGTTATATAATAACCGATGTGAAAAATCGATTTTTAGATATTTTTATGTCAGTTCTAAAAAACCGACGTGAAGAATGGTGACGTAAAAATGGTTTTTGTACTAGTGATCATTGTTATACTAATGTGTAATTATATAAATGGAACAACCTTTATTCATTCATTTTCATTAACTAAGAAAAACAAAATAATATCAATTTTGTGTATATGCGGACTACCACCTTCGTAAAATTGACTTCTTCTGCTTTTCATAATTGCCTCCATGAAATCGACTTCTTCCATTTTTCATAATTGACTCTCATGTCTGGTTATTATGATTTTATTGATGGATATATAATATTTATATAATATAATTATGTTTCATAAAATCAAAATCAAAATCAAACTTCATTCCCACTCATCCCCTTTTAAAAAATTAAAACATCATCCATGCACCTGTGTAGACTATCACTTCCATAAACGATGAGATTTATTGTTCATTACGTCATTTCATGGATGGTACTAATATTTCATTTAATTAATTAACATTATATCATAAAATGTATAAAATTATTAAAATAAAATTTATTCCTTACCTACCTTCCATTCTGTGAAAATCTAATTGGACACCCATGTGTATATGCTAACTATAGCCTCCACAAAAGTGGAATGTTTCATTTTTCATCAAGTTTTTTATTATTTATAAAACAATCTAAAAATTTTATTCACCTTAATAATAACATATAAATAATTTTATTATAGTTTTTCAATAATTATATCATAACTAAATAACCCCTATAATCATACATGCCCATTAATTATAGCATGTTCTTGTTTTGTATGGTTTAACCACTTACATGAATGATGCTATAAATTTATGTCATGGATTTCTATATAAACATAATTAATGGTTATATTTGAAAATAATATGTAAATAATGGTTTTTTCTAGAAATATAATATTTTATATTCTATAAGTGATACCAACAATTAACGGTCATAATAAAATTAATCACTATAAGTAAACATATCAAGGAACCTTTCTTAATGTGAATCCATTTTGGAAATAGATTATATGCTAGGTCATTAAATAGAACTGAATCAAATTAATTATTTATTTAACCCTAATTTATACTTTTTAAATTATGAGTGATGTGTATAGTCTACAAGAATAAAAATTTGTTCAAAAAACAATCAAAAAAAACACAAAATCTTGAAATGACGGTGCAGTGGTAGTGATTGTGAGAAGTGATTTGGAAATGTGGAGTGCTAACAAAATAGTGAAAAATAAGTGAAAAAGGTATGGAAGCAATGGAAGCAGTGAAGATTCAATGGTGATTTTAAAATTATAAAAATACGGAAATTGGATTAGCATGAATTGATGTAAAATATTTCTTATTCAAGCTTCAAGTTGTCAAAACTATGACAGTGTTTGTGAGAAAAGTAAGATTAAGTAACTACTATTATTAAATTTTCAACACAATTCAGTGATATCTCTAATATATAATCTCATTATTGTCTCCCATGATAAGTTTAGTTCATTAATGGATAAGAGAGCATTAACCATTTCTGATTTTCAGTACTTTGATTAATTATATATAGTGATGTATTCATTATCATCACCCATCAGTTCTTAAAATAGTGTAAAAATTATACTCTTCACACAAAATTGATCACCAAACTAAATTCACACTCACATAATTTTTAAGGAAAGAACAAAATAGTTTATTAATTTCAACTAATACCATTTTGATTCCCTAAAAATTATTAAGTTTACATGATATAAAAAAATTCAAGGAGTTAGAAGAAAGAGAATAGAAAACTTATCCAGCAATATAATATCCTTCCTCAAGCACCATCTCAGGTTCCAAAACCTACTTATATATTATGATTCTCATCTACTGTATGCTCTAGATAAATTTATGATGAATTTTTTTTATCTCCTCTTTGTGCATCACCATCAAAATTGTATTTTAAAATAAATTCTCTAGCTATCATAAATTCTCTCATAGTCAATTATCTGGGTGGAAGAACTTCACTTATCCATTCTCTATTTCTTTTGATAGAGACATGTTTATATTTTTACTATTCTAATTTTTCTAAAAAAACACATACTCTTACTTTATAACAAACCAAAAATAAATCTAGACAACTATTATGACTTGGTTAAATCATTTTAGTCTAATCAATTAAATTCTAGAACCTTCCTAGGAATCCTTAAGCGTCAATATTTTCCACAATTTCCTATAATTCCTTGTTAATATTCTCAGACCCTTTATCTATCCTATTTCCACTTAGAAAATAGGGATCTCGCATGCATTTTTATTATAATAATTTTAACTTCCTACAATTTTTTATATGGGTTATACCCTTCCATGAGTCTAATCTACATCATTGATTGGTCTCCTCAATAGGATTTTTCTGGTGTTGAGAAATGAACATCAATTTAGTTTCACTCAAACATTACACCGAACACTAGGTTTTCACCCTTCAAAAAATTCCCAACTACAACTTTGGAAAGAACCAAGCCCTCATATTATTCCTTTGATCAAACACCTACTATCTTCAGTAGCACAACAAATAAATTTTTTTATTTAAAATCAACCGACTCATCTTCCTCCTACAACCGATTTTGACTTTCTAGTGTTTACTATATTTTTCATTCATCATAGATACATCAGCTCCATGGTTATTTCTCATAAAATGTTCAAATGAAAATAAAACATTCAGTAGCAGAACACCTACTATTTTAATAGTAAAAACACCAAATTATCCTTCATTATGGACATTAGGTCATCTTTTATGTTCCTTAGGATCATGACAATCATTAAAAAGGGGGGTTTAATCAGTGGTTATCTTTTATAATTTAAATTCTTTTGAAATTAAACCCTATAATTTTTTATATTTTTTATTATTATCAAATTTATATAACAAACTCACAAGAATGTAATGATAAGAAAGTAATGTAAGTCACAAAATATTTACAAGTTTTATCCTCAATGTGGGAACCAGCTTAATTTTCTGGGTGACTCTCATCAGTCCATGGAAATCCACTATGATAAAAAGTGAATACATTTGATCAAACCCCCATTAATCTCCTTATATATCTTGATAGAAAATTATACTGGCTACCATCAGTAAGAAAGTTTTCTTATGAAACTGATCCAATACAAGAATGTGAAACATTAGAAAAGAGATCAAAACAATATCATCTATAAATCATTCGTTTGATTTTTTATGTTTGGTAAGAGTCTATCTAATGTTCCCTTCCTACAACTATTGAAACTTTGTATGTTTCACCTTAGTATATTGAACCTATGTTTTGTACATTATCTGTTGAACAAAATAATTACACCTTGCAAGTGCTTTGGAAACTCTTTTTGGTGTAACTTTGGTCAGGTATCACTGGACAATGTCTCTAAATAGTATCTATTATCAGAACATATTTCTGGTACCACTTATCACTACAACTCTTTCTGATGTACATCTTCAACCAAATATTAACCTAGTCAGAAACTTACACTTCATCAAATATTTCATCACTTAGCCTCTTTGTTCACGTATGAAGAATGTATCTTTCTTATACCCATATTGTACTTTAACCCAAAATTTTTAGGTCTGCTTATAGAAGCAAATGTGGGAACTCAAATTCATTTTCCTGCTCAACAAAAACTCAAATTTCAAAACTCTCACTCAAATAAATTTCACTTGATACTTCTCAATCCTTATAGAATACTCTTAAATTTTTATTAAAACTTAGTTCTAGTGAAATTTATTAAAATTTTATAATGAATTTAGGTAACACATTCAAACTTCTTATAACTTGGCATTATGAAGAATCTTCAAAAACAATTAATCCTTCTAAATAAGTAAACATTGAGTGAAACACATAGCATCATCAATGTTAATGAAAATACAAATATTTATAAAGATTCTTGAAATATAATATGGTGGATATTTATCTGATTAATTTATAGGAGTATCTATATCTAATGATCTGGATATTTCTCTAACTAATGATCTATCACATATCTAATGGATGGCCATAGGCTTTTCATTTATTGATTTACTCGATCTGATGAACTCATCATAGATTCAACCAGTGGTATTCTCATTCAAATTATGATCGTTGAAATGAAATTGATTCCTCTAGTCTATCCAGTATTATTTTTAACATTATATAGATCTTGGAATTAAAAATTCAATATGGTTTATCTTTAGGAAATCATTTTTCCAATAACATCGCATTATTTTTTCAATGTTCATATATCCAATGGAACATTGACCAATCACATTAATTTTTTGAAATAATTTTGGTTAATAATTTATCATTTTCCTTCTCCATATGTTACACTTATTTAAACTTGTTCATTTGATGGAACTTATACCAGTATTTCAAATAATATTTGTTAGGATCGGTACAAACTTTTCTTCTACTAGAGTGAAGTCATCTCTATTCAAACCAAAACTCAGTCGAATAGTTCTTCATCCGATGGACTCAAACTGATGACTTCATACTACTGTTACCTTTATGGATTTGAACTTCATATATCATGCAACTTCAACTTTGTAATATCAAAAATGTAAAGCATTCATTTTCAACTTTGTACACCTTATCTGTTTACTAACATTGGATTTGACTTTGTACTACTACTCTAATATTGTATTTTCACTTTTTATTTATCCCCCTTTATAATAATTTCACTTTATTCAAAACCTTAAAAACATAGTACCTCATAAATCTTGTAATTCTTCATCTGGTAACAATATTACTGGTATGTCCAGTGAAATTGTGAATTTCTCATCTGGTGAAATTATAAAACTTTAACTTTTTACATGACAGAACCATCTTTCTCATGATTGTTATAATATTAAAGACATTTTTTATGTAATTAAATAGATTAATATTTCTATTATTTAACTATTTTTCAATTTGTACCAAGATATAAAAAAATAAAAACATGCTAAAAGGCAATGATTTCATGATGCAAATTATGGCTGGAGACAAAGTAATATTCAAGAGATCAATCCTGGAGCTTATGTTTGAAGAATCAAGCTGAAATTAGGATAAAACTACTAGAAAATAACAATTCATGTTGTGAATCCACTATACAATTCATGAGTTTCATTGGAAAGGTGGGATGTAAGAAATATGGGATGAAAAATGTGGTTTGGAGTAGGAACACACATTTCATTGAATTACAATCACTTTCATGTCAAGACGCATTAAAAATACACAAAAATAATGGATTCAAAGCATGAAACGTGCCATAAAATCCTTGTCCCTAAAAACTCACATCCTAGAAACACTATTCATGATGTGAAACACCATGATGGACCTAGAAATGGTTATTTATGATGATATAAATGTACTAGACACCATTTAATGCCCCATTGATAACCCAAAATGAATTTTACTCATTTATTAATCCATTTATGACATCCTAAGAATCATTAAGGCTAATAAATAAGATGTTTAGAGGGGATTGAAACAACATCAACCAGATAGAGAGAATCTACCACTATATTTATATTATTTTTTTTCTAATTTTTAGGTTTAGTCTTGTAATTTGAATTTCTTTTCTTTCCCATATAAACCCTAATTTCATATTTTTATTTTAAGTGTTTTATATTCTTCTAGTGTATCTTTCTCTTTCTCTCTTATTTATTTCCACCATGATCTCTTAGGCTCATAGTAACAGGTGACTAACCTACACTAGTGCAGGTAACGTTTTTTACGGTGGTTATTTTTTATTTTTAATGTCATCTTTTGGCCGACGTTATTACAGGAGATGTTATAAACAGAGTTATTTGCATCGGTTACTTTACAACCGACATAAGAAACACAAATCTGAAGCGTTTTTCACATCAGTTGATAAAAATCCGACGTGGAAAACGCTTCGGAGTCATAGTTTATTACATCAATTATTAAATAACTGATATAGTATAAACCGTTTCACGTCAGTTATATAATAATCAACATCATAAAGCACTCCTCTGAAGCATTTATCACGTCGGTTATTTTTATAACAAACGTGACAAACTTGTCTGCCAAGTGGTTTCCAACATCGGTTATATAATAACCGACGTAAAAACATATCTACAATGTCCATTATAAAATAACCGATGAAAACAATTATCCATTTCAATTTATTACATCGGTTATTTCATAACCGATGTAAAAACCATTTCCCATGAGTTTATTATGTCAGTTTCCAAATAACCGATGTTAAACCTAATACCAATGCATTTTTTAGGTCGGTTATTTCATAACCGACATAAAAAACAATTTTTTATTTTAAATAAAACTGAACCACTGCTATGCCCAGCAAAATTACCTGAAAGAGAGAAAAAGGTTACCAAAAATATACCAGAACAAACCAGAACCCCCCCCCCCCACCCCATTGGACAGCCCCCACCCCCCCCCCACACACACACACATGACTAGACTACCCCCCCCCCCACCCCCTGAACATCCCCCTACACCCCTTGGACAACCCGAACACCCCTAGACAGCCCCCAACAGCCCAGGACAACCCCCCCCCCCACCCTCCTTTATACCCCCTACCCCACCCCCAGGACAGCACTCCAACACCCCTGGACAGCCCTCCCACACCCCTAAAACAGACCAAAAATAGACCAACCCCCCCCCCACCCACCCCAATAGACAACCCCCACCACACCCCTGGAACCCCCCCCCCCCACACCCCTGTACAGCCCCCCACACCCCTGGACAACCCCCACCCTCCTGAAAAACCCCCCACACCCATGCACTTCCCCCACCCCCTGGATAGCCCCCCACACCTCTGGACACCCCCCCCCCCCCCCACACACACACACACTCCTGGACACCCCCCCCCCCACACCCTTGGACTGCCCCCGCCCCCACCCCATGTACTAACCCCCACACCCCAAAATAACCCCACCACCCCTAGACAACCCCCCCCCCCCCACCCTCCTGTATACCCCCCCACCCCCTGTACAGCACTCCCACACCCCTAGACAGCCCTCCCACACCCCTGAAATAGACTAAAAAGTTACAAAAACAGACCAACCCCCCCCCCATCCCACTGGACATCCCCCACCACACCCCTGGACACCCCCCCTATAACCCCCCCCCCCCACCCACCCCCTGGACAGCACTCCCACACCCCTGGATAGCCCTCCCACACCCCTAAAATAGACCAAAAAGTTACCAAAAATAAACCAGAACCCCCCCCCCACTGGAAATCCCCCACCACACCTTCGGACACCCCCCCCCCCACACACACACACCCCTGGACTGCCCTACCCCCCCCCCCCCCCCAACACACACACACACCCTTGACAGCCCCTCACACACCTAGACACCACCTAGACATCCCGCTGAGACATCCCTCCCACCCTCCTGGACACCCTCCCACCCCACGGGACAGTCCCCACCACACCCCTGGACACCCCCCAACCTCACTAGACACCCCCAGATCAAAAGCAGACCAAAACCTGACCAAAACCAGACCAGAACACCCCCCCCCCCCCCCGCCCCACTGGACAGCCCCCACGACACCCTTGGACACCCCCCCCCCCCCCCCACACCCCTAGACTGCCCCCACCCCTTGGACAGTCCCTGGACAGCTGGTGTTGGGAGAGGAGGTGCCACAATCCCTCGAGGGGGTTGAACGCTGCTCAAAGGTACTCATCACTCCCACATGTGAATCTTGAGCTCTCAAAATGTTTCACCAATGATTTCTTCCCCTTTAAACACCATTCATTCTATCACTTTGATGTTAGTATAACCACGGGAAAAACACCATCACACATGATGGTGTTTCCCCTGGTTATACTCGCATCAAAGTGATAGAATGAATGTTGTTTATAGGGGAATAAATCATTGGTGAAACATTTTGAGATCTCAAGCTTCGCATGTGGGAGTGATGAGTACCTTCCAGCAGCTTTCAGCCCATCAAGGGATAGAAGCGCCTCCTCTCCCACCCCCTGGACTGCCCCCCCCCCCCACCCACCCCACCCCACTGGACATCCCTCCCACACTCCTGGAAACCCCCCTCACCGCACAGTACACCCCCACACCCCTGGACACCCCCTAGATATCCCCCCACTCCCCTGGACAACCCTTCCACCCTCTTGGAAATGCTCCCACCCCATAGACTGCCCCACCCCACTGGACATCCCTCCCACACCCCTAGAAACCCCCCTCACACCCCTGGACACCCCCACACCCCTGGACACCCCCTGGATAGCCCCCCACTCCCCTGGACAGCCCTTTCACCCTCCTGGAAATGCTCACACCCCCTGGACTACCCCCACCTCCCACCCCCACTCTCATGGACACCCAGGATACCCTCCCACCCCACCGGACATCCCTCCCACACCCCTAAATACCCCCCACCCCACTGAACACCCCCCCCCCCACAAACCCTTGGAACCCCCCCCCCCCCCAGACCAGAATCCATACTAGAAAAACCATCATTAGTAGACCAAAACAAGAAGTAGAGAAAAATTAAACATTCACATATATAACATTCAAAACTTACAATGTCAATTTTAAAAAAACTAAATCCAACCTAAAAGACTACCAAATGCACAATTACAATGACAATATTCAAAATTACATTTTACACTACAAACAACTAAAATTCAATCAAACTTGTAAATAATTTAACCATTCCAATTGTAAGTGTTTGACATCTTGAGCACTATAGGGTTAAGGGTCATCAAATATGTACAAATTAAAAGGATATTAGTTAACATGTATACTGAATAAATCAAATGAAATATTATGGAAAAGTTTAAAAGGAAATCTTACCAGGTCAAAGTTCACAACTATCCTAGTTGTTATTATTTCATACATAAATCTTAACATATAATATCTGCATTCAATGATGCCTTGTTGTTCATGAAAATTATGTTTGAATGAGTGTAAATTAAATATATTATTTTTATGTAATAAATCAAAAATTACAAATTATAAATGGATATTTACCTTTACATTTACATATTTTATCTTTGCACTCCTTTTCTTTGTTTTTTTCCAAAAGTAGACCCATCCCATGTTAGAAAATAATATGAATGGGATAAATTAAAAATTCATTATAATATATAAAACTATTGATAAATTGAAACTTACCTTTCCAACATTTTCTTAAAACTTTCCTGCACATCACCATGGACAGAGCATATCCAATAAAGTGTTGTCTCCCTTGGGCAAAAAACCCATAACATCCAATGATCACTGATAAAAGAAACTTTAAGGTTATTGGTTATTTATTTTAAAAGATAATGAAATATTTAAGATAAATTTATTTCATACCTCTCACAAAAAGGCATCATCCAACATTGTGTGGCTATATTCTGTTCAAGTCTTTCAGCAATATAAATAAATCTTTGTTCCTCATCCAATGCACATACTTTAGGGGAAATCAAATGCAGTTCCATGAATCCATAAACATCTATCCGCTCATTATTCTCACAAATGTTATAAAGGTACATAATACAAAATAGACATAAGTATACATTTTTAATAAATATATCGCAGGGAAAAGGTGTTAAGACTTACATGGAAAAAATTTCACCATGTTGATGCCCAACTTATCTTCAAAAACAAGCTCCATGATATTAGTTTTCATAATCCCCACAGTTATTGAACATCCACAAACATGAGCTTCTATTGGAAACTCATAATGATCCACCAAAAAATTTGAATATCCTAACAATCTGTCAAAACTACTAGAATCTGTATCTGATGTCATAGCCATTGGTCTTTGTAGTTTTCTATATAGTATTTCTTTACCTTTGAAGTATTCATGTAAAAATAAATAGAAAAATATATTATTTTTCAAATGATAAAACAAATTTAATAGAAAAATAAAATAGAATATATAACATACATACCTCTATGGTAATGAGTCAAAGAAGACTGGATGGCCAAATTAAAAAATGGCTGATACTATGTCCAACTGTCGTCACCTCATCTTTAGGTAATGGTTCTCAAGATGATCTCTCTATAATATCCTGTACAGGGACCCTCTGATTCTCTACCTCTAATTGTTAATGATGAACTGTATCTCCTATATAATATACCAACCCATATGCAAGTATATGATGTTGAGGATCATCAACATACAACTTGTAATAAGTAGGAAGCTGCGGCAGAGGAGTCGGATAAAAAATGGGGTCCATAGGCTGAGGTGGGGGAGTGGGAGCTACTGGAAGAGGTGGAGGATAAATAATGGGGTCTACAGGGGAGGTGGAGGAGTGGGAGCTACAGTCTGAAATTGTCTTTGCATGTCTGCAAACATAGACTATACCGGTGCTCTAATATTTTCCTCCATAGTTGCATTAATATTATAAACTTCAGCCTCCAAGGATTCTATTTTTCTTTGTAAACACCCTCATTGTAAGAAGGTGAAGAATGTGGAAACACTTTTCTTACTAATACACCTACAGGATATCATCGTACACGACCAGGACGTTCGGGATTTCCCAATGATGTAGATAAAATATCTTACCTCCCAGTAGTTGTAAATACCCCCTATGAGCTCTGCTCCTCCAGATAATAGTGTATTAATTAATTGAACATTTCTATAATGACTGAAATTATATGAATAAAATAGTTAACTTAAATAAATAAAATAGGTATCTTACAGTCCTCTCAACTATGATTCTCAAATCTTCAGAAAGATATTTCCCTTTTTTCCCGTCTGAGCTCTCTTCAATTTTTCATGTCTAGATGGAGGGGATGGAGGGGCCACCTCTCTAGAGATTGAAGACTCAGCTCTTAGTTTTTGTAATTTTTCCACAATCATTTGTTCTTCCAATAATTTATACCCTCCCCGAGATAAACTATGAGGGTATATATTTTAACATTGGATATCCTGATGACACTTCCTTGTTTGTTGTAAATTAAGAATAATAAATAATTAATAAAATGTTAATAAGATCATTTATATAAGAAAGATTATAAAATTTTACATTACCCATACCAAAAATGAATATTTTCTTCTACTTTCAACAAAATTTCTCCATGTTTCTTCATATTTGAAAGGATATATACGACATGTATTTTCATGACTCCTATGACCAAAAATGAAATCAGATGTGAGGGTTGATTTGAAATCCCTCCATCTCCTGGCAGCCATCGATAAGCATTTCTTCCTGACTCCTCTATTGTCAGGAATATCAAATTTCATTTAATAAAGAAGAGGTTAAACATATTATATATACTAGAAACATTTAAAAAATAGGCAAACAATAGTAAAAGATCTTACCAAAATATTCTCCCACAACTGAGAGATTATCACTTTGTCCACACTTCTCCAGTCATCATACAAAATGCTTACTTTTATCTTACCCTGAGTTGATACAAAACTCTTAAAATCTTTTGCATTTGGACCTCTAGGAATATCATCCTCATCAAACTCAATGATTATCCTCTGATCCTGTGTATGGGAAAGTGATAATTTTGGTAAACGTGTGCACCCACATTTACCAACTCTTGAACTCTTTGTCATAATGGGATCACATGAGGAATATTTGGGAACATCAAGAGGAGCATGTGAATGTTCCTCCCCAGAGGTATGACCAATATGCTCATATCCAGAATCATGTGGTTGATCAACTTATTGATCTATCATTATCCTTGAAATCAAAAAAACAAACATTAGTTCACAAATATACAAATTCAAATATTATAATACTACTTTAATCAGAAAATAGAAAATTGTACTAAGTTATCTAATAGTAAACATGGTTAATATGGTAATCATGTTAAACAATGGTAAAGATGGTCAAGATGGTCAAGATGGTAAACATGGTAAACCTGGTAAATAAGGTAAACATGGAAATGTAATTGTCACTGAACAAAAATAATAGATATATAATTTAAGTAATGGTAAACATGATAAAGTAAACTAAAAAAATAAAACAAACAAAAACTTATACTTATTTTGTTTTAATACATGTTTTAATAAAGAAAAAACTTACAATATCTAAATTTTTATGAAAATAATAAATGTAAACAAGAAATAATCAAATGTTACCTATAATTTTTGGAATGTACAAATGGATTGTTTTCCCAAATTCCTTTGTCAGGATAATTCCTTATGGCACAAACCATGTCTTCAATATGATCATCAATATGTTCTATTAATCTTTCCATGGAAGTAGGGGTCTCACATAAATCAGCATCTTCATCAAGTTCATCCTCACCAACATATTGTTTCTTCCTTTTTAAAACAAAATTCCACTGCATATCTTATTGATGTACTACATAGAAAATTTGTTTTTCATGTGTTTCCATTATAAAAGAATCAACTGTGTCTTCCAATCTATTAAGATTAACAACTGTCATTCCAAATTCATCATGTATGACAGTGTTGTTACCGATAAACCATTTACAGTTAAAAATAGGAACTTTAATTTTAAAGTAATAAACATCTCATATGTCTTTAATCACTCTATAATATGCACTTGATGCTAAAATTGGGTTTTTTTCCTTAGCACTCAAAAAATACATTGCTTCTGCAAACACTAATACACCACTATTCTAAACTGCACTTATGTTTTCCTGAACTTTTGTATGAAATGTATAGCCATTAATGTCATAACCAGACCATGTTATCACATTTAAACATGGACCACCCACTATCTATTTTAATGTCTCTGATACATCTTATCTACCAAGAAAGGTCTTTTTAAACCATGACCAAAATGTTTTTTTGTGCTCATTCAAAATCCACATTTCTTTCTTCTTTGGATTACACAGTTTCAACTCATTAATATGCAATGTGATATACGGTTGAGCATCATCTATGTTATTCAAGATGTATGAGTATGACTTCTTCATCTGTTCAGCTAACAACGATTTGACTTTCAAGCCACAAATCCCCTTTCCCTCATTATTTACTCGTTCATAGCGAGATAGAGGCAAACTTATGTGTTGTGCCGCAGCCAAGTAGCTCATACAAAACTCTACAACCTCCTTAGAAATATAATTTTCAATAATAGAGGCTTCAGGTCGATATGGATTATTAACATACCTCTTCAATATTTTCATATACCTTTCAAAGGATACATCCAACGAAGATATACAAGTCCTCAAAGCTTTATTTCTCGAACAAAATGAATCATTAAATGCACCATTATATCAAAAACAGTTGGAGTAAAATACATTAACAATTGAAAAATTATACAAATTTCATCCTTTTCCAAAATGTTCAAAGCATTCACATCAGTCACCTTATTGCAAAACGAATTGAAAAAATAACAAAACTTCATTATAGTCTTTCTAACATGGATGGGAAATATTCCACACAAAGAAACTGGTAGAAGTTGTTGCATCATAACGTGACAATCATGAGATTTCATACCTATCAACTTCAAGTCCTTCAATGAGACAAAAAAATTTACATTTGAAGAATAACCTTGAGTCACTTTGGTATCATGAAGACACTAACAAAAGCTAATTTTCTCCCTCTTCGATAATGTATGACAATCTGGGGGAAGAAATTTTCGTCTTCCATTATGAGTGGGAGCTAACTCCAAACGTATTCCAATTGATAGTAAGTCTAATCTTGCATTTAATCCATATTTTGTCTTACCTTTAATATCTAACAATGTTCCAATAAAACTATCACAGATATTCTTCTCCACATGCATGACATCAATATTATATTTAACTTCATGATATCTACAATATGGTAGCTCAAAAAATATTGACCTTTTCTTCCAAATATGTCTATCATTAACAGATTTATGTGTCTTTCCCAATGTCACGTCAAGGTTTTTAACCCTATCAAAATATAGATCAGGGGATAAAGGTTTTGGAGAAATATAAAATTCTTGTGAGCCTTTGAATTCCTTTTTTAGTCTTCTATAAGAGTGATCCATAGGCAAAAACTTTTGATCACCCATGTACATTGTTTTCCTCCCATGATGTAATTGACAATATGAAGTCTGTTGTTCGCAAATTGGACATGCTTTAATCCCTTTAACACTATATCCAGAAAAATTTCCATATGTTGGGAAGTCATTTATAGTGAAAAAAAATCACTGCATGTAGTTGAAAATATTCCATTTTATAAGAATCATACACCCTAATACCATCCTCCCATAAAAGTTTCAAATCATCAATCAATGGTGACAATAAAACATCAATATCATTATCGGGTTGCTTCGGACCAGAGATCATTGTACTCAACAAGAAATATTTGCGCTTCATACGAACTTCAAGAGAGAGGTTGTAAATTAGCAATAAAATAGGTCATGAACTATGTGGGCTACTTAGGGTTCGGTATAGATTCATTCCATCTGTGTACAACCCTAGTCTGAGATTTCTAATTTCATTTCCAAATGTAGGATACTGCTCATCAATTTTCTTCCATTGTTGATAATCAGCTGGATGACATATTTTTCCATCACATAACCGCTCATCAGCTTGCCATCTTAACCTTTTTGCATCATGAAAATTATAAAATAAACGTTTTAAATGATGAATTATAGGAAGATACCAAAACACCTTTGAAGGGATCTTTGTAATCTCTACATCATCCTGTGATTTTTCTTTCACCTTATACCGCGATGTCCCACATTTAGGACACTCTTATAGAAATTCATATTCCTACTTATATATCATATAGTCATTTGGACAAGCATGTATTTTCTTGTATCCCAATCCCACCAGGAATAATATTTTCTTGGCCTTATAATGTGAATCTGGAAGATAGTTATCTTTTGGAAGAATGTCTTTCATCAATTGTAGCAGCTCTATAAAACTTCTGTCACTCCATCCATGTTTCGCCTTCATGTTAATCAATTTTAACAACACCAACAAAACTGTAAAATCTGTACAACCCAGAACATGGCCAAATAGCTTTCTAATAGGAAAATTGTACATTGATCCCCTCCATTTGAGCAGGTTGGACACTTTTACAGTTTTATTTTGGTGGGCCTTTATTTTCCCTTTTTGTACTTATTATATAATATTTTTTGAGATAGATGTATGCATGCATTTATTTTCAATTTATATATATCTTCACAATTTCATAAAAGAGAATTTGGGTTCATGTGTACATGAATGATAGGTTAGGTCCTTCAGAGTGTGTGATATGTCTAATGGGTGCAAGATTCTAACCACTAGCCTGTGGAGGTGGGCATGGGGAGTCATGGATTGATCCCCTTTGGTTCGAGTTTTGACAGAGTGGTATCAGGTCATGTTCCACCTTTGGGACCATGGTTTCATGATCTTGGTTTGGGTTTCATAATGACACTGTTAAGATGTTTTGAGTTTGGATCTTAGTAAAGAGGTTATAGTTTTGGTGCGGAAAACGACGTGTCCATTTTCTAGGAATCTGATATCCTACATTTTACATTGAATATTTAGAGATTCATCATAGGTAAATAATGGTACACGAATCATATAGAGCTGGGATTTGGGTTTTTCCTATACTTCTTGAGTCAGCTACCCAGATATACTCTTTGACTTTGGTGCATCTTTATTTTATTTTAGGATGCCTCTGTGATGATATCTCAATAGGGTTCTGCGGTGAGATTGTGGAGATGATCCACCCATATATGTGGCTTCTGTGTAGGGAACTAGTTCTAAGTAAGTACCTCTAAATGTTATTCCAGTTGAGCCACAACCTATTGAGTAGTAGGTTTTTTCTGTAGTGTAGGCGAAGGATGCACGCAGGCTAGGTACAATGCACGAGTTCAAGATGTGGTGAACTCTGATATACTAGGGTGATCCAGACCCCTAGTTAGTTGATGACTATCTTGAGGTAGCCACGCATGTTTTACACATTGTGAAGAAATCTTCCAATCAGATGGTGGTCCTAGTAGCAATCCTTTTTCCAGGTTTTTCTAGGCAAGGGTGGAACCTTATAACACAAACCCACAATGAGGCGATTCTCACTTAGTCAGAGTTTGAGTGGATCTTCAGGGAGGATTTCATTTTATCCACATTGAGATCAATGTATATCTAGGGTATTTTATATCATAAATAGGATATCAAGACCATGGATGAGTAATCAGAGAGGTTCATGGGCCTATCACGCTACTCACTAGATATGGTTCAAGTTCTATTTTTCAGATCATAGACCATTGAGCAGGGATTACACCAAGATATCAGGGTGTCAGTGGTACCGCTGCGCATTCCCACCTATGTCGATGTTCTTTAGTGGGTCTTAGTGGTGGAGAGAGTTCTTGTTATCCAGACTGTGACTATTAATACTGGGAACATGGGATATGTGACGTCGATATTTTGTATCCAATGGCAGGCTTAGGGATTCAGGCATGTGAGACACTTTAGGAGGTGATCTCACAACCGAGTGTCTGAGGCTTAGGGATTCCATGATGGTTTTGGTAAACCATATTAGTAATGGTGTTATGCTTGTGATGGACAAGGACATCTTTGTAACATTACGTTACTGTTTCAGGTATTCCTAAACCTTCTTGTGTTAAATTTTAATTATGTCAGTTGGAAAAAAATGGTTTATCAGTAAAAATTTGTGTTTTTGTTAAAACACGTCGCAGAATGGTAAAACACACATTTAATGCTCTGGAATATTCAATTAAATATTTTCTAAGTTAAAAACTATGTAAGTATGAGTTTTAGACGTCTGAAAAGTCTCTAAGAGGATGGAATAAAAATATTAAATTTATTATTTTTAGCATGAGCAATTTATTCAAAATAATTCAATAACTCCAAATTAGCTAGTTGTATGAGAAATTTGAGACCACGGTTATGTCTGAAATATAGTGTTTACCTTAGGAGGGGTATAACATTAAAAGACTCTAGACATTTAGATGTCGTACTCGTGAGATAAAGTTATTGAATAATATTTAATATATCATTTATTAAAGATAATTAAATATATTTCAAACAGTGCGACGTATGGGAAATCTGAGACCACCAATGGGTCTGAAATGGGGGGTTTACCCTAGACAAGGTATAACTTTTTTTACATCGAACGTTTGATATTATTTAATCTTTATATTAAATAATTATTTTACTTTAATAATTAAATCCGTTTTTTTTATATTAAATAATTAATATCTCATAATCGGTACGTTGTACAGAAAATATGAGACCACTGTTGCATCCGGAATGTGGTTTTTTACCTAGGCAAGGTATATTTTTTATGCACAACGAACGTTTGATGATTATTTAATTTTTATATTAAATAATAAATTTTAGTATTTTTAAAACATTAAATATTCCCGTTTTTACTATTCACCATCTTCCCTCTTAGGCGTTTCCTCCATTTTTGGACGTGGTGGTTTTCTAAGAACATTTTTTTGAAGCCATTTTGACTGGAAAGTTTTATAAACTAATTAAACGTCTGAAATTAATGACTCCTCAATCAAGATTCAAGTAAAACAGTGGATTAATTGGGAGTTTTGGGTTTTCCAAAGTATGACACGTTTGGGGGTTTTAAATCATCCAAACCAATCAGTCCTTCCGGGTATATTTAGTCGTCGAGTTCAAGCGACCTTTCCATTCATTTTACTCACATTGCTGGGATCGATTCAAGCCATTTGCAGATCCTAGCGTGGCACGATTCTTCCCAGCTTCTCTATGCATAGAGCTTATTCCAATTATTTTACCTGGTTTGTCTTTTTTTTCTTTTTTCTCCTTTTTAATTTATTCCTTCATCCCTTCTTATTTTTTTCAAATGAATAAAAATAAATGGTTGTTTTAAAAAAAAATTGATAAACTAAATCTATCTATAAATAATTGGTAATTCATAATATATATATATATATATATACACATGTATATTATCACAAATAATTGTATGGAATCGTCGAGCGATGGTCATATCTTTTTATCAATGGATAATTTATACATATTGGCATAAGATAATTTTCAATAGATAATTGTTTTGAAATTACAATGATACAATTATTGAATGGATAATTGTTTAAAAATTATCAAAATGATAATTATTTGGATCATCAAAAGGTAAATATTATCGCATGTGATAATTATCAATGCATGTGATAATTTAAATGATAATTTGAAAATTTATCCATAAAAGATAAATATTATTGCATGTTATAATTATCATTGCATGTGATAATGATAAGTTGAAAATTTATCAATGAAAGATAAATATCATCGCATGTAATAATTATCTTTACATGTGATAATTTTAAAATGATAATCCAGAAATTTATTCAAGAGAGAGAAAATGTAATCACGTGTAATATTTTACTTCCTTGTGAAATATAATAGATGTTTTGGTTCTAGGAACCCTTGTCGAGCGTCGATCATTTTTGTGTCGATGCTTGCGATAAAAACATTGTGAGGAGGTTTATTGAGCCACTCTGTGTGGATTATCGTTACCGCTGATATCAGTGGCCTTGAGGTATGTGGTTCCATTCTGTTTAGCCAAATTGATTATCCTTGTATTGCTTGATTTATTTCAATTGATGATTTAAATTCAATTTATCAAATTTGTTTTCAATTAAGTTAATAAAAACCCGATTCCAATGAATCGAGGTATTTCAAATGGTTTTGGCATGAAAATTTAGAAAACCCCCAATTCCTTTGAATTGGGTGTGTTTATGGAAATTGTCTAATTTAAATTATTTAATTTTGATGGAGATTATTTTAATTAAATTGTTGAATTTAATTGTGGAAATAAATTTTGTAATGATGGAATTGGTTTTGAATGGATTTCAAACTAGTGAAAATGAATTAAAATGATTTTATAGAAACCCATTGGTTTTATCTTGTGAAAAAGGAATGTTTTTGAATAAAACCTATTTTGGTTTTAAATGGAAATAAATTGGAACATTTGAAATGGAAGAATGGGATTGATTGTATTTTTAATCATTCTTAAAATAGGTCACCCATCATATAAGAGCGCATGCAAGCCTTAGGTAGTTAGTGAGTTATTTGGATACACTCTACACTATGACAACGTTCTAAAACATACTTGCAGTAGGTCACATCCCCAACGGGTTGGTGACGAGTCTCCTTTGTCCAGTGTCATAGGGACGTGTGTATACACATTTTGCTGAGTTCATATAGAGAGTGTGGAATAATATAACTGGTTAATACTATCGTACCTTTGGCAGATGACCATGTTGCTCACTTGTTTATTTATATTTGAGATATAAATGTATTCCAATTCTTTTGAACTGCTTTACATGCCTGCTAAATTTATATAAATAGTTTTATATAAATTTTTTTATTTAAGCCATTGTTTTAGAAATATTCCATCATTTGTAAAATCATTACTTAAAATATTTATTTCCATCATTTGAAAATGTATAGCATGTTTTGTTTAAATATGCTTTTGATGTGCCAACCCTGTTTATTTGAAAATTGATAGCTTTTCTTTGGATAATCTATATTTGACATCTGTTACGAAATCTTTGGTGGTATCCTACTAGGCTTTGGCTCACACCCTACTTTTTCCTTCGGGTGTTTGTAGACTTTCTTATTCCAGCTTCGAGCAATGGGAAGGGATCTCTTGGAGGTGAATCCAGCTGTTGAGTTTTGGTCTTGGTGAGTTGTGTCCTTAGGGACCTTGGGGTTGTTTTTCCCATTTTAGTACTTGGGTTGTATTACTTTGAGTTTTCATGCCATGTTGTATT
Organism: Viscum album; assembly: GCA_963277665.1. Classification (NCBI taxonomy): domain Eukaryota; kingdom Viridiplantae; phylum Streptophyta; class Magnoliopsida; order Santalales; family Viscaceae; genus Viscum; species Viscum album. Next base: position 339,785,327 of record OY728134.1, on the reverse strand, counting down.
TTTGTATATCACTCCCATTGGAGTTTCTTTTGTTATGCATACTGCTTTTTTTCCTTATGGTTCTACATTCTTGTGGAAAAAATCGTTCCCACTTGTATGTTGTACGATGCCAGGTGCTAGTCGTCGACCCGTGGGGATCGGGAACGCCCTTTGGGCTATGTTAGGGTTGGCTTGGTTATCGGGTTACCAGGGTACCCGCATTGGTTCATGACAAAATGGTATCAGAGGGATGTTTAAATATCTTGCCTTGATGACAGTATGCATTTGAGTGTTCTTGTCGGGACATAGGAGGTAGTTTTGATTGAGTGTCTGGCCAGCTCTCACCACAATGAACCTTAAGTCACCAAGTTTGGTTAGGGAAATATGACTTGTGGATTAGTTTTAGTATTTTCCCTATTTTGATTTGGATAGAGTGGAATCCAAATCTTTTTATCCATTCTATTAAGAATATTTTTCCTTGTTACTGAGTTTGAGTGTTAATTTAATGTCTTTTTATTTTCTGATTTTGTGTAGCATCATGCCTCTGAGAAGACGTGGGAATCGGATCCAAAAAAAGGTTGCTGTTGAATCTCAGTAAGCGAGTCCTATTGTGGATCCAAGTCTGGTTGAAGTGATTGTTCACACTGTCCATGCTCTGAGACAGGCACCACCTCCAGTTCCTGTTCAGGCTCCAGCTATAGATCCTCATAGTTATATTCTCCTAAATCATTCTCAAGAGTTCCTATGCCAGAAGCCACCAGTTTTCAAAGGCTCCACTGACCCTCAACATGCTGAGGAATGGTTGAGTAAGATTGAATGTCTGTTTGGGTTCTTGGAGACACCTGATGTGATCAAGGTGAAGTGTTCCACCTTCGTGTTGGAGGGACCAAGTAGGAGATGGTGGGACACGATGGTGATGGCTGGGAAACATGAGGGTTTGGAGTGGAAAGACTTTAGGGTTCTTTTCACTAACCAGTTATATCCAGAATCACTGGTGTTGGCTAAGGCTGTGGAGTTTTTCAAGCTTGAGCAGGCCAACAAAACCATGACTGAGTACTCAGATCGCTTTTCTGAGTTGGTACAGTTTGCTCCTGAGAGTGTATCTAATGATAAGATAAAGGCTCAAAGATTCAATTCGGGACTTCGATCAGATATCCATTATCAGGTTTTCTTACTGAAGCTACCCACTTATGCTGATGTGTTGGATAGGGCGATGATGGTTGAGATGGACCTGGCAGGAAAGTCAGGGTTGAAGGGAGTTCCTTTTCCTCCTAGTGGCAGTGTTAGTTCCTTTAAATGAAAATGTAAGCGCGATGTTTCTCATGGTAGTTCTTGACAACAGAGTCATTCCAGACCTCTGGTAGCACCAGGAGGGGCTTCATTGACTTGCTATCAGTGTGGTAATCCAGGACATTCTAAGAGGGTTTTCACTGAGGCACCCAAGAACTATAGCTCCTGCAGACGTTTAGGGAACTTACAGAGATTTTTTCATCACTTCTCTACTCCACGTAGTGGAACAGGATCATCAACACCTCCAAAAACTACGGGGCAATAAAATGCTTCACATACAAAAGGATTACATCCATAGGCATCTGGAACAAAGCTTCTTCACACAATGGAAGAGTCGCCAGAGGTAGCTGATACAAGTCCTGCAACTGTGAGAGGAACCATTACTATAGATTCATCTTTAGTGACCACCCTTTTTGATACTGGCACATCTCACTCATTTATTTCAACCCATATTGTTAATCTGCTTAATCTACCTATGGAGATTTTATCTTGTGCAATGGATATTACTACACCCCTTGGTACAATGAGAGATAAGGGTCTTCGTAGTCCTGCTTGTGTTTTCTCTCTATCAGATGATGAACATGCTTGGAGTTTTTTGGTTCTCGACATGAAATCTTTTGACATCATATTTGGGATGGATTGGCTCATTTCCAATAAATCCTTGATCTATTGTTACCTTCAATGGGTCTACCTTACTACACCCAGTGGTGTGCCTCTTGTTTTTCAAGGAGAATGATACCCAAGGTCAAGCAGAGCTGGACCCTCTTATCCAGAGTTGGGGAAAGTTATATCCGTTTTTTCTTTTGATCTAGAGAGTTATTTAATGTGTTGTGATCTTCCTCCAGTCTTCGCTGAGTTTCCCGACGTGTTTACTTCTGACTTCTCTGGTTTTCCACCAGTAAGGGAGGTTGATTTTTCTATTGACTTAATGCCTGGTACTCAACCGATTTCTATTCCCTATTACTAAATGGATCCAGTTGAACTAAAATAACTAAAGTCTAAGTTAGATGATCTTATTGAGAGAGGATTTATATGCCCGAGTATGTCACCTTGGGTAGCCCCAGTTCTCTTCTCCAAGAAGGCTGATGGTTCTCTTCGCTTATGTGTTGATTATCGAAAGCTCAATCGAATTATGATAAAGAACAAATATTTGTTACCATGAATTGATGATTTGTTTGATCAATTGAAAGGGGAAAATTGGTTTTCAAAAATTGATCTCCAATTTGGTTACCATCAGTTGAGGATAAAATAATCTTACATTCATAAGACCTCTTTTCGAAGTAGGTACGTCCATTATGAGTACCTTGTTATGCCCTTCTGCCTAACAAATGCTCCTGTAGTTTTCATGGCTTTGATGAATAGGGTTTTCCATGAGTATCTAGATACTTTTGTGGTAGTCTTTTTGGATGACATTCTTATCTACTCTAAGTATGAGGAGGATCATGTGCATCATCTGAGAACAGTTCTGATTGTTTTAAGGAATCACTGACTTTATTCCAAGCTTTCAAAGTGTGATTTCTGGATTCAAGAAGTGAAATTCTTGGGACATGTCCTGTCAGAACAAGGAGTATCAGTTGATCCTGAGAAGCTGAAGGCTGTTATGACTTGGGAACAACCACGAAATGTTTTCGATATTTGGAGCTTCTTGGGTTTAGCAGGATATTATCATTGATTTGTTAAAGACTTCTCAAAGTTAGCTTCTCCAATGACTACTCTGACTCGAAAGGGAGTGAAGTTTTCTTGTAATGATAAATGTCGGAGTTCTTTTTTTGATCTTAAGAATCTTTTGAATACTACGCCGGTGTTAACTCTTCCTGAGGCTAGGATAGGTTACGTGGTCTTATGTGATGCATTAGGTTTAGGTTTGGGATGTGTCCTTATGCAAGGTAATCATGTTGTTGCCTGTGGATCTCGTCAGCTTAAGCCTCATGAGAATAACTATCCTACCCATGACCTTGAACTTGCAGCTATAATGCATGCAATGAAGTTTTGGAGACATTACCGTTGTGTAGAAAGGTTTTCTATGTATTCAGACCACAAGATCTTGAGTTATATCTTCTCACAAAAATATTTGAATCTCCGCCAAAGGCGTTGGGTGGAGTACCAACAATCTCTTGACTTTTACATTGCCTATACCCTGGGGAAATGGATTGTAGTTGCAGATGTGTTAAGCAGGAAACATCCATCATAGTATGTGAAAGAATCTTCAGAAGAGTGGATTTGGATGGCTCTTTTTGCTCAGTTGCATATTGGAGTTCAGTGGAAGGGGAATGAAGTTTCTTTAGCCAGTGCCCAGTTGACATCTTCTCTTCTTGAGTAAATTCTTCAAGAAAAACAACTGGATGATGAATTCCATAACATTAGGGAATCTATTTATAGTGGGGATACCAACACCTAGTGGTCATTATCTAAAGAGGATGTTTTGTGTTATCTAAATCATTGCGTTGTGCTGTTATCGGCAAGGAAGGATGTGATGGGGGATTGCCATAACTCTCAGTGGGCTGTGCACCCGGGAACCACGAAGATGTTTGATAGAGATAATATTTTCAATATTATTAATATGTTTTCAATGAATTAATCCCTATAAATTATTCAATTTGAGTGTATTTTCATCAATTATGTGTTTTTAGTATATTTTGGGCTTAAATGTGAAAATGGGGTAATTCTGTAAAATTGACAGTTTTATATAGCTTACGTTTTTCGGGAATAACTTTTAAAATATTTATCCAATTGAAGTGAATCCTTTTTTGTAGGACTAATATGCTCATGGGATTCAATTTGGTCTTTTGGACCAAAACCCAATTTGAAACCCAATGGTACATAAAATTCAATCAAGTGGAGAACTCAGTCTGGATGGCAGAATGGACCCCACCGAATTAAATCAACAATATCTCATTCATCCAACCTTAGAATGAGGTGATTCCAACTGTTGTCGACATAATACATAAAAATTATGGTTCACAATAAATTTGATAAAATATGAAGCTCATCAAGGCATCTTTTTGGCGCGTCCAAGTGGAGTGGGTAAAATAGTTTTTAGCGGCCAGAAAAGTAATAGTCATTGATTTGGCCATATCTTTCTTTACACCTGTACAATGACTCAAATTTTGAGGGTCGATATCCAAATTCATTTCCAAAATTATATAATAAAGTTCCTCATTGAGTTTCGGCCTTCTGGTGGGAAGAACAGAGGCAAACTTCTGGAGGACAGATTATGGAAGATCAGAATTTATGGTCTTGCTTCTCTTTCTTTTGTTCTTCTTAGCTTGTAATGACTTCTTCTTCCTCCTTCAACTCAATTACCCTTACCATGGTAGGGTAGATCTTTTGAGTGATTGGTTAAGGGTAGGTTTTCCCTTTTTTAGTTCTTGAGTTCTTGCATGTGATTTTTTAATATCCTCTTTTCTCTTCTGCGAATCTGTTTCAATTTCTTATAACAGTTTTTATTATCATGTACGATTGTATCTGATTTTAAATTTTGTTGTTTATTTATATTTGTTCAATGATAAATATCTCCCTCCACCAGTCTCTGGTTTATAAACAATGGAATAGACCAGGATTTAGTGGGATTGTACTCAATGATCATCAGTACGTGTGTGAGGAGTAGTGAATGTCTTGATTACTTGGGATAAACAAGACCCGATTGGGAATTGCCTAAGATAATTGGGGGTATTTTATACAACTCTATTACAAATTGGAAGGATAGTAGACCAACCTAAGATTTTATTAAGGTTTATTCTCACATTTTTAATTGACCAATGGAGTGAGAAGAAATTATTGTGGATTCTCATTCTTAACGATTTAGCAGAAGAGAATTGGGTAAAATGAACTATAATAGAATTACAATTGGAAAACCGGCCCTAACCTGATCACCATTTCATATCACTAATTTTAATCACATCATTTGTCAATTTTTTTTTAAAACTTTCACTTAATTGCTTTACTTTATTTAGTTTCTTTCGTGTATTTTCAAAATCAAACAATTTCAAAAACAACATCACTTCTTATTATTATTTTAAGTAACAAACACTATTGCTGAGCACTCCTCTCTGGAGACAACCTAGGTAACCCACTATAATACATTTTAACTTAGGTTATATTTGTTTTTTCCACACCCCACGACAGGAACGTGTCAAAACATGGTGTCATTTCTGGGGAGGTAGTTCCAACATTTCTTTTCTTTTCTTTTCTCTCTTCTCATCTTTTCTCTTCAAAATTGCATGACCAGAACCTCAAAAATTGAACCTTTACCAATAGATACTAAAATTTAAAGAATCTTGTTTAATAGACTTAGAAACATTAATTTGGAATCTGAATTTGAGGAATTTCCCCTTACAGACTCAAGTGAAACTTCAAGTGTTCACTCTGAGCCTGTCATCATGTCTGAAAATCAAAACCAAACACTTAGAGACCTTTGTGAACCACAATTCCTTAATCAAAACAATCAACTTGCCAAGCCAGTGTTACAAAATTATTTTTAAATGAAACCTAACATGATTCCTTTGCTTCCAAAGTTTCATTTTTTGGCATGTGAAGATCTAAATAGACACATTAAAGAGTTTACACATGTGTGCTCAACCTTCAGACCCCATGGAATTACTGAGGAGCAGGTAAAATGGAAGGCATTTCCGTTTTCATTAGATGGGGCTGCAAAAGAATGGTTGTACGGACTACAACTAGAAGATGTACATGACTGGAATGACCTGGTAAGATGTTTTATGGAAATATTCTTCCCCACCTCTAGAAGCACAGCCATTCGGAAGGAAATCTACGCCATACAACAATCATCTGGAGAAACCCTTTACGAGTATTGGGGGAGATTTAAGAATATATGTTCCAACTATCCGCATCAAGCCATTTAGGAACACCACTTTCTTGTCTTCTTCTATCAAGGACTACTGGAAAATGACAGAAACCTTCTTGATGCATCATCTAGAGGTGCACTGATTGACAAGTCACCAAAAGAAGCCAAGGGCTTGATTGAGAAGATTTCCAAAAACTCGCAGCAATTTGGAACAAGAGGTATTGGAATAAGAGGTATTCCTGAGGTATGCACTTCTCATCCATCACCCTTATTAGAAACTAAGATTTAAGAGCTTACTAGTTTGGTGAGACAGATGGCCTTGAAGCAAGTTAGTGACCAACAAGCGCCAACTAAGGTATGTGGTTTATGCTCATCACCTGATCATTTTACTGACCAATGTTCTAAAATACAGGGAATGGAAACATGTACAGAAGCCTTTCAGCCAAGGCAGTTCCAAAAAAATCAAGGATGGAGAGATCCTAACCAAGTCCAATATGGGTTTGGAAATCAGTAGAATCAAGGTAGACCCCCATACCAAAACCAATTTCAAAACCAACCACCATTCCAGAATCCACCACCATTTCAACAGAACCAATCTTATAACCAGCCTTCTTACCAAAAACCAACCAATATCCAAAGAGCCTATGAGAAACCATCCACCAGTGCACAACCTCCAATTCAAAACCAACAAAAATCTGAGTTTTAAGGACTGAAAGACACTGTTAGTGATTTGTTTAACAAATTTGAATGTATCATGGACTTTCTGACCAAAAATCTAGGTAAACTCCATTCCCAAACAATCCCAAACCCAGAAGATAATGTTATTATTATAACTACAAGAAGTGTAAAATAACTCCAACCACCATCCACCATTGAACCTGAAATAAGAAAAACTGATCTGGGTGAGAATGAAGTTAGAAATGATGGGAATTATATGAAAATGCATCGGGAAGAAGATAAGAAAGATGAGGATGATAATGATAGGACAAGAAGGAAGAAACAAGAAACACCATTTCAAAGGAAAAAAAGGGAGAAGAAAGATATACCACCATCATTTCCATCAAGGATGATTGAATCAAAGAGGTTGCAATAAGAAATGCTGCAAAAAGAAATTCTGGACACCTTCCAGAAAGTGGAAATAAACATACCTCTACTTGAAGCACTCAAACAAATTCCAATGTATGCTAAATTTTTGAAGGATCATTTCACCAAGAAAATGAGACTTCAAGGGAATGAGAGGATCAATTTGGGGAGAAGCGTATCAGCCCTTATCACACCATAATTTCCAACCAAATGTCAAGATCCAGGGATGTTTTCTATTCCATGCACCATTGGTTCTTTAAATTTCTATAATGCTTTGTGCGATTTAGGTGAATAAATTAATGTATTGCCTCACTCAGTATATACTTCTTTGCAGATGGGAGACTTGAAGCCCACAAGAGTGGTGGTCCAGCTTGAAAATAGATCAACAGTTTTCCCAGCAGGAGTTCTGGAGGATGTCCTAGTAAAAGTCAAAGATCTTTTATTCCATGCTGACTTTTATGTGTTGAATATGGAAGTTGATAGGATCCCTACACACTCACCCATAATTTTTGGGAGACCTTTCTTAAAGACAGTCAAAACCATCATCAATGTCCATGAAGGTAAACTTACCATGGAGTTTGGAGACATCACCATTCACTTCAAAATTTTTGAATCCATGAGGCACCCATCAGATGATAATTCACTCTTCTCACTCTCCCATGAAGATGGTATAGAACCAATTGAAGAATTAGGTATGTTTCACGAATTTTTATCATTAGGAGAGAATTTTTCCATTAAAAATATCATTGAACATATGGATTCCCAAACTCTTGGAGGTTCTGATTTCCTGTTGGAAGAAGAGATAAAATCTGATTTCTTTGATAATTTTTTAAATGATGATGAAGATGATATGATTTCTTGTGTGCAGGATGTCAAACCATTGGAAGTGGAGAACCTCAATTTAGTTTCATCCCTTGAGCATCCTCCTGATCTAGAATTAAAACCACTCCCAACTGATTTAAAATATGTTTACCTTATGGAGGGAGATAAATTACAAGTAATAATTGCTAATAATCTATTTGAAACTCAAGAAAAATCATTTATTGATATTTTTAGAGATAATTTACAAGAAATAGGGTAGAGCTTAGGTGATATCCCACGAATAAACCCAAAAAATTTCTCACATAGAATTTTTCTTGAGGGACATTCCAAACCTGTCAGACAACCCCAAAAGAGGCTGAACCCCACCCTGATAGAGGTTGTAAAAAAAGATATTGAGAAGATATTAGAAGCTATAATCATCTATCCAATATCATATCCACAATGGGTGAGCCCCATCCATGTAGTCCCAAAGAAAACTATCCTAACCATTGTGAGGAATGAAAAGAATGAATTAATCCCTGTGATAATTCAGAATAGCTGGAGAGTATGCATAGATTTTATGAAGTTGAATCAGGTCACTCAAAAAGATCATTTCCCTATCCCTTTCATTGACCAGATTCTAGAGAGGCTAGAAGGTAGAACTCATTATTGCTTTTGGGATATATTTTCATGTTATTTTCAAGTACCCATTGCTCTTGAGGATCAAGAAAAGACTACCTTTACTTGTCATTTCAATACTTTTTCATACAAAAGGATGCCATTTGGATTGTGTAATGCCCCAGGTACATTTCATATGTGTATGGTAAGTATATTTTCTAATCACATTGAAGATTTCTTGGTGGTTTTCTTGGATGATTTCATTGTTTTTGGAAATTCTTTTGACCATTGTTTGAAAAATCTAGAAAAAGTTTTGAAAACTTACATTGAAAATAACCTTGTTTGAATTTTGAAAAGTGTCATATTATGGTTGAGAGAGGAATTGTACTTGGGCATGTCATTTCTCATAAAGGAATTGAAGTTGATAAATCAAAAATTGAAGTGATAAATTATTTGCCTTACCCAACTTGTGTGAAACATGTTAGATTATTTCTAGGACATGTAGGATTATAAAGGAGGTTTATCAAAGATTTCAGTAAGATTTATCTCCCTCTCTCTAGACTAATTTTGAAAGATACTGATTTCAATTTCAATGGTTCATGTAGGGAATCCTTTGATGAGTTGAAAAGGAGATTGATTACACCACCAGTAATGCAGCCACCCAATTGTAAAGAACTATTCGAGCTACTTTTTGATGCTTTAAACCAAGTAGTTGGAGCAATACTTTATCAGAGAATTTAGGGGAAGCTGCAAGTCATTGAATATGCCTCAAAAACTTTAGATGCAGCCCAATTCAACTACACAACAACAGAAAAAGAGTTTTTAGCAGTTGTTTTTTCTTTAGAAAGATTTAGATCGTATCTGCTTGGAACTAAAGTCATTGTGTTTTCTGATCATGCAGCTCTTAGGTACTTGATGAAGAAGGTTGAAGAAAAAAACAAGTTTTGTGAGATGAATGCTATTACTAGAGGATTTCAACATAGAAATCAAAGATAAGAAGGGATCTGAGAACCAAGTGGCTGGTCACTTAAGTAAACTACCTAACACTGCTGAAGTTTAAATTCCAGACACTGAACCACTAAATGATAACCTTCCAGGAGAGAAGTTGTACTTGATTGAAGGATAAGTGCCTTGGTATGCTGATATGGTCAATTATCTGGTAACATCTCAGGTCCCATCTCATTTAAATTCTCACCAAATTTACAAATTTAAATCTGAATCTAGATATTACATCTAGGATGGTCTATTTCTATGGAAGATTTTCAATGACCAAATGATAAGAAGATGTTTGCCTAAAAATGAAATTAATTCTGTCTTTAAGTTTTTTCACACATTAGCTTGTGGAGGCCACTTTGGGTCTCAAAGGATAGTAAGGAAGGTTTTAGAATCTGGACTTTATTGGCCAACACTTTTCAAATATTCTCATGACTTTTGTAAATGGTGTGAAAAATGTCAATTTACAGTAAATATTTCAAAGAGACAAGAAATGCCCCAAAATCCACCTAATTTTTGTGAAATATTTTAAGTATGGGGGATAGATTTTATGGGCCCTTTCCCAATGTCATTTGGAAATTATTATATTCTGCTTGCTGTTAATTATGTTTCCAAATGGGTGGAAGCAAAATCCACCAGGACTGATGATGCTAAAGTTGTTTGTGATTTTGTCAGGGCTAAAATATTTTGTAGGTTTGGAGTTCCCAAATCCATCATTAGGGATCAAGGGACTCACTTTTGTAATAGAAGAATGGAGGGTTTGTTTTAAAAGTAAGGGGTGCATCATAAAACATCAACTCCCTATCATACACAGACTAATGGGCAAGCTGAAGTGTCTAGTAGAGAAATCAAAGGAATTTTGGAAAAAACTGTTAATCCAAATAGGAAGGATTGGAGCCAAAGGTTGGAAGACACATTATGGGCTTATAGGATAGCCTACAAAACCCCAATTGGAATGAGTCCATATAGGTTGATTTATGGGAAAATCTGTCACCTACCTATGGAATTGGAACACAAGGCATACTGGACTGTGAGGAAGATGAATCTGGATCTTGAAGGTGCTGGGAAAGAGAGAAGATTGTAGTTACAAGAGTTGGAAGAAATTAGAAGGGAAGCTTTTGAAAATTCCAGGATTTACAAAGAGAGAACAAGAGTGGATCATGATAAACTAATCCAACCAAAATATTTTCATCCTGGAGACAAAGTGTTGTTATTCAATTCAAGACTCATGCTAATGCCAGGTAAACTTCGTTCCATGTGGGAAGGTCCATTTATAGTTACTCATGTATATCCTTTTAATGTTGTGTATATTTTGAAGGATGGAGTGAAGGATCCATTTACTATTAATGGGAACAGGTTGAAGAAATTCCTTGGGACCATGCCATCAGAGAAAATGGAGGAGACCACACTCCTCCAACCTGTTTATCAATAAACTCCATCAGGTCGTACCTCTCATTTATATTTTCTTGATTGCTGTGATTCAATTTCAAATATTATTTTGTGTTAAACCCATTTGAATGCATTTAAGACACTACGTCATTTAAGTTTGGGGGAGGGAACCTTTATAGTTTAGGATTTTTATTTAATGTTTGTTTTTCCTATATTTAAAAAAAATTATGTGTTTTTCAAAAAAATTGCATTTCTTTTTCAAATTTTTGTGTGTTTCTAAAACTTTTGTGCTGAAATTATTATCATTGACATATTTTAAACCCATTTCCATGGGAGAAATAATTTATTCCATGAAACTGAGCTTAAATGAATGCTGAAAATGATATTGTTTCAAGTTCAATTCTTCGGAAATTTCATGAAACATACTCTGTTTTTTGAGTCCCATGCCACATATCACAATATTTATATTTGAAACCACATTCCTGTGAGGCTTCTAATCCTATTATTTTCATATTCTTTACATTCACCTCATTTCTTGAGAGAACCAAACCTTGCTTGTTTTAACCAGAATTTGATTTATTCCTTTCAAAACTTAAGGGTTTGGGGTACATGTGTTTTAAATTATTGAGGAATTTATTTGGTTTTCAAGACCCCTTTTAAAGATAATCCCTTTCATTCTATCCTACCATATAAATTTATTCCTTGTATCCCATAGAATCCATGAACATCCTATTAGGTTAGCCACATTATAAGCCAATTTTCCCTATCCAGCCAGCTCTTGAAGTGAAATTGCATGATCTATTTGAACTTAAGTGTGGGGGAAGATGTCTTGTGTGGTGATAGATCATTTTTTGAAACTTGGGTGGAAAATAAAATGCTGAAGATATGTTATTGCTATAAAAAATCATTCTTCTGAAAGTTGTGCCTTTTCTGGAGCTTTCCTGATGAGAGAAGTTGTGCCTTTCTGGAGCTTTTAATGAAGAAAGAAAGTTGTTCCTTTTCTGGAGCTTTCAAGAAATATTATATTTGAGAAGATTGAAATGTTTTCTGCTGAAATGATGAACTATGAGAACATTCCTTGATATTCTATGAATAAGGAGATCATTTTCTACTAAGGGGAGTGAAAAGGAGACCATACTTGTGTGAAAATTAGAATAATCCAATTTTGCTTCAAAAAGATCCAATCCCTCTTTATTCATCCATAGAATTTTCACATCTAAATCCAACCAACCTAAAGTCATAGAACAACCTTTACAATTCCTCATGATAAACATATTTATTTGAATCACATCGGGTGGAGATTTATGAATTTATCAATCATTTGGTGACCCTTGTATGAGTTTGGATGATAAAGACATTGCTAAAAAAATTGAAATTTTTTTTGATGAGAGATAATGAAAGTTAGATAAGTGTTTTGTGTGCATGGGATGATAAATTAGAGTAAATATATTGAATGGTATTAAATTAATAACATGAAATAATAGAGTTTGAGGAGGCATTATATATTTTGTTTCTTGTTTTCAAATTGGTGGATCTCATGGATATGTGTTTTAAATTTACTTTGATTTTATTTTGATTCTGACTTGTCCAGGAGTCCAAGTGATAAGTGTGGGGAAATTGATAGAGTTAATATTTTCAATATTATTAATATGTTTTCAATGAATTAATCCCTCTTAATTATTCAATTTTAGTGTATTTGCATCAATTATGTGTTTTTAGTATATTTTGGGCTTAAATGTGAAAATGGGGTAATTCTGTAAAATTGACAATTTTATATAGCTTATGTTGTTTGGGCATAACTTTTAAAATATTTATCTAACTTAATTTAATCCTTTTTTGTGGCTTCATATTCTCGTGGGCTTCAATTTTGTCTTTTAGACCAAAACCCAAGTCGAAACCCAATGGTACAGTAAATTCAATCAAGTGGAAAACTCAGTCTGGATGGCAGAATGGACCTCACCGAATGAAATCAACAATATCTCATTTATCCAACCTTATAATGAGTTTCTTCCAGCTATTGTCGACATAGGACATACAAATGACTGTTCACAATAAATTTGATAAAATATGAAGCTCATCAAGGCCTCTTTTTGGCGCGTCCAAGTGGAGTGGGTGAAACAGTTTTTGGCGGCCAGAAAAGTAATAGTCATTGATTTGGCCATATTATTCTTTACACATGTCCAATTACTCTCATATTTTTAGGGTCTATAGAAACCTTCATTTAAAACATTCTATAAGAAGGGACCTCGGTGTGTTTCGGCCTTCTGGTGGGAAGAACAAAGGCAAACTTCTGGAGGACAGATTCTGGAAGATCAAACTTTCTGTTCTTGCTTCTTTTTCTTTTGTTCTTCTTAGCTTGTAATGACTTCTTCTTCCCCATTCAACTCAGTTACCATTACCATGGTGGGGTAGATCTTTTTAGTTATTGGGGAAGGGTAGTTGTACCCTTTTGTAATTCTTTAGTTCTTGCACGTAATGTTTTAATATCCTCTTTTCTCTTCTGCGAATCTGTTTCAATTTCTTATAATATTTTTTATTATCATGTACGATTGTATCTGATTTTAGATTCTATTGTTTATTTATATTTGGTCAATGATAAATATCTCTCTCCACTAGGTTCTGGTTTATAAATTATGGAATATACCAGGATTTAGTAGGATTGTACTCGGTGATCACTGGTACGTGTGTGAGGAGTAGTGAATGTTCTTGATTACTTGGGATAAACAAGACCTGATTGGGAATTGCCTAAGATAATTGGGGGTATTTTCTACAACTCTATTACACATTGGAAGGATAGGAGCCCAACCTAATATTTTATTATGGTTTATTCTCACATTTTTAATTGACCAATGAAGTGAGAAGAAACGATTGTGGATTCTTACTCTTAACGATTTAGCAGAAGATAATTGGATAAATGAACTATGATAGAATTAAAATTGGAAAATCTACCCTAACCTGATCACCATTTCATATCACTGATTTTAATCACATCATTTTTCAATTTGTTTTAAAACTTTCACTAAATTGCTTTAATTTATTTAGTTTCTTTCTTTTATTTTCAAAATCAAAAAATTTAAAAAACAACATCACTTCTTCCTCTTATTTTAAGTGACAAACACTATTTCTGAGCACTACTCTCTGGAGACAACCTAGGTAACCCACTATAATACATTTTAACTTAGGTTATATTTGTTTTTGCCACACCCCATGGCAGGAACATGTTAATGTTCTATGATATGTGGTGACAGTTTTGGTGGCTAGGTATGAGATGTGACATTGCTGAGTTTGTATCCTATTGTTATACATGTCAGTAGGTGAAAGCTGAGCACCAGAAACCTTCAGGTTTTCTTCAACCACTTACAGTCCCTACATGGAAGTGGTATGAAATCTCTATGGACTTTGTGGTTGCGTTACCTCAAACCCAGAGGAAGAAGAACACGATATGGGTTGTGATCGACAGGCTGACCAAGTTGGCTCAATTTACACCTATTCGAGATACAACCAAAGTTGAAGAGATGGGAAATATCTATGTGAAAAAAATTGTTCATTTTCATGGAGTTCCTTCTGCTATAGTCTCTAATATGGATCCTTGACTTACTTCTCGCTTTTGGAGTGGCCTTTAGGAGGCACTAGGATCTCAGGTCCATTTGAGCATGGCCTACCATCCACAATTAGATGGCCAGACAGAGAGAGCTATTCAGATCCTTGAGGATGTGCTCCATGCATGTGTTCTCGACTTTGGTGGGTCTTGGGATGATCATCTGGGGCTAGTTGAGATTTCTTATAACAACAGTTATCAGTCTGTGGTCAAAATGGATCATTTTGAGTCATTGTATGGTCGTCCTTGTAAATATCTTGTATGTTAGTCAGAGATTGTTGAAAGTTCCTTAGTAGGACCAATTTTGGACCAAGAGACAACAGCTAAGATCCAATTGATTCGTCAAAGAATGTTGACATCACAGAGTCGAAACAAGTCTTATGCTGATCGTGACAATAGACCTTTAGAGTTCTCAATTGGTGACCAGGTGTTCTTGAAATTTTCACCCTGATTAGGTCATCTACGGCTTGGGAGGCAAGGTAAGATTGCTCCTCATTTTGTGGGACCTTTTGAGGTTGTTGGTCATTTAGGGAAAGTTTCTTACCGTCCAACTCTACCACCACAGCTGACGTCGATACATAACGCGTTCCATGTATCGCAGCTGCGAAAGTATCTCTCTGATCCATCTCATGTTTTGAGCTGGAGTGATCTTTAGATTGAACCAGATTTATCTTTGACTGAACGACCAATCAGGGTTGTTGATTCTGAGACCAAGGTACTTCGTGGGAGAACGATACCTCTAGTCCGTGTACTATGGCAGCATGGTTCTGATTCTCATGAGACGTGGGAAAGGGATGCACTAATGAGAGAGCAGTGGCCTCATCTTTTTGACGCGGAGGATTATTCATAGGCTTTCTAGGGACAGAAAGATCCTATGGTGGGGAGGTTGTAACATCACGTTACTGTTTTAGGTATTCCTAAACCATCTTGTGTTAAATTTGTATTATGTATGTTGGAAAAAAATGGTTTATCAGTAAAAAGTTTTGTTTTTGTTAAAACATGTCGCAGAATGGTAAAACACCCATTTAATGATCTGGAATATTCAATTAAATATTTTCTAAGTTAAACACTGTGTAAGTATGATTTTTAGAGGTCTGAAAAGTCTCGAAGAGGACGGAATAAAAATATTAAATTTATTATTTTAAGAATGAGCAATTTATTCAAAATAATTCAATAACTCCAAATCAGATAATTTTATGAGAAATTTGATACCATGGTTATTTCTAAAATATAGTGTTTACCTTAGGATGGGTATAACATTCGAAGACGTCGGACATTTAGATGTCTCTCTCATGAGATAAAGTTATTGAAAAATATTTAATATATCATTTATTAAAGAAAATTAAATATCTTTCAAACGGTGCGACATATGGGAAATCTGAGACTAGCAATGGGTCCGAAATGGGGGGTTTACCCTAGAGAAGGTATAACTTATTTTTGCATCGAACGTTTGATATTATTTAATCTTTATATTAAATAATTACTTTAATTTAATAATTAAATCCATTTTTTATATTAAATAATTAATATCTCATAAACGGTATGTCATATTTAAAATCTGAGACTACCTTTGGGTCTGGAATGGGGTGTTTTACCTAGGAAAGGTATATATTTTTATGCGCAATGAACGTTTGATGATTATTTAATTTTTATATTAAATAATTAATTTTATTATTTTTAAAACATTAAATATTCCCGTTTTTACTCTTCACCATCTTCCCTCTTAGGCATTTCCTCCATTTTTGGACACGGGGGTTTTCTAAGAACATGTTTTTGAAGCCGTTTTGACCGTAAAGTTTTATAAACTCATTAAACGTCTGATATTAATGACTACTCAATCAAGATTCAATTAAAATGGTGGATTAATTTGGAGTTTTGGGTTTTCTAAAGGATGACACATTTTGGGGTTTTAAATCATCCAAATAAATCGGTCCTTCCTGGTATATTTAGTCGTCGAGTTCAAGCAACTTTTCCATTCATTTTTCTCGCATTGGTGGGATCGATTCAAGCCATTTGCAGATCTTGGCGTGGCACGGTTCTTCTCATCTTCTCTGTGCATAGCACCTATTCCAATTATTTTACCTAGTTTGTCTTTAATTTTTTTTCTTTCTTCTCCTTTTTAATTTATTCCTTCATCCCTTCTTATTTTTTTCAAATGAATAAAAATAAATTGTTGTTTTAAAAAAAATTAATAAACCAAAGCTATCTAGAAATAATTGCTAATTCATAATATATATATATATACATGTATATTATCACAAATAATTGTATGGAATCGTCGAGCGATGGTCACATCTTTTTATCAATGGATAATTTATACATATCGGCATAAGATTATTTTCAATAGATAATTTTTTTGAAATTACAACGATGCAATTATTGAATGGATAATTGTTTAAAATTATCAAAATGATAATTATTTGGATCATCAAAAGATAAATATTATCGCATGTGATAATTATCAATGCATGTGATAATTTAAATGATAAGTTGAAAATTTATCCATGAAAGATAAATATTATGGAATGTTATAATTATCATTGCATGTGATAATGATAACTTGAAAATTTTCAATGAAAGATAAATATCATCGCATGTAATAATTATCTTTGCATGTGATAATTTTGAAACGATAATCCAGAAATTTATTCAAGAGAGAGAAAATGTAATCACATGTAATATTTTACTTCCTTATGAAATATAATAGATGTTTTGGTTCTAGGAACCCTTGTCGAGTTTCGATCATTAGTGTGTCGATTCTTGCAATAAAAATGTTGTGAGGAGGTGTATTGAGCCACTCTGTGTGGATTATCGTTGCCACTAATATCAGCAACCTTGAGGTAGGTGGTTCCGTTCTGTTTATCCAAATTGATTATACTTGTATTGCTTGATTTATTTCAATTGATGATTTAAATTCAATTTCTCATATTTGTTTTCAATTAAGTTGATAAAAACCCGATTCCAATGAATCGAGGTATTTGAAATGGTTTTGGCATAGAAATTTGGAAAACCCCCAATTCCATTGAATTGGGTGTGTTTATGGAAATTGTCTAATTTAAATTATTTTATTTTTATGGAAATGATTTTAATTAAATTGTTGAATTTAATTGTGGAAATAAATTGTGTAATGATGGAATTGGTTTTGAATGGATTTCAAACTGGTGAAAATGGCTTAAAATGATTTGATATAAACCCATTGGTTTTATCTTGTGAAAAATGAATTTTTTTGAATAAAACCTATTTTGGTTTTAAATGGAAAGAAATTGGAACATTTTAAATGGAAGAGTGAGATTGATCGTATTTTTAAGCATTCTTAAAATAGTTCACCCATCATATAAGAGCGCATACAAGCCTTAGGTCGTTAGTGAGTTATTTGGATACACTCTACGCTACGACAACGTTCTAAAACATACTTGTGGCGGGTCACATCCCCGATGGGTTGGTGACGAGTCTCTTTTGGCCAGTGCCATAGGGATGTGTGTATAAACATTTTTCTGAGTTCACATAGAGAGTGTGGAATCCTATAACTGGTTAAAACTATCGTACCTTTGGCAGATGACCATGTTTCTTGCTTGTTTATTTATATTTGAGATATAAATGTATTCCAATGCTTTTGAACTGCTTTGCATGCCTGATAAAATTTTATAAATAGTTTTATATAAATTTTTTTATTTAAGCCATTGTTTTAGAAATATTCCATCATTTGTAAAATCATTACATAAAAAAATTATTTCCATCATTTGAAAATGTATAGCATGTTTTGTTTAAATATGATTTTGATTTTCCAAACCTGATTTTTTGAAAATTTATAGCTTTTCTTTGGATAATCTATATTTGACATATGTTACGGAATCTTTGGTGGTATCCTACTGGGCTTTGGCTCACACCCTACTTTTTCCTTCAGGTGTTTTTAGACTCTCTTCTTCCAGGTTCGAGCAAAGGGAAGGGATCTCTTGGAGGTGAATACAGCTGTTGAGTTTTGGTCTTGGTGAGTTGTGTCCTTAGGGACCTTGGGGTTGTTTTTCCCATTTTAGTACTTGGGTTGTATTACTTTGAGTTTTCATGGCATGTTTTATTCTGGTACATCACTCCCATTGGAGTTTCTTTTGTTATGCATACTGCTTTGTTTCCTTTTGGTTCATCATTCTTGTGGAAAAAATCATTCCCACTTGTATGTTGTACAATGCCAGGTGCTAGTCGCCGACCCGTGGAAATCAGGAACGCCCTTCAGGCTATGTCAGGGCTGGATTGGTTATCGGGTTACCAGGGTACCTGGGTTGGTTCGTGATAATCTTTCTCAAGATTTTCCAACCATTCATGTTGTTGAGATGGATCCAGTTGACGAACTGCCTTGGAATAGGTAGTGTCTCAATAATGGTGTTTTGTAGGGTGGTGTAACACCCCATAATTTTTTAATTTGTTTGATATCTTAGGTTGTATGCTACACTAGGATAAGATTACACAAAATGAAAAATTGGATTAGCTTGTGGTATACAAAACTCTATTCTTCACTTGTGTTATACACATGTGCATGTTCTTTTGATATAATTCATTTCACACAAGACTGAGTATATGTGAACAACTAAATATTACTATGTTACACTATAACATAGCTTTTAAAATGGTTGGAATGAAAAATATTAATTGATTAATGAAAATATTTTTTACATATGTATTTAAATAATTCTTCTGTGAACAATTATTTATAAATGAAAATAAAACCATTTTTTAAAAGGAAATGTTTTTCTAAAAAACAATTTAAATTAAAATAAGTGAGTTTATAAAATAATAAAATCACACTTTATGGGTTTTTTTAATGAAATATATATTTAATATATTCAAAGTAATGTTTATAATTCATCATATATGTTTTCTACACATGATATAAGAAAAAATTCAATTTTTCAGATAAAGAAATATTTTTCAAAAAATCCCTTTACCGCCTTTTGATGGAGAAACCTTTTTAAATCTATTTTTCTATACTTTTATAAGAAAATTTCAAAAATTTAAACATATTATTTTCAAGTGGGACATTAAAATTTACTTTGGTTGAAATTTTGGTATTTTTCTTAAAAAAATCATATTTTAATGAATAATGAAAAATACTGAATTTTAATTCAAAAATTCCTTTTCTTATAATTTAATTTTATTGATATATTATAATTTGAATTATATTTAAAGTATATTTCTTTATTATTTTATCAGTTAATCCAATTTTGGTTATTGGAAGTAATTTCACATTGAAATTTGATATAAACACATGTCAATCTTTTGATAGTTTTTACATTTAAAATTTCTTTTCTACCTTTGAAAATGGGGATTAATTTTAAATTTATTACTCTAATTTATGTGTTTTTAATTTAAAAAAATTGATTCCATATATTTGAATTATTATATCCAAATTATGTAAATAGGTCCCTTTAATTTTTTTGTACATTATGAATAATATCTTTGGTATTTTTTATTTACCACAGTTAAAGAAAAATCAGGTAAATTAGGGTAATAAATAATATGATAAGGACAGTAAAATTACTATAACACCTATCAAAATCCCACTAGATGAATAACAGTCAACCCTTAACACCTATGGATCAAAATTGATTCATTTAATGGACTTTTTTCATGAAAGTGATGTAATTATTATTAAAACAAAATAAAGTGACAACATGTCACTATCTTATCTCTTATAAGTATAACAATTTTAATGAAGTGATAATTGTAATGAAACTAATAAAATATTTAGTATTTAAAAATATAATGAAATTTTCTACATCCTGTGAATTTATTTATAATTTTTAGAGATTAAATAACTACCATAAATATTTACACAATAGTGATACAATAATTATTTTATAAATATTAATATTAATATTATATGACATAATTTATTCCATAAACAAATTTTCTAGATGACTATTACATGTTTAAAGAAAATTAAATTGTTTGGGTTGATGTTATCTCTCTATATTGATTTTATTTAAATTCAATAAAATTAATAGTGTAAAAATTGACACTATTGATATGTTATAAAAATAATATTTTATTAAATTATTAAAAATAATAAAAATATTTTAAAATTAAAAAGTGAAAATTATAAGGTTGAAAAGTTAATTAATTTTCCAATTATGTGAATTTTACTCCATGTAAATAAAATTAATATCCCTTTAAATATTAAAATGTTGTTACCACAATCAAAATTAAAAGATAATAATTAAGTGTAAACTGAAAAGATATGGTTTAAAATAAAATAAATACATATAAAAAAATATTTTATGATAGGATTTAAAACTATCCTCATATTATCTTAGACATAATTAAATATGGAAGCTTTTGGAATAAAAAATTAATTTATATTAATTTAATATTTTAAGAATTTCCAAGGGTTCCCCTCACCTCAATTATATAAGGGAACCTCCTCCCTCACTTCATCTCATAAATTATAAACTTCAATATCATACCTACCCTACCCTTTTCTCTTATAAACTTTATTAGTCACATTATGGAGGTTCTGGTCTTTTTAAAAGTCCAACTATAGTGCCTTTAAGAGGAAATTTAGAGGAAGCACGTCGAGGAAGAGGTAATATCTTCAACTGATTCTTTCAAACATCTTTCTTATTATACTTCATCTTAATTAGTTGTTTAATTATAAAGTAATAATAGGAGTATCAATCATATACTTATTTGTTATTAAAATTATGAAACAACCATATTCCACCTTTTTTCCATCCTATGAAAAATGAAATCACAACGCATGAAATGTATGACTAACAGTCTCCATGCCGTGGTGTAATCTGTTTTTCACCACCACCTGACTTGGATGGATATAATGATGAAAATAATAACTATATATGATTATTATAACATGATATGTTTTATATAACATCATATATACCATCTAATTCCATACCATTTCACAATTATCATAATGATATCGTCGCTCATATGGACGTTTGGCATACCGTCTCAACGCTGTGATGTGATTCATTCTAAAATAAATACCCTAAAAATGATTACATAAATTTAATTAGTGAATAAATATTATATGTATAATGTTAATATAGTTTTATAATTGTATAGGCAATAAATAAGAAAAATCACCCAAACTTATTCGTTAAAACATGCATAAGAAAATGAAGCATTTTATACCCGAATAACGAGTAATAATGAAATAGTTTTACCAAATGGGTGATAATATGATCATATATGATATCATAAAAATTAATATGATTTTGGAATTAGTAAATTACATATTTTAAATCATTATACAGGAGTTTTGGATTCACATAAAGGATAATAGACCTGAAGTATGGGCTTATTTGTTCTCACATTTATTTATGTGGGACATATTCCTTATAGACCAGATATTTCTTTTGTGTGGTGTTTATTATTTACAAGAATTTATTATTATTATTATTATGAAGGTTATGATATTTACATATGTAAATAATTTTATTTATTTTATGAGGCATACGATTCGACTGATTATAATTGGAAGGGGATAATTTTACAATATCATTATTATCTGAGATTGTTTATATGTAATTATTTACTCGGGTATATTTATCATCCATGATCATGTTTTATAAATTTTGTTTCATGTTTACTATTCCCCTATGAATTTTTAAATTCATTTTTACCCATATTTTACATTTACTACATGGTTTAAAAGGAATATTTATTTCGTTTTCCTTATGGGAACTAGTGCAAAAAAAGTTTTTTACGTCGGTTATTTTTCATTTTTTATGTCTGTTTTTATCCGACGTTAATACGGATGACGTTATAAATATTGTTTTTTTTAGTCGGTTATTTAAAAACCGACATAAAAAACATAACATCGAGGTGTTTATCACGTCGGTTATTTAATAACCGACCTAAAAAACCAGTGGCGGAGTGTTTATCACGTTGGTTATTTAATAATCGACGTGATAAACCATTTTCCCAGGTGTTATCACATCGGTTATTCAAATAAAGGACGTTATAAACCCTTCACAGTATTTTATCACGTCGGTTATTTAACAACCGACGTGATAAATGAATGAGAAGGGTTTATAACGTCGGTTATTTGAATAACTGACGTGATAAACCAGTGCAGGTTTTTTTCATGTTGGTTATTAAATAACCGACATGATAAACCCCTAGAAATCATTTATCACATCGGTTATTAAATAACTGATGTGAAAAACTAGGGGGAGGGTTTATCACGTTGGTTATTTAATAACTGACATGATAAACCAGTGCAGGGGGGGTGTTTATCATGTTGGTTATTAAATAACCAACGTGAAAAAACATTCCACAGGTGTTTATCACGTCGGTTATTCAAATAACCGATGTGATAAACCCTTCCCCATTCCTTTATCATGTCAGTTATAAAATAACCGACGTGGAAAACCAATTTTTTTAAATAGAAAGCAGTCCTCTGCTCTCCCCAGAAACAACCAGAAACCAAACCAAGAATTAGTACCAGAAAAATAGAAGTAGACTAAAACAAGAACCAAAGAAAAATTAAGCATTTACATTAATAACATTTAAAACTTACCCCACTGAAAATCACCCCACCACCCTCTGGACAGCCCCCCTCACCCCACTGGACAGCCCCCACCACAACCCTGGACACCCCCCACACCCCTGTACTGCCCCCTGACCCCCTAGACAGCCCCAAACACCCTTAGACATCCCCACCACCACCTGGAAATCCACCCACACCCCTAGACAACCCCCACCATAATGTATACCCCCACCCCCTGAACATCACTCCCACACCCCTGGACATCCCTCCCACACCCCTGAAATAGAGCAAAATGTTACCAAAATAGACCCAAACCCCCTCACCCCACTGGACTACCCCACTGGACTACCCCACCACACCCCTAGACACCCCACCACAACCTTGGACATTACCACCACCCCCTGAACATCCCCCCATCCTCCTTTATACCCCCACCCCCTGGAAAGCACTCCCACACCCCAGTACAGCCCTCCCACACCCTTAAAACAGACCAAAAAGTTACCAAAAATAGACCAGAACCCCCTCACCCCCATTGGACTGCCCTCACCACACCCCTAGACACCCCCCACACCCATGAACATCACCACCACCACCTGGACATCTCCCCACCCTCCTGAAGAGCCCCCACCCCCTGGACAACACTACCACACCCCTGGACAGCCCTCCCACACCCCTGGAAAAGACCAAAAAGTTACCAAAAACAGACCAGAACCCCCTCACCCCATTGGATAGCCCCCAAAGCACCCCTGAACACCACCCCCCCCCCCCCCCCCCCACACCCCTAGACTGCCCCACCCCTTGGACATCCACCAACACCCCTGGACAACCCCCCACCCTCCTAGACACCCCCCACCCCTGGAATTCCCCACCACCCCCTGGACAGCCCCCCACACCCCTAGACAACCCCATCCTCCTGGACACCCCCACACCCCTGGACTGCCCCCCACCCCCAGGACTGCCCCCACCCTCCTAGACACCCCCCACACCCCTGGACTGCCCCCACCCCCTGGAATCCCCCCACACCCCTGGAAAAACCCCCACCCTCCTAGACACCCCCCACACCCCTAGACTGCCCCCACCCCCGGGACTGCCCCCCACCCTCCTAGACACCCCCTAAACACCCCCACCCTCATGTACACCCTCCTGGAAACCCCCTCGGGGGGCACGCCACTGGAAGTTACTCATCACTCCCATATGAAAATCTTTATATCTCAAAATGTTTCACATGTGGGAGTGATGAGTACCTTCCAGCGACGTTCAGCCCCCCGAGGGATGGCGGCGCCTCCTCTCCCACCCCCTGGACTACCCCCCCCCCCCCCCCTATCCCCATGGAAACCCTAGACCCCCCCCCCCCACCCCACTGGATACCCCCCCCCCCACTAAATAGCCCTCCCACACCCCTGGAAACACCCCTCACCCCACAAGACACCCCCACACCCATGGACACCCCTAGACAACCTCCCACTCCCCTAGACAGCCCTTCTACCCTCCTAGAAATGCTCCCACCCCCTGGACTGCCCCCTACTCTCATGGAATCCGAGGACCCCCCCCCCCCCCCCCCACCCCACATGATATCCCTCCCACACCCCTGAACACCCCCACCCCACTGAACACCCCCCCCCCCCCCCCACTCACACACACACCCTTGGAACCCCTCCCCCCAGACCAGAATCCATACCAGAAAAACCAACATAAGTAGACCAAAACAAGAAGTAGAGCAAAATTAAACATTTACATATATAACATTCAAAACTAAAACTGTCAACTTCAAAAAAACTAATTCCAACTTAAACGACTACCAAATACACAATTATAACAACAATATTCAAAATTACATTTTACACTACAAACAACTAAAATTCAATCAAACCTGTAAAATAATTTGACCATTTCACTTGTAAGTGTCTGATGTCTTGAGAAGTATAGGGTTCAGGGTAATCAAATGGATAAAAATTAAAATGATATTAGTTAACGTGTATAATGAATATATCAAATTGAAATATTATGGTAATGTTTAAAAGGAAATCCTACCAGGTCAAATTTCACAACTGTCTTATTTGTTATTATTTTATACATAAATCTTAATATATAATATTTGCATTCGATGACGCCTTGTTGTTCATGAAAATTCTGTTTAAATGAGTGTAAACTCATTATATTATTTTTATGTAATAAATCAAAAAGTACAAATTATAAATGGATATTTACCTTCACATTTACATATTTGATCTTCGCACTCCTTTTCTTTGTGTTATTTAGAAATTAGACCCATCCTTTATTAGAAAATAATAAGAATGGGGTAAATATAAAATTCATTATAATATACAAAACTATTGAGAAATTGAAACTTAAATTTCCAATATTTTCTTAAAACTTTCCCACACATCACCATGGACAGAGCATATCCAATAAAGTGTTTTCTCCCTTTGTCAAAAAACCCCTAACATCCAATGATCACTGATAAAAGAAAATTTAAGGTTATGGGTTTTTTATGTTAAAAGATAATGAACTCTTTGAGAGTGATGTGTTTCATACCTATCACAAAAAGGAATCATCCAACATTGTGTGACTATATTCTGTTCAAGTCTTTCAGCAATATAAAGCATTCTTTATTCCTCATCCAATTCACATTATTCAGGGGAAATCAATTGTGGGTCCATGAATCCATATACATCTGTCTGCTCATTCTTCTCACAAATTTTATAAAGATACCTAATACAAAATAGACATAAGTATACATTTTTAATAAATATAATGCAGAGAAAATGTGTTAAAACTTAAATGGAAAAAATTTGCACCACATTGATGCCCAACTTATCTCCAGTAACAAGCTCCATGATATCAGTTTTTATAATCCCCACAGTTATTTCACGTATACGAACATGAGATTCCATTGGAAACTCATAATGATCCGCCAAAAAATTGAATATCTTGAAAATCTGTCAAGACTACTAGAATCTATATTTGATGTCATATCCATTTGTCTTTGTTGTTGTCTATACAATATTTCATTACCTTTGAATTATTTCTGTAAAAATAAATACAAAAATATATTAGTTTTCAAATGATAAAACAACTTTAATAAAAAAAAATAGAAGATATAACATACATACCTCTATGTTAATGAGTCGAAGAAGTCTGGATGGCCAAATTAAAAAATGGCTGATACTATGTCCAACTGTCATCACATCATCTGTAGGTAACGGTACTCGAGCTGATCTTTCTATAATATCCTGTACAGTGACCCTCTGATTCTCTACCTCTAATTGTTGATGATGAACTGTATCTTCTATAAAATATACCAACCCATATGCAACTATATGATGTTGAGTATCATCAACATACAACTCGCAATAATTAGAAAGCTACGGTAGAGGAGTGGGATAAAAAAATGGGGTCCGCAGGCTGAGGTGGGGGAGTGGGAGCTACTGGCAAAGGTGGAGGATAAAAAATGGGGTCTGTAGGGGGAGGTGGAGGAGTGAGAGCTGCAGTTTGAAATTGTATTTGCATGTATGCAAACATATACTATACCAACGCTCTAATATTTTCCTCCATCATCGCACTAATATAATGAACTTCAGCCACCAAGTATTATATTTTTTTTATAAACACCATCAATGTTAGAAGTTGAAGAATGTGGAAACACTTTTCTTACTGATACACCTGCCAGATATCCTTGTACACGACCAGGATGCTAGGGCTTTCCAAATGCTGCAGATAAAATATCTTGCCTCCCAGAAGCTGTAAATACCCCATGTGAGCTCTACTTCTCAAGAGAGTCATGTATTAATTAATTGAACATTTCTGTAATGATTTAAATTATATGAAGAAAATAGTTAAATTAAATAAATAAAATAGATATCTTACAATCCTCTCAGCTATGATTCTTGATTCTTCCGAAATATATTTCCCTTTTTTCCTATCTGAGCTCTCTTCTATTTTTCATGTCTAGATAGAGGGGATGGAGGGGCCACCTCTCCAGAGGTTGAAGACTCAGCTCTTAGTTTTTGTAATTTTTCCTCCATCATTTGGTCTTCCAAAAATGCATACCCTCCCCAAGATAAACTATGAGGGTATACATTTTTAGATTGGATCTCCTGATGATCATTCCTTGTTTGCTGTAAATTAAGAATAATAAATCATCAAAAAAACATTAATAAGATCATTTATATAAGAAATCCTATGAAATTTTACATTGCCCTTACCAAAAATGACTATTTTCTTCTACTTTCAACAAACTGTCTCCATGTGTCTTCATCTATAAAAGGATATATACGACATGGATTGTCATGACTCCTATGAACAAAAATAAAATCAGATGAGAGGGTTGATTTGAAATCCCTCCATCTCCTGGCACCCATCGATAAGCATTTCTTCCTGACTCCTCCAGTTTTAGGAATATCAAATGTCATCTGATAAAGAAGAGGTTAAAAATATTATATATACTATAAACATTTAAAGAATAGGCAAACAATAGAAAAATATCTTACCAAATTCATCTCCCACAGCTAAGAGATTATCGCTTTATCCACACTTCTCTAGTAATCATACAAAATGCTTACTTTGCTCTTACACTGAGTTGATACAAAACTCTTAAAATATTTTGCATTTGTACCTCTAGGAATATCATCCTCATCAAACCCAATGAGTATCCTCTGATCCTGTGTATGGTAAAGTGATAATTTTGGTAAACGTGTGCACCCACGTTTACCAACTCTAGAACTCTTTTTCATAATAGGAGAACATGAGGAAGATTGGGGAACATCAAGAGGAGAATGTGAATGTTCCTCCCCCGAGGTATGACCAATATTCTCATCTTCAGAATCATGTGTTTGATCAACTGATTGATCTATCATTATCCTTCAAATCAAAAAAAAACAGACATTAGTTCAAAAATATAAAAATTCAAATATTTTAAAACTACTGTAATCAGAAAATATAAAATTGTACTAAGTTACGTAATAGTAAACATGGTTAATATGGTAAGAATGTTAAACAATGGTAAATATGGTAAAGATTTTCATGATGGTAAACATGGCAAACATGGTAAACATGGTAAACCCGGTAAACATGGTAAAATAATTTTCATTGAACAAAAATAATAGATATATAATTTATGTAATGGTAAACATGATAAAGTAAACTAAAAAAAATTAAAACAAACAAAAACTTACACTTATTTCATTTTAATACATGTTTTAATAAATAAAAAACTTATAATATCAAACATTTTATGAAAAAAATAAAT
Source organism: Viscum album (assembly GCA_963277665.1). Classification (NCBI taxonomy): domain Eukaryota; kingdom Viridiplantae; phylum Streptophyta; class Magnoliopsida; order Santalales; family Viscaceae; genus Viscum; species Viscum album. The sequence continues at coordinate 339,757,018 of OY728134.1, read as the reverse complement.
GTAAACAAGAAATAAAAAAATGTTACCTGTAATTTTAAGAATGTACAAATGAATTGTTTTCCCAAATTCCTTCGTCGTGATCGTTCCTTAAGGCACAAACCATGTCATCAACATTCTCATCATTATGTTCCTTTATTCTTTCCATGGAAGTAGGGATCTCACATAAATCATCATCTTCATTAAGTTCATCCTCACCAATATATTGTTTTTTACCTTGAAAAACAATATCCCACTGCATATCTGATTGATCTACTACATAGAAAATTTGTTTTTCATGTGTTTCCATTATAAAAGAATCATTTGTGTCTTCCAATCTATTCGGATTAATAAGTGTCCTTCCAAATTAATCTTGTCTGACACTGTTGTTACTGATAAACCATTTACAGTTAAAAACATGAACTTCAATTTTAAATTAATCAACCACCCATATGTCTTCAATCACTCCATAATATGAACTTGATACAGGAATTGGGTTTTTGTCTTTAGCACTCGAAAAATGCATTTCTTCTGCTAACACCAATACACCATTATTCTGAACTTCACTTCTGTTGTCCTAAGCTTTCGTATGAAATGTATAGCCATTGATGTCATTACCAGACCATGTTATCACATTTAAACATGGACCACCCACTATCCATTTTAATGTCTCTGATACATCTGATCTACCAATAAAGGTCTTTTTAAACCATGACAAAAATGTTTTGTTGTGATCATTCAAAATCCACATTTCTTTCTTCATTGGATGACATTGTTTCAACTCATTAATATGCAATGTGATATATGGTTGAGCATCATCTATGTTACTTAAGATGTATGATTCTAACTTCTTCATCTGTTCAGCTGACAAATATTTGACTTTCAAGCTACAAATCCCCTTTCCCTCATTATTAACTCATTCATGGAAAGATGGAGGCAAACCTATGTGCTTCACCGCAGCCAAGTAGCTCGTACAAAACTTTGCAACCTCCTCAGAAATATACTTTTCAATAATGGAGGCTTTAGGTCGATATGGATTCTTAACATACCCCTTCGATATTTTCATATAACTTTCAAAAGGATACATCCAACAAAGATATACAGGTCCACAAATATTTATTTATTGAACCAGATGAATCATTAAATGCACCATTATATCAAAACAAAGTTGGAGGAAAATACATTTCCAATTGAAAAAGTATAAAAATTGCATCCTTTTCCAAAATGTTCAAACCATTCAGATCAATTTCCTTATTACAAATTGAATTTAAAAAATAACACAACTTCATTATAGTCTTTCATACATGGATGGGAAATATTCCATGCAATGAAACTGGTAGAAGTTGTTGCATCATGAAGTGACAATCATGAGATTTCATACCTATCAACTTCAAGTCCTTCAATGAGACAAAAAATTTTACATTTAAAGAATAACCTTGAGGCACTTTGATATCATGAAAAAACTAACAAAAGCTAATTTTATCCCTCTTTGATAATGTATGACAATACGGGGGAAGAAATGTTCATCTTCCATTAAGAGTGGGAGCTAACTCCAAACGTATTTCCCTTGATAGTAAGTCTAATCTTGCATTCAACCCATCTTTTGTATTTCCTTTAATATCTAACAATGTTCCAATCAAACAATCATAGATATTATTCTCCATGTTCATGACATCAATATTATGTTTAACTTCATGATATCTCCAATATGGTAGCTTAAAAAATATTGACCATTTCTTCAAAATATGTCAATCATTACCAGATTTCTGTGTATTTCCCAATGTCACAACTAGGTTTTTCACCCTATAAAAATATAGATCAGGGGATAAAGGTTTTGAAGAAATATCAAATTCTTGTGATCCATTGAATTCCTTTTTTAGTATTCTATAAGAGTGATCCATAGGCAAAAACTTTCTATGACCCATGTACACTATTTTCCTCCCATAATGCAACTGAAAATATGACGTCTGTTTTTCACAAATTGGACATTATTTATGCACTTTAACACTGTATCAGGACAAATTTCCATATGCTGAGAAGTAATTTATAGTGAAAAAAATCACTTCATTCAGTTGAAAATATTCCATTTTATAAGAATCATACACCCTAATACCATCCACCCATAAAAGATTCAAATCATCAATCAACGGTGACAAATAAACATCAAACTCATTGTCGGATTTCTTCAGAACAGAGATCATTATACTCAACATGACACATTTGTGATTCATAAAAACTTCAGGAGATAGGTTGTAAATTACCAATAAAATAGGCCATGAACTATGTGTGCTATTGAGGGTTCGGTATGGATTCATTCCATCTGTGCACAACCCTAGTCTGAGATTTCTAATTTAATTTCCAAAAGTAGAATACTGCTAATCAATTTTCTTCCATTGTGGACAATAAGTTGGATGACATGTTTTTCCATCACATAACCGCTCATCAACATGCCATCATAACCTTTTTTCATCATGTGAATTAGAAAATAAACGTTTGAAATGATGAATTATAGGAAGATACTAAAATACCTTTGAAGGGATCTTTATAATATCTACATCAGCCTGTGATTTTTCTTTCACCTTATACTGTGATGTCCCACATTTAGGACTCTCTGACATAAATTCATATTCCTTCCTATAAATCATACAGTCATTCAGAAATGCATGTATTTTCTTGTATCCCAATCCCATCGGGCATAATATTTTCTTGGCCTTATAATGTGAATCTGGAAGATCATTATCATTTGAAAGAATTTCTTTCATCAATTGTAGCAGCTCTGTAAAACTTATGTCACTCCATCCATGTTTTTCCTTTAGGTTAATCAATCTTAACACTACGGAAAAAAAATATAAAATCTATACAACTAGGATATAATGGTTTTTCAGCATCACCATATAGACGCGCAACTGTCGGTTCTATCTCAATTTTTTTATGTTGTAATATTGCGAATCATTTATTCAATTCCATCAAAGTTACCATCTTGTGAATCATCATCATCAGTGACATTCCATCCAGTTTCACCATGCCAAATCCAAGGTCTATAACTTGGATTAAAACCATGACAAATCAGATTATATTTTATCTCTCTACTTTTCAACTTCTTCATATTCAAATATTTTAGGCATGGACAGAAAAAAATGTCACTACTTGGAACATTTCGTTTAGAAAATTCCAAAAAGGCATCAATACCTTCCTCATATTCATTTCTCATTCGATGTTCCATAATACAACTTTGACTCATTATTACCTATAACAAATATCAAAATTATACATCTTTTTAAGATAAGACAAATATATGTTTATATGAAAAAAATCATAATTTCAATGTAAAACAATTTTTAAATATAAAACAAATCTATGCGTATTTAAAAAAAATATGCTTGAATATGATTTTAAAAATAAAATATAGTTAGATATAATAGTTTTAAATTCATCTTGGATCCTTTCTTATTAAGGTTCACAAATAATTATTCTTGGTGAAAATGGATACCAAATTAACCCTTCCTTAAAAAATAAATATGAAGTATAAATATTAAAATATGTATACATTCACTACTGAAAATTACACAGATCCTAACGATTTAAAGCCTCTGGATAGCCCCCCACCCCACTGGATAGCCCCCCCACACCCTGGACACCACCCCTACCCCCTCGACATCACCCCCACCCACTTGGACACCACCCCCACCCCCTGGACACCCCTACCTCCTTGGACAACACCCCCCACCCCCTTGGAACCCCCCCCCCCCCAACCCCCTTGGACACCACCCCCACCCCCTTGAACACCCCCTGGACACCACCACCCCCTTGGATAGCCCCCCCCCCCCCCCACCCCTGGGCACCACCCCCACTCCCTTGGACACCCCCTGGACATCCCCCCACCCCTCTGGAGAGCCCCCCCACCCCCTGGACAGCCCCCACCCCTCTAGACACCCCACCCCCTTGGACACCCCCCACCCCTCCTGGACACCACCCCCCCACTCCCTACCCCCTTGGACACCCCCTGGACACCCCCAACCCCCTGGACACCCCCACCCCCTTGGACACCACCCCCACTCCCTTGGACACCCCCTGGACACCACCACCCCCTTGGATAGCTCCCCCCCACCCCTCTGGACAGCCCCCCCCCCCCCCCCCCACCCCCTGGACAGGCCCCACCCCTCTAGACACCCCCACCCCCTTTGACACCCCCACCCCTCCTAATAACCCGAGAACACATCGATTACTATTAAACCATCAATTTAAAAATGAACAAACATCCCTAATAATAGAAGGAATGAAGGAGAAGAAGAAGTGGACAAAGAAGAAAAAAAGAAACAAAGAATAAAGGAAGAATAACATGGAAAAAGTAACTTATTTAAGGAAATTACATGGAATCCAAGAAAACCATGGGGCCTATAATGGTTGACAGAAAATTGGAGAAAATGGAGTAAACCTAAGAATCAAATCAAGTTTAAAATAAAAACTTGGATGGAGAAAATCACAGTGTAAAGCCAATCATCATAGTACAATGGGGCCAGGATAACTGCGCATCTTTGAAAACCACGACATGGTCTCCCACATAACCCATAATTTTCTCATATTCAATGACTGGTCAAAATATATATAACCAAATAGAATCATATTGCAACACACCTCATCTTTTCATAATGATTGAATCCCTAAAAATCATATTGGAAACCTCAAACATAGACTGTACCAACCCCCTTGGACACCACCCCCACAACCTTGGACACCACCCCCACCCCCTTAAACAACACTAACAAATTATATCCTAATATCCATGAAACAATAAAATAATCATGTCATAATCTCACAAACCACGATGCAATAGTCAATCCCAACTGACACTTATCCCCCACCCCCTTGGACATCCCCCCACCCACTGGACACCACCCCCACCCCCTTGGACACCCCATGGACACCACCACCCCCTTGGATATCCCCCCACACCTCTATACACCCCCCACCCTCTGGACAGCCCCCCACACCTCTATACACCCCCCCTACCCCCTTGGACAGCCCCCTTCCCCTTCTGGACACCACCCCCACCTCCTACCCCCTTGGACACACCCCTGGATACCCCCCAAACCATTGGATACCCCCCCGGACAACCCCCCCCCCCCCCCCAAACCCTCTGGATAGGCCCCCAACCCCTTGTACACCCCCACCCACCCACCCACTTGGACAGCCCCCACCCCACCCCCTTCGACACCCCCACCCCCTTGGACCCCCCCCCCCCCCCACACACACACCCATGGACTACCCCCCCCCCCCCACAACCACCACCACCACCACAGACACCCTGAACACCCCCAAACCTCTGGACAGCCCCTCGAACCCTCTAGACACCACCCCCACCCCCTTGGACACCCCCTGGACACCACCACCCCCTTGGACAGCCCCACACCCCTCTGGACAGCCCCCCACCCCTGGACATCCCCACACACCTCTAGACAGCACCCCCCCCCCCCACCCCTCATGGACACCACCCCCTACCCCCTTGTACACACCCCTAGACACCCCCAAACCCTTTGCACCCCCCCCCCCCGAACAACCCCCCAAACCCTATAGACAGGCCCTCCACCCCCTCGGACATCCCCCACCCCCTGGATAGCCCCCCACACCTCTAGACATCCCCCCACCCCCTTGGACACCCCCACCCCTCCTGGACACCCCCCCCCCCAACCCCCTTGGACACCCCCACCCCTCCTGAACACCCCCTGCCCCCTTGGACACCCCCCTGAACACCCCTGAACCCTCTGGATAGCCCCCCCCCCCCCAGACAACCCCCCAAACCCTCTGGATAGGCCCCCCACCCCCTTGGACAGCCCCCCCACCCACCCACCCCCTTAGACCCCCCCCCCCCCCCACACACACCCATGGACTGCCCCCCCCCCCCCTCGAACCCTCTGGATAGCACCCTGAACCCTCTGGACAGCCCCCCAGCCCCCTTAGACTGCCCCTCACACCCCCCCCTAGACACCACCCCCCCACCCCCTTTGACATCCCCCACACCCCCTTGGACACCCCCACCCCCTTTGACACCCCCTGAACACCCCCACCCAACTGGAAAGCCCACCCAACCCCCCTGGACACCCCCACCCACTTGCACAGCCCCCCCCCCCCACCCCACCCCCTTGGAAACCTCCTGTATGCGCACACAGACATGATAGAACACACAAAAATTGTAAACTTGAATGATATCACTTCCATAGGTTTATTTTACCAGAAAAGAATTTATCATGGTATAGATGAACACTATTAAACTACCCATGATATCAAGAACAAAGAAAAATAACATCTCAACAAATTATTTTAGGGCATCACGGAAAAAAAACTTAAAAGGAGTCGTGTGAGGCTTACTTGAGTGTTGTGAGTCGACCTGATAGATTTAATAATAATAAATATGAAGAATGATGTTTTCAAAACGAGGTTGGAGGGCACAACTTCGACGAATCGATTCTAGGTTTTCCGCGTGAGAGAGACGAGTCACAGGTCGCCCGATCGAAGAAAACAGAATGACTGAATACAGGGTGTGATAAATCATTTAAAAGATTTATCACGTCGGTTATTTAATAATCACCATGATAAACTATTTTTTTATTGTTTATAAAATCATTTATTTAATAATCGACGTAGAAAACTATTTATCATGTTGGTTATTTTATAACCGACGTGATATATGTCGCTTTATACCGATGTGATAAATTGTCGAGATTGGATTTATCACATCAGATTTTATAACCAACATGGTAAAGCGTCGAGATTTCCTTTATCATGTCGATTATAAAATAAATGACATGATAAAGCATCTATCTTTCCTTTATCAAGTCGGTTATTTTATAACTGACGTGATAAAGCGCGCCAGATTCGATTTTCACGTCGGTTATACAATAACTGACGTAAAAAATCTAATCTCTGTATATTTTACGTCGGTTATTTTATAACCAACGTAAAATATGGATCTTTATCAATATATCATGTCAGTTATAAAATAACCGACATGATATATCCATCATTACATCTTTTCACATCGGTTATATAGAACCGACGTGAAAAATGCCGACATGTTAAACGTTTTTTCCACTAGTGCTAATTCTTGGCTATAGGAGGAATTTTTTGGTGTTCTAAAATTATTTCTCTTTAAATAAGTTTTAATTATTTTTTGTGGGGGATAATAGATAAATTAATGGGTTTCGAAATCATCCACCATGAAATTAATCACAAATTTATTTCTATTTTTAATTTACATCATTCACTCCCTTTTATTGTAAAAATCTCTTCATATGATGGAGTTGAGTTTATCTGATATATGAAATGACATACAATGGGGCTAGGTCCTGGGAGGTCACACACTCTTAATTGAGGTGTGTCATTAACCTTGATTATAGGAGGAGGTGGAATTTAGTGTTCCAAAGAATTATCCTATGAATTCATGATTTCATATCCAATAAAATAAATGATAGTAATTCATGATTGAGATTTCATAAATTGATTATCCATTTGAATTTAAACAAAAATAAATTAATAATGAATGAACCTACATAACCTAAGGTGAATATGAGGTAACCTAAGTCTTTGTGAAGATAACAGGTGACCAATGAACCCCCATAACCAAAAACTAAGGAGCATGACCTTTGTTTTAATTTCACTCATTCAATTTTTCATCCACATGTTTACTTTTCAAATTTTTCATTACTTTTCTAAAACCATAATTTTCATTAAATAATAAAAACAAAAACAAAAATATATTAAGTGAATATGAATTAGTGATTGAACCATTATGAATCTCCTCAAGTCAAATGACCCTAGTCAGCCATTACACTGTAATAGGAATAAAAATTACATCTTTTTCATCACCCTATGAAAGGAATTTCAAAACACGGTATTGTTTTTGGGGAGCTAAGTGATTTTTATTTCAATTTTTTTATTCACACTTTGTAAATATTTTCATTTTTTTATTTTAAAAAATATCTTTCCCATAATTTATTTAAATTAAGATTATTATGCATGGGTAGATTACACACTAGTGTAACAACAACAATAATAAGAAGCTAATGATTATAACATATCCCAGGTGCATGAAGTGAGAGAAGACATAGAAAAATGTAGATAAATTATAAAAGGGATTATAAATAGTTTTGTGCATTATTTCACCATCCTGAACCTAAACCAAATGTAGAACTCTATCTGGTGGTGGAAGAAATTTCCCCAGTCGTTTTTGAAGTTGATGAACCTAAGGATGTAAAGTAAGTGGTACCTAAAGATCTATTACACCTCACTCAACCATTGCAGGAGTAGATAGATTAAGGTGTTTTTTCCACTAATTTATGAAAGGTAGATCAAGTAAATTTGAATAAATTTAGAGTGATTGGGAAGATATTAAACTACAGTATGATTTTTTACAACCTTGGAAAAGTTGAAGCATCATCACCTGTATTCCAATTACTAGATTTGGATGAATAAGAATCTAACTAAGATGTAGAACTTGAATAAATAATAAAGGATCCTAACTACCTACCTCCATCTAGTGAAAATCAAATCCAAGAGTCACATCCATTGAAGAATAGATTGAATCTAAACCAACTCAAGGAGTTGATCCTTTATTGAACTCGATCTCTTTTGATTTTTTTTGAAACCGAATTGAGTGTTACTCCCGGCTATTTTTAATTTTCAGATTTTTTCAACTCATATTTTTCATTAGAGGAAGATGAAAAAAAAGGAAAATACACCAGATGATGAACACATGGATCTCTCAGAACATAAAGAGAATTTGTTATAGCAATCCCGTGAGGAGATCCAATTGGCTCTTCCTGAAGAAGCAGAGACACAAGTTAACTATATAAAAGGTGAATATTTTGATATTGGTTCTTCTTGCTTAATTTTTTATAAAATTAAATTTCTTTCTAACTTTACTTATGATTATTCAATTGACATATCATATATTTATAAACCATTATACATTGAAGGAGTGGTTTTACAATTCAAAACAAAAGAGTAATTGCAACCATACTTCATCATACCCCTTACATGCAAGTTTTCCCTTATTGTGAAGAGGGTGGATCAAGTTTACTCTATCCATGGAGTCATCCACAATAAGAAAGGAATAATTACATGCTACAAAGAACAAAATTTGGTGGTTCAAATCTAAGAAACTTACCCCACCAAATTATTTTCAATACCATTTGGTACTGCCCTTCTGTATGTAGTAAAAAACTAGGTCCAACTTTGGGGATCAAACCAAGAATTATCTTCCATTTTTTTCATTCTTGGAATTTAGATTTAAATTGTTAGTTTTATAAATAAATTGGGATGCATCCCTATTTTCCTATATTTTTTTTAGTTTAATTTGACATGGTCCTTGTGTCTTAATGAGTAATTTTATTTTACATGTCCATGATGATGATAACCCAAGTATAAAAAAATAAATTAAAGAAACTAGACACAATTTACATTGTGAAAATGGAATTCATGGTGTGACTACTAGAAAAAACTTTATGAATAGAACCTATACATCCCAATTGAAGAATAATTGCAAAGGGGGGTGTGAGTTTCAATTATATATTCTAATTTTACCCACATAATTTTGAATTTTTTTAGTCATTTAAATGAAAATTTCATGCCCCGCTTTGAGCTCTTTAAGGCTAGTATCAATCTAGGAGACATAAGTTTCTTAGTATTATAATTATATCATGTTTTAAATTTCCTAGTGGAATGATTAGATAAGGGGAATGGTAAAATTAATGAGTAATGTTAATCATGATGGGATAAATTTGATGAAAGATGATTTTTGGGAAATAGTATATTTTTATAAATGGAATTCTTCTTAGATTTATCATGTTTTAAATTTATGGAATTGATATATATTGGTTTATTATTATTTTTAATTTCCATGAGTAATTGTCGAAAACCATATATTCTCATTCCTAAGAAATATTTTAGTCAATATTCCTCATTTATTTCTATATTATATTTCTTGAGAGACTTAGGCATGTTTTTCTTATATAATTTTTATTTTACCCTATTGAAGCTATGACTAAATGGAATCATTTTTTATATAATTGAGGAATTTTTTATTTATCCCTTTATCTTTTTACCCACCATGACATTAAATCATCATTTTTACCAAATAATCCATGAATTAATTTTTTATAAAATGAGCCATGTCACATGCCTATTATATCCAATCCTACCCCACTCATAGTGTATTCATGATATTTAAAAGACTAGGTGTGGGGGGAGTATAAAGACCCAGTCTTAAAATATATATTCATGACATATAATTTTCAGAATACTTATAACATTAAACAAATATATGCCCAAAGACTGTATTATTCTAGTTCCTTTTGAAACATAGAAACATAAACAATGGTACATAAGTGAGCTACAGTACATCCCATTAGGTTCTTCTTGACTAGTACCCTTATTAGAAACATCATACATAATAAATATCTTCATAACCTGGGGAAGGAAACATAGAAAGGGTGATATCAAATAATCAGTAAGTGTAAACAAGGGATACATGTAAGCATAAATATGGTAATAGTAGTATAATAACATGATAAAAACATTTGAAGATCATACCCTATATATCAAAGATCATAGGTAGGAATCGTGAAATAAATATTGGTAGTTACTAAGATAAGAATCATAAGGAAATGAAGAACATAATCCATTAAATAATAATATAGGAATAAGACATGTAATTGTGGAAATAATATAAGAATATAATATTATTTCTATAATACTCAAGGAATTGCTGATAAGGCCATCTTAGTGGAAAAAGTCCTTTACTGAACTTGGTTCACTCCCTATTTCAGCCATGTATTACTAAACTGAGTTCACTCCTCATTATATCCCTATAATACTGAATCAATTTCACCCCTTGTTCCATCCTTGTCTATCTCATGAGATATAAATTTTTACCAAATGCATTGGAGGTAGATATAGGTTTCACCCATCTCATAATGAAATCATACATACATGTTCTAAAAATTCATAAAAATAATATCATAGCCCAATAAATAAAATGGGTGAAATAAACATGTAATCATATCAAAACCTATAAAGAAATATACAAGTTTCATAATCATTTCATCAAAATCATAACTTGTGAAAATAAGCGGTTTTTAGAAGCATATAACTCATGAAAGAGAAAAATATATCATAAACATCATGCCATTAAAACATAAATAATTCAGAGAAATAATTTGAATGAAAACATTAAATCATTTCCCTAAAAATTAATGAGTAACACCAATGGATGTCATCATAGATGGGAAATAATTTTAAAAGATATTTTAAAAACATATCCTACAGAAATTATACTTTCTCCTTTAAAAAGGTTTCTTACAATGTAAAACATTTTGAAAACCCATTTCATGAAAATAAACATTAAAACTTATAATGTAATCATTGAAAATATTTTTAAATCCTTTTTCCTTTTAAAACTTTTAAAGTATCTTGAAAACCTTTTTTCCTTGAAAACATATAAAAAGAGCATGAAAACCTTTTGAAAACCACTTTCCTTGAAAACTATATTGAAAAATTATAAATAAATCTTGAAAATGATTTGAAACCCATTTCTTTGAAAGTATATTTTAAAAAAAAATCTTAAAATTTAACCTTTTAAATATTAAAAGGAAACTTCAAAAAATGACGGTGGGTAAATCGGTACATGTTGTATGAGGTAAAAAATCCTTTTACATGATAAAAGGATAGAAAATACCCTGTTTGGAAACAGACAAGAATATTCCTTTGAAAAAATTATTAAAAGACAAAACAAAGTAAAATTTACTTTAATTATCATATGATATTAGTGGGATATTCTCAAATTTCCTTTTTGAAAATAATGGTTTTTAAAGAACACAAATTTCTGACCAAAGAGAGATGTAAGGTCATATTTTCTTAAAAATATTTTCTTAGTTATCTTAAGTACCAAAGACTGTAAAAATGGGACTAATACATGAATATTTATTGAATAAATAGAGTCTAAGGAAACTCATGAACTTTCATGAGATATGGATCACAATATTTCATCAAAGGAATCATAATCATTAACAATCTCTAAGGGAAATGAGATTGCTTCAATAAACTCATACTACATGGTAACTTGGGATCACACTCTCTATGTAAGAAAATGAAATTAAATAAATCTTAGAATATAATTAAAAGAATTAGATTAATTAAATAACATTTAAATTGTAATTATATACACCTAAAAAATAATTTAGGTTCATAACAAAACATGAGTCTCAAAGAAGGCGCATTGAGACAAAACTATCTTACTGATTTGGTAACTTTTGAAACTTAAACCTCGTGAAATAAATTTCATAAAATGGATATGTAAATACCCATAAATTTAATTATAAGATACATATAATACATTCATTTTCAATACATACACAACAAAAAATAAGTGAGTGGTGAATAAGGCATGTGTCTCACGGAAATAAAGAGTGCAATGAAATTCCCTTACATTGTGTCTTGACCCTATTCATACTTGTTAAAAACTCTTGTATAATAAATATAGATTTATTATAAATCTATCATAGAACCATATTATTACATATAATACCATAAATGGTTTTATAATGGCTTTATATTACCCACTTGTCGACAATTCTATGTTAAGGTTTCACTTTGGGTAATATCTGCTTTGTTTTTCACAAGTATCTTAATTTGTTATATATTTGGTCCTTATATTTATATCATGATTTTCATAATTTATGTAATGACGAAAAATTTTATTAATGAAAATTACTCTTGATATAATTAAATTTCTTATTCTGTAAAATGGTTATATAACATATGCACTTCCTTGGTTTTATGTTTTTGGATTTTAAAATACAGTTAAGAATTTTTACTATTGCTAATATAGTCATTTAATAGTGACCACATGATTAGTATAAATATGGGGCTATAACAAATCTAATTTACTCAGAAAAAGAAAGTGATAGCCTTATCTAGTAGAATTTCTCCATACAATGCCCATTTTTTCGGGGCTTGGAAAGGAGATAGTGTCATCGGGCATTGCTTTTGACCAAGATCAAGCCAAGCTTCAACATGTTAAGCTTGAATAAAACCGCCTATGTGAGAAGTGGAAGTTAATAGATATTACCACCCGATCAATGTTATCTGAGCCTCCCCAAGAGTCTATCCTCATCATACACCTTACCCTTAGGTCTTATGCGGTTGATTTAATGGGTTATGTAACAAGACCCTAGCACTATTATTATGTGCATTATTTTTTATAGAGAACATACATTCATTTTATTATTGTTACTTTGTAAATAGATTTTAAAGCACAAATAGTATTTCTAGTTACTATTCAATTAAGAAATCTATTTTGATTAATTAGTCGATTTTTTAATAAAATAATATTTCCATAAAATATTAATACTAAATTACTTTTTATTAAATATAAATGATCATATAATTTTTTTATGAATTCAATTATAATTTTTATTAAAGTTTGAAAGCTTTTTTTGTCAAAACCCATGAATTTTTTATAAATGTAGGTTTTTTTAAGGTAAAAATTAAAATATTTTGAAAATTATTTAGATAAACTGAATATTATTTTTCTAATGAGGATATCAAAATTATCCAATAGTGAATTTTTCATAATTTTCTGAGACATTCGAATTTTGGGGTAAAAATTTAATACCATTTAAATATATAATGTGTTTTATGACATCATAATGTCCCAATAGTGATGTAATAAAATACTATAAAAATGTTTTTAGTTCAATATATGTTTTAACTTTAAAATAATGTGATTTTAGATTTGTTTTATTAATTTTATAGTGTCTTAGTGGACCCTCCAAGACTTATAAAACATTTTAACTTTTAAAATGATTTCCTTGAGAGTGTGACTCACCTCCACATAAGCAAGCCTAATGTTTTAAAAATTTCGGCCATTGGCCTTATAAAATAATATTTTCCACTCCCCTTTTTAAAAAAACCATGGTAAAAAACCATGGGTTGGTTTGTGGTTTTGATTAGTTTAATGTGTGGTGTCCAAAACCTAAATAATAAAGAATTCTCTCTCTTTTCCTATATAAACCCACCCAAGATCCCACTTCTCTTCACTAAAAACCCTTATATCACGTCCCTACTCTTCCCTAATGTCTCTATTATCCTCCCAAGGCACCCCAAGATCCCAAGAAGCCTCTCTCAAGCCTCTTTCAAGCCTTTGTATCACACTTCCAAATAATGGATTTCTTCCATTCTCATTTTTTTCCAAATTTCATTATGTTGTTATACCTTTTTTTCAATTAAAAATGTTGGTGTATGATTTATCACCTCCCTAATTATGCACTAGTTATGTTTTAATGATGATATACCTCATTCTCTCTCATTAATGTCTCCCATGTACACCCGTTAACATGCCGAAATTCTGTAAGGAATGTTTCTCTTCTCATTTACATTTAAGAAATTATTTTGTATTATGAATATAAATTCCATTAAATATGTTTGGAAATGTATATATATGACCAAATTACTATCCATTTAATGTAAATATGATGATACACCCCTTTATCTCTCTTCAACCATTTTTATGAATTCTTATGCCACGCCGTTATGCTGCTGAAATCGCACCGTGATTTTCCAGGACAATGCCATTGTGTAGTGAATACCATGGTCATTTCTCTATCAAGGGTATTCACCTTTATAAAAATTTACTTATTTATTATAGATTTTCATGTATGATTTACACATTCCTTTATCATGAAATAAATGATTATGTTTAATGATTCCATGTTGTATGATCCATATGGCACACTTATGCATGAAATGAAATAATTAAGAAGGGTATGCCTTGATAGCACTACAATGCATTGGGTAAAGATTAGTATTATGATACATCAAGTGAAATGAGGTTTTACTCATTATAATTCAATTTAAATGAGGGTTTACTAATTCTAATTCAATTTTAATGAGGGTTTACTCATTCTCCAGGTGCAATGAGCCTTGGATCATGCTAATATCATGTTAAATTTTGATGTCACGTTTCCATGTTATGATAATCATGATATATAATTCCTTTATTTTCATGTTTCTATTATGCTCAATTGATATTCCTATTGCCTAAAATGTACTTTATTCTTCATGTTATTCCTTATTTACTCTCTTACTGGGCTTTATAGCTCACCTTTTTTATACATGTCGTCAGGTTATCCCATGTAATGCTAAGTACAAAGGAATGTGTGTGGTAATGTTAAATAAGTTTTCAATAAAGATGTGTATTTCATGTTTTAAGTTGTTATGTAATGTTCCTAATCCCCAAAGACACTATACCTATAAATAATTTATGTTGTATCAAGTGAATATTTTATTTAATAAATTATGTTTAAGTGTGAAATAAAGAGAAGGGTTGTTATAGTTGGTATCAGATGATTAGTTTAGTTATTTTTTGGGATTAGGATTAGAAAACCCTGGTGAAATCCTTAAGGATAAGACTAAGTATAATAAAAAATCCCTAAATTTTGGTGAGTATTGAGTAAGTGGTTTATCAATCAAATACATCCATAACAGGATACGAGTAGGTAGAATCAGATCTGGCACAGATGTATCAAGGGGTAAAACCCAAAAACACCACTTTGAGCTATACTTGAATAGGAACTGGTGCACGAAAATGGGCCTTAATTCACTCTTGGTTACAAAACTCCTAGGGGATATGCTTTGGTAAATTCATAAGCTTAGTACGAACCATTATTAAAGGAATAAAAAAATGCCCCTGAGAATATATACTGGGAAGTAGATCGTGGATAACATAGATAAGTTAAGTAAATAAATGTAATTTATAAGTTATCCCTTTATGTAATTGGATTCCCCTTTATGTGTTACCCCTAACTTTCCTTTTATTCTATCCAATGGCCAGTAATAGGAGGACTTAGGCTAACAACTGATGCGAAGATCAATGTGATGACTGTTCTAATGAGATGCCCAATCTGATGGAGCATGAATCGCAAACTTTGTCATGATACTCTCTCAGTTAACTCAAGTTTTGAGTAGAAACATGGAGCAAGAAGAAATTTCAACCCCCTATGAAAGAACAAGCCATAATTGTCACGACCCATCCTTGAGGCCCGTACCGTGACTACCCCAAGCCCGCCTTCCATAGGCCAGGGGCTGGCAACTAGCACCGAGGCGTAAATCCCAACAAAAGGGAAGGCATTGCCTTTGAAAAGTAAACAAGCACCGCAGAGTAAGAAAGCGGAAAAGTAAACACTAAGTAAAAACTGTAACAAGCTGTGCTGAAAGTAAAAGGGGCCGAAAATACAAGCCCAACTGTAAAGTAAAACTGAAATGGGAAAACAGCAACTGAAAGGAAAAGCCGCAGCGTCGAGCCGTCCTCTGGAAGCTCCACCTGAAGGGTGGGTATAGATAGCCTCCACAGCTCCTCAGTCTAGCCGTCCGCTCCGAGTATGTTCCGCCCAGTGGTCCACCTCCAGGTACCGTCCTGCTCCGCACGCCTCCACCACGATCAGCGTTGTCCGTCATCTGTAACCAACACAATGAAGTGTGGGCAAAGCCCGTGCAGAGGTGAGTATAAGCTACTCAATAGGGACCCCGAGACCCCCGAAGGTCTCCCGAAATCCACAAAGGATAAACCACAAAGGAAAGATGCAATCACAAAGTAATAACCGACCTTGCTTAGGTATATGCCCATACATATACCTAAGTCATCAATTCCCGTTCGGCTCCAACATCCGAGCCCAAGCACAACCCAGTCCACACAGGAAAGCAAAACGTAAATCCACACAGGATAGCTCAACACAATCCACAAAGGAGAGTAACACAAGATTCAGCTCACACAGGTACACTTCTTCGTATGACGATAAAGATGATCACTGATCCATCTAAGTCATCGGACCCACAAAGGATCGAAAGGTACTAACCCCCGCAATGACCCACACAGAATCGGACCCACACAGGATCAATAGGTAACTAACCCCCGCAAAGACCCACACATGATCGGGCCCACACAGGACCTGTAGGCGCTGGCTCACACAGAACCGCTGAGCGCTGACCCACACAGGATCAGATCCACACAGGATCTGTAGCACTGATCCACGTAGGATCGCTGAGTGCAGTAGTCGTCGCAGTCCATTGAGGATCTCTACACAGTCGTCGTCGCAGTCCACTGAGGATCACTGCACAGTCGTCATCGCGGTCCACTGAGGATCTCCGCACAGTCGTCGAAGTCGCAGCCAGCACTAGCGTTCCCGCACACAGCAAGCTCGTTCGGGAGGGTCTGCTCCACGAGCCGAGAGGCTGATACATCAACTGACACAAAGTCCGAGGTTGATGTATCCAAAAGTTCCGTGTCGTCAACAGGAACTCAACGTCGCAGACGGCGTGTCAATCGGACGCCCGGTCTGAGAGTTATTGGCTTTTTCGTCCCAGGGGCCCGGTTGGTTTTTAAGGCAAAACCAACCCGACCGTACTCCACCTGCTTCCAAACCTCGGGTGGAGTGAGCCAAAAGATCCGTCTCACTTAGAGGAATTCAACAAAGTCGATGGCACGTCAATCGGACGTCCGGAGCTCAAGATATGAGCGTTTCCGCTCCGAGGGCCCGGTTGGTTTCGTGTACGAACCAACCCGGCCGAACCCAAAGTAATCCGAAACCTTGAGTGCGATATACCGAAATGATCATTTCGATCCAAGGATCTCGTTGCCACTGACGGTGCGTCGTTCGGAGGCACGTAGCTCAAGTTACGGGCAAGAGACCGAAAATGGTCCGAAGACGGGGGGACCGGGCCCGGGCCGATCCGGCCCGACCCCCCCCCCCCCTTGGGTCGGCCGAGCGCGGCAGCCGCGGGGCGCCGCCCCCGCGGGTTGAGGAAGCCACAGCCCTCGAGGGGTCGCGCTGGTCAACAGCAGACGCGGCTTATGCCGCGTCCCGTGCGGGCGAGCCGGACCCGCGTGGCCGCGGGTCCGCTGGCCGCCGCCGGCAGCTTTTGCGGGCCACCAGAGTTGCTCTGGTGGTCCGTTTTCCATCCCTTCTGCGCCGTTGTTCCTCTTGAGTTCCGTTCTTCACTTCGGGATCATCAAATCACCCTTGCATCATGTTTTTCCGTCGCCCGCCAAATCCGCACAACAACGAAGAACGGCGGAGGGTTGTCGGGCCGTGTTCATTTGGCCCGCACCCTCCGTGTTAGACGGTATCAATCGGGAGGAATAAAACAACACATCAAACAATAATTTTAATAAATTAAAATTTTCCTTATGAAACCAGTTCTTTAATTTAAAAGAAACGTTCACGGGAATATAAATTATTTCACAACAACCCCTACCTCGTCAATTTGTCGCACGCGCGTTCTTTGCGGAAAGTGGGGATCGTCGCGTCATCGCGGTATCCGGCGTCGCGTCGTCGCGGAAGGGTGTCACGTCGACGAACTCCGAGGTTCAAGAACAAAATATTTAATTAATAATAATTAAATCCGTGCGTTGTTAAAAACCACAAAGGAGTTTTAAAAGAAACCCGAAAACTCTTACCTCAAATAGATGATCGAAGATTTCGTTGCGGATGAAGGAACGTCGCAGAAGAATGTCGCGAAAGAGGAAACGTCGGCGTCGCGGCATACGGCGTTGCGTCGTCGATTTCCACGGTTTCGGCGTTCTTCGTCGGAGGTCAGCGTTCTTCGCATTCTTCGCGTTCTTCGCATTCTTCGCGTTCTTCACGAAGAAGGGTGAAGGCACAATAACTTCTGTCAAAAGCCTCTCAACGTGTAATCCTCCAAAAGTCAGCGTTGGTCTTATTTTATTATTACACCAACGGATTTCAAACAGGTTAAGAGACGAATGAAATTAATTCATTGAATTAATTTCATCGAATAAACCGCCCATTTAATTCAACGAAGAAAACCGCCCAATTAATTCAACGAAGGAAACCGCCCAATTAATTGGTGCGTTAAGAAAATTAGAAAACGCATCAGTTGACTTTCATAAAGACAGGTTTTCGGGGGTGTGTTACTTAGCGGAAAAGAAATGGTGGGGCTCATGCGGGTCCCACCTCACAAATATCCTACCAAGAGGGTAGGATATTTTTGGATAGCACCCTATCCGCATCAACTCAGCTTAAGCCGCTTTAAGTGGCTTCATGTGGCTTCCAAGTGGCTTAAGTGAAATAAAATAAAGTTTGTCGAACAATTTATTTTATTTCTTAACTTTAAGCCCAAAAATTAAAAACCACACCCGAGAAAACGCAACTCCGGAAGAGGCGTTTCTAAGTAAATATTGGCATTGCGATTCCATCGGTGCCCTCAGAATTTGATTCCGAGCACCGGTTCAAAAGTTAGAAAACCCCGCTCGTCCGTTCACTGAACGTACCCGAGCCAAACTTCGGAAAATGATTCCGGGCACACCGGGCCTCGGAATCAGGTGCCATCAGAAACTAAACTCTTGTAAAATTCCAAAGAAAATTAAGAAAAAAAAAATTCCTTGAAATTTACGGGTCTTTACATTACTCCCACCACAGGGCTTTACGTCCCCGTAAAGATACATCATAAACTAGGGAAGCAAATGTGGGTACTGAGTACGCATCTGAGCCTCCCGTTCCCATGTGCTCTCCTGGAGGTTCCCGTGCTGCCATCTGATGCGCACAAGAGGAATAGATCACCCACGTAGGACCCGCTCCTGTCGATCCTCTATCTCCACCGGGACCTCCGTAAAAGTCTCCACATCATCCACGTCTAGCTCCCCATGGTCAATGATGTGCGTCGGGTCGTGCACGTATCTCCTCAGCTGAGATACATGGAAGACGTCGTGCACCCGGTGCAACTGAGGTGGCAGAGCCAGGCGATAAGCCACCTCGCCAATCCTACTGAGGACCTGGAATGGTCCAATAAAGCGTGGAGACAACTTGCCGCCTCGGCCAAATCTCCGCAAACCATGTCGAGGTGAGACACGCAAGAAGACGTGGTCGCCATCCTCGAACTCTAGTGGCCTCCGCCTCCTGTCAGCATAAGACTTCTGCCAGCTCTGAGCTGTCCTCATCCGCTCCTGGATGATCGGGACCTTCTCTGTCGTGGCCCGGACCATCTCTGGTCCCACAAGTGCTGACTCCCCAGGGTCTGTCCAGCACAAAGTAGATCCGCAACATCTACCGTACAACGCCTCGTATGGTGCCATCCCGATGGTGGAGTGGTAGCTTTTATTGTATGTGAACTCCACCAAGGGTAGATGATCCTCCCAGCTGTGACCAAAGTCGAGGAAACATGTGCGGAGCATTTCCTCGAGAGTCTGAATGGTCCTCTCCGTCTGACCATCCGTCTGAGGGTGAAAGGTGGTGCTTAGACGTAGCCGCGTCCCGAACGCCTCCTGCAACCCCTTCCAAAGCCGGGAAGTAAAGTGGGTGTCTCGATCGGAGACGATAGACGATGGCACACCGTGAAGCCGTACAATCTCATGAACGTAGAGACGTCCTAAGCTCTCCACTGAGCCCTGCTCTCGGATGGGTAAAAAGTGTGCCGACTTGGTGAGTCGGTCAACAATCACCCAAATGGAGTCGTGACCTCTGGAAGTGCGTGGAAGTCCAGTCATGAAGTCCATAGATATCCCATTCCACTTCCACTCCGGGGCCTCCAAGGGCTGTACCAAGCCTGTTGGTACCTGGTGCTCTGCCTTCACCTACTGGCAGGTGAGGCATTGAGAAACGAACTCTGCCATAGCCTTCTTCATGACCGGCCACCAGTGCTGTCGTCTGAGATCCTGGTACATCTTCTCCACTCCAGGATGTACCGCCAAAGGAGAAGTGTGAAACTCTCTTAGCACCTCCTCTCGTAAATCGACTGGTACCAAGGTACGTCCTCTGAAAAGGACGTCGTGCTCTACTCCAAGGTAGAAACCATCAAGTGTCTGTCCTGAGGATAACTGTCCACGCCGCGTCTCACAGTCAGCGTCCTCACGCTGTGCCTCTCTGACCCGCTGCAGTAGTGAAGGGGTGACTGTGAGAGACTGAAGGAAGGCTGCTCCATCTCTATCCACGAAGGATATCTACAAAGCGGCTAGCTACTCTGTCGCCTCCTCAAGTAGCTGGATTCTCGTCCTCCTGCTGAGGGCATCAGCTACCACATTCCCCTTCCCAGGAGTATAGACTATCTCAAATTTATAGTCCTGGAGGAACTCGAGCCATCGCCGCTGTCTCAGGTTCAGGTCCTTCTGCGAGAAGATGTGCCTGAGACTCTGGTGGTCAGAAAAGACTCTAAAGCGCTCGCCCATCAGATAGTGCCACCATGTCTTCAGAGCGAAGACCACTTTACAGTTTTTACTTAGTGTGTACTTTTCTGCTTGCTTACTCTGTGGTGCTTATTTACTTTTCAAAGGAAATGCCTTCTCTTTTGTTGGTATTTACGCCTCGGTGCTAGTCGCCAGCCCCTGGCCTATGCAAGGTGGGCTTGGGGTAGTCACGGCACGGGCCCCGAGGACGGGTCGTGACAAATTGGTATCAGAGGAGGAACCCAGTCTTAAGTGCGGTGTACTACCTGGGTTGAGATGTAGGGCCCACAACGAGGGCATTGCTCTCTAAAGGGGGTGATTGTAACATCCCCAAATGATAAAGGGTTAAATTAATAAATGATATGAATCATTTCAACAAGGTGAACCTTCCTTTTTGGGAGCCTGTCTAATTAGAACTCCACAGTTAAGCATGCTTGGCCCGGAGTAGTGATCAGGATGGGTGACCTTCTAGGAAGTTTCCCAGGGTGTGTGTGAGTGAGGACAAAGCACACTGGAAAGGACATGTGTTGGCCTATTGGGGATTATCATTAGTCAGATGACCAGTTCGGGCATGTGGGTGGACCCTAGGGTGGGCCCCACATGTCTGCAGGGCAACTGGTGGTACCTGGTGGGCCAGGACCCAACGACCATGTTAAAGCGGGGTGGCTGTGCTGTTGTACCAGCCCGAGATTTTATGAAAAATATTATTTTTTATTTCACTAATAACTTGTGTTGTACGCTACACCAAAAGGAGCTTGCACAACACGCATCCTTGACTTTCCTTGCATTACACGCAATCGCGACCTTCCTCGATAGCGTGTGTAGTACGCAATACCGAGTTTCACTAAACAACGATATGCTATTAAAATATTATTATAACTAGCCGTTATGAATAGTAATAACCACCTTTTAAAATTTTAGAAATTTTAGCTCTCAAAATGGACTTCATTTTTGGATTCGGAGTATCGAATTTAGCCTAAGGTGAAATTTTGGTACTTTTCGGATAACTTTCATATTCTGATGAATAGTGAAAATTACTAAATTATAATTAAAAACAACTTTTTTAATCAAAATAATTAATAGTGATAAATTATTAATTTGAGTGGTTTTAAAATATATTTAGAATATATTTTTACAATTTAATACAATGTTGGTCATTGGATGTAATTTCACATTTAAACCAGACATAATCAAGTGTCAATCTTTTGATAGATATTGTTTCTTAAAAACACGCTATTTGTTTTAACAGCGGGATTTAATTATAAAATTAATTAATGCAACTTCTATGTTATGAATTTGGTAAAATAGACTTCATTTATGAATTCGGAATATGAAATATAGCTTAGGATGAAATTTTGGCATTGTTCTGAAAAACATCAATTTTTATGAATAGTAAAACTACTAAGTGGTAGTTAAAAAACTGAATTTTTCATAAAACTTAATTTTACCGCTTCTGTGAATGGAATTTCAAAAATCTGAGAGACACGGTTGATGTCAGTAAGTAAAATGTGGTTCAATGAGATAAAAATAATTTTTGGTGAATAGTAACTTTTTACTTTTATTTACCACGGTTAAAAGTAAATAGGGTAATTAAGGGTAAGAATGATATTAATATTATCCTAACACATGTCTTAATTCTATTGGACAAGTGTATCTCGACCTAAAACAACCTTAAGTGTAAAATATTATCATTTAGGCCCACTTGGATTAGATTAGGACATTTATTATTATTTAATTCAAAGAAGAGTTAAAAGAGTTAAAATCAAAGTATATTTACTAAAACATTTTTAATATAGGGTTTTACATAAGATAAATTCGATTTTAAAAATTCATTAGAAAGATAAAAAGATTTCCTACATGATGGTATTTTATTTGTAATTTTTGGACATCAAATAATTTAATTTATTTATAACACAAAGATGATGCAGTAATTATCTTATTAATGAAATATTGACATAATTAATATTATAAATACCAAAATAAATGTAATTTAAGACTTTTTATGAATTCCACTAATTTTATAGGTTGGTATGATATATTAGTGTTGATTTAATAAATTTTGTTCGAACATATAATCCTGTTATGACTTTCAAAAAAATCATATATCAAATAGTGTCAAAATTGACACAAAATAGTTTTTAAATCAAATATTATATTATTAATTGTTATTTTATTCCTAAAAATATAAGGTTCGGCCAAATGACTTACATAAGGATATATGTATTAATAATATACAATTTGGGGTTCGTTTGGCATGTTATAGTAAGTGTATTAACCATATAGTGAAAGAAAACAAAAAGACACGGTAAAAGTTAAATTATTTAACTTAGAGTTAAATCTAATTGATAAGGTTAAAATAATACCCTAAACTTGTCTAAATCCTATTGGTTGATAGGATTTCGACCCATACCCACTTTTTATTCGAAATAAGACCCTTTTGAACCATTATAAACCGATTTTGACATTAATATAAAATAATATTTTGAGGTCTTCCTAAGGTGCCCCTCTCCTCCCTTATAAAAGGACACCTCCTCCCCCTCCTCCTCACACCAATTTGAGCACTCAAGCTCGGCCAACCCCTGCCAAAATCTCTTCTCCACTTCCCTAGAAACATACTAGAGGTTCTGGTCTTCCTCAAAGACCAATTTTAGTGCCCTAAGAGGAGGTCTCAAAGAGGCGCTTCAAAGAAGAGGTAATTACCGTTACCAATTCTTTCATCTTTATTTCTTCTTCCACTTCTTCTTCTTAGGTTGTTTAATTATGAAGTAATAACATCAGTATCACTCATATACTGATATGTTATTATAAGTATGAAACAACCCTATTTCACCAACTATCCATCCTACGGAAAAAGAAATCACCGCGCGTGCGTACGTACGGAATACCGTCTCCACGCCGTGGTGTAATCTATTTTCCACCACCACCTTACATGGATGGGTATAATGGTGTAAAGAATAACTATACATAGTTATTACAACATCATATTTATTCTGATATATTGTATAATCCACTCCAATTCAATTCAATATTTATGGAAATGATATCATCGCTCGTGCGTACGTACGGACTACCGTCTCCACGACGCGATGAGATTCATTCTCCATGTTAACCATTTAAGAATGATTATAAAGTATATATAAGAAATAATAATAAAATATATGACATTATAAATCTAATGGATTTATGTATATATATATATATATGTATGTCATCTACTTACTTCCATTCAAGACAATAAGGAAAGGAAAACAGCGTTCATGCGTACGTACGGACTACCGTCTCCATGAACGGTGTTTTTCATTTAATTTATCTATCTATTATATATATATATATACTGAATATATATGATATATAAATCATATTTTATTCTGGAAGTAATTAAATCATGATATAAGTAATAATAATGTCAAAAACAACAAGTCAAAACACCTATGATAAATGAAACGATTTTACCCAAAACGCTTCTTTAACATGGAATTTACAAAACAACGGGTAATATAATGTCATAAGTGAACCATATATGATATCATAACAATGAATATGATTATGTAATAAGTCAATGACATTATTTAAATCATTATACAGGAGGTTCGGACACATACGAAGCAAATCGGACCTAAGGTAAGGGAAAATATCACAATCTCATTTTTATCCGAGATTGTTTTTACTTTGGCATTTACTGGGGTGTATTTTATCATCCACATCCATGTTACCTCAATATGTAATATTGTTTCCATCCAGTTATAATATTTTAAATCCAATTTTACCCTTCGGTGAATTTTTAGTAAAGAATATGAAAGGAATCTTTTATCATTTTTCGTACGAGGTACTTTTTTGACTTTTCCGACAAAAGTATGAAGAATGTTTTTTTTAACTTATACGGCATGAATGGATTTTTAAAACATTATTTCCAAGAAACTTACTTTACAAGTTTTCAAGTTTATTTTTAATCAACTTCTTTTATTTTAAAGTCGTATGACATGTTATGAAAGGAAAAATGTTTTTTAAGAAGAAAGGATATTTTCCTCAAGAATGGAGATCAAGTGTTTTGTCAAAATTATTTTCCATCTAAAATAATAAAGGGTTCTGTTTTTATTCCTATTATTACATTGATTTGATCATGTTGTGATGGAATTATTTTTATGAATTCCTTTATCTTATATGAATTGATTTATGATGTCATGATGTTTAAGATTCCCATTTGTATTACATGGGTTATGCAATTATGTATGATTTATGATTTTGTGGCACACATAAGAATGGTATCATTATGAGATGGGTGGGACCTATATCTCCCTCCAATGCATTGGGTAAAGATTTTATATCTCATGAGATAGACATGGCTGAAATGGTAGGTTATACCGGTTCAGTGAAACAGGACTGAAACGAGGGTCACTCGATTCAGAAAGGGACTTTGTCCACTAAGATAGTCTTGGCAATGAGTCTTGACTAACAAGAAATGATTCTATATGATTATGTGTGTATGCCACAAAGTTTCATGTTTTAAGTTATTATTATTGGGATTTCATTTCACTACTATGATTTATCCCATGTTATGAAAGTATGCTCTCTTTTGCAGGTTAATATTTCCAAGAGTTATGTTCTTATGAATATGATGTGATTGATTTTTCTTTTGTTTACCCTTACTGAGCATTTGAGCTCACCCTTTTATGTTTTCTTTTCCCCAGGATATAAAGAAAGGTTTTAGGTAAGAAAAAAAAAGAAGATCTTTATGGGAGATATTGAAGATCTTTCACCAGGATTAGAAGATTATATTTCGAGTTTCCAAAGACACTAAACTATTACGATCCTTGTGTGTGTGTTTTTGTTATGTACTAAGTATTCCGCAAAAGTAATGTAATGTTCATGTACGTCAAGCTTCGGGTCTCTACAGTTGGTATCAGAGGAAAGGTTTAGTCAACCTTTGGAAACTAGGATGCGAAAACGTTAGTAAGATCCCTAGAGATATTTCTAAGGTATGTCTAGGGATGTCCCTAAGGATAAGTATACGTATAGGATATATTCCTAGAACTATGGTAACGATATTAGATTAAACCTAAGATGTTAGATATTGATGTTACTCCCCCTTTATTATGATTTTTTCCTTTAACACTATTCTTTTTGGGTTTTAGAAAATGGCTGGAAACAAGATGATTCATGATAATGGAGGATATGATGGACAATGGAATGATATTCTTCATAATGAAATTGGATTTGGAAGTCCAAAAATAATTATTATGCCGAATCAGCAATCTCATAATATGATCAATAAAGTAAAATTTGGTAAGTTTCCTGACTCGGCTAATAAGAGAAAGATGGAGTTTCATGATGATCATAGAGGAAAGAAATTTCAATTTCCCCTATGTAATTCATGTGGGAAGAGGCATCAAGGAGAATGTTTCAAAGGAACTGGAAGATGCTTTGGGTGTGGAAAAGAAGGACACAAAGCCAGTAAGTGCAAAGGAAAAGGTTTAGTTAACACCAGGGATGAGGATAATGGTATTGCTACGACATCAACAATGGTTAAATGTTTTAAATGTGGAATGTACGGGCATTATGCAAACCAATTCCCTAAGGGAAAGTCTCATGAAGAGAATCAGTATGGTCGTATGGGAAGTATTTATGTTGATGATGATGAAGAGACTACAAATGATATGTGAGAGGAAAGAATTGTTGAATCTTGGACAATGGTTTAAGAATGTAGTGAAATGATTACATGTTTATCTTGTGTAATGTTGGAATAACGAGACATCTAAGGATTGTTACACTATTGCCTTTCCTTGAGTTTCGAAAGTGTATGATTAATGTTACCAGTATCCATGAAAGGTTATTCAGATATTTTTGGAATATAGATGATATGCGCATAATGTAGGGATAAGGAGAAAATTAAATGTTTGATAGTATTCATGAGCTCATGACTGATATAAGGAGAAGGTTATATTATGGTTTGAGTATATAGAGTTTTTGGATTTTGGTATGTTGAAAGTGTTAACTTTTAACAGTATTCATGATTTCACTAAGGTTCAATGGGTATTCATTCTTCAAGATAATACATGATTAAGGCCTTTGAATGTTTGGAATGTGACCAACAAGACATATCTTATGATATATGGGGATCAACGATAGTATTAAATCTCTGGTAATCATTTTCACTATATTATGAGAGTGGACTGCAGTATTATGGATAAGCCTAAAGATTGAAATGGATTATGTTGGACATAAGTGAGTATTGTTTAAGGATAGAAGTTTTTTTCGATATTATTGATGGGATGTTATAGTAATGTAGTTTTAGAAAAAGGACAACCTGCAGGACGGGCGACAGCCCATCGCGTCGGACAAGGCTGTAGGAATCGAACCCACAACCGAAGTGCGACTGGCCTTTATCGCCTACCACTGGCCTACAGGAAGTCCCTGTTTAGTAGAAAACTAGTTTTATTATATTAAGCAGTATGATATGTGAAGTATAAGTTCATTTTAGGAACCATATGTGATTAATCTCACTATAGATCGACTTATGTATATAATTTTTGCTAACCTTTTGTTTGAGACAGATGGAATGACCCGTCATTCTATCACATGATCTGCTAACACTTCACGAATAACAAATTCAACTTCATTTATTTAAGAGATGAAGTGGAAATTGTTCAAGGCATGAACAACAGTGAGATTGTACCAAAATAAAGAAAGTATTTATTCTAATTCAAATTTTCAACTTTAGGGAAATGATCTTGAAAACCAAAAATGTTGTCCTAGTGATCTTATACCTGATGAATCAGATGGTACCTTAGATAGTCACAAATTTATGGATTTGTGATTACTGGATTTTCCATAGCCATGTTCTCTACCACTCTCCATCAGAACATGATGGTTATATTTCTCTTCCATATCCATATTTTCACCTATGTGGAAACCCAGTGATTAATTTATTTGGGTAATCGTTACATTTCATAATTTAGTTTTTAAAGCCAAGTTTTGGTATTCCTTTTTACGATGTGGGTTTCTATTAAAGAAACTTTCGAATAGTAAACCATTTATAACCCCGACGAATTTCGAGGGCGAAATTCATTTTAAGGGGGGTAGAATGTAACAGCCCGAGATTTTATGAAAAATATTCTTTTTTATTTCACTAATGACTTGTGTTGTACGCTACACCAAAAGGAGCTTGCACAACACGCATCCTTGACTTTCCTTGCATTACACGCAATCGCGACCTTCCTCGATAGCGTGTGTAGTACGCAATACCGAGTTTCACTAAACAACGATATGCTATTAAAATATTATTATAACTAGCCGTTATGAATAGTAATAACCACCTTTTAAAATTTTAGAAATTTTAGCTCTCAAAATGGACTTCATTTTTGGATTCGGAGTATCGAATTTAGCCTAAGGTGAAATTTTGGTACTTTTCGGATAACTTTCAAATTCTGATGAATAGTGAAAATTATTAAATTATAATTAAAAACAACTTTTTTAATCAAAATAATTAATAGTGATAAATTATTAATTTGAGTGGTTTTAAAATATATTTAGAATATATTTTTACAATTTAATACAATGTTGGTCATTGGATGTAATTTCACAATTAAAACAGACATAATCAAGTGTCAATCTTTTGATAGATATTGTTTCTTAAAAACACGCTATTTGTTTTAACAGCGGGATTTAATTATAAAATTAATTAATGAAACTTCTATGTTATGAATTTGGTAAAATAGACTTCATTTTTGAATTCGGAATATGAAATATAGCTTAGGATGAAATTTTGGCATTGTTCTGAAAAACATCAATTTTTATGAATAGTAAAACTACTAAGTGGTAGTTAAAAAACTGAATTTTTCATAAAACTTAATTTTACCACTTCTGTGAATGGAATTTCAAAAATCCGAGAGACACGGTTGATGTCAGTAAGTAAAATGTGGTTCAATGAGATAAAAATAATTTTTGGTGAATAGTAACTTTTTACTTTTATTTACCACGGTTAAAAGTAAATAGGGTAATTAAGGGTAAGAATGATATTAATATTATCCTAACACATGTCCTAATTCTATTGGATAAGTGTATCTAGACCTAAAACAACCTTAAGTGTAAAAAAATATCATTTAGGCCCACTTGGATTAGATTAGGACATTTATTATTATTTAATTCAAAGAAGAGTTAAAAGAGTTAAAATCAAAGTATATTTACTAAAACATTTTTAATATAGGGTTTTACCTAATATAAATTCGATTTTAAATATTCATTAGAAAGATAAAACGATTTCCTACATGATGGTATTTTATTTGTAATTTTTAGACATCAAATAATTTAATTTATTTATGACACAAAGATGATGCAGTAATTATCTTATTAATGAAATATTGACATAATTGATATTATAAATACCAAAATAAATGTAATTTAAGACTTTTTATGAATTCCACTAATTTTCTAGGTTATTATGATATATTAGTGTTGATTTAATCAATTTGGTTCGAACATATAATCCTGTTATGACTTTCAAAAAAATCATATATCAAATAGTGTCAAAATTGACACAAAATAGTTTTTAAATCAAATATTATATTATTAATTGTTATTTTATTCCTAAAAATCTAAGGTTCGGCCAAATGACTTATATAAGGATATATGTATTAATAATATACAATTTGGGGTTCGTTTGGCATGTTATAGTAAGTGTATTAACCATATAGTGAAAGAAAACAAAAAGACGCGGTAAAAGTTAAATTATTTAACTTAGAGTTAAATCTAATTGATAAGGTTAAAATAATACCCTAAACTTGTCTAAATCCTATTGGTTGATAGGATTTAGACCCATACCCACTTTGGCTTCGAAATAAGACCCTTTGGAACCATTATAAACCGATTTTGACATTAATATAAAATAATATTTTGAGGTATTCCTAAGGTGCCCCTCTCCTCCCTTATAAAAGGACACCTTCTCCCCCTCCTCCTCGCACCAATTTGAGCACTCAAGATCGTCCAACCCCTGCCAAAATATCTTCTCCACTTCCCTAGAAACATACTAGAGGTTTTGGTCTTCCTCAAAGACCAATTTTAGTGCCCTAAGAGGAGGTCTCAAAGAGGCGCTTCAAAGAAGAGGTAATTACCGTTACCAATTCCTTCATCTTTATTTCTTCTTCCACTTCTTCTTCTTAGGTTGTTTAATTATGAAGTAATAACATCAGTATCACTCATATACTGATATGTTATTATAAGTATGAAACAACCCTATTTCACCAACTATCCATCCTACGGAAAAAGAAATCACCGCGCGTGCGTACGTACGGAATACCGTCTCCACGCCGTGGTGTAATCTATTTTCCACCACCACCTTACATGGATGGGTATAATGGTGTAAAGAATAACTATACATAGTTATTACAACATCATATTGATTCTTATATATTGTATAATCCACTCCAATTCAATTCAATATTTATGGAAATGATATCATCGCTCGTGCGTACGTACGGACTACCGTCTCCACGACGCGATGAGATTCATTCTCCATGTTAACCATTTAAGAATGATTATAAAGTATATATAAGAAATAATAATGAAATATATGACATTATAAATCTACTGGATTTATGTATATATATATATATTTATGTCATCTACTTACTTCCATTCAAGACAATAAGGAAAGGAAAACAGCGTCCATGCGTACGTACGGACTACCGTCTCCATGAACGGTGTTTTTCATTTCATTTATCTATCTATTATATATATATACTGAATATATATGATATATAAATCATATTTTATTCTGGAAGTAAGTAAATCATGATATAAGTAATAATAATGTCAAGAACAACAAGTCAAAACACCTACGATAAATGAAACGATTTTACCCAAAACGCTTCTTTAACATGGAATTTACAAAAGAACGGGTAATATAATGTCATAAGTGAACCATATATGATATCATAACAATGAATATGATTCTTTAATAAGTCAATGACATTATTTAAATCATTATACAGGAGGTTCGGACACATACGAAGCAAGTCGGACCTAAGGTAAGGGAAAATAACACAATCTCATTTTTATCCGAGATTGTTTTTACTTTGGAATTTACTGGGGTGTATTTTATCATCCACATCCATGTTACCTCAATATGTAATATTGTTTCCATCCAATTACAATATTTTAAATCCAATTTTACCCTTCAGTGAATTTTTAGTAAAGAATATGAAAGGAATCTTTTATCATTTTTCGTACGAGGTACTTTTTTGACTTTTCCGACAAAAGTATGAAGAATGTTTTTTTTAACTTGTACGGCATGAATGGATTTTTAAAACATTATTTCCAAGAAACTTCCTTTACAAGTTTTCAAGTTTATTTTTAATCAACTTCTTTTATTTTAAAGTCGTATGACATGTTATGAAAGGAAAAATGTTTTTTAAGAAGAAAGGATATTTTCCTCAAGAATAGAGATCAAGTGTTTTGTCAAAATTATTTTACATCTAAGATAATAAAGGGTTCTGTTTTTATTCCTATTATTACATTGATTTGATCGTGTTGTGATGGAATTATTTTTATGAATTCCTTTATCTTATATGAAGTTATTTATGATGTCATGATGTTTAAGATTCCCATTTGTATTACATGGGTTATGCAATGATGTATGATTTATGATTTTGTGGCACACATAAGAATGGTATCATTATGAGATGGGTGGGACCTATATCTCCCTCCAATGCATTGGGTAAAGATTTTATATCTCATGAGATAGACATGGCTGAAATGGTAGGTTATACCGGTTCAGTGAAACAGGACTGAAATGAGGGTCACTCGATTCAGAAAGGGACTTTGTCCACTAAGATAGTCTTGGCAATGAGTCTTGACTAACAAGAAATGATTCTCTATGATTATGTGTGTATGCCACAAAGTTTCATGTTTTAAGTTATGATTATTGGGATTTCATTTCACTACTATGATTTATCCCATGTTATGAAATTATGCTCTCTTTTGCAGGTTAAGATTTCCAAGAGTTATGTTCTTATGAATATGATGTGATTGATTTTTCTTTTGTTTACCCTTACTGAGCATTTGAGCTCACCCTTTTATGTTTTCTTTTCCCCAGGATATAAAGAAAGGTTTTAGGTAAGAAAAAAAAAGATCTTTATGGGAGATATTGAAGATCTTTCACCAGGATTAGAAGATTATATTCCGAGTTTCCAAAGACACTAAACTATTACGATCCTTGTGTGTGTGTTTTTGTTATGTACTAAGTATTCCGCAAAAGTAATGTAATGTTCATGTACGTCAAGCTTCGGGTCTCTACAGCTGTCACCGGGACCAGTTGTCACAGTAATCGAGAGCTTCATGATACAAAGGCCTCCTACTTTTAATGGATCATCTGATCCCTCAATCGTCGAACAATGGATCAACTTCATTGATAAGATCTTCCCCATCCTTCAATGTTCTTGACAAGAGAAGGTACTTACGGCTACTTATCGTATGGAGGGTGAAGCTGATCAATGGTGGACATTGATCAAAAATATAAAGCCTGGTAAGGAGATCTATGCATTGGAATGGAAGGATTTCCAGAAAATGTTTTTCGATAAATATTTTCCTCACACCCTTCAACTTAAGATGGAAACGGACTTCCTTAAATCCATTGGAGTGTATAAGAAAAACTTTATGAGGCTTGAATAATATGCCTCCGGCTTTTTTGTTACCCATCAATTCAAGGTTGATTGCTTCTTTAGTGGGCTAAAACCTAGCCTATAAAAATATCTAGCGATCTGTGACTTTGAGAGGTATGAGAAAATAGTCTGATGTGCCCTCAAGGTCAAAATAGAGATCAAAAATCTTAGGGGTATCATGGGGATAATAAGCGTAAGGTGGACTTTAATTTTGGTAGTCTGATGGATAAATCCAACGGTGGTAATAAAATACCGCACCCCACTTTCCAAAGGTATGGCAAGAATCACCCCATAAATTTCCTGAAGGGGACTAGGAAATGCTTTAGGTGTGGAATAGAAGGGAACATGGACATTAATTGCTGACAAAAAAACCCACGGCTGTGATAGAGGAGAGGAATGCACCGTTCGGCCCTCAATGTGTTGTTCATTACTTCAACTATAAATAAACAGGGAACATTGCAAACCAGTTTCCCAAATACAAGGGTTTTCATAGGAAACCAACAACCTCCAAAGTAGTAAGGGCGAGATTTTTCCTGCACTACTGCTGAAGTGAACCCCAAAAAAAAAGTGGTGATAGGTACGCTAGTTATTCATTCAAGAATAGTGAATGAAGTTTTTAACTCTGGTTCTAAGAATTATTTTATATCCTGATAGTTTAGTAGAACAATCCCAACACCACCACAAATCATGAATGTAAAAATGTTTGTGAGAATAGAAAATGGGGAAATCATTGCATCCCATGAATATAACTCCTCCCCTATAATAAGTTGTGGATTGAACTTTCTAGAAAACCTTTTAATACTTCAACTGGTGGAATTTGATGTAATTCTTGGCATGGATTGGATTTCCTTATATGGAGCCAATATAAATTTCTGTGAGAGTTAAATCACTCTCCATATGGAGAATAAACCCCTATTTTTGTACAACTACAAGTAAGAGAATGAATCTTCTTTAGCACCATCATCTCAAGTGTTGATATTACTACCCTAGGAGCATGTGTATCTTTATCAGATGATTCAGTGTAAAAAAGAAAACATCCTTGAAGACTTTCCTATTGTGAGGGAATTCACTGAAGTGTTTCTCGAGGAATTGTCTGGTCTTCCTCCTAGAAGAGATGTTGAATTCTCAATTGATCTTATACCTGGGGAATTTCCAATATCCAAGACTCCTTATAGAATGGTTGTTTTGGAGATTGAGGGGATTAAGAAACTACTGCAGGAGAATCTAGATAAAGGGTTTATATGCCCAAGTGCTTCACCATGGGATGCCCCAGTCCTCTTTGTCAAGAAGAAGGATGGGTCAATGTGCCTTTGCATTGATTATTGTGAGCTCAAAAAAATCACAATAAAGAACAAGTATCATTTTCCATTAATTTATGACTTGTTTGATCAGCTATGTAGAGAACAATAATTCTTCAAGGTGGATTTTCAGTCGAGATATTACCAAGGGTGAAGGAGGAGGATATCCCCAAGACAACTTTTCATACAGGATATGAGCACTATGGATTCATAGTAATTCCTTTAGGACTCACTAATTCTACATCAATCTTCATGGACTTTATGAATAGAGTTTTTAGATATTACCTCGACAAATTTTTGGTAGTCTTTATAGACAATATTCTAATATACACCAAAACCAAGGAGAAGCATGATGAGAATCTAAGCACTGTAATGGAGACCTTACGAAAGGAGAAGGTATATGAAAAGTACAGAAAGTGTGAGTTCTGGTTGAAGGAGGTCTCATTCTTAGGTCATATCATCATAAGCAATGGGATATTTTTGGATCCCTTCGAGATAGCTACAATTAAGGGATGTTCAAGGCCTAAATAGGTAATGGATATCCATAGATTCCTGGGGTTAGCTGGATATTATCTCCAATTTGTGATAAATTTATCACAATTGTCCAACCCTCTTACTAATCTAACTCAGAAGGGGTAAAGTTTTATTAGAGTGATGAATGTGAATATAGATTCAAGGAGTTAAATATGAGGCTTATCACTGCACCTGTTCTCACACTACCCATAAGTGGAGAACTATTTGTGGTATTCAGCGATGCTTCAAAGAAGGGCTCGGGTTGTGTGTTGATGAAAAATGAAAAAGTCATTGTTTATGCTTCAAGGCAATTGAAATTTCATGAGAAAAACTTTCCAAAACATGATTTGGAGTTGGCTGCAGTAATCTTTGCTTTAAAATTTTGGAAACATTGCCTATTTGGGGAGAAGTGTGAAATATATACGGATCACAAAAGCCTTAAGTATATATTCACACAGAAATAGTTGAACATGAACCAATTAATATGGTTAAATATGATCAAAGACTATGACTACTCAATCCATTAACACCCTAGGAAAGTGAACAAGGTGGTGGATGCTCTAAGTATAAATGACCCAACAATTCTATCATTGATGATAATTGAAAAGGATCCAATATTCTTAGTTTTGATGAAGATGGACATGGGAATTATAAAGAAGGGAACATCATAAATCCTTTCACAAATTATTTCTCAACCATTTCTTTTGGAAAGGTTAAAGGATTCTCAAAAGGATGATGTGGGAATTCATAATAAAGTGGGAACTATTATAAAAAACAAATCATCGGAGTTAAATGTTAATGAAGAATGAATTTTGAGATTTGGGACAAGACTATGCATTCCATAAAATCCGGAGTTAAAGAATTAACTTTTGGATGGTGCACATAGTTCAAATTTCTATATTCACCTAGGAAACACAAAGATGTATCGTGATCTCTGAGATAATTATTGGTGGGATAACATGAATAAAGAGATCATTGAGTATACATCAAAGTGCCCAGTATGTAAGCAAGTGAAGGCTGAGAGGTAGAATTCTAAGGGAATGATGCAACCATTACCCATACTAGCATCAAAATGGGAGAACATCATCACAAACATTGTCACCAGAATTCCAAATACATCAAAAGGAAACAATTCTATTGGGGTTTTTGTGGATTGTCTTACAAATATTGCACACTCCATTGCTATTTAATAGGATTTATCATCGGATCAACTAGAATGGATATATATCAGAGAAGTGGTAAGGCTACATGGAGTACCACTATCTATTATATCTGATCGAGATCTAAGATTCACATCTATGTTCTGGAAGAGTATCCAACATGCTCTAAATAGTGATCTGAACTTCAGTACGGCTTATCATTCTCAAACTCATGGCCAATCTAAGCAGACTATCCAATCACTTGAGGACATGTTGAGAAAATCCTCAATGGACTTCAAAGGAGGATGTGATCAATATGTTTCTCTAGTTGAGTTCTCTTACAATAATAGTTTCCACTCAAGCATCCAAATGGCTTCTTATGAAGTCCTTTATGGGAAGAGGTGGAGAACATCGGCATGTTGGGATGAAGTTGGGGAGCGAAAACTCCTGGGTCTGGAAATGGACGAAGAATGGTGGAGAAGGTTAAGACCATCTAGCATCACATTAATGCTACTCATAGTCGACAAAAGAGCTATTTTAATAATCATCAACAAAACCTATAGTTTTAAGTCAGATACATGGTATTCCTCTGCATATCACTGTGGAATAGAGTTATGATATTTGGGAAGAAGGGAAATCTTAGTCCAAGGTACATCATCCCTTTTGATATCCTTGATCGCATTGAAGTAGTGGCCTATCGACAAGCACTCCCACCGAACCTATCTCAAGTACATGATGTATTCCATGTATCACTCCTGAGGAAGTACATACTTGGCCCATTGCATGTACTCAATCCACAGGTGCTACCATTGGATAATGACCTCTCCTATGAATAGAAGTCATTGAATATCTTAGATCATAGGGAAAACATTCTAAGAAATAAGATAATGCCCCTTTTCAAGGTATTTTGAAGAAGCCACAAGTTTGAAGAAGAAATGTGGGAATCAGAGGAAGTGATGAAGTAGAGTTACCCTCATTTGTTTTTGTGTGGGAATAGAAAAATTCAAGGGTGAACTTTCTTAAGGGGGAAGATTGTAATAACCCAAACTTTTATTAATGAAAATTCATCTTGATCTAATTAAATGTCTTATTATTTAAAATGGTTATATAACATATACACTTCCTTGGTTTTATGTTTTTGGATTTTAAAGTACCATTAAGAATTATTACCGTTTCTAATATATCCATTGAACAATGACCACATGATTAGTATAAATATAAGGATTTAATAAATCCAATTTACTCAAAAAAAGGAAGAGATAGCCTCATCTGGTAGAATTGATCCATATGAAGCCCATTTGTTAGAGCTCCAAAAGGAGGTAGTGTCACTGAGATTTTCTCTTGACCAATCCCAAGCTGAGGTTCAACATGTTAATCTTGAACAGAAATGCCTACGGGATAAGTGGAAGTTAATAGAGACTACCACCCGAGTGATGTTATCTAAGCCTCCCCAAGAGTTTTTCACCATCTCACACCTTACCATTAGGTCTTATGTAGGTATTTTAAGGGTTTATGTTACAAGACCCTATCACTATGATTATGTGCATTATTTTTGTATAGATAATATACATTCATTTTATTATTGTTACTTTGTAAATAGATTTTAATTCACAAATAGTATTTTTAGTTAATATTCATTTTTGAAATCTATTTTGATGAATTAATGGATTTTTTAATAAAATAATATTTTAATAAAATATTATTACTAAATTAATTTTTATTAAATATAATTTATCGTATAATTTTTTTATATATACAATTATAATTTTTATTAAGGTTTAAAAGCTGTTTTTTAAAAACCCCTGAATTTTTTTAAATGTCAGTTTTTATATTAAAAGTAAAAATTCACATATTCAAAAAATTATTTAAATAACATGAATATTATTTTTGGTATTAGAATGTCAAAATTATCCAATGGTGAATTTTTCATGATTTTCTATGACATTCGAATTTTTGGGTAAAAATTAAATACCATTTAAATATCTAATGTGTTTTATGACATCATAATGACCCAATAGTGATGTAATAAAATACTATAAAAAATATTTTCATCAAATATATGTTTTAAATTTAAAATAAAGTGATTTTATATTTATTTGATTAATTTTATGGTGCCTTAGTGGACCCTCTAAGACTTATAAACCATTTTAACTTTTAAAATGATTTCCTTGAGAGTGTGACTTACCTCCACATAATAAAGCCTAATATTTTAAGAAGTTAGACTATTAGCCTTATAAAATAATTTTTTACACTCCCCTTTGGAAAAAACAATGTTCAAAAACCATTGGTTGTTTTGTGTTTTTTATTAGTTTAATGTGTGGTGTCCAAAACCTAAATAATAAAAAATTCCCTCTCTTTTCCTATATAAACCCACCTAAGATCCCACATTTCTTCACTCAAAAAATTTTTATCACATAACTACTCTGCCCTAATCTCTCTAATATCCTCCCAAATTTCCCCAGTCTCCCAAGAATCCTCTCTCAATCCTCTCCCAATCCATTGGATCACACTTCCAAGTAAGGGATTTCTTCCTTTCTCGTTTTTGTCCAAATTTTATTTTGTTGTTATACCATTTTTTTCAATTAAAATGTTGGGTTATGATTTATCACCTCTCCCATACTTTCCTAATTATGTTTTAATGATGATATACCTCTTTATATCTCATTAATTACTCCCATGTACACCCGTTACCATGCCAAAATTCCGTAAGGAATTTATCTCTTCTCATTTACATTCAAGAAATTATTTTGTATTATGAATCTAAATTACAATACATAATTTGGGACATGTATCTATATGACCCCCTTACTTTCAATTTCATGTAAATATGATGATATTCCCCTTTATATCTCATCAACAATTTTTATGAATTCTTATGTCATGTCGTTATGCTGTAGAAATTGCACTGTGATTTTCCAATCCAAAGTCATTGTGTAGTGAATACCATGCCCATTTCTCTATCAAGGGTATTCTCCTTTATTCACATTTACTTATTGATTATAGAGTTTAATTTATGAATTATACATTCCTTTATTGTGGAATAAATGATGATGTTGAATTATTCCATGTTGTATGATCCATGTGGCACACTTATGCATGAATTGAAATGATTAAGAAGGGTGCGCCCTGATAGTGCTACAATGAATTGGGTAAAGATTAGTATCATGATAATTAAAGTGTGATGACAGTTTACTCATACTAATTCAAGTGCAATGAGTATTTACTCATTCTAAT
Organism: Viscum album; assembly: GCA_963277665.1. Classification (NCBI taxonomy): domain Eukaryota; kingdom Viridiplantae; phylum Streptophyta; class Magnoliopsida; order Santalales; family Viscaceae; genus Viscum; species Viscum album. The sequence continues at coordinate 339,717,975 of OY728134.1, read as the reverse complement.
TCAAGTGCAATGAGGGTTTACTTATGCTCCATGTGCAATGAGCTTTGGCTCATTCTAATATCATGTTAAATATTGATGCCACATTTCCATGTTATGATAATCATGATATATCATGCCTTTATGTTCATGTTTCTCTTATTCTTCATTGATATTACTACTTCCTAACATGTACTATATTCTTCATGTTATGCCTTGTTTACTCCCTTACTGGGCTTTATAGCTCACCCTTTTCTTATGCATGTTCTTAGGTTATCCCATGAAATGTTAAGTATGAAGGAATGTGTGTGGTTAGGTAAAATAAGTTTTCAATAAAGATGTGTATTTCATGTTTTAAGTTGTTATGTAAGGTTCTTAATCCCCAAAGACACTAGAACTCTCAATCTTCTATGTTGTATCATTTGAAGATTTTATGTAATAAATTATGTTTATGTATGAAATAAAGAGCATGGTTGTTATAATTTAAACCATTATTTAAATACAGTTTATATTCATTATATTTTTATTATAATAATCTATATAATATAGATGTATAAAACTGGATACATTGTTCATGGAGATGGTAGGTTTCACATATGCATGAACACTATTTCTGTTTAATTGTCATGTTGAAAGAAATAAAGTAAAAGACACACAAATATATATATATATATATATATCATTATTATAGGGGGATGGAGACTTGGTGCGTGCAAGGGAAAAACCTAACTCGGACAGCAAACCCTAATGCAGATCCTTGATCCTTCGCAGATGTGGTGGTGGGGAGAGCAGTTGATTTTGTTTCTTCGAAGACAAGCGCGGTGCATGAAATACAGATCAAACCTAATTTCTTTTGTCACCGCGGGAAATCAGTCATATCCTTCTCAATAGAATAGGTAAATTTTCTTGCATCGGGTCTATGATTTGTGTTTTTTGGGATGTTCTTGAATCGTCTCCCTTCAATGAAGTTCCTTAGATCTTCGCTTAGAGCTATAGGATTTTTGGGTTTCCACATTGGTCTCCTAAACCCCTACAATGTCTTGTTTAGATTCGGCACTGAGGATGATTATTATAGGCTATGGGTTAAGCACTCATGGTATTTTGGTGGTTGCCTTATGAAAGTTCTTAAATGGAATCTAGAGTTTGATCCTCATTCATAATCACCCATTATACCTGTCTGGGTAGGTTTTCCTAAGATACCCCTTCACCTATTCAATAAAGGTACTTTGTTTCCTATTGCCAGCCTCATTGGATCCCCTTTGAAGCTAGATTCAGCTACAAGACTTCTTTCCAGACCCTCAATAGCTAGAATTTTAATCGAAATTGTTGTCTCACAACAGTTGTCTTCGCATCTATGGATTCGAAGTGGTGAGTTTGGCTTCTATCAAGTGGTCTTATATGAAAAATTACCTGACTATTGTCACAAGTGGTTTAGACTTGGTCATCCCACAAATAGTTGTGGTAAAATTAAGGATTATGCTAAAAGTTGGAAACCCACTTGGATTGAAAAGGGTAATGTTGGACACAAAGACATGGCTGGCCCCTCTATCTCCTCTAAAAAAGAATGCTTTGAAAATATTTTAGGATTGGATAATACCAAAGCACTTGAGAATCAAATCTCAGATTATGTAAATGTTATCCTTGACATCACTACCAATATTCCTTCTCGCAAGGAAGAAAATTCTAAACAGCTTGTGTCCTCTCACTCAAATGAAATGGAAGGAAACTGCCCCGATCCACCCATTATTGAGGAACAGGTAAATCAAATTCAGACTCTAGAGGATGGAAGAAAGAAACAGGTTGAGGTTTCAGACTCCAGTGACTCCTCAATTGAGGAAGATGATCATTCAGCCCAAATTGAGGAGTCCTATTTGAAAACCATGGTGAGGAAAGGAAAAAAGTCCATGGTGGATGCTGATGAATTCATCACTCTGAATCCAAAGAAAACTAGAAAACATAGGGATTATTATCACACTGAAATAACTATTGTTACTCGGTCTCTTGATGCTTCCAAGAAGGTTCCTACTGAACATGCCTAGGAAAATACTGTTGAACCACCTTAGGAAAATCCTCTGACTGATGACCTGAATCTTGTTTTATACTACTTTTCGCAGCAATTCACAGAGGATGAGATTAAGGAATGGAACACACATATGGAAATGCAACAAGAATTGTCCCACTAAAAACTTCAAAAAGTTGTTATCTCTGTTAATCAATACCTTAGAGTAAAATGCTTCATCTTTAACTAGAGGATTTAGATGTCTATTCAGGCTCCTTAATATGCTTGATCCTTTTCTGAATCATAATATGCTTTGGTGCAAGATGTTGATGATATGAAACTTTTATTTTTCTGGTTTTTGATGCTTCTTTCTTATCTCTTGCTGCTACAACATTGTTTTTGCCTCCTTGATGGAGCTATGCTGCCTATTTTAATTTAGATTTTGGGTTTTTTTGTGATGTTAATTTCGGTACGATGATGCAATTTGGCTGTTTTGGTCTGACCCTCTTCTATGTTGCAATGTGCTGCTTTCATTCTGCCCCCTTTGAGCCATTACTTTTCTAGTTTTCTGATACTTTAACTCTCGGCTACTCTAATAATCAATCTTCTTTGATATTCTTATATTGACAACAGATTGATGATCCAGATCCTCTATGTTTGCACACACCTCTTCGTTTGTACGCACCTAGACGCTGCTGGATGAATGTACAGTTTTAATTTCCTAGAGACTTTTGATGTTGTATACCAGGTTCTTTAAATATGTATTTCTTTTTGGTTTCCTTCTTGTTTTTATATGTTGTAATCTCATTACACCTCTTGATCTCATTGTAAACTTTTCATTTAATAAATTCCTTCTGGCATGGATTGGGAAACCAATCCATGTCACCTTCTTCTCAAAAAAATATATCATTATTATAGTATCTTTATTATATCATTTATATCATATATATTCACTACAATCATCCTTAATACATTCCATGTTGTGTATGTACGAATCACATCACTTTGAGGGGGTCGTAGTCCACACTTCCTCAAACAAAATTATCGTATTAACACAAAATGGAAGGTATAAAGATATGTGTTTGAAAATAATTATAGAAGATTAAAGATAAAATAAATATTATATATAAAATATATAAATATAATTTTCATCATAATTTCTACCATGATATGCGGTAAAGAAAAAATGAATCATCATCTTTTAGTGAGGTGGTAGTTCATCGTATACATAAACAGTATGTTTGTTACCCATTAGAGGGAAGTGTGTGTGATTTTAGGTAAAAAACATAGAATAAAAACATACTAGTATATTTATAGTAATTTTGTTATTATAAAATCATAGAATAATAATATTTTAGGTAGTTGAGAAAGAAAATAAAAGAAAGAAGTTTGAGGGAGGGTGTTACCACTTAATGGGGTAACTCCTTTTGGTTTGCACTAAAGGGCTTCCTTGGTAGGATTTCTGCCCAAATAAGGCTTGAATGGGGAAGTGAGGTATTTTAGGGAGATATTTTTTTCAGATTTTTTTCGAGCCAAATTTTCTTGATAGGTATGAGGAAGTGGGAGGAGAGGAGGCCTTTTATAATGGAGGAGTGGCACTCTTGTAATATTTTGGAAAAGGTAAACCCCACCCATGTTTTTTATTTAAATTGTATCCCATAATAATCCAAAGTCAATACATGGGAGTATGGGGTCGAAATATTACCATCCAATATATTTTTTACAAGTTTATAGGTTGTTTTGGGGCTTAAGGTGATGGTTTAGTCCCTTATTAAGCTTAATTTAACCTTAATCATTCTAATTAATTTTAATTACTTTCACTAATATTTTTGATCGAAAACTAATTTTAACATATTACACATTATAAATTATTATGATTAAAAATATGGAATCTATTTTTTCAAATTCAAATCACATAAATGGTAGGAATTAATTTAAATATAATCCTGTAGACGGGACAACAATACAGGTTTTTAAAGTAAAAACGTTCAAAATTTTGCAATGTTTTATAACTAATTTCAAAATAAAATTGGTTCCAATGAAATAAATTGGATGAATTGGTAGAAATTGGATATAATTAAAATTTAAAATCAATTAAAATATAATATAACTATAAAAATATATTATATGAAAAAGCGGTTTTGAGTTAAAATTCATTATTTTTAATGATTCATTAAAAAAAATTAAAATTCACATAAAAATACCAAAAATTTACCCTAACATAATTTTTATGTTTATATTTAAAAAATGAAGTTTATTTTGACTTATAAAATTTTTAAAAGTTCCAGATTTTATATTTAAAATAGGTTCTCCATCAAACGGTGGTAAAAGTGCCTTAATAAAAATATAGTTTTTTATGTATTAAATCTGGTGTGTTCTTATCTTAATCTTATAAAATCTATTCAATGAATATAAAAAATATTTACTTGGATATATAACATATATGTTACATTAAAATTAATTAATAATGGTAATAAGTTTAACTTATTAGGATTAAAACAACTTTGCGAGCATAATAATAGTTTTCTATAAAAATACTCCATTCATATTCAATTGGTTCTTATATTCATTCCTAAATAATTTGTAACTAATAAATTTATTTTATATTGTGTGAAAACCATATATTTATATAATTTAGTTAATAATATTCATAAAAGATAATTTAACGACTAGGTTATATATTATTATTATTATTTAATAATATATTATTGTTTGATAACACTCGGTCTTGAATGTTATGCATGCCATCGTGGAAAGTCAGTCTTGCGTGAAATGTAAGCTTACCTAAGTGTTCCGTATAGAGAAAGTTAGCCTTTATATTATGTGTAATACATTATTAACTTTTCATTTCATATAACTCAAACCAAAATTAATGCTTTAATATATATATAACATAACTATTTTAAGTGTTACATGAAATTAAAAATATTAAAAATATTAAATTAATTTAAAAAAATATTTCAAAAAATCTCAAGGTGTCACATTCTACCCCCCTTAAAATTAATTTCTCCCTATAAATAATCTAGGTTATCATTGGTTTAATACTTGAGATTTCCTTTTATAGAAACACACATCAAAAAAATGAACACTAAAACTTCATTTTAAATAAGACAATTGGAAACATAACGTTTACCCAAAGTAACATGTAACTAGGTTTCGACATTGTATAACATTGGTTGGGAGTGAATATTAGACATGGATGAAAAGCATAAATATTTATATGGATTGATTTATCTCATCAATCAAAAACTAGTGAATGATCAAAGAAAATTTTAGGGCCTCAAAGTCATAAATCTGTGATGATTTAAATGGTCATTGGTTCAACAAAATTAAGATATTAGGAAAAAAAAATTTTTTAATCATTATCCTATCTTTGAGTAATTATTCTATTGACCAAGAATATAAGGAAATATACTTACTTGATATATTTCTATAAAAAGTAATTCTTTGGTTGTGCTTTTATCTTTTTCTAAATCATCCATTACTTCAAGAAATGGATTCCCATAAAATAAATTTTATGTCAGAAGCACTAAAATACACTTTTAGCAGATCTTAAGGCCCATATAAATTGAAATGTCTAACTATTTGTCTCTAAATATTCTTCAAAATAAAAATGTTTAATATATTAATACCTAAACATAAAATTAACACTTCTGATTCATCATTAATATTTATTCATAATAAATAATTACACATTAACAAAGACATTGTGTAGGCTAATAGTAGTCATGAAACCCTTATCATCCTTCGATCATGGGTTCAAGACCCACAGACATTCTAGACTTGATGGGTTGTGACCCGACATGCATGATGTTCTTTTCTAAAACCACACTAATATAATTTCCAAAATAAATAATATGTACATCCTTGAAATAATGTTAATCATTAAATAGCCTTTTAAATAGGGTTATCAATACAACCTCAATACATAAACACTTCATCTAAAGTTTAACTTAAAATTTCCATAAATGGTTAACCTTATAACCTTTCTAAAAAATACAAAACTTTAGAGATAAATTCATTAAATCAGTTTAACATTGATCCCCCATATATCACAAAGTAGCTCTTGGTTGTCACATTCCAAACATGTGAATACTCACATCATGTATTCTCTTGAAGCATGTTAATAACCCAAATTACCATAAATAATTTTGGAAAACATGCATTATTCATTATTATAAAGGTTTCTAGATATATTACTTAAATCCAATATGTTTTAAACTTCATCCATGATAACATAGACCACTTTTTCAACCAATCAATAATCAGATCTAGTGTAATTAGTACCATCCAATTCACTAATTTATATTCAACATGTCACTAATCCAAAAATCATTATCTAAACATTAGGAACACATTAAGGGTTAACTTTCCCATAATCTTGTATTTCCTATGAATATCACCTTATCATTAAATCACTTTTCTTTTCCATTATAACCATTCAACATATTCTTGAAAATCCTTAGAAAAAAACATAAAATGAATAATCCTTATATAATTTACCATTCATAATTATTAGATCAAAATACATAAATACTTTAATCCTTCCACTTTAATGGTTGGTGTGGAATAATTCCTTCCTTGGTTTAGAAGTAAATTTTTATGTCTGAGGATTGATTTGTGTAGTGCATGTGTTCTCTACATATGATACATTTAACTCCATGACATTTTGTCACTCTATATCCCTTTTTCACATAGAGATAAAATCTTTCCCTCCATTTTATTTATTCCTCAAGGTTATTCTTCCATTCTTCTTGACATGTATGAATCCAAAATTTATTTCCTCTATGATCCTTAAAATTAGAACATTTATAAAATTCCATATTCCTCTTATTTGATGTTTTAGGAATATCACCAAAGTTCACATTGTTAATCATATATCACGATAGCTGATTTGACATAACTGCAATATATTTCTCTCTATCCATTATCCAATTTTGTTTCACATAATCACCAGATTTTCCATGAGAATAAATTTTAACCCGGATCCTTATAGTTTCCTCCATTAACTAAAACTATAAATCATGGGGTGAGAAACACATATCATAGAATAAAACCACATAATCCTAAAAATTACGTATAGGATGTTTGAATCCTAACACCTACCTTTTAATAGATGACACCTTAGGTGTATCCTAGGTTATTCATATTCATATTCTATTCAAATACTTCATAATGTCTTGTGAAGATTTTCTGAATTTCTAAATCATATCCCCTGGGGGTGTCAAAACAGGCGTGCATCAAGGCTTGTTGTCATGTACTAGATTACCCCGAGTTAGGCCTGAGATATCTTGTTGGAGTGGTTACCCCTAGGTACATCAGTTCCAAAACTACATCCAATTGTAGTATCCAAATAGGGATTTATTGATAGAAAACTACTCAATTTATCCCTTACCAAATTTCCAGGACATTTTCCTAAATGTTAACTCATCCTTATACTTATCCTTAGTGACATCCCTAGAAATATCCTTATAAATATACTTATTAATCTCAATGATGTTTTATCATACTTGTTTTCAAAGGATAACTAAACCTTTGCTCTGATACTAACTATAATGACTCAGTCTTAATATACATAGTCATTACATAACATTTGTGGAATACTTAAAACATTAAACAAATAGATGCACAAAGACCGTATTAGTCTAGTGCCTTTGGAAAGATGGAAACAAAAACACTGGTACATAAGTGCGCTACATTATCTTCCACTAGGTTCTTCTTGACTAGAACCTTTCTTAGACACAACATACATAATACATATCTTTATAACCTGGTTAAGGAAACATAAAAATGGGTGAGATCAGATGCATAATGAGGGTAAAAAAGGGAGACATGTAAGCATAAATTGTTGAAATAGTGGGTTCCCTAGACCCAACTATGAAATACTTTTGAATATCATATCATGTGTACAGTTAGTTATGAATGGTGTTATGTTACCATTATATTGTAGACTTTTTTGCATCCACTATTATAATGGTAATTTCCAAAGATTAATTGTCATATAGAAAGGTTATAGAAGATCCCAGGATATAATGAGAACCTCACAATACTAAAACATTAATCTTAAATATATGTTCTATAGTCTAGATACATCTTACTGACTGGACATAGTAGATGTCTGACTATCAGTTGTTGGTGGATCATAAGCATTGAGACTTCTTCTCATGAAGTTTGCACTTGGTGATCTCTAGTAGTGAGATCATGAGGACAGACCCACCAATAGGAACACCACATGTTTTTGGGTGTCATTGGTTGTTCCTATCTACAGACATGTGTATTTGTCTCCTAACATGATAATATTACCAATGCATACTATTTTAATACGAACTTTTATGCAAGATGAAAACCATGTCAATGAAGTCGTGGTGAGGTAGTTTGTGTTGGGTACGTCGTTGGTGGTATGACATTGGTTGAATGGTCAAGAAAGGATTTGTCGCTTCCATGTTCAGAAAGTAGTATATCTTAGGCCTGGTTGATTAGGATGGTGCTTCCTTAATAAGTCTTTGACCAAAGCAGTAAAAGGGTAAATCCATCTGGTAAGGTCAACAAATAATAAAGAAAGAAAAGGACGATGACACAAGTGTGCATCCTGCTTTATGAGATATTTAATAACAAAGATATTATAGTACACATTTAGTGTTCGTAGGATGGTAGTTGTTGCTATTACTATTTGTATCTCTTTAGGGGACATGATGGGTTGCTAGACACTACTCTTGGTCTGTGAATTTATTCACTACTATCAAGATAAGGGCCTAGAGGGTCACACACTATATCGTATTCAAGAATTCTCCTTATTTAGTTTAATAGGTATATGGACATAGTGGGCCCTACCACGGGGTCCGTGTGTTTTCCTAGTTATCGATCACCAAAAAAATTAAATGAATTTTTTAATATTCAAGTTATGAATATTTGGGATTGAATTTATTTAATGTATTTACAAGTTTAGTAAATACAAAAAAATATGAATTGAACAAATATTATTTTAATATTAAAGGTTCATTTAATATTAAGTGGGACAACGATTCAAGTTAAATGGGTCGGGTTTTATCACATAATATATTTTATATATTACAATTATGTGATAAAATAATAAATAATATTGGTGCAATTTAGTTCGTCAAAATTATTTATTTAGTGGATTTTGAAATAAATGGGGGCTGGGGAACCCAACCGGGTATTTCTAAACTCTACTATAAATATAGTAGTAGGATCTCTCTTATGTTGTGCAATTCACTATTCAATCATTTCATGGAGTGGAATCCAAAGCCTCTCTCTTTTCTCACTCTCTATAAAGAGAAGCACTCTGTCCAAGAATCTAAAATCAAGATCTCTCTCATGCATCAAAGGATTCTCGATGCAGTGATCGTCAGGACGTCGAAAGCATCGTCGAATCACTGCGCTAGCACCCAAAATTCGATGATCGACATTCCAGTGGATTTTTAGAGTGTGTGTGGACGATCTAGAGGGATCCTTCTTTTGATCCTTTAAGCGACGATCTTCATCGACTAGTTTCAGTCGACCGCGGATTTGGATATGAAATGGGTATGTTTTTCATTTTAATCTGTTCTCTTAATAAATTACGTGAGATTTCCAGACCTCTCTGGGGCTCAGATCGTCGGTGATGACAAGTTCCGTCGTCCCGGCGACAAAAAAATTTAAAATCCCCGGCCCACTGGCTTTCATTGTGGGCCCTAGAACCTAAAAATGGTATCATAGGGATCGCATAAATTTTCTGAGCCAAATAAAATTAATTTGAATAAAATTAAGTATAGGGTTCAAAGACGGTCCCAACGGTTCAAACCGCATGGCGATCCGATGTCAAATGACCAAGTTATGGTCATTTTGAATTTTCGGATTGGACAAAATTTGCGATTTGATCTCGGGTTCTAATTTTATTTCATCTTGTTGAACTGATTAAAATTCAATCGATTAATTAGAAATAAAATTAATTGTGCAAATTATAATTTTATAATTTAATTATTTGCATAATAATTTTATTATTATAATAATAACATATATATATATTATTATTATAATAAAATAATAATAAATTATTATTTTATTGTAATAATGTTATTATTATCAAATTTAAAATGCTATATAGCCTTTGAAAAAGATGGGAGGACTTGACTTCAAAAGAATTCATTTAAAAAAAATAAGTGGAATTTGGTAAATATGGGAGGACTTGACTTAAAAGAGGTTTTTTTTAAACAAAGTGGGTGGGTTGGAACATGGAGAAAGCAAACCAAAAAAATGGCTTTGTAGGGGGTCTATGTGGACCCCCTCTTCCCGGAATGGTGCAACCCAAGCATCGCCCGAGTAGCAGGTCGCGGCGCCGAGCTGGCTTGTGCTGCTCCGACCTTCCTGGAGTCAGTCGCAACGCCACGCCCCGGCTGCCAGCCGCTCACCTAGTGAGCTACCTTCACACCCCTCCGCCTAACCCAGCAACCAATCATCCCTCCCCATTCCTGCATTCTGACCTGGTAAGCCACCGAACCCCAGTAGGTCCGGTCATCCAGTGCCCTCACCCTGCGAGCAACAGCTTCCCCACAGGCCTTCAGCTCCTTCCTACCTTCTCCGGTTGTGACCCCATCGCACCCATACAGGCCTCTTCCTCCCATGTGGGACCTCGGTTGGCATCCTAACCCACTCAGACAGTCACCCCAAATCCCAGCCTCCACCCTCCAGCACCCTCCTACTTGTAGTGGTACCCAGGCCATCCTCGGCACAGCACACCAGGCTTCGGCCTCCTTCCGCAGCCCCGGACCACTGTCACACCTACCTCATGGCTACCACTAGGTCCCAAAATCCCGACCTCCGGACGCCCACCCTACTCCCTCCGATAGAACCGTGACCCGTAGCACTGGTGCACCCAGTAGGCGCCGCATATCCTCCCAAGCCGCACCCTTGTTCCGCACTGGTAGGAGACTCTTGTTCATCCCTACTGGCCAGCCCCGGAGCACCCTGCTCAGCCTTCCGGGTGCACTGTGTGTCGCTGCGCCATCAGTCAAGGTCTGGAAGGTACTTTTATTTTTCCTTCAATTCTTTCCACAAGGTATAGGTTGGTCCTGAAGTGGTCTGAGCGGACCTTCCCAACCTAGAATGGGTTTGGGTAGATCAGTCTGGCCCAGTTTTTTCCTGCACGGCCTTGTAGGGTCCTTCATGGGTTTGGCCCGACCCGCACAAACCCTACAGTGAAGTTTCAGAGACCGACCATTTAAAATTAATCAAAATTAATTAATTTAATTAATTTAATTTTAGTATATAAATTAAATTAATTAATATTTATTTTTGTTAATTATTATAATAGCTGAGGATATAAATTAAATTATTTAATTAATTTAATTTTGTCATAAAAATTAAATTAATTAGCAAACCGATGATTAATTAAATTATTTGAATTTATTAATTCATTTATTTTAATTAAATAAACCCTCATACTTAATTAATGCATTTTAATTTTATCGTGCTTTATTTTACCCAATTACTGGTCTTGAGCATCAACTCCTGTATGTTTACTTTTATTTAATTAATTGTTTTAATTGCGTGTGATGATTATAATTAATTAAATAGACGGTCTGCATGTCGTCTTTATTTTCGGTTAAAATGTATAAGGGTATGCACGCCCAATTTTTTACCCGATGTATATTTATCACACTAGTTCTACTCGCCTGTGTGTGAGTATTATTGTACTTTGATGAAGACGGTGCAAGATGGCATGTGGACTCTGCCAAGACAAGATGGTACTCCAAGATGTGACGTGGACCCTACCAAGATGTGGTGATACTTGAGATCCGAAGTGAACATACAAGATGGGGGAAAGCTGCATCAAGAGTCAAGATTTGACTCAGGTATGATTCCCCTTAGGTTGTTTAGATGTTCAAGACCAGTCAGGTAGTAGTTTACCTTTATGCATTTATTTATTATCTTAGGCATTTTAGAACAGAGGGAAAATACATAAAATAATAAATAATAAAATGCATAAAGAATCACCATATGTTTTTATATTAAAGTTCAGTTGTGAGCACGACAACATATATGGACAAGTTTAATAGAAATGGATTGCATTCGTCGATAGAAAACCAATAAAACCATCAAAGAAAATATCAAGTCACAACAGCCTTCCATCATTCAAGTTTGAACAAAACCGGGTGTTTGAGGTTTCGGTCATGCCACAGGTGATGGTGCCTCTTACTACTAGGGAGTTCTTATTAGGTTGGTGGGTTGACTTAATTAAAATTGTAGAAAATAAATAACCATAGCTAGCTTGTTGTAATTTTAGAGTCAAGTGTTGAGTAAATCAGTAATGATTTTAGAATCTGGGACTTCACTCAACAGATCAAGGAACTGCAAGTTAATGTGGTTGGATAGCCAAAATCCTACCTTGGACCCTCTTAGTAGTGGCGTAGCCATAGCTTATAGACTATGAGGTAGGTTTAGGTATCCTTTCCACTATAATACTCAAGAGTATTCTAATTCTAGTACAGAGGGTTCCTAGAATTCAAAAAAATAGTGAGATACATTTAATGATTAAATTAAATCAGTAATGTCACATTTGGTAATCACATAAAAGAACAATCTACTAAAGTTTATTTATAAAGAATGGAAATCAATATCACAATAAAACTGCGATAAGTATTATATAATGTTAATGTATAAACTAAGAACTAATTTCCAAAAATTATAGGCGCTCGCGCACATTACTACCATAATGGAAATTCAAGCTACTTGTGTCCCAACCTGTTAAGCCACCTCAGGAAGTGAGGGTGTAAAACTGCTTACAGGAGACTCATGAATCAAGCATATGATGGTTCTGTCTTAATTTTATCATCAAATTCTGATGTCAGTTTAGGCCACTACATTAGGACATGGATGATGTTACATGTAGTATCATCACCATGATCCTTTCAAGGAGAAAGGGAAGCAAGATTTGAATGTGATGGTCACACTCAGTTTTTGTAAAGTGAAAGACAGTTCACAATCTTTCATGTCATCCCATTATTATACCTTTTACACCCAATTAATTTAACTTCATTTAAGGGTATAAACAAACGGTATAGATTAAGTGCTTCATTACCTTTAAGGTAACATTCGCCAAGTAATAATAATATTGGAGATAATGCCATATTTTGTTCTCATGGAGAATAAATTGAATGACAAGGTGAAAATGCCTATGGAAAGTTATGCCAAAGGTACCTTGGTCATGTCCTTCAAAGAAAAGTGGTTGGTTACTTAATAGGAGGTTATTTTCATCACATGATGAAATAAATTTGTGGAAGTTTAAAAAAGAAATAGACTGAAATACTAGAAGCAAGTACCTGCTTCTCATTTAGTTAATATTCATCAAATAAAATTATTGTTTTCTCACATACTTCTTGGGTATTAAAATACAATATTATTTTCACATATATTTATTGAAATATAATAACCAAGTAAGTAGAGAAATATTACTAGGAGTAATGTGTCTTCTCCAAGGAGTTGAGAAAGGGTGATTCCTAAGTCAGCGGTGAGAAACACATAACTTAAATTTGCCAAGTAATTGACTCAAACTGAACAAGTTGTTGAGTATAACCAAAAAAAATTTATCTCATGTGCCCATTTGGACAAGATGAGACATTATTCCATGTTTTGGAATGAATGTTTTTTTTGGTAACATACTCAATAAATAGTTCACTGCTACGTGAATCAAAGGCAATACATGATGAATATAAAATGTAATACCTACCCAATTGTGGAAATATAGTTCTTTGTCAAGTAAAACTAAAAGTGGATGTCAAAAATATACTCAGTATGGTATTTAATCTCATCACAACTAAACACCTTTGGTATTATTAACATCTTTAGTTTAGACAAAGAAAACCTTTAGAAATAAAGGTATGCCACAAAGATTTCGGGGTTAGTTCAACAAGAGAGTGTGAACTATTCCAAAGAAAGCTAGAGGTAAAGATACTTCATAAGATTATTTTAAGTTATTAAGGAATAGTGAAGTATATGTTTGGTCCGAAGATATGAGTTTCTTTGGATTGTCATGCCGAATAATATCTTAACCAAGCATCCATCGATCATGATAATGTAGAATGGAATAATTCCTAAATGCATGTTACCTTATCTATATCACCGTATTGATATTCATAAGTAGGATCGATGATGAAGTCTTACATGTTAACATTGATTAAAAAAATGTAGTGTGGATTAATTCCTAAATGCTCATTTTATACATCAAAGTTATGATGTAAGTTGTATCAATGTTACAACCTGCAGTAACTTCCATTATATTTCATGACGTTCTTTACAAATAATGGCATAAACCCATAACCAATATTCCAACTAAAATGAAAAATGTATATCATATGATTCATAGTATGATGAAAATACATTATTCCATAGATCATGTGTTAGGATGAAAATAGTTTGTTAAAAACAAACATGCATCAATCTGAACACATGGTGCATCTTAGTAATTATCTTAACAGTTGCTTAGGATATTACATAAATCCCTAATATAGAAAAGATGTAGTCAAGAATTAGAATAAATTTCGATACAAGGGTGCACATCTCTATTAGAGATAGTGGGAGATGAATTGACTTGGGTTTAGTCAATGCTCAAGATGCACAAATGGTTGGCATAAGAACAAGTTTCAGAAGTTCATGTGGAAGAGGTATGTTCCAGTGAAACATATTGCATAGGAAGGATGAAACCATGGTGATGGTTTTATATTCACTGCAGTCGGTGATAAATTATTCATTAAGAATAATAAATCCTACAATTATGTAGTATATGAAAATAATCTAAGATTGACAAGATCAATTAAAATTCAATAATGGATTCCATGTATCAAATTTCAAAGGGTCATATAAATTGAATACTATGGTGGGTATTCAAATGAGAAGATACATGGATGGTACAATCCTAGTACCAATAAGGCTTTATTGGTTATACCAAGTCAGTATGCCTAAATAAATATGAATTTTACTTGTCATAGCTAACTTCTAAGATTATTTTATTGGTCATTGGATGTCAAGATCATCTTTCATGGAAGGTGTCTATACGACGTGACCAGAAAGATATGAAGACATCATATGATTCCAATAAGGGTTGCAAGTTACTAAAATCCAATTCTGGATTAAAGTAAGTAACAAGATCTTAGAGCGTTCATTATAAATTAATCTTTGACATGTGTATACCAAAGGTTAGTGGGAGCACCAAAGTTTTCCAAGTGAAATATGTTCAGAAAAATATGGAAAATAGATCTTGATCTTACAGTTAGATAAGAATAGAATAAAAGTAATTCTCCAATTATTGACTTAAAGTAGCAACCTATGTTCTAGGGAATAGGATCTACTAAGGTAGATATAATGGTATCTTGGACTTAGTCAACCATACATAAAGTGACATTGTATTTAAAAATACAAGTTGGAACAATTCAAGTTTATAATTGTTGTCAATGGCACATGGCTTAATCCCTCCACATTAACATGTTTAGAACATAGAGGAGATTAAATTTGTGAGTTGAGTACCATACACTTCAGCGATGGATCAATCACATATTCCATGTTATGTACAATAATTGATATTTCCAAAATATGATTTATAGTAGGCAGTTATCAGTTATATTCAGGAGCACTACAAGTGAAGCAGTCAGAACTATCATATTGTACTTCTATGAGTAAAAACGATATGTGCCTGGAATATGGAGAGGAAGGTATACTAGTTTTTTGTGGGATAAAAACTAGTAATCCTTAGATAAATTTGATATAGTATCGTAGTAACACAAAGGTGATGAGCGAGTCAAGCTCATAAAATCCAGTGGTAGACATACCTACAAATACTGAGTACATTGCAGATTCTAAGGAAGCTAAGAAGTAGTTATAAATTGCAATTATTTGTTCCAGTTCTTGGATTCTCTCTTAGTGATAAAAGTATTATCATAATTATAATATTCTTACTAGACAAGTTGTAAAGTTATGACAATGGACAAAAGTTATATACTCAGGGATACCTTATCTTGAGAAGTTTTAATCAAGGAGATGAGGTTGCATATAGCAGATATTCCACATAGCCAAAACATGGAAGGCTTAACAGTTAAATCCATTACTCAGTAGAAGCATGATCTTTATCATGTGAGTAGATAACAAGTTTGGTTAGCAAGTTGTCTCTAGTGCAAGTGGGAGTGTTGAAATAGTGGGTTCCCTAGACCCAACTATGAAGTACTTTTGATTACCATATCTTTTGTATAGTTAGTTATGCATGGTGTTATCTTACCATTATAGTGTAGACTTTTCTGCATCCACTATTATAATGGTAATGTCTAAAGATTAATTGTTGTATCGAAAGGTTATATCAGATCTCATGCTATAATGAGAACCTCGAGATACGATGACATTAATCTTAAATATATGTTCTATAGTCTAGATACATCTTACTGAATGGACACAGTAGATGTATGACTATCAGGTGTTGGGGGCTCATAAGCATTGAGACTTCTTCTCATGATGTTCTAACTTGGTGATCTCTAGTAGTGAGATAATGAGGAAAGACCTTCCAATAAGAACACCACGTGTTTTTGGGTGTCATTAGGCATTCCTATCTACTGACATGAGTATTGGTATCCTGACTTGAGACTATTACCAATGCATACTATTTGATTACGTACTTTAATGTAAGATGAAAACCATGGCAATGAAGTCGTAGAGAGGTAGTTTGTGTTGGGTAGTGGTATGACATTGGTTGAATGGTTGTTGACACTCCTTTTCATCACATTTTCTAAAAGAATGGAAAGGGAAATGACTTAGCACAAATTGATTCATCCTTTGAAGAAAACATCAAAAATTGACAAAGGCATGAACAAGGCTTCAAAAGCACATGTGCCGCGCAAGTTCCAATACTATCGCGCAAGTGGACTTTCGCGATGCCTAATGGTCGTGCAAGTGACTTGTGCGCCCTAAATATAACCGCCCGAGTCTTCTTTAGCCAATAAATAGACCCTGCGGGGGGGCCATTTGAGGAGGAATTTTTTTCCAGAATTCAAATTTGAGAACCTGGCGCCCAAGTATCTTATCAAAGCTTCCAAAACACTTATAAGGTGATTTATTACCTAGAAAGGAAGATCTAAAGAGGGGGAGGAAAACCTAAGTGTTTAAACTCATCAACAATTGCACGCCTGAGTGACCAGCCCTTAAGGGAAATGGCCACACTTGTGTGCCGCCTAAACTACTTCAATAGAACTTGTGCACCACTCTTCTGGAAGAACCTCAAGATGATTCTAAAGGCTTTAACCAAGAGTCACTCAAGTATTACCCTTCTGGTTAACCGTCACGCAAGTACCCATGTGTCGCGTAGGTATACCTACGCGACCAAACTTGCGTGCCCACGCAGTACTTGCGCGCCCCTGCCTTTTTGGGTGCCCTTCTTGCCCATTTCACCCCTCTTAAGCCCTTCCACCTCTCCTATTCAAGATTCAGTCTTTAAGACACTCTTCAAAGCCATTTATGGAATGGTTTCTTGGTTTGACTTTCTTATCTGAAAGGAATTTTGTGGAATATCTCTCAAAATCTAGTGATTTACACATCTTTATGTCACTAAAGATTGAGATTTCATTCATTCAACCTCATCCTTTAAGATGAGATAATTCTTAACCTAGGCCTCCTTTTCAGGAATAAGCCCCATTCATAATTCTTAACCTGGGCCTCCTTTTCAGGAATAATCCCCAGTCTCAAATATGGGCCTCCTTTTCAGGAATAAGCCCCAGTCTCAAATCTGGACATCCTCCTTAGGAGTAAACCCCAAGTCTTAAATATGGGCATCCTCTTCAAGAGTAAGCCCCAAGTCCCTTAATTTTTGAAGTCCCTTAACCTGGGCCTCCTTTTCAAGAGTAAGCCCTAGTTTTAATTTCTCTTAACCAGTCATAATTTACCTTTGATCTAGGATTCCTTCTCAGGAGTAAAACCCAATCATAAGTCCTCTCTTAATTTGGGCCTCCTTTTCAGGAGTAAGCCCCATGTTAGAGTATTAAAATCTCCATGAAGCACATATACCTTTATAGACCCTGTTCCTGGATTTCTTCCCTGAATTAAATCCTAATCTTCATTTATCTGGGTAGTCATACGTACATAAGTCCCACATTATTTATTATGATTGCATCTTTCATGGCCCAATTGTCTAATTTTTACCAATACCTCTTGTTTCTCACACCGAGCATGACTCATGTGAGTTTAGAGTGTAAAAGTAATTATTAAATCCTTCTTTGAGCTATCAATCATAAACATCATACTCCCTTACTCGAACTACATAGGTTCTGATTCCTTTTCTAAACAAAGGATACGTAGGTAGCCTATCTGCGGGTTCGATCCCAACTCTGAAATAATCCATGTCCTTCTGAATGAAAATAAACTTCAAGTGTCCCACTAAGTGGCTTTAAAACCATCATGGTCATCATAATGACCAAGAAAATTCTATATAAATGTGTTGAAGGATACCATTGACCAAGAATCTCTAATAAATACAGATGATTCTCTATCGATGAAGAACCTCAAATACATATAAAATATTCTCTAAATTTTTTACATATTTAATCATTGATTTTCAAATATGAAAAAAAGTTCATTTTATACTTGGTAATGTAATAATGATTCACGAACATAACTTAAATCTATAAAGAGAGTCCCAGAGTAGACAATAATTCTCCTCAAAAAGGTGTGATGAGTCTGACCTCCCATCCTCTCGACCAATGAAAATTCCTAAGCCTCATCAGTCCACAAACTAGTGAGCGCCTACCATTGGAAAGTAGGTCCAAATGGATGTGGAATCATTGGATGTTTCTGGTTCTATGAACAAACCCGTTAGAAACCGATCGGAATGTTTGAACCTCCCATCAAGGAGGTCATCCCCGAATTCCGAGGGAAACAAAAAATGGTGAACCCGACGTGAATCCTTAACCAAGTTAAAATGATGTTTTACCTATTTGTTAGGCCCCTATTTAAAACTCAATGAGAGGGCCAACAAAAAAAATCATTGACATATGTGCTCATACAAAAGATGCAGTGGCTGAATTTATCTTGATTACGTCTGTCATATCAAACAGGCACTCTTTTCTAAGATATTATGCATTTCCAGAATGGCTGCTCTCAAGTTCACACCTGTGAATACCACTGCTGCAAATGCCACTGCTGCTACTCCTTCTGGATCGTCGTCCGCTCTGAGGATGACATCACCTACTCAGTGTCTTCAACGTTGGGTATCAAATGCACTGGTTAAAAAGTATCGTCAACATGGTACCATCCCAACTCTGGAGGTTTCCCAACAACCCCTCCAAGTGAACAACTCACACCAGTCATCTGAACAATGATGACCAGTGATCAAGAAGCAGGTGGTGATAACTACCGTCTCCAACCGTTTCGGGTCGTTATCCCCAGAACGCAATCACCATTCACTCCCATATTCTGGGGAGGTGAATGAGTAGGTCCCTCAGGGCCTTAATTCAAAGAAGCATGAGTCCTTCCTGAGGGATCCTATCAACAATCATCGCCAGACTCGTGCGGCAGTACGCCCTCAACATGATGAGGGTACCGACTCCAGGCATTCGGGTCAGGTTCCTCGAACCCGAGTAGGCAAGACGAACCGCCAGAGGTAAAATCCGGTCAACAGTGAGCAGGTTCTCATCTCTTCCATCTCCGGAGAAGTCCACCAACCTAACTTGGTGGCAAGAAATGAGTGGGCACATACACCTGCCCGTTTTAATTCCACTGTCCAGCAGACTCGTCTGGAAGCATCACTCCAATCCCACCAGGCAATTCCGAAAGAGTACTATAGGCAGGAACATACACCTGTTTATACATCATCAGCTAGTCAGCAGGCTCGTCTGACTACATATGATGAAGCTCGTCAACCACGTTCGGCGAAGTGTAATCAGCAGGCACATACACCTGCTAGTATTAATCAAGCCTACCAACAGTCTCACTTGGTAGCACATGGAGAAGTCAGTCAGAAAGCTCCGGCGACAAACAGGAGGCAGACTCAACTCTCTACCCCCACACTTGAGTACTGTCAGGATTCACTGACAGGAAAAGGAGGATAGGAGCAGGCATATACACCTACTCTAAGCACGGAATGGACGTATATCCTCATTCCTGTAGCTGAAGTCACCAAGCATATTTTATCAATGGTGAAAGATTAGAAGTAAACCCCTGATCATATTCTGGATGCTTTTCAGGATATTATAACAAATTCAGCGGCATCTCAGGGAAAGACACATAAATCTATCCCTACCAGTGGAGTGACACATCAACAGCTCACTCCAGAACAGACACACACATCTGTTCCAGTCCAAGAGGGTTGTGGGGAATACTCCCCCATATCATACGGACAACCAAGTCAGGCACATACACCTGATTTGAGTGGAGATCGTCAGCCTAACCTAGCCATCTTTCCTGATCAGGCACATACACCTTCTCAGAGCAGCCACTTTCTTCAACAAGTGGTTTCCAAAGTGAGTAATAAGGTGTCTAAGAAAAAGACCCTCCCAACACAGTCAGGAGATCAAGATCCAATCTGTAACAAGGCCTTTCTCGATGCTGGAGTTCTTGAATCCCTTAGGCAATTATCTATTGGAATCCAAGATTCTACTCCCTCATTTCCCAATAGTGGGAACATTAATTCCGAAGGTCTTCAACAGATACTTCCTCATGAAGGCTTGCTTCATGAAAATTCGGTCAATCTTGAAGTTTCATCTTCAGATGAGATCCACAGGAACCCTTTGTGTGGTCAGAAGACCAAGGAGCAAGAGATCTCATCTTTTTCTATAACCCATTATGGTGGTCCTCCCCATGATGATGAATTTCACTGCGAAAGTCCTCTCGGCAGTAGTGATGCACATTTCCCAGAAAATGCTCCAGTGGACGATGTAGTGCCGAGAAAGCCCTCTTATCTTGAGGCACTTGCAAATGTGAAACCATTCATGTCTGATTCTTCATCGCTAGCAGGTGAAATACTTTCTCAATCAGAAGATAGCCCGAGGTGTAGGTCATTCTCTGAACCACCCCTAAGTCATGCATCTTCTAGTTTGATCAATGATTTCTCTACCAATCTTGTTGAACCCGATGAAGCAACAAGGAAACACCAAATCTAGTCAAATCAGGTAGAAGAATCTTCATTGAATGATAAAGAGGAAATGTTGAACATGAGAAAACAACTAGAAAAAGGTGAAGTACCAGTCATGTTTTGGCCTCTGGATGACTCTCGGTATGACATTCCAAAGATGTTGATGGAAAATGGAATTCATGATATTCGTCTCAACATATGGAAAACTCTTTGTCAGTTGAAGAAGAAAGTATTATTTTATGATGAATATGAAAATCATCTTAAGATAATAGAAGGGTTACAATTTCAGATTGATTTGGCATCTCTATCAGTCTCTCGATATTCGAAGGCTGAAAAGAAGCAAAGAGCCCTTCAACGTTCATGCCTTGGCGCACTAAGAATATTGCGTCAGTTAATTTCCAATGCCCCATCTGGTATTCATGTCAGAGGACGGGGTGTTCATGGAGAACTATATTTCACGGTGCTCTCCAGTCAGCAAAGCCCACCGAAAATGGTCTCATGCAATGTTATTGCCCATGGCCGGCCACAGTCAATGGGATTTGTTTGTAATCAAAATCTTTCCCAAGAACAGGCTTCAACTAGTTCCTATCAAAATCAAGAATACAGAGAACAAGTTGTTGAATTACTCCTGCATTAAGCAAACGAGAATATTGAACAAGCCTCTCGTATGGAGCAAGAACATCATCAAGTGACAGAAGTGTCAGAAATTATCCAACAGAATTTTGAACCAGGTGATAAAAGTGGATACAGATTAATGCATCCATCTAATTTCCGGACTAAGGTTCATAAGATCAGGAGAGCTTTTAAGAAAGTCTCAGACATAGCATGTCAAGAGCCATCCCATCTTTCCAGACTGGGGACTCTTTTAAACCAACCCTCAGAATCAACAAATAGGATTCGAGGAATTCATCGGGAACAGCAGGAACAGCCCCAGTCCACCGGACTGGGGACTTTTTCAAATCATCAATCCCCTCCTCAGAGAAATTCGGTCTTTTCTCGATTAGGGAAGAAGCCTCAAGAGGAACGAATAGCCAAATTATCAGGAGATTCCCTTCAAATTACGGTTCATCAAGAAGTTCCTGAGGGATCAAATCAACAAAAGGCAATGTCTCATCAAAGACATGGAAGAAGACAATATCACAGAAATGTTGATAGAAGGGATACGATGCGTTATGCATCAATCAATTTCATCAATTCCGTTTTTGTTGATCCACTAGATGAGGCTCACTCAGGGGGCTCAGATGAAGAGGTTCCTTCTCAAGAAGATGTACGCACCAACACAAATAAAGAAGGTGTGCATACACAAAATCAAAGGATTACTCAGAACCTAGGTAATCCTTTGAGTAACCCACTTCCCCCTCTCTGAAAAGGATCCAACAAAGGGAGGGGAAAGAATCAGGTTACATATCCTCCCTCTGTAGAAGGCCAATCACTCTCACTAGATCAAAGGTTTGCACAACAGGAGGAAGAAATGAAGGAATTAAGGAGGTTGAATGCAGAACTACTTCAGGGTAGTCTTCTTCATGAGCGTGCTAGAGTCAGTCATCCAAGGGAATTTTTTGTAGCTACTAAGATGGATCAAGAATATCCTCCTCTATTAGTACACCCTCACAGGTCTAATCCTACTGGTCAAGTGAAACAATAGTTGGTAGTGCTACCATCAGTTGCAGCACCAGCCACCACATCTGTCCAATCTCTAGTCATTGAACCTACCCAAGTCCAAGTTCAACCGGATGTTTCTCAAAAGTTAATAACTACCATTGAATCATTAATAGCTCGGTTAGAAACTATGGAAGGGAAATGTGCACAGGTTAAACCAGAAAAGAAAGTGTACCCGGAATGGGTAGATTCAATCTCTCCTCTATCCAGTTTTGGAAACCCTATATTCCCTATTTTCAATGGATCAGGCGACCCTGAACAGAATTTAACGCATTACGTGTCTTGTTGTGATCCAATGATGGGAACTCTGAAGCAGCAAGAATCAATAAAACTCAGATGCTTCGTACAGACCTTGCAAGGACCAGCCTTTGTCTGGTATACAAGCTTGCAATCCCGGTCAATTACCGGATGGGAGGATCTCCGTCAAAAATTCCTTCTTCAGTTCATCTCAACTTTTCCAATGACAACAGTTTTTTATCTTAAAAACCGTATGCAAATGGAGAATGAAAGGGTCTCAGATTTCATTTCTCGCTGGAAGGTATTAACATATTCCCTAAGATTAGCACTCCCTCAAGAGGAATTGTTTCCAATCTGTGTGGAAAATCTGTGTGACGAATTACGCACATCGTTGATCCCTATGAAATACAAAGGAGGGTTTTGAGACCTTACTTCAATCACTCAGCAGATTGAAGATTCCCTTATACAGTCTAAGGCTAAATCTCGTGTAATTCCATCAGCTCCAGGAAGTAGAATGGGTAAAGCAGAAACTGCTATAGTTATGCTTAAACAAGCACCTATACCTGTTTCTACTTCAAAACCTTCATCTTCTTGAAGGGATCCACCTTCTGATCACCAACAAAAAAGTTTGTTTCATCCATATGATCAAAGAGATCAAAGATGAAAACAATTTGAGGATTTGAAGATCAAAACATACTCTTTCTGAAATGAACAAGTTCCCGGTTACTTCATTTCGGCTCTGGAAAATAATCTGGTTCAACTGCCAAAGCCCAAGAGGCCAAACAAGGAAGGAGTTGAAGACCGTCCCAATTATTGCCCCTTTCATCAAATGTTGGGGCATCCCATCCAGGAGTGTTTTGTCTTCAAAGACCTCCTGCAAAAGATGGTCGACTCGGGACAAGTCAAACTGAAAGGCTCTTCAGCCCAGGTAGCATGTGTCACTACTACAGTTCCAGAGGAGGAAGGCGAATGGAAATAAGTCAAAAGCAAAAATGCACATAAGTATGATGATTGTATGGTCAGAAAGACAATCAACCGAACTCATGCTATTTTGTGAACACAATTAAAGAAACTTATTGTGTCTTCTGCCATGAATGTTGCGGAAAAACCCTCTTCATTAGAGGGAATGTCCTCAAAGAAACGGCATGATTCAAAGAAAGAAAAAGAATCAGAAGAAGATGAGTATGTGTCAAAGCCTAAGTTATCTTTGACTCTGGAAGACTTCATGCCATCTACTTCAAAGCCACGGGCACCGCCCCACTAAACGGCACAGCCTAAACAGGCTAATCAAGAAGAGTCTTCATCAGAAGAAGAATTAATCTTCGGTTCTGTTAATATGATTCAATTAATAGATCCATATTCCAGTCACAGGTTTGATTTTGATGAGCCCAAATTCCCTGTATCAAATAGGGGAATCAGAGGAAGTTCCAGAGGCTCAGGATATAGGGGAAGACGTGGATCTTTCAGAAGCCACTATTCCAATTCTACCCCTACTAGAACTGTGTACGTAGTAGAAACTTGTGGTAGAGCCCTTCAGTGAGCTCAGCAAGAACAAGCAAGTTCTTCTACCAATAGCAAATTCAGTCCTGGCATAGTTATTTTGGAATACTGGTTGAAGGTTCCATCTTCTTCCACTCAGCAAGTAAATAGATCTAATCGGTCTAATCTTCCAAAACCATGGATATTGCCAACTCCTATCCCGATACAAGATGCATCAACTTCCAAAACATCTGCTTACAAGGTACCTGCTAAACCACATATTCCTGTTGGGAAATGCAGACCTATGGATCAAAAGTATGATGTATTGAAACACTTGGCCCAAGTACCAGCCAAGTTATCAATTCTGGATGCTCTGAATCTGTCAAAAGATCTTCGAGAAGCACTCATCGAGGCTTTGTCAAGTCCTTAGGAGTTTGAAACTGAAATTGTTGCAGCTGAAGTCTATCACATAGAGAATAATCTTGCAGAATTCCATGCAGTAATATCTTTTACTGATAAAGATGAAGATGATGTTTTGCATGGGCATATTAGACCTTTGTACTTATCTGGAAAGTTCAATGGTGTAGACGTCCGAAGAGATTTCATTGACAATGGTTCAGGAGTCAACCTCATGCCCATTCGTACACTTCATCGATTGGGTCTCACGGAATATGATTTATCTCCTTCTACCATGATGTTACAAGGATATGATAAAAATTAACAAGAACCATTGGGTGAAGTTACACTTAGAACTCAGTTTGGAGATCTTGTATCCAATTCAGATTTCATGGTTGTTGATCAAGACTCAGCCTTCAACATCTTGCTTGGAAGACCCTGGCTACATCAACATGTGGATATCCCTTCATCATACCATCAATGTCTCAAATATTGTTTCGATGGTCAAGTTGGGACATTGTATGGTGATAATGATTCGTTCAAGACATGTGAGTCTCAATACATTGAGGCGGAATTCTATCACATGAAGGGAAGGGAGAAATCCACGACAAAAGAGATTACCAAATTTAATGCTCCATATGGTTTGGAGAAGATTCCAGTAAATCCATTTACACATGTGAGTATAGATTATGTGTTGCCTATCAGTAAAATTGACAATATAGACCCAAATCAAAATACTCTTATGGAAAGATCCATAATTTCAATTACGGCAATTGATCCAGACAACATGGGAGAAATTGGTAACCCACCAAGCAGTGATGAAAGCACAAATGGTGACGTCTTCATTTCATATGTTGAAATACAACAAGTCTATACTTTGCCAATTAGGCCAGAAGAAGTTATAGCAACATCGGAGGTGAACAATGATGTCGATTTTCAATCCATCATCTCCTCTTTAATACCCAAAGAAGACCCTTCATCATCAATCGGGTCGGAAATGGAAGCTTCTTCTTCAAGATGTGAAAATTTTGACATCTATTATGATCATGAAAATTCTTCTTTATCATATACTATTCAAGTAGAAACGGAATAAATAACACATGATGAAGAAGAGGAAGATCTCAGAGATTCTCCTCCAGCATTTGAAGAGGGTGTCTCTACCACTGTGGATGAACTTAGAGAAATAAATCTGGGTACAAAAGAAGATCCACGCCCCACTTTAATCAGTGTGGCCATGAATCTTGAAGAGAAAGAGATGTATATTTCTTTTATAAAGAAAAATAGAGATATATTTGCTTGGAACTATACAGAAATTCCCGATCTTGATCCTGATGTTGCTACTCATCATTTGGGTTTACCAGAAGAACATCGAGGATTTAAGCAAGCCGCAAGAAGAACACACCAAACTTATGCTTCCTAAATTGAGGCTGAAGTGGATAAGATTATCAAATCTAACTTCTTCAGAGAAGTTTAATATCCCAAGTGTTTGGCTAATATTTTCCCTATAAAGAAGAAGAATTGACAAATTAGAGTTTTCATCAATTTTTGAGATCTTAATCGGCATTATCCTAAGGATGATTTCACAGTTCTGATTACAGAACTTTTAATTGATGCAACAGCTGTATATGAAGAACTTTCCTTCATGGATGGATATTCCGGATATAATCAGATCCGAATGGCTCTAGAAGACGAGGAATCCATAGCCTTCAGAGCCCCTCAGGGTGTGTTTCTCTACCGGGTAATGGCCTTTGGCTTAAAGAATGCAGGTGCAACATATCAGCGTGTCATGCATCGTATCTTCTAACCCTTCTTAGGGAAGTTTGTTGAATGTTATGTAGACTATTTAGTGTTTAAATCCAAACAACGTTCTAATCACTTGGCTGATTTGGAAGTCATATTCCACAAGCTTCGACAACATAATTTGAAGATGAACCCCTTAAAATGTTCTTTTGGGGTAACCTCGGGAAAATTTCTCGGCTTTGTTGTACACCATCATGGTATTGAAGTCGATCCTGAGAAGACCAAGTCAATCCTTGGTATGTCACCTCCTCAAAATTTGAAATAATTAAGAGGACTTCAAGGACACTTAGCCTATATTCAGCGTTTCATCGCCAATTTGGTAGGCAAAAGTTTACCCTTCACCAAATTGATGAATAAGGGAGTCACTTACCAGTGGACTGAAGAATGTTAGGAAGCATTTGATATTCTCAAGAAATACCTCTTGAGTCCACCGGTACTCATGCCACCTGTTGAAGGAAGACCACTTATCCTCTACGTGACAGCTCTAGAGCGATCATTGGGTGTCTTTCTTGCTCAAAAGAATGATGTTGGGAATGAAAACATCCTCTACTATCTCAATCGAACTATGCTTGAAGTAGAAACCCGGTATTCAAGTATTGAGAAATGCTTCCTGGCATTAATCTTTGCAGTTCAGAAGTTGAGACACTACCTGCAACATCACGAGGTCCAATTGGTATCTCGCAATAACCCGCTCAAATTCATCCTTAGTCTTCCGATGCTTACAGGACGTCTGGCAAGGTGGGTAGTTATTTTACAGCAATTCGACATTCAGTATGTGTCTCAAAAGGCGATAAAGGGCCAAGCTCTGGCTAATTTCCTGGCTGAACACCCTTCAGTGGAAGACACATCTTCAGATATTGAACTCCCTGATGAGGAAGTCTTATCTATTCAAGAAAGTCCTCGGGCATGGGAAATGTATTTTGATGGTGCTTCCAGAAGTCCAATAGGGAGGAAAATGGAAAATCCTAAATTCAACAAAGTTGGCTTAGGAATTGTGCTCATTTCTACAGAAAAGGTATTGTTACCTTATTCCTTTTTATTATGGGAAGGTGGTACCAATAATGAAGCAGAATACCAAGATCTGATTATAGGATTGGAATTAGCGCTTCAAGCACAAGTGAATCACTTAAAGGTGAAAGGTGATTCAGACCTGGTAATCAAACAAGTCAATGGGGATTATGCCATCAGAAAATAAGAACTAATACCTTTGTATGATTATGTTAGAAAGTTAATGGCAGAATTCCCTTTGGAATCGACATTTTCTTATGCCCCAAGATCACAAAATGCTCAAGCTGATGCACTGGCTAATATAGCCACAACTCTGGAAGATCCAAATCGGGACGAGATAACCATCAGTATTGCCCACCGTCGTGCAATTTCACCTTATGTTCGAATCATAATAGAGGAAATTAATGAAATTAGTCTCATTCCTGAACCATATGGTCATACTACAGGATGGATGTCACCTATCAGGGAATACCTTAAAAATGGAACACTTCCACCTGATAGAGCCGAGAAAGAAAAAATCCCAAAACGTGTGGTCAATTTTACTCTTTATTATAGCCTAGATCACCTAGAGAAAATTCTCTACAAACGTGGTTTTGATGGAGTTCTCTTCAGATGCATTGATGGTGAAGAGACAATGGTTGTCATGAAAGAAGTGCATGCAGAAGTCTGTGGTGCCCACCAGTCTGGACATAGACTGTCTGATCAGATTCGAAGGCTTGGATACTTTTGGCCTTCAATGATACAATATTGTGTCGATTTCACAAAGAAGTGTCATTCATGCCAAGTACATGCAAAATTCATTCATCAACCTCCAGAGTTGCTTCATACAGCTAAATACTCATGTCCATTTTCCACATGGGGAATGGATGTGGTGGGACCTTACCCTTCAGCTACGACCAAGCAGTTTAAGTACATTCTTACTGCTACTGACTTCTTTTCCAAATGGGAAGAGGAAATACCTCTCAAGGAAGTCAATTCTAAATGTGTTGTTAGCTTCATAAAGTCTAACATCATTACCAGATTTGGTGTCCCTCATACCATATTGAAGGACAATGGCACCAACTTCTGTTCATTCGAGGTGAATAAGTTGTATCAAAAATACAACATCAAATCCAACCATTCATCTCGGTATCATGCAGTGGCCAATGGCTAGATAGAAGCCTTCAACAAGACTCTTTCAAATATACTTCAAAAGATGGTAGATAAAGATCAGAGGTCATGGCCTCATAAACTCTTTCATGCTTTATGGGCTTATCGGACTACCACCTGCACTGCAACTCGGTTAACTCCATATTCACTGGTATATGGAACGGAATCCGTCTTTCCCATTGAAGTTCAATTTCCTTCACTCAGAGTAGCCATTTTTGATCAGTCATCTACAGATGAAAAATATCAAAAGCAATTGAATGAATTGGAACGGTTAGATGAGAAAAGATTTTGCACTTTGCACCACTTGGAAGTCTATCAGAATCGAATAGAATGAGCTTTTAACAAAAAAAATCATCTTCATTCATTCACTCAGGGAGAATTGGTATTAGTTCTCTCCCAATCTTGATCCAAAATTGGAAGGACCTTACTCAATACATAGGGTCTACTCCAATGGAGCTTATTCATTAATCTCGATGGATGGAGAATTCATCACTACTCCAACCAATACCAGATTTTTGAAGATGTATTTTGTATAAACACAAAATATATATCATCCATGGTCCAGTATGACCTTAAACCGCACTATCATTCATGGTCCGATATGACCTTAAACTACACCATCATCCATGGTCCGGTATGACCTTAAACTGCACCATCATCCATGGTCTGGTATGACCTTAAACTGCACCATCATCCATGGTCTGGTATGACCTTAAACTGCACCATCGTCCAGCAAGACATTAAACTTCATCATCAATGGTCCATACATATGACCTTAAACTATTTTTACTTTCGTCCCACACGACGTTAAACTATGAAAAAGTTCCCTAAATGGTCCGGTATGACCTTAAACTACACCACTTTCCATCAAGACATTAAACTACATCATCATCAACGGTCCATGCATATGACCCTAAACTATTTGTACATACATCCAACATGACGTTAAACTGTGTCCCCTTCATCATCCTTGCTATATGACGTTAAACTATACAGCAATAGTCCATACATATGACCTTAAACTATTCGCACTTTCGTCTAACATGACATTAAACTGTATCATCCCTTTTTCGTCCAACATGATGTTAAACTGTGGAAAAAAAATACCCAATACGTCCAACATGACGTTAAATGGTGTACTCTTTTTTCCTCACTGCGTGACATTAAACTGCATAGTCCCCCTTTCATCCAATATGATGTTAAACTATATTGTCCCCATCGTCCTAACTACATGACACTAAACTGTACAGAAAGTCCTTGATACGTCCTACATGACATTAAACTGTACTGTGTCCCTGCTACATGACATTAAACTGTGCAGCACCAATAGTCCTAACTACAAGACTTTAAACTGCATAGTCCATTCATACGTCCTACATTATGGTAAACTGTGTATCGTTAAGGTTGTTTCTACCTCTTGTTTCTCACACCGAGTATGACTCATGTGAGCTTAGATTAAACTTCAACCATAACACCCTCTTTGGGCCGCTAACCATGTGTAAGTCCCAACATTTTTTTTAGGTCGTTGTCCCCAAAAACAACTTGATCACTAATTCATTCTTCAATTTAACTACGCGGACTTTGATTCTTGCCTTCCAGGCTAGGTACGTAGGCAACCTACCAAGGTTCAAGCCCAAAACCAATCTCTTCGCATCGGTTCACCTCCATCTCATACGATGTTTATTCGTGAAACCGCCCCTAGAATCAATATCTTTACACTGGTTCACTTTCATCCTTGTTATACGATGTTAAACTATACAACACTTTTGTCCAGTATGACAATAAACTACAATATTCTTTGGTACCCTCACCTGAGGGGGAACCATTATTTACATTGATTTTTCAATCATGTTTCATTTCAAAGACTACGTGTATACATGGAAATTCCTAAACCTTTTATCTTGGGTTAAACCATCATTGTACTAAAAAGTCCTCTTTCACCCTTCACATGTACGAACCAAATTTGTACAGAGGGTATTTATAGAACTACGTGGGCTTGATTCCCATCCTTATGGGATACGTAGGAATATTTGAGTGTCCCTTGAATCCAGCCCCAAGTCTTTTGGGCCTAACCCCAAATTCCACTTTCAGTCCCTTGGCTGAAAAGTCCCCATGAAAACACACACTGTGTATTTCTTATAATGGTCCAAGATCTATGACCCTAAACTAAGATCTCTAATCCTTTTGTCCCACATGACGTTAAACTTTAGTTTAAGAACTACGTATGGCTTGATTCCCATCCTTATGGGATACGTAGTGAAGTCCAACATTTTCAGTCAGGACCCAGCCACAACATGATTATGGTTAGCATTGATTTGTGTATCTCTGTATACATTGAACAATACCCATCTTTATGTGTCATAATCCTAACCTTAAATATTTTCAGATCTTCATACCCCTTTTCTTTACTTTTAGTCACAAAAATGTCAAATTTCTGAGAGTTCTTTTACCTGACTATGCAGTACGTTCCCTTAGGCGGCCTTGCATAAACAGTCCACATAACAGACTTGTCAGCCAAAAGATATTATTATCTGAATATGCAGCCAATGCCCTTAGGTGGCCCTGCATAATTCAACCCCCTAACGGGTTTTTCAGATTTTGGTAACTTCATTCTTAGTAATAAAGCCTCTTTTGTCCTTATTGATCTTAAATGACAGTATGTAGGAATCTGCAAAAAATAGCCATCCTTAACATTTTTTTCCCATATCCTTTTTCATGATCTGAAAGTATTCAAGTCTATGGTTTATATTCTCTTTCCCTACGTTTGGGTCAGACCTTCGTAGAATTGATATCCATCCAGTTCTTCGATAATCTTGTTCGAAAATATCTTCTCTATATTCAAGTACCTCTTTCCATACAGAAAGCTCTATACTTTTGAAAATTTGAATCTCCATAAACTGTCACTAGCTTTTAGCAGTAGAAAGGTAAATTTCTGAGAGTTCTTTTGCCTGACTATACAGAACGTGCCCTTAGGTGGCCTAGCATAAACAGTCTACATAACAGAATTTTTATCCAAAAGATGCTATTTATTTGACTATGCAACCAATGCCCTTAGGTGGCCCTCCATAATTCAACCCCCTAACGGGTTTGTTAAATAATAGTAACTTAATTCTTGGAAACTACTTCTTCTGATGCCTTTTATCTCTTTTTCATATCATTCCTCATATTCAAATATTCTTAAGCTATAGTTTACATTTTTTCCCTCATACTTGAGTATGGTAATATGTTTTCAGATAAATTTTCAAATAATTGAGTCAATTATAATTCATTCGGTCAAAGCTATTTCGACCTTAAACATTAACCTCCTTATGTCTGGCGTGCATGAATTTAAAATGACCACAAAAGACAAGGGAAATCTGAATAAAAGTCAAGTTCCATCTCACTAAACATACATTTTGTATGATTTAGGTAATACTGAGCAATTAAAAGATTCAAAGTTTGTAGGGTTATTTATATTAATCCTAGTAAAAATCAAACTATACTTACTAGGCCCATTGGATTAAGTAAATTTAAAGCAAGTAGAGAAAGAATGCAGGTACAAATGATTGAAGATGAAAGTGTTTTTCATTCATACACAAGAGATATAAGGACATCCATAGACTGGAGTCTCTTCTCTTTTTCAAGAATTACAAGAGGATTTCAACATAACTCTTCATTTGATTTATGGAATCCCGAGCTTCATCAGCAACCACCTGGAATTCATTCATTCAACTGGATACAATAAGAGATGCAGTGATACCAGCTCTTCTTGGAATAATTGTAAAAGGTTGTTTTTGAGTGCGGTTTGAGGAAAATTTTCTGCTGATCAAACAGTGACTCTATTTCTGTCTAAGAGACTTAGAAGATGGATACATGGATTTGAGAATGGAGCATTGGAAGTAAAGATCCATTTGGAGAGAGTACTCTTTTCAGATATTGCTCTAATGCCATGTTTATCTTCTCTCCACCAACCGGCAGCGGAAAACATTTCAGCCCATGGGTTTTCCATTTTCATATCTGCAGGAAAATGGCATGGAAGGAAAATTTGAAAGTTCACACCATTGTTGTTTCTCTTAATGCATAACATAACCGAAATATAGCAGTAGCAGTGCAGATGCATTTCAGGCGTATAGTTCTTTTCATTTGGAACATTGACTCCTTGCAGATGACCATGACCATACAGGGATAGGTAGATTCTCTGTGGGAAATTAAGATGATATTTCTTCAAGTACTTAGCCAAATCTAGGAGAGTGCTGTCGCAGATATCATAGTAATCATGTCCAACAATGTTCATCATGTCATCAATCTGATTGCTAGTCAGTTCATCAGTCATTCCAATTCTCCTAAGAGCCATTGAATTTGCACAAAAGTTGAATAAACTAACTCTTAAATGGGTTTATTTTTCATAACATTTGTGAAGGAATTCAAAAAAATGGCTAAGGCATTAAGGCGCACAAGTCTAAACTTGGCGCGCAAGTATAGATGTGTCGCGCAAGTATTTGGCACGCAAGTATCACCGCGCAGGTCCAGATACCTTGACAGTAGTGCGACATCAAGGATACAGTGGGAAACAGAGCAACTTGGGCAAAAAATACAACTTTCATGGCGAGAGCTCGAGAGTTTCAAATCCATATGCTTGTATGGAAGTGAGGCCCTCTATTTATAGACAAGGCCGTAACCCTACGTGCCATACCCTACGCGACCAAAGGCCCTACCCTGCGCACCAAATCCTGCGCGCCCGAAGCTCATTTGCGTGCCAGACCTTGCGCGCCCCAATTTCCTTTTGACTCTCGTTTTACTCAGAGTCAAATCCTCATTTCTTTCAGATCCAACTCTGAGGGGGGACTTTTTTTTATGCTCCTTTTCGTCACTTTTTCTAAAATAATTCAAAGGGAAATGACTTAGCATAAATTGATTCATCCTTTGAAGAAAACATCAAAAATCGACAAAGGCATGAACAAGGCTTCAAAATCACATGTGTCGCGCAAGTTCCATCACTGTCGCGCAAGTGGACTTGCGTGATGCCTAATGGTCGCACAAGTGACTTGCATGCCCTAAAGGATAACCTCCCGGGTCTTCTTCAGCCTATAAATAGACCCTGTGGTCCCCCCATTTGAGGAGGAATTTTTTTCCAGAATTCAGATTTGAGCTCCCGGCGCCCTAGTCTCTTCTCAAAGCTTCCGAAACACTTCTAAGGTAAATTCTTACCTAGAACGGAAGATCTAAAGAGTGGGAGGAAGGCCTGAGTGTTGAAAATCATCAACACTTGCGCGCCTGAGTGGCCATCTCTTAAGGGAAATGGCCACACTTGCGCGCTGCCTAAACTCCTTCAATAGAACTTGCGCGCCACTCTTCTGGAAGAACCTCAAGATGATTCTAAAGGATTTAACCAAGAGTCTCTCAAGTATTACCCTACTGTTTAACCATCGTGTAAGTACCCATGTGTCGCACAGGTATACCTACGCGACCGAACTTGCGCGCCCACGCAGTACTTGCGCGCCCCTGCCTTTTTGGGTGCCCTTCTTGCCCATTTCACCCCTCTTAAGCCATTCCACCTCTCCTATTCAAGATTCAGTCTTCAAGAAACTCTTCAAAGCCTTTTATGTCATAGTTTCTTGGTTTTAATTCCTTATCTGAAAGGAATTATGTGGAATATCTCTCAAAATCTAGTGATTTACACATCTTTATGTCACTAAAGATTGATATTTCATTCATTCAACCTCATCCTTTAAGATGAGAGAATTCTTAACCTAGGCCTCCTTTTCAGGAATAAGCCCCAGTCATAATTCTTAACATGGTCCTCCTTTTTAGGAATAATCCCCAGTCATAATTTGTAACTTGGGCCTCCTTTTCAGGAATAAGCCCCAGTCTCAAATATGAGCCTCCTTTTCAGAAATAAGCCCCAGTCTCAAATCTGGGCATCCTCCTTTGGAGTAAGACCCAAGTCTTAAATATGGGCATCCTCTTCAGGAGTAAGCCCCAAGTCCCTTAATTTTTGAAGTCCCTTAACCTGGGCCTCCTTTTCAGGAGTAAGCCCTAGTTTTAATTTCTCTTAACCAGTCCTAATTTACCTTTGATCTGGGATTCCTTCTCAGGAGTAAAACCCAATCATAAGTCCTCTCCTAATTTGGTCCTCCTTTTCAGGAGTAATCCCCAAGTTAGAGTATTCAAATCTCCATGAAGCACATATACCTTTATGGACCCTGTTCCTGGATTTCTTCCCTGAAATAAATCCTAATCTTCATTTATCTGGGCAGTCATACATACATAAGTCCCACATTATTTCTTATGATTACATCTTTCATGGACCAATTGTCTAATTTTTACCAATACCTCTTGTTTCTCACACTGAGCATGACTCACGTGAGCTTAGAGTGTAAAAGTAATTATGACATCCTTCTTTGATCCATAAATCATAAACATCATACTCCCTTACTCGAACTACGTGGGTTCTAATTCCTTTTCTAAACAAAGGATACATAGGTAGACCATCTGCGGGTTTGACCCCAACTCTGAAATAATCCATGTTCTTCTGAATGACAATAAACTTCAAGTGCCCCACTGAGTGGATTTAAAACCATCATGGTCATCATAATGACCAAGAGACTTCTATATAAATGTGTCGAAGGATACCATTGACCAAGAATCTCTAATAAATACAGATGATTCTCTATCTATGAAGAACCTCGAATATATATAAAAGATTCTCTAAATTTCCTACATATTTAATCATTTATTGTCAAATCTAAAGGAAATTTCATTTTATACTTGGTAATGTAATAAGGATTCACAAACATAACTTAAATCTATAAAGAGAGTCCTGGAGTAGACAATAATTCCCCTCAAAAAGGTGTGATGAGTCCGACCTCCCATCCTCTCGACCAATGAAAATTCCTAATCCTCATCAGTCCACAAACTAGTGAGCACCTACCTTTGGAAAGTAGGTCCAAATGGATGTGCAATCATTGGATGTTTCCGGTTCTATGAACAAACCCATTAGAAACTGATTGGAATGTTTGAACCTCCCATCAAGGAGGTCATCCTCGAATTCCAAGGGAAACAATGGTCAAGAATGGATTTTTTTCATCCAAGTTCAGGAATTAGTATATCTCAGACCTAGTTGATCAGGATGGTGTTGCCTTCGTAAGTCTTTATCCAAAGCAGTACAAAGGAAAATCTATCTAGTAAGGTCAACAAATAATAAATCAATAAAAGGGCGATGACACAAGTGTGTGTCCTGCTTTATGAGATATTTAATTACAAATATATTATAGTACACAGTCAGTGTTCATAGGATGGTAGTCGTTGCTATGACTATCCTTATCTCTTTAGGGGCCATGATGGGTTGCTAGACTCTGCTCTTGGTATGTTAATTTATTCACTCCTATCAAGATAAGGGCCTAGAGGGTCACACACTATATCATATTCAACAATCCACCTTATTCAGTTGAATAGGTATATAGACATAGTGGGCCCCGCCACGGGGTTCGAGCATTGTCCAAGTTATCGATCACCAAAAAAATTAAATAAATTCATTAATATTCAAGTTATGGATATTTGGGGTTGAATTTAATTAATGTATTTACAAGTTTAGTAAATACAGAAAAATATTAATCAAACGAATATTATTTTAATATTCAAGGTTCATTTAATATTAAGCGGGACAGCGATTCAAGTTAAATGGATCGGGTTTATCACGTAATATATTTTATATATTACAAGTATGTGATAAAATAATAAATAATATTGGCGCAGTTTAGTCCATGAAAATTATTTATTTAGTGGACGTTGAAATAAATGGGGGTTAGGGAACCCAACTAGGTATTTCTCAACTCCACTATAAATATAGGAGGAGGCTCTCTCTTATATTGTGAAATTCACAATTCACTCATTTCATGGAGTGAAATCCAGATCCTCTCTCTCCTCCTGCTCTCTAGAGAGAGAATCTCTCGATCCAAGAATCTCAGATCAAGATCTCTCTCATGCATCAAAGGCTTCTCGATGTGATGATCATCGAGACGTCAAAATCATTTTCGGATCGCCGCGCTAGCACTCAGAATTTGACGATTGATGTTCCAATGGATTTTTGGAGCATGTGTGGACAATCTAGAGGGATCCTTATTTGTATCCTTCAAGAAACGATCATCATCGACTAGTTTTATTCGAATGTGGCTTTAGATATGAAATGGGTACGTTTTTCATTTTAATTTGTGCTCTTAATAATTTATGTGAGATCCTCGGACCTCTTTGGGGCTCGGATCTTCGGTGACGACAAGTTCTGTCATCTCGCCGATGAAAAATTTTAAAATCCCCGGCCCACCGGCTTCCACTGCGGGCCCTGGAACCTAACATAAACATGGTCATAGAATTATGATAATGTGATTAAAACATTTGAATATCATACCTTATATATCAAATATCATAGACAGGAATCATGACATAAATATTGGTGGTTCATAAGACATGAATCATAAGTAAATGAAGAACATAATCCATGAAATCATAACATAGGAATAAGGCATGTAATTGTGGCAATCATATAGCATATAATATGATTTCCATAGTATTCAAGGCATCACGGCCAAGGCCATATTGGTGGAAAAGTTCCTTTACTAAACTGGGTTTACTCCTCGTTCCAACCCTGTATTACTAAACCGAGTTCACTCCTCATTTCATCCCTATAATAATGAACTGAGTTCACTCCTCATTTCATCCATGTCTATCTCATGAGATATAAATCTTTACCCAATGTATTAGAGGGAGATATAGGTCCCACACAAATCATAATGAAATCATACATACATGTGCCACAAATTCAAAAATATTCATACCATAACCCATTAAATGAAATGAGTTTTATAAACAGGTAATCATATCATAACTTATAAAAAAATATACAAGTTTCATAATCATTTCATAAAAATCATTACACGTGAAAAGAATTGAGTTTTAGAATCATATAACTTGTGAAAGATAAACAAGTATCATAAACATCATGCCATAAAAACATAAACCATTCATAGAAATAATATGAATGGAAACATTGAATCATTTTCCTATAAAGGAATGAGTAACACCAACGGATGTCATCTTAAATGGGAAATATTTTTGAAAGATATTTTAAAAACATTTCTTGAGTAAATTATACTTTCACCTTTAAAAATTCTTCTTTAAACATAAAACATTTTGAAACCCCTTTTCATGAAAATAAACCTAAAAAAATATAAAGGAATCATTGAAAACATTTTTAAAGCCTTTTCCTTTGAAAATTTTTAAAGAATCTTTAAAACCTTTTGAAAACTATTTTCCCTTGAAAGCTTATAAAAGGAGCATGAAAACCTTTTGAAAACCACTTTCCTTGAAAAATACGTTGAAAACTTATAATTAAAGCTTGAAAATGATTTGAAAACTATTTCTTTGAAATTATATTTTTCAAAAAAAACATAAAATATAACCATTTAAACATGAAAAGTAAAATTCAAATAAATGACGGTGGCTAAATTGGTACATGTTGTATGAGGTAAAAAGAATATTCCTTTTGCACTATAAAAGGATAGAAAAATGACTTGTTTGGAAAGAAATACGAAGATTCCTTTTAAAAAATTCATAAAATACAAAAAGGGGTAAAAATTTCCTTTAATTATCATAGGATATTAGTATAATATTCTTGGAATACCTTTTTTGAAATCATGGTTTTGAAATAACACATATTTCTAACTAAAGAAAGAGGTAAGGTCGTATTTTCTTAAAAACGTTTTATTAGTTATCTTAAGTATCGAAGAGTGGAAAATAGTACTAATACATGAATATATCTTGAATAAACAGAGGATAATAAAACTCATGTGCTTTTTTGGGATATGGATCACAAGATTTCATTAAAGTAATCATGATCATTAACAATATCGAAAAGTGATGAGATTTCTTCAATAAACTCTTACTACATGGTAACTTGGGATCACACTCTCCATGTAATGAAAGGAAATTACATGAAGCTTATAATATCATGAAAATAAGGATTTTCATTATATAACATGTAAAATGTAAATATATGCACCTCAAAAATTAATTTAGGTGCATAACAAAACATGAGTCTCAAAGAAGATACATTGAGACAAAAATATCTTACCAATTTGGTAACTTTTGAAACTTAAAACCCATGAAATAAATTTCATAAAATGGATATGTAAATACACATAAATTAATTATAATATACATATAATACATTAATGGTAATTACATACACCTTATAAAAGAAGTGAGTGGTTAATAAGGCATGTATCTCATAGAAATAAAGAGTGAGATGAAATTCCCTTACCTTGTGTCTTGAATTTCATCTTACTTGTTCAAAACTCATGTATAATAATTTTAAATTTATTATAAATCTATCACAGAATCATATTATTGATTCTAATACCTTAAACAGTTTGATTATGGATTTATATTACCCTCTTGTTAATAATTCTATGTTAATGTCTCAC
Source organism: Viscum album (assembly GCA_963277665.1). Lineage (NCBI taxonomy): Eukaryota > Viridiplantae > Streptophyta > Magnoliopsida > Santalales > Viscaceae > Viscum > Viscum album. The sequence goes on along the minus strand of OY728134.1, from coordinate 339,678,719 downwards.
TTCGGGTAATATCTGCTTTGTAATTTGCATGTGTCTTAGTTTTTGTATCATTGGTCCTTATATGTATATAATTATTTCCAGAATGTAAACCATGATTTAAATATAATTTATATTCAGTTTATTTTTTTATAATAATTCATAGAATATATAAGTATGAAATGGAATACACCGTTCATGGAGACGGTAAGACGTACGTACGTGTGAACACTATTTCCATTTAATTGTTGTGTTGAAAGAAAGAAAGTAAAAGGTATACATATATATATATATCTTTATTAAATTAGCTTGATTATATAATATATATCATATATATTCACTAAACCCATCATTAATACATTCCATGTAGTGTATGTATGAATCACATCGCTTTGAGTGGGCGGTAATCCACACTTCCTCAAATGAAATTATCATATTAACACAAAATGGAATGTATAAAGATATGTGTTTTTAAAGAATTAAAGAATATTAAATACATAATAAATATTAAATATAACATATATAAACATATTTTTCATTATAATTTTCACCATGAGAGGCGGTAAAGGAAAAAATGAACAATCATTACAACACACGATGGCCCCCTTCTTGCCAGGGTTTTCTACTCTCTCCCGACACCCCCCTCTCGAGTTCTAGGTCCCCCCCCCCCATTCTTCTATTATGGTGGTGATAACTCCTACATTCATGGTTTTCTTAGGGTTTGTTTCTCTTTTATCCTTTATTCATTGTATTTTTCTTACTCCCCCCTTGGCTTTGGTCTCAGCTTGGATTTCTCTTCATTCTTTTTTCTCATCGGTCTTCCAGGCATCCACTATTTATTGCTCTCACTCTTAATACTTGCTTCCTTGGTAGTGTGGTCCACTTTCTTCTCCATTACTCTCTTTTTTCCTCTCACATATTTCCTAACCCCATCTTGTTCTAGCACTATGGAGCTTATGGAGATTTTGGATTGTTATGGGTGTAGACCGGAGGCTTCATCTTTTACTTCGTCATATTTATTTCTACAGTGGTTCCCACTTTTGAAGCCTGATTTTGGTATATATTCTAATATTTATTCCATATCATTCATTATATACCCCATATTGGTCTGTTTTGATGGTTTTTAGGGGAGTTTTGGTATGTGAGGCACTCATCGATGGTGTTCCATGGGGTTTTGTGTTGGCTTCTTTATTCCCATGGTTTCAGTTTCTCTAGTGGTGACGGTTATGTTTCATATTGGATTCAGGAGTGTTATTCCTATAGACTGTTCTAGGGTTCTTGGTGGTGATTCATGATGATATTTACGTGATTCATAAGTTTCATGGATGGATCTGTTATGTCACTTCTTCACTCGATTGCTTCTAGGCAAAGATGCAGTTTAAATTGGGGAACATTTTTATTTGGATTCTATTATGTTATTGGGTGTTGTTTGAGTGGAAATGGCTGAAGTAGTTTCATAAGAAGTGATGAAGTATGGTTTTTTTCTCACCAGTGAATTTTTTGATGATTATAGTGATCAGGCACATTAGGGTTCAAGGATTTAGTCACCAGTCACCTTTCAATTTGAGGCCCGAGGCGGTGGCATGTTTTTGTTTTAAATTTGAATTCAATGGTGTTTGGATGGGGTATTTTATTTAATTTAACATTCTGGTTGAACTTGTGTTTCTTTGATGTTTTGATTTTGGTATTCATAAATGGTATTGTGAGGTTCCAACTAACCCTAAAGTGGATTTTTTAAAAATTAAAAATATTCGTTGTTTAGTGAGGCAGTAGTTCGCTATACACGTAAACAATATGTTTGTTACCAATTAGATGGAAGAGTGTGTAAGTGTTGGTTGAAACCTTAGAATAAAAACATCCTATTATATTGAGGATAATGTTGTTTTTATACAATCATTTAATAATAATATTTGAGGGAGTAGAGAAAGAAAAAAAAGGAGTTTGAGGGAGGGAATTGACTCTTAATCGGGTAACTCCTTTTGGTTAGCACCAAAGGGATTCCTTGGAAGGATTTCTAACCAAATAAGGATTCAAGGAGTAAGTGAGGGATTATGGGGAGATATTTTGTCAAAGTTAGGTTGATCCAAAGTTTCTTGAGAGTTTTGAGGAAGTGGGAGGAGTGGAGGCTTTTTATAATGGAGGAGCGGCACTTCTGTAATATTTTGGAAAAGGGAAACCCCACCCATATTTTTTTTATTGAAAGTGGATCCAATAATGGTATAAATTAAATAAAAGGGGTAATAAGGTCTAAATATGTCCATAAAATAGATTTAGGAGAATTTTATAGGTTGTTTTGGGCCTTAAGTTTATGGTTTAGTCCCTTATTAAGTTTAATTTAACCTTAATCATTGTAATTAATTTTAATTAATTTCACTAATATTTTTTGTAACTAACTAATTTGACCTTATTAGAAATTAGAAATTATTCTTATTCCAAATATTTAATCAATTTTTCAAAATTTAAATTACATAAGTGGTAGGAATTAATTTAAATATAATCTCATAGATGGGACAACAATGTGGGTTTTTAAAGTAAAAATGTTCAGAAGTTTGCTATGTTTTTATAGCCAATTTCAAAATGAAATTGATTACAATGACCTAAATTGGATAAATTTATAAAAAAATTATCTAATTAAACTTTAAAATAAATTAATAATATAATTTAACTATATAAATAAATCGTATGAAAAAAGAAGTTTTGAGTTAGAATTCATTATTTTTAACTATTCATTAAAATATCACAGAAAAATACCAAAAAATAACCCCAGCCAAATTTTTATGTTTCAAATTACAAAATGAATTATATTTTGGGATATAAAATTTATAAAAGTTCCAAAATTTATATATAAAATAGGTTATCTATTAAAATGCATTAAAAGATCCTTAATAAAAATATAGGTTTTTATATGTAACATTTGGTTTGTTACTATCTTATGATTATAAAATCTATTGGATGAATATAAAAAATATTTACTTGGATATATAACATATATATTACATTAAAATTACATACAAATTGTAATTAATTTAATTTATTATGATTAAAACAATTTTGTGATTATAATAATTGTTTTCAATAAAAATACTCCCTTTATATTCAATTGGTTCTTATATTCATTTCTAAATAATTTGTAACTAATTAATTCATTTTATATTTTTTGAAAACCATATATTTACATAAGTTAGTTAATAATATTCATAAAAGATAATTTAACATCTAAGTTATATATTATTATTATTATTATTATGTATTTTTGTTCAATAACACTCAAACTTGTGTGTTACACAAGCCATCGAAAACATTCAGTCTTGCATGAAACATAAGCCCACCCTAGTGTTTAGTATATATAAATCTAACCATTATATTATGAGTACTGCACGATTAAATTTGTATTTCATATAATCCAATCCAAACTTAATGCTTTAATATATATATATATATAATAACTATTTTCAATTTTGTGTGAAATGAAAAATATCAAAAATATTGAATTAATTTGAAAACATATATTTCACAAAATCTTGGAGTGTTATAGGAAGGTTTGTCCATGGTTGATGGGTAAATACACCATTAAGGATAATTTCTAAGGTTTTCATGAGATTTGGGGGGAATCCATTTTATAATTTATTGTACTTATTATTCATCTCTCTTTTTAAAAATGATGAAAATAAATAAAATTTAAAAAATTAAATAAGAAATGTGATGTGTCTTTTAAAGATAAAAAATCAACATTTCTATAATGATGATATTTTGATCATATATAGTTCGGTGGTGCATGTGAGATTTTTCTTAATCAAAAATTTCAAAAAATAAAAAAATAAGAAAAAGAAAAAAAGTGAGAGGGTGATTCATTCATTATTATTACTTGTATCATGTGCCTACTTTTAGTTTCAGGAGTTAGGAGATGAGATTTTTCCATGAGTATTTCATTGAGCCTATCTTTTGATATCATGCACTATGACTAAAATTAAGACATCATTTTTAGCATTATTTTATTCATTACCCTCTTATCTTAAGCCTTAGATACATTTGAATGTTATTCTAAAGTCCTCATGATTAAATTTGATCATTTTCTTTACATGATAGAGATGTTAGATTCCTTGTAAGGTTAAAGTAAGTGACATGTACTTGAAGTATGAACACAATTCTAGTTACATTTATTACCTTGAGATCTGATTAAAAATAATTCAATGTGAGTTATATTTTAAGTAGAATTCACATTAATGATAAATTGAGAAACTAAAATTGAAGGAAGAAAGAGCATTATTATTTCAAAAGTAGAAATTTAAAATTAATTATTGGATTTGTTTCTTATAATACTGAGTAGTTGGTGAAATTATTTTTTGTGGAATTTTAAAGTTTATTTTCCAATTACAAACATTAGTTTTTTTTCTTTTTAAATTTAAATGTTGGTAGACTTAAATTCTTTTATAAAGTGGTTAAGATTATATGCTTGAGGAAAAGCAAGTTCTAAGTGTGGGGGAATTTATAGAACCGTATTTTTCATACTTGTTTTAATATTAAACATGTTTTTTATGTAATTAAATTGATTAATATTTCTAGTATTTAACTATTTCTTTAATTTGGGAAAGGATATAAGAAATGTTTGAAAACGGGATAAAATGTGACGATTTAAAGATGAAAATGATGGCTGGTGATAAAGGACAAGTCAAGGAGTCAATCTCATAGCTCAAAATTGAAGAATAAAACTAAAATTGGGATGAAACTTTCTTAAAACAATAATTCACATCATGAATCCACTATTCATGACATGAGTTTCATTGAAAAAGTGGTAGAATAAATACATGATTAGAAAAAGTGATTTGGAGTAGGACCACACATTTCACGGCATGATAGTCACTTTTACTTCGAGGCACATCAAAAATTCACAAAAAATGGATTTGGATCATGAAACATGTTGTGAAATACTCATCCCTGAAAATTCATGTCATGAAAACACTATTCATGATGTAAAATGCCTTGATGAACCTAAAAATGGTGTTTTATGATAAAATAAATACTTTATATTCCATTTAATGCCCCATTGATGACCCATAATGAAGTTTATCCATTTATTAAACCATTTATAGCATCTCAAGCATCACTTAGGCCTATAAATAAGTTGTCTAGGGGGTTTGAAACATCACTAACCTGACATAGTGGATCTGTTATTGTGCTACTGTAATGGTTTTGCTACTATTTAGGTTTCCTTTTGTAATTTTAATTTATTTTGATTCCCATGTGAACCTTAATTTCATATTTTTAATTTAATTGTTACATATTCTTCTAATATTTTTTTATATTTCTCTCTTCATCCTTTCCATCATGATCTATCACACTCATGATGATGAGAAATTGGCCTAAGTCTTGGCCTTGGGGGAGGTTTTTCATCATTCCAAAATTATTTTTCTTTAAATTATTTAATGTTTTAATTCATTTTGTAGTGGATAATAGAGGATTGCATGGGTGCGGTGATCGTCCACCAGGACATAAATATTAAAATAATTTATATTATTTAATTTACAAATTACCCTCCCTTATGTTGTACAAATATCTTCATATTATGGAGTTTTTTATCCAATAAAATGACAAACGATGGAGTCGGGTCCTAGAAGGTGTCACACTCTCAATTGAGGTGTGTCATTAACCTTGATTATAGGATGAGGTGGAATTTAGTGTGCAAAATAATTCTTCTAGGCATTCAATATTTCAAACATAATAAATTAAAGGATATTAGTTCAAGAGTGATATTTTATAAATGGGTTATCAAATTGAATTTAAACAATAATAAATGAATATTGACAGAACCCGATTAACCAAACCCTAATAAATAAGACCTTTCTTCTAATTACATTCATTTTGTTTTTCATTTTCATGTTTCATTTTCAAATTTTTCATTGATTTTCAAAAACCATCTTTTTTATTAAATAATAAAAGCACAAAAAAATAGATTAATTGAAAAATAATTAGTGACTTAACCACTACGAATCTCCTCAAGTGAAACGACCTTGGCTAGCCACTGTGCTTCACTTGGAATACAAATTATAGCTTTTTCACCACCATACAACGGGATTTTCAGTAAAAGTCATACAAAATAATCTTTAATCATGAGTATCTTCATTATTATAGGAACTTTAGGGTTGAAAAAAATTGTTTGACTTCGCTAAAGTTTCCTAACATAGTTAAGGAAGCTTTGTTAACCTCCTTCAGCACTTCATAAGAAAAACTTTCTTAGCAACTCCAACAACTCTTTCTCACTTAAAATACACAAAAAATCACAACAATATATGTTGTAAAAAAATATATAAAAAATTACAAATAAAACCCAAAGGATCTTCAATATATTCTTTGGATTATTTGGTGACATTCACAATAATCTTAATAACTCAACTAATTTTTCAATCTTTCATCAACCCACATCCTTTATCATATAAAATATCTTAACACCACACTATTGTATATAACAATATTTTTTAATGAATTTCATCCCTTTGTGACATGAAATATTTTTGTCATGATACGATAAACTCCCCCCCCCTCAATATTTTTCTCTCCCCTTTTTATGATAACACGAGCTTTAGGTTCACAAAATATATTTTGTAAAGATTTGTACATTCTCTCCCCCTTTGACAAAAGAATGCAAAGGATCATGGGGGATTTTCCTTAAAAACTTTAAGAAGTCATTGATGGAGGATAAACATGTAGTTACAACTACAATTCCTCAAATATTTTCCTTGGAATATATTTATTAAAAACACTGGAAAATTGATAATTTTTGAAGTGTACTCAAGAATAAAATCTATATCAGCAACTTTAACTTTTATAAAATGATAATTAATATCAATTTTATTTGGTTGGGAATGTTGTACAAGGTTTTTAAAAGATCAATGGAACATTTATTATCACATGGAATATTCAATAGTTTTATAATATTCACTCTCAAATATTCTAGGTAAACTTTCATCCATATCATTTTTTTATAATATTGGGTGGCATAAATATATTCTGCATCTTCTATGATCAAGGTGATAGAACTTTTTATCTTACTATAAAAACTCACACAAATTTTCCCCAATAAAAATGTGCCGCCTAATTTTGAATTTATATCATTATAATCTTCAGAAAAATTAGCATCAGTGTATCCAAGAAATTTTATATAAAAATGTATTTTATATAATATCCTATAAAAATAAGTTCTTTTAACATACCTAAGTAAACTTTTTTTCTTCAAGTATATGTGATTACTTTGGATCACTCTGTTATCTTTTAGATAATGTAACAACATATAAAATATCTTTCATTGAATCTTCAATATAGAGAAATATTATTATCAACTTTCATAAGTATATCGGATTCACACCTTTCCCAGCTTCATCTTAACTCAACTTCACACCAACATTGATAGGTGTAGAAACTTATTTTTATTCTATCAGTAGAAATTTGTTAGAAACACCTTATAATAATTTCATAATATATGAATATTTATTTACCCTTTTTTTGAAGTTGTAAAACTAAAAATAAATTTAATTCAACTAAATAGACATCTCAAAGTTTTTCTTCATTTTCTTAGAAAATTATTCAAAAAAATTATCTCCATCTCCTAAAAAATATATCATCAATATAAATAATGAAAATAATATTAACTATTCTCACCTCTTTCATATAAAAATTTTTATCAAATTTTCCTTCAGAAAAGTTTAACTATTTTAAGAAATTTTCATGTTTAGAGTACCAGGATCGAGGGTAATTTTTTAACTCATATAAAGATTTTTTTTGGTTTACACATCATGGTTATATAATTATCAAGTATGAACCCATTGGGATAATAGATATAAGATTATTATTTAATATCCATATTTAAGAAATCTAGATTAATATCCATCTGATAGAATTTTTAATTTCTTTGTGAAGCAAATACCAATAACATTCTTATAGTTTCAATTCTTGAAACATGGGCAAAAGTTTATTCAAAATCCATACCTTCCACCTATGAGTAACCATTGAAAACAAATTGAGATTTAGTTCTTAAAATATCTCCATGCCTATTGATATTATATTTGAACACCCATTTTTTTCCTATAAAATTATTTCCTATCAGCCATGTAATAAGATATCAGGTGTTATTTTTCTCAATTTGATCTAACTCTTCATTTAGAGTAACTACTCACTCTTTATGTTCAACTAACTATGAAACTGATTCTAGTTCATCCTTTCAAAAAAGTGATGTATGATTCTCTAATATCAATTTCCTTATAGTCTAAATTGTATATTTCTAATTTCCAATGATATTTTAATATTCAAATTTTTTTTATAAAGTATCAAATTTGAGATATTTTCATCCTTTCTCACTTTTTTCACCACAAGACTCATCTGAATAATATTGTTCCAATTTTTTCTCACATTTACCTTCCATTTCATTACCATCATTTGAATTTATCAATCTATTTTATATAACATCCTAATTTACATCTTCAAAAAAATTAAAGGAATTATTATTTCCAATAACTTTCACATCATAGGAATCAAATAAATTTTTTAAATGTTTATTCAAACACTTAACTTCTTATGTTAGTTGAATATCCCATGAAAATTCCTTATTCAGTTTTTTCCTCAAACTTCATAAAATCTAAATTTTAGATCTTAAGAAATAAAGGACTCCTAAAAACCTTAAAATAATTCATTTTTTTCTATTTATTATACCACATATCATTAGAATTCATTTTAGAGTTTGGATTCCATAAACATTTGTAATGAATAGCTACACTCACAACTTCTCTCCAGAAAAATATATAAATTTGAATTCTAAAACCATGATTCTTTCTATTTCTACTAAACTTTTGTTTTTTCCTTTACTCTATTTTTTGAGTATTTTATGGAGTGTTTTATAGTTTTTTGATTCCATGTTTCTTCATATATTATTTGAAGGGGTTTCTTGTGTACTTCATTATATTTTCATTTCTCAAATTTAGTATATAAACACTCATATCTCTTTCAAATTACCATATAAAACATATAAACATCTTCGCAGCCTCTGATTTATGTTTCATGAACATTATATTGGTCATCCGAGTGAAATAATCAATGAAAGTAAAAAAGAAAAAAATCATATTTTATTGATTTATGTCTCATCGTTCTAAAAAAGATCAAAGTGAATGAGCTCAAGTGGTCTGGTGGATTGCATATCATATTTTTTATGTCTTAAACTAACTATATTTCCTTTATGACATGTTTTACAATTAGAATCTCCATTCCTTTATAGTGGTGGTAATTTTATTGTAGCATCTAATTTAGAAAAAAATATACTTTTCTATCCAAGATAACCAATTATTTGATGCCGGAACTTATTTTTATCCTTATCACTTAAGAAATATGAGTTACAAAGATCACCAATCTAGAATAGGATTCCACTGGTTCATTCTCCCTTAGTAACAACTTTTCCATATTTCAAACTTTGGATGATATGAGAATCTTCTCTAAAGATAACTTCTTTGACATCATCATAAAGTTTGATAATACAAAGTAATTTATTCTTAAGCCCATAAAAAATATAACTTCATTTGAATTTAGTTTTTGACCTTCAATATCAGTCACTCATATTCCTCATTTTTTTAAGGAACTATCATTAATCCCCCTTAGTTCATGAGACTTAAGAAAGTTACTCTATTTTCTTCCATAATTTCTCCCCCTTAGTACATGTTTATTACTAGGGAAAGACATGTTGTGCTAATAATTATATGTCTTGTTCCCATATATACTATAGAACCAACAATATCCCCTGAACCCTAATCTTATATAGAAAAATGATCTTCCTGGTAGTGAGTTTTTAGGGTTTTAATAAAATTTCCACTACCTATTTTCTCCAAGCATGTGGATCCCTTTTAATTGAGATTTTTCCCATATTTTGTAGATGTGATGTGTTTCTCACATCTTTACTCAATCCAAGTTCTCCTAAAATTGTTTTTAACACCTTCTGGTTAGTATAATCAGAGGAAATTTTATATTTAGTGGGTGTTGATATCACCTAATTATTGGAATGATTTTTCTAAGAATCTTGAGATGATTTATCCTTTACCTATGAAGCGTTGTTGAAATTTCCACTCATCTTTTTTAAGTTACTTACAATATTAACAAATTTTGATTGAGTTTTATGAAATTTATCTTCCTTTTCATAAATTTTCTTACTAAGATCTTCCATTATCTTTCCATGTTTCAAATTTCAGTTTGAGGTTCTTAATTTCCTCAATGTGCACATTTTTTGTTTTAAGAATATATTCCTTTCCTGCATTATTTTTCTCACCTAATATATTTACCATTTAAATTTATTCCTTGAGTTTTTTTCTTAATACATTCCATGAGTTCTGATCTCAACTAATATTTTATGTAGGTTTATTCACCTTCTTCTTCTTTACTATTTGAGGAATCTTCTTTTCTCTGAAAAATTTCAAAGACATTTCTATAATTATATATATTTTCATCTTCTAAAGAACTATTTTTGGTAGAGTTGTATTACATTTTATCACTTAAAATACTTCTCCTATTCTTTCCAGAAAACCTTTTCATACTTCCTATGGATTTCTTATCTTCATTGGATGTTTTTCTCCACTTATTCTACAATATTTTCTTCAAAATAATCTTTATATTCTCCAACATTATTCATAGTACAATTAATATAAAAATTCCCAATTCCACCACACACAAAACTTTTAAGTGGGATATTCCATCCATATTTTCTTCTATCTATCTGATAATTTTTGAAGATAAGAGATATTATTATGAACTGCTCTGGGTGTCATCTAAATTGATAACTAAACTAATTTCCACTAACCCAAAGGGAATTTATGATCCCCAAAAAATGGTGATAAGCACTTGGTAATCCATAAACAACCTTTGTGAATGATTTCACACAAAATAAAATGTAAAAATAATCAAAGTTACACTAAATAAATAAATCAATACATCCATATTAGGTACAAGGGGATAATACAAAGACTAATAGCATAACATAACTACAAAAACCCATCTCCTGGTGGTCCATGAACACCCACCATGTCCCAAACGAACCCCCCTTATGAAACCAAGTATTAACTCACAAAATAAATCAAATGGAACATGATCCCCAACAATAAGAACATAAAGGATACAAAAAATAATCAGTACAAATAGGGTATGAGCTACAGAGGCTGGTGGGATTCCACCAAATATTCAATGCAATTACTTCAAAATATAATTAAAAAACTAAAATATAGTACATAAAGTAGATAAAAAATCATTACATTTAAAAAATAAGAAACTAAGTTCATCATGATAATATTATAACAAGATTGGGTTTTAAAACAAAACTTTAATCATTTCAAAATCATTTATGAAATCAAAGTAGGAAACATGTCATTTCATAATTTAAAAACCATATCCTTTCTTGGAAAGATATGAAAACCATTTCAAATACTAAATTCAGTTAAATAAATAAAAGTCAAGAACATGCATCATATATCAATAAGTTGTAAAAGAGTAGATAGAGTTAAGGTGAAGTATCTCAATAAGAAGACCAATCAATAATGGTAATCAATCAAGAAAGGAAACTACAGTGCCAAGTGGTGACAACGATAAATTTGATTTATCGAGTATCAAGTATAGGGATACCATGTGTATGACCTAGATATGATAGTGATTCCACCATATTCTAGTGAATCGATAAAATTATGACTGTTCATCGAGATTAAATCAAGTCTCAAGGGTATCAAGAAAACCAAGTCCATGCACACCTGATTTTCTAGCCTCTTATTTGTAGTCTAAACCTATCATGTTCTCTATTGATCCACTAATTGGTGTTTGAGTCATCTAGTGAAGCATAAATCTTGGTCTTATCACCCAACTAACCATGTCACAGTCAGTTCTAATGAGTCCAGTGTCATGAATACCCCAAGACTGACTTCAATGGGCTAGGGGTGGAAACTAACACTGAGTAGGCATATCACTCACATGGGAGGCCTTAGCCTCAGGTACCTATAAAAACATACACATCTTTAAGCCCAAAAAATGTATAAATGTAAAAAAACTAATAAAAATGCATGAATATATCTAAAACCCACTATCAGAGTATGAAAATATGTAATAGAAAGATAAAATTTATAATTAAAAGGCCACCAAAAAGAGTCTAAAAACAAGTCCAACCTAAAAGTATAGAAGGGAAATATTGTCAAGGTAACTTCTAGGATACACCTTGGTCAATATTTCACACTAATATCCACCTGGTCCTTGTCCCTCTATGACTCCTTCAAAAGTTCGATCATCTGTAGTAGACACAACGCATGTAGGAAAATACCATGTTGGGGTGAGTATAAAAATACCAAGAAGGACACCCCAAAATCCCTAAGAATGTAACAATAAGAATAATAGTCATTACAACATAAGTATATGTATCCAGAACATATAACAAAAAATATCCAGATATAGTCAAGAAAGACACATTTTCTCAAATTAAAGTGACAACCATAATTCCATTCTAGGATTCATGCTTGAAGGTTCCACATAGCACTTGTCCAGAAGAACATACTTCATGAGTCACATATCACTAATGGTGTCCACCCAAGGTGTCATTATCATTAGATTTCACCATAATATATACACACTATAAGTCTAAAGAGAATGATACATAGATGAGGATCACACCCAATGTCATGGGATATACCAATAACTCAATTTGGAATAACCTGCTAAGTAAAGGAATGGTGTCCACATAGTGTTGGTCATGATGATACCAAGAACTCCACCTAGAGCATGATGATAATATAGGATCTCACTTTGGACCACAATGAAGGATTACAACAAATATATCCAAGAATTCCTACTAAAGGGATCATCATCCTATGTGTGGGGCATGATTCAATACCAACCCTCGGGGAAAGGTTCTAGGGTATGCACCCTAGAAAAACTTGTTCAAGTTGAGGAGGACAAGGGCTCCAAGACATCTTGATGGGGGTACACGACATGTAATGGTATTACATGGTGTGTCCCTTTAGAACTGGGTTCTTCCTGTGAAACACAACCCATTATCGTGTCTATTTCCATGAAAAAGTACATAATTTTTCCAATCCCATGTACTTATAATCATGCTCTAGTACATTGCTCTTCCCATGTACACCTGGAATAGCTATGTTTGTGTCAGATTAAAAAAGCATGTTTGAGAGAATGTACTCTTGTTCATGTCCTTCTACCCATCAAGGTACATGTCGAGATTCCAAATAGGGTCACATGTCATGTGATAGGGATCACAAATCATGTGATATTTAACTTTTTGTGGAAACCCTAGCACCACACCAGGGGGTACCACATGTCATGTGTTCCTAAAATATATGCCCTATACTATGGGATTTTCTAGAACCCATGATTTATTTCTTTGTGTACACCCACGTCATATTCACCTATGAATCTTCCATCAATCTCTTTGTTAAGTGCATATCTAGTCCCGGCCAAGCCTTATCATCGTCGCTTTCTAGAATCTGGTCACCAAATGCATGGGAATCATCGTCATTGTTCCCAGTCACCATTTCACATCTCACTTGAATATGAAGGTCTCAAATCTATCCTCAATCCATAATTTCCATTATCTTATCTTGATCCCATCATCTATCCAAGCCCAGATATGTGATATCAACTCATTGTTCCAAGAAACAGGTAGGCAATGATTGATTTGCCGGTATTTTCTCAAATTTTTGGTCAAAACAAATACAAGTGATAAACGCATGAATAACGGTGTGATAAATACAAGAAACACAAAAAATACGAACAAGCCTCAGCTGGGTTTATTTCTCCTCCGTCTGTTTTCATTATAATGGTGAACAAAGATCCAATTAAAGTAATCATTTCTCCTAATAATCATCACAGATAAATCGCATACCTTCAATACAACTAATCCATGAATCAATCTATTGGTCTATTAATTCATGTTAATTAGAGAAATAAAAAGTGAGGGAATAATCCAAATAAATTAACATCATACCTCAATTTGGATCAATTTCTGGAAAATAATAGTTTCATGCCACTTTAGTTGGTGAGATCCTCAAGCTCCATCGCACACCGATAGATGATTCGTAATCCAGTTTCCACTCACCAACAAAAGCTCCTCTAATGATCTCCAATAGATTATCTTAATTTATAGGGTTTTGTGACTAACCCTAAAAATCCCCTATAACAGAATTTATATATAAATTTAATTAGTTCGGGGGTAATTAATTAAATAAATAAATTTATTAAATTAATTCATTTAAACATCCACCCACGACCATGCCCAACTCGGATGTCTGATGTTCTCTAATTTTATGTTGTGCCTAGGGTAAAACTCATGATTTGAACTCAATAGTGGCATTGGATTTTTTATCTGAGCTTCCTTTTATAAGTTATTACACTTATTTAGTAAAAATGCATGCATGTGAATTTAATATATTTAATATATTTCAAAAATTAATTCTAGGAAAACCATACCTCATAATCTCATATCGTCACCATGCCTAAATTTAAAAATAATATATATAATATTACAAAACAATACATAGAAAAACTGGTGTCATTCCATTCCACCCACATTGGGGATTTACATCCCAGAAATCTAAAACAAAAGTCTACACAAAGAGATGTAGATACTAAGTGTGCATTTGTATCTCCCAATCCTAGGTGTTCTCCTAAATATTATTTTGCTACCACTAAACATGCACCAGTGGAATCAGTCACCCATGAAGGATCCTCTCTGGACGATCCTCGATATATATTGGTTACTTAGTAAAGGTATTTCTATCCTTAATGTACATATCACCCAAGTTGATAACATGTGACGAATCATACACATACCTCCTTAGTTACAAAACATAGAAGACTTTGTGTACCTGGTCTAATTATGGTGGTATAGCTAAGTGATATGTCACCTCTCCAGCTCTATACAGTATCTGTAAAAAGACAATGAATCTCATAGATAGCTTTCAATCCTAGCCAAATACCTATAATCCACTCTAGGTTAAACTTATAGGAACACATGGTCTCCCTCCTTGAACTCAAAATGCATTCATCATTAATCATCATAGTGCTTTTGATGACTCTATTTAGTCCTCGTCCACTTCTGGATGACCGTCACCTTCTCTTTAGTGGCTAACACCAACTCTAGGACCATAAGTGTTGACTCTCCTAGGATTTTCCAGCATAGTGGCGGCCTACAGGGTCGCCCATACAAGGCCTAGAGTGGTTCCATGATAATGGTGGAATGGAAATTGTTTTTGTACTCAAACCCCACCAATGGTAGGTAATCCTCCCAAATATGAACAAAGTCTAACATAAAATCCTGCAACATGTCCTCCAAGACATTAATGGTCTTCTTAGTCTGGTCATCTATCAGGTAGTGAAAATCCATTCTCAAACATAATTTAGTCCCAAGATTATCCTAAAATCCCTTCCATAATCAATATGTTAATTGAGAATGATGTTTAGTAATTATCATTGAGGTAACTCTATAAAGTCGGATGATCTCCTGCACGTAGAGGTGTCCCAATATCTCTAAGAAACTCTTCTCTTGAATATCTAGGAAGTGGGTTGACTTTGTGAGTTAGTCTAAAATCACCTAGATGAAATCATGTCCCATGGTCATACATGGTATCCCCATCATAAAGTCAATGGATATCTCATCCCACTTCCACTCTGGTGCCTTAAGGGGTTGATCTAAACCAACTGAAACTTGCTACTCGGCCTTCACTTGCTGACAATTAAGGCATTGAGATACAAACTCTATAAATCCCTTCTTTATTCCTTGCCACCAAAAATAACATTGTATGTCCTAGTACATATTTCACACACCTATATATACCTCCAAAAGAGTTGTATGAAACACTATCATAACCTCCTCCGGAAAAATCACGGGTTTTATCATGCATCCTATGAAGAAAAATTCATGCTCCCCACCTTCAAAAAATTAATCAAGTGAATATCTAGTAGATATCTGAGTATATAGGGTCTTATATTCAGTATCCCCAAGTTGTGCTTCCCTAACCCATTGTATAAGTGTAGGGGTAACAATTGTTAACTAGATGTAAGTTGCTTCATCCCCATCCATAAAGGATATATTCAATGAGGCTAATTGCTCTGACACCTTTCTCATCAACTGCAAACAAGATCTTCTACTGAGAGAATCTAATACCATGTTTCCCTTCCCAGGATTATAAACAATCTTGAAGTCATAATCCTGGAAGAACTCTAGTCATCACATCTATCCCAAAAACAATATCCTTTTGAGATAAGATATACTTGATAATATTGTGGTCAGAATAGAAAATAAATTGCTCACCCATAAGGTAGCTTCACCACATCTTCAATGTGAAGATTACTGTTGCTAACTCAAGATCATAGTTCATGTAGTTCTGTTCATGCGGTCTCAACTAACATCAACAATAGGAAATCATAGCCTACCTATATATTATAACATAACCAAGCCTAGTTTTTGATTCATCACAGAACACTATATACTCAACATCCTCCTCTAGAAATATCAAGATGGGAATGCTTGTCAATCTCTATATTAACTCCTAGAAATCTTACTATCACCTCTATATCCACATGAAAGGCTTCCCTTTTTAGGTCAAAGTATTCAAGGAAGATGATATCCTAGATAAATCATGTATGAATCTTCGATAGTAGCCTATCAACCCAAGGAAGATCCGTACCTCTACACGCTCTTGGGTGGATCCCAAGCTAAAAATGCCTCAACATTCACTGGGTCCACTACTACATCATTTGATAAGATAACATGTCCCATAAAGTGTACCTCCTAAATCTATATCTAGCACTTTATGATCTTCCCATAAATTTGGTGCTCTCGAAGTGTCTCCATGACCATCCTAAAATGTATTGTGTGATCCTACTGAGATGTTGAGTACACTAGGATATGGTCGATGAAGACTATCAGGAACCAGTTAAAAAAAGGTTAAAATATTTGGTTCATGAGTCCCATGAACACTACTGGGGAGTTTTTCATGCCAAAGGGAATCATCAAGTACTCATAGTGACCATAGTGACATTATAATTTCATATTCTATATATCCTCGTCCCATACTCGCAACCGGTGATACTCTAATCTGAGGTTATTCTTTAAGAACCATCATGCCCCTATCAACTAATCAAAGAGTTCATTGATACTCGATAGTGGATACTTATTATTTATATTCACATAGTTTATGTGAAGGTAGTCCAAAAATAATCTCAAGCTACCATTTTCATTATTGGTGAACAATACTTGGGCTGCCCACGGTAAAACACTAGGTCTAATAAATATTTTCTTTTGTAATTCATCCATCTACACCCTCATCTCGTGAATCTCTATAGGATCCATCCAATATGTTGGTGTATATATCAGGGTCGTATTAGGGTGTTGATCAATGCATAAGTCTATCAATCAGTGGGGAGGTAAGCCCTAAACATCCTCATGAAATACATCCTCATACTCACCACCATTGTAGGGAACTCAAAACTCATAGAATCCACTGCACTAAGGTTCATTCTAGACAACTGATGATTAATCGGATGCACCCTCTTATGCATGAGTCCAGCCTTCACTACCTATGTTTCCTTTTCACCCACAAAGAAAAATCCGGTCTCATCATTGTGGAAACACCACGTCCTCCACCTAAAATATTCTACTTAAGTGTGAAATGTAGATAACCAGTATATATGTAAGATGGCATCATAAGGCCTCATTGTTTCTATAAAGATATCTCAACAGAAAATATTACCTCTAATAGTCATGTCACATCATCAGAAGAAGTGTGTGATCATTGAGTAACCTTTTATAAGAGTCTTCCAGCACAAATAATGAGCTAAGTGGGCAACCGGAATCTCTATGTCTCTAACTAGATAAGTGGAAATAAATAAATGATTAACACCTATGTCTATCAGTACTTTGGATAAGGTATAAAATAAACATATTATACCTTGCATCATCCTTAGATCCTTTGGGTTATAAGCCTCAACCACCTTTAACTGCCCTCACCCCTATCCCCCAGCTCCCTGATCCTGGCATGGACCACCTGGGGTTAGTGGTGGTAACAATTTGAAGCATCTACCGCCTCCAGCTTCTCTCCTTGCTCCTCTACCATGTCCACATCCCTATGGACCTATATAGTCCTATCGCTACCTATACCTAGGTTGATCATCCACTATCTCCCTATCAGTGGTACAGTGCATTAGAAAATCTCATACAAGATGTCCCCTACGATCACAAGAGTATCACCGCCTCTCATTGGGCCGACTAGACCCATCTTGTGAGCCTTAAACCACATACCATCTATACTAGGATTTCCTCCTAAAACGTATCGTGCATCCATATACCTAAGTTTTATTTTGGATCCCTACTTCCAAAGTCCCAACTCTTGAGTACCCATTATTGTAAATAAATATCTTCATCTGCTCATACAGGAAACTCTCAACCACCAAATCTCACTCTATCACCCCAGCATAGGTAGGAATGCACAGAGGTATAACATTGGATTGGATGTCTCTATGAATTCCTCTCTCAATGGTCCAATCCCAAAATAACTAATCATGAACCATATATATTGAGTACATAGAGATATTGGTGAACCTCTATGAATACTCTATCACTGCCATACTACCCTACTGAAGATGTAAAAGCTCCTAGATACACACAGTCCTCAACATGTCTGAAGAGAAATCCTCTCTAAAAAGGCAATCAAAATTTGACCATTCTTGAGTCACTTAATCATATGAATGGGTCACTAAACCCTGGCATTGTTCTACAAATATAAAGATAAGGATCACTTATAGAACCACCATATGATCTTCTGGTGTCCTAAAAATATATAAAGCTTGCATCACCACCTCAATCCATTCCTTATCCACCTGGGGGTTGATCTCACTTTGAAACCTAAGGGGTCACTTTCACTAAAACTCATTAAGCGTGCTCATACTATTCATGTCATCTTCTATAACTACAATTGTAATTTGTTGGTTGATAGGTTGTGTTATAACTAGTACACCACCAAGATGTAACACCTCTAGAATAGGCCCATATATCGATGTCTATTTACTAAGGGGATCATCCTTGTGATCCTGATTCTGAATCCTAGATGTCATACATCACGGAGGCATCCTAAAATATACAATATATACCATAGTCAATGAGTATATCTAGATAGATGACTCATGAAGGATAGGGAAACCACAACCCATTCATATATGATGCATGTACCAATATTTTCTCTACAACCAATTTCTATATATACAAAGTCGAAAGGAAGGTAATCATAGTCATGATGTACAGATACATTGGTCATCGCACCAACACTAGAGTCCCTAACCTAAAAGTCAATCTCGAAATAATTAACATTGTTTCCCCAAGACAATCTAATAGAGTCTGGTCTTAAGGTAGAAATAGATCCTCTGATAAAAATCTTTCATGACCCATCCAAACAGGGCTCATGTCGCGACTACCCCAATTCTGCTACCAATAGTCTAGAAGATGAAGACTAGTGTTGATTAGTAATATCACTCACATGGGAGGCCTTAGACTAAGGTACCTATACACACGCACACATATCTAAGCCCATACAAAGATGAAATGTAAAAAAACTAATAAATCATGAATGATTACAACTAAATACCACTATCGAAGTATGACAGCAAGTACTAGAAAGAAAATAGGGGGAAATACAAGCCCACCAAAAACAGTTTGAAAACAAGTCTATCCTGAAAGTATAGAAGTGGATTGTTGTCAAGGTAACTATCAGGATGCACCTCGATCGGTTTACCTCACTAAGCTCCACCTGGTCCTGGTCCCTCTATGAATCTGTCAAAAGGTCGATTGTTGGCATAATACATGACATGTTTGGTAAAATTCCATGTAGGGGTAAGTAGAAAAATACCTAGCAGGACACCCTGAAATCACTAAGAATATAAAAATAATAATAAAATTCATCTCAACACATGTATATATCTACAAAACATATAACAAGAATATTCATATTTACTCAATAAAGATACACCACCTCAAAGTAAAGTGATAACCATAATTCCAATCTAGGATTAATTCTTCATGTTTCTATATAGTACTCGTCTAAGAGAACATACTTCATGAATCACATAGCACTGATGGTGTCTACCCAAGGTGTCATGCTTATCAAATTTATCCTTAAGAAGTACATGCTAGAAGTATAAAGATAATGAAACACAAATGAGAATCACACTCAGGGACATGGTTTATAACAACAACCCAATATAGAATAACCCACTAAGTAGAGGATCGGTGCCCGTGTAGTGTTGGTCACGATGATACCAAGAAATCTACCTAGAGCACAATGATGAGAGAGGATCTCACTTTGGTCCTCATGGAATGACTCTAAAAACTCTAACCAATAAGTACCACTGAAGGTATCACCATCCTGTGTGTAGGATGTGATTTCATACCAACCCTTGAGGAAAGGATCAAGGGTATGAACCGTACCAAAACTTTTCCAAGCTAAATAGGATAAGGGATTTAAGACATATTGAAGGGGGTGCACAGTGAGAACAAGTAGTACATAGCATGTACCTTCGGAACTAGGAACTTCTCGTGTATCAAAGACCATGCCCATGTCTATATCCATGTCAGAGTACATGGCATCTCCAAGCCCATGTACTTTTGACCATGTTTAAGTACACATCTCTGCTCGTGTGCACCTTGTAATGGCCCGAACCTCTCTGGTCTATTACTTTGCAAAAATATGGTGTTTGAGATGTTCCGGGAGGTCAAGGTGACTTATCCCCAACAATTTTCTAAATTTCCAGTTATGTTAATAGTGTCATCGGTAGACTTTTGTGAATAGTGCAATAGTAGGCTTATGTGAACAATGTCATCGGTAGCGTTAGGTGAACAGTGCAACGATAACCTTATGTGAACAATTTCATCAGTATCCTTAGGTGAACAGTGCAATGGTAACCTTATGTGAACAGTGTCATTGGCAGCCTTCTGTGAATAGTGAAATGGTAGGCTTATGTGAATATTGTCATTGGTAGCCTTAGGTGAATAGTGAAACGGTACCCTTATGTGAATAGTTCCAACGGTATCCTCTTTCCTTTTCCAAATTTTTAGTCCATAAACAGTGTTTCTAGAAAGGTGAGGTTCCAATGGTAGCCTCTTTCCTTTGCCAAATTTTAGGTTCATGAGCAATGTTTCCAGAACGGTGAGGTTTTGACAGTAGCCTCTTTCATTTTCCAAATTTTGAGTTCATGAAAAGTGTTTCTAGAATAGTGAGGTTCCAATGGTAGCCTCTTTATTTTGAAAAAATTCAGGTTCATGAATAGTGTTTCTAGAATGGTGAGGTTTTAACAGTAGCCTCTTTCCTTTACTAAATTTGAGGTTCATGAACAGTGTTTCCAGAACGGTGAGGTTCCAACGGTAGCCTCTTTTCTTTTCCAAATTTTGAGTCCATGAATAGTGTTTCTAGAACGGTGAGGTTCCAATAGTAGCCTTTTTCATTTTCCAAATTTAGAGTTCATGAATAGTGTTTCCAGAACAGTGAGGTTCTAATGGTAGCCTCTTTGCTTTTCCAAATTTTGAGTTCATGAACAGTGTTTTCAGAACAGTGAGGTTCCAATGGTAGCCTCTTTCCTTTGACAAATTTTAAGTTCATGAACAATGTTTTCAGAATGGTGAGGTTCCAACAGTAGCCTCTTTCCTTTTCCAAATTTTGAGTTCATGAACAGTGTTTCCAGAATGGTGAGGTTCCAACGGTAACCTCTTTCCTTTTCCAAATTTCAGGTTCATGAATAGTGTTTCCAGAACGGTGAGGTTCCAACAGTAGCCTCTTTCCTTTGCCAAATTTTGAGATCATGAACAGTGCTTCCAGAATGGTGAGGTTCCAAAAGTAGCCTCTTTCCTTTTCCAATTTTTGAGTTTATGAATAGTGTTTCCAGAACGGGGAGGTTCCAATAGTAGCCTCTTTCCTTTTCCAAATTTCAAGTTCGTGAACAGTGTTTCCAGCTTCCTACGATTTCTCCCCTTTGATGTAAAATGCATTTAAATCCTTTTTTTAAGGACTCTAAGGCCTATTCAAAGGTCATAACTCCTATATTAATTTTTTCATAAGGATTGGTATTCTTTTACTTGGTCAAATATGATGGTTTAATGTGATCCACTTTTAATGGAAAATCCAGTGTATCTTAAACCACTGCTCTGTTAAATATTCTAAAGGGACGAGATATCTTCCTCCATAATTCTTCCTCCTTGTTCTTAGATTTGAGATGCTCAAACCTTTAATTCCATCCTGTAATAGTTTTGTGATCAAAATTTCCTCCTTGGATTGGTTCCCCTCTGTTTTTATGCAACCAAGCAGTATCGATCAATCTTCAATATAAGGTATGATCTATCGTCATTCTTTTGGGTTCATCTCCTTCTGTTTCTCCTTTCCCTTTTATGTATTGTTATCTCCATGTTCCTAATGGGGTTTTCTTGGGTTTTGACTGGTGTGGTGGTGTCTCTGCATCCTTAGGTGGATATAGTTGTCATGGGGGGAGGAGATCATAACCCATTGTGTGGATCATTCTCGTATAAAGAACGTCAAGAACCATTTGAGGTAGGGGATTCATTGCTTCTCTTTTCTTTTACATGCCACTATAGAGTTATCATATTTTATCCTACTATATCACAATGGAATTGTCAAAATAAATATTTGAACCAGATAAATAAATTGATATTGATCGTATGTTATTGCCTCTTATTTTTCTAGATATTGTGATATCTATTCTTTCTTGTTTAGCTTTTCATTCTTGATGTAAATTGGTAAAGAATGTAAATCCAGAATTAATTGATAATCATTTGGCTAAAGATAAAGAGGCATGTGAATGAATCTAATTATTATTGTTGTAATTTGATGTTAATCAAATTGATGTAGTAAGCATATTTAATCAATTTGTGATAGCTTACTATTTAGGTTTCTTAAATTTGGAACCTATGAATAATAAATTGGTTAATTCAAGATGGATTAAATAACTAGTTTTTTGATAAAAGAAATCCCTTATAGGGTTCTGAGTTACCCTATTGCTTGTTTAAGGGACAAGATCCCAATTGATATGATGTTTTTTCCTGCTTCTTGTGTTATGATGTGATCCTGGATGGCTTTTATGCTATGTGGGGGCAGGGAGGCCTACTGGTTGTGGTAGTAGTTGATGCCTAGAGTGGAGAGATGCATCGGTTTATGCATGTGGGTGTCGAGGAGGACACCAGGGATGATGAAATGGGTTTTATGTTAATTTTTGGATGCTTTCTCATTATTATTGGTTGTTTATCAGCTTTACATTCCCCACTACTCAAGGCATCTGGTCTTGCTTACCTTTATTCTAAAAGGGGTAAAGGCGTGTGGGGTATGCCACGTGCTTTCTGTGTTTAGATTCTCAATGGGGGATGGGTCTACACTCTTTCTATAGGTGGAAAAGACACGACAGGTAGTTCATCTACTCACCGTGTTGAGCCCCCTTGTGTTTAGTAGCATAGAAAGTTTTTCTATAATGCTTGGGAATGTGGGAAAGTAATGATGTAAATAAATAATTGAATAAATGATGTTAACTAATGGGGTTGGAGCTTTCTAGGGCGCAATGCTGAGGACAATGGACTTTGGGTTTGATGCTAATGAAATTTAATGTGGAATTTTTATTGGTTAATTAATGTTTAAATAATTAATTAATATAAATTGTGACTAATGAACAGGGAATAAAGTAATGTAATAAATCTCTTTAAATGTTCGTGTGCTTATAGGATACCTAGTCTTAGAAGTGGTAGCTGGAAGTTTGAGAGACATTAGATGCAGTTGAGTCTAAGACTAGGTTACGCCCATAGTGTGGTTGTGAGTTATAGTATATTTTGTACTTTTTGTTTTTCTATACGCTACTCCACCCCATTAGTTAGGGTAACTAACACCCCAGGGATTCTAATCCATGGGGGGTGTTTTCCCCAACATTCTGGTGGGAGGATGGATGGTTGACTACCCCCTTTGGCCCTGCTCTCTTCTCTTTGTAGTTACTTGTGCTAGTAGGCACAGTGGTTAGTTTTCCCCATATATGTGTGTAGAGGGATATAATGGCTTGTACTTATTCACACATATATATTCAGGAAATAGTTTCTTATGGAAAACTATAGGTGTAACGTGTATAGGATGTGATGGCTTGAGGATCCTTACTCGGTGTATGGGTTATAATGGATTGAGGTATAATACCTAACATATGATACACATTATGTCAGCTGTTGTGGATCCCAAAAACTAATCGGTTACTTTTCTTATGTGGCAGTGGTGGTTTTGTTATATGAGGTGCTTTTTTTGGTGCTTCACTAAGGTGTTTGCGGGAAATCCTTTTGAAGAGAGATTCTTAGGATGTGCGATGTTGGGGAAAAGCGGAAAACCAGTGGGGAAGTATTAGTGGGGTACCATTGATATTTTTTATTATATTATATACTCTTGTATGAAATACTTGGTGATATTATCCATGGTGAGGCTGGGAACTTAGTATACCTATTTAGGTGACCAGTTAGTTTCACTTGTTGTTCACTGTGCTTTAGCATGATTTCTTTACTTTTTCGTGAGAGGCTCTGGGGAGGATCCTATTGAGTATATTGTTATACTCACCCTATGTATATATAAACTCTTTTTCTGGTCTCTAGTGTAGCAGGTGGAAGAGTACCATTTTGGGGATCTAGAGGTGTAGGTCTGGAGAGACCGAGTTGTTTGTGGAAAGACCCTTGATGGTTTGTCTGAGGATGAACAACACTGAGTGTTTTATCACAAAAGGCTTTTTGTTCCTTTGGTGATATGTGTGACAATTCTCATAGATTTATATTTCTATCCTAAGAGGGGTATACCTTGTGGGGAGGGGGTCGTAATAGATTGGTATCAAAGTAAAAGACCCTTAGAGTTTGATGTTGGGGATCACGTGTTTCTGAAGGTGACCCTTATCGTGGGAAGTCAAGGTCTGGTCATGGGAGTAAGCTTTATCCCCAATTTTTTGGGCCTTTCTAGGTATTATATCGTGTTAGAGTTGTGGAGTATCGATTATCACTTCCCCATGAAGATGATTTGGATACATGATATTTTTATGTGTCACAGCTTCATCATTATCTTCATGGTGACTCTCATGTCATCAATTGGGGAGATATTGATGTTGATGATGATGCGACCTTTAAGGAGAGACCTGTGGAGATCCAAGACCACAAAGAGAAGGTGTTGTGCGGGTGTTCTATCCCCTTGGTTCGTGTCTTGTGGCGACACGGTGTCATGGAGGAGAGTACCTAGGAACATGAGTCACAGATACGTGCTCAGTACTTAGATTTTTTTATGTTTAACTCTTTTCATGTAATGATGTACCCTTTGTGGTTATAGACCTTTCATGTTTATAAGATGGATTTATTTGGTTGTTTATTGTGGATTAATCTCTTTTGAGAGGTATCTCGATGGGTGGTTGTTCAGACTTCTTTTCTGTTCCCTTTTAGGTTGGTTTTGAATTCTCGAGGATGATAATGTTTTGAGAGGTATCTGATATAATGGATCAGACCTCTCTAGTTCATTCCTTCACGAAAATCTTGTGTCTGAGGTGTTACAGGAGGTCAAAGTGACTTATCCCCAACACTTTTCCAAATTTCCAGTTATGTGAAAAGTGTCATCAGTAGCCTTATATGAATAGTGCAACGGTAGGCTTATGTGAACAGTGTCATCGGTAGCCTTAGGTGAACAGTGAAATGGTAGCCTTATGTGAACAATGTCATCAGTAGTCTTCTGTGAGTAGTGCAATGGTAGGCTTATGTGAACAGTGTCATCGGTAGACTTAATTGAATAGTGAAACAGTACCCTTATGTGAATAGTTCCAACAGTTGCCTCTTTCCTTTGCCAAATTTTGAGTTCATGAACAGTGTTTCCAATACGGTGAGGTTCCAACAATAGCCACTTTCTTTTGCCAAATTTCAATTTCATGAACAGTGTTTCCAAAATGGTGAGGTTCCAATAGTAGCCTCTTTCCTTTTCCAAATTCTTAGTTCATGAACAGTGTTTCTAGAATGGTGAGGTTCCAACGGTATCCTCTTTCCTTTTCCAAATTTTAGGTTCATGAACATTGTTTCCAGAACAGTGAGATTCCAATAGTAGCCTCTTTTCTTTTCCAAATTTTGAGTTCATGAACAGTTTTTTCAGAATGGTGTGGTTTCAATGGTAGCATCTTTCCTTTTCCAAATTTCAGGTTCATGAATAGTGTTTCTGTAATGGTGAGGTTCCAATGGTAGCCTCTTTACTTTTCCAAATTTTGAGTTCATGAACAGTGTTTCTAGAATGGTGAGGTTCCAATGGTAGCCTCTTTCCTTTTCCAAATTTTGAGTTCATGAACAGTGTTTCCAGAACGGTGAGATTCCAACAGTAGCCTCTTTCCTTTGCCAAATTTCGAGTTCATGAGTAGTGCTTCCAACTTCCTACAGTTTCACCCCTTTGACATTTCCTTTGACATAAAATTCATTTAAAGCCTTGTTTTAAGGACTCTAAGGCTAATTAAAAGGCTGTAACTCCTATATTAATTTTTTCATAAGGCTCGAGATGCTTTTACTTGGTCAAACCATGTGGTTTAATGCAATCCTCTTTTAATGGAAAATCCAGCATATCTTAAACCACTGCTCTGTTAAATCTTCTAAAGGGACAAGATATCTTCCTCTATAATTCTTCCTCCTTGTTCTTAGCTTTGAGATGCTCAAACCTTTCATTCCATCCCATAGGATTTGTGTGATCAAACTTTCCTCCTTGGATTGGTTCCCCTCTATTTTTTATACAACCAAGAAGTATCGATCATTATTCGATATAAGGTATGATCTATCATCATTATTTTTGGTCCATCTAATTTTGTTTATCCTTTCCCTTCTATGGAATGTTATCTCCATGTTCCTTAGGGGATTTTCTTAAGTGTTGACTGGTGTGGTGGTGTCTCTGCATCCTCGGATGGATACAGTTGTTATGGGGGGAGGAGAACATAACCTGTTTTGTGGCTCATTCTTGTATAAATAACATCAATAACCATTTGAGTTAGGGGATTCATTACTTCTCTTTTATTTTATGTGCAATTGTAGAGTTATAATGTTTTATCCCACTAGATCACAATGGAATTGGCATAATAAATACTTTAACTGGATAAATAAATTGATATCAATCGTATATTATTGCCTCTTGTTTTTCTAGATAGTGTGATATCTATTCTTTCTTGTTTATCATTTTTTTTATTGATGGAAATTGGTAAATAACGTAAATATAGAATTAATTGATAATTTTTTGGATAAAGATAAAGAGGCATGTAAATGAATCTGATTGTTGTTATTGTAATTTGATGTTAATCAAATTGATGCAGTAAGAATGTTTAATCAATTTGTGATAGTTTACTCTTTATGTTTCCCAAAGTTGGAACCTACGAATAATAAATCAGTTAATTCAAGATGAATTAAAGAACTGGTTGTTTGATAAAAGAAAATCCCTTGTAGGGTTCTAAGTTACTCTCTTGCTTGTTTAATGGCCAAGAGCCCAATTGATATGATGTTTTTTTTCCTACTGCTTGTGTTCTGATGTGAGCCTAGATAGCTATTGTGATATGTGGGGGTAGGGAGGCCTACTGGTTGTGCCAGCAGTTTATGCCTAGAGTGATGAGATGCATCGGTTTATGCATGTGGGTATCGAGGAGGACACCAGGGATGATGAAACGGGTTGGATGTGAATGTTTAGATGATTACTGATTTTTATTGGTTGTTTATCTACTTCATATTCCCCACTGCTCAAGTCAGCTGGTCTTTCTTACCCTTCTTCCGAATGGGGTGAAGACGCATGGAGTATTCCATGTGATTTCGGTGTTTAGCTTCTCAAGGGAGGATGGGTCTACACTCTTTCTATAAGAAGCAAAGACTCGACGGGTAGTTCATCTACTCACCGTGTTGAGCCCCCTTGTGTTTAGTAGCATAGGATTTTTTTTTCTAGAATGCCTGGGAATATGGGAAAGTAATGCTATAAATAAATAATTGAATAAATGATGTTAACCTATGGGGTTGGAGCTTGCTGGGATGCAATGATGAGGACAGTGAACTTTGGGTGTGATGCTAATGAAATTTAATGTGGAATTGTTAATGGTTAATTAGTGTTTAAAAAATTAATTAACATAAAGTGAAACAGATAAAAAGTGAATGAAGTAATGTAATAAGGCTCCTTAAATGGTTGTGTGCTTATAGGATATCTAGTCTTAGAAGTGGCAGTCGGAAGTCCGAGAGACGTTAGCTGCAGTTGAGTCTAAGACTATGTTATACCCATAGAGTTGTCGTGAGCTATTGTATATTCTGTACTTTTTTTGTTTCTATACACTACTCTACCTCGTCAGTTAGGGAACTGACACCTCGGGGATTCTGAGCCATGGGGGTGTTTTTCCCAACATTCTGGTGGGAGGATGGATGGTTGAGTACCCCATTTGGACCTACACTCTTCTATTTGTAGTTACTTGTGCTGGTAGGCAAAGTGGTTAGTTTTCCCCATATATGTGTATATAGGGTTGTAATGGCTTGTGGTTATTCACACACATATATTAAAGATATAGTTTCCTATGGAAAACTATAGGTGTAACATGTATAGGATGTGATGTATTGAGGATCCTTACTCAGTGTATGGGCTGTAATGACTTGAGGTATAATACCTGACGTATGATACACGTTATGCGAGCTGTAGTGGATCTCGAAAACTACCTGGTTACTTTTATTACATAGATGTGTTGGTTTTGTTATAAGAGGTGCATGTTGTGGTGCTTCGCCCAGGTGTCTACAGGTAATCCTTTTTGGAGAGAGATGATTAGGACGTGTGATGTTGGGGAAAAGTGGAAAACCAATGGTGAAGTAGTAGTGGGGTACCCTTGATATTATTTATTATATTATATACTCTTGTATTTGATACTTGGTGAGAGTATCCATGGTGAGGCTGGGAACTTAGTATACCTGTTTAGGTGACGAGTTAGTTTCACTTGTTGTTCACTGTGCTTTAGCATGCTTTCATTAATTTTGTACGAGAGGCTCTGGGGAGGATCCTACTAAGTATACTGTTATACTCACCCTATGTATATATAAACTGTTTTTCAGGTCACTTGGAGCAGGTTGGAGACCCAGCTGGTTTCTACTGGCTTGGGGTTAGAGGAGCTGTTTGGGCTTGTGGTTGATGTTGTTTTTACTTTCTTTTGGGTATTTGTAGTTTTTCCCTTTCAATTGTAGTATTTTTGTATGAAATTACATATGTGTACTTGGGATTTCATTTATATTATTTTCTGAGTTGGAGTTGGTTGGTGTCTGTCTTATCTCTCTCTTTTGCATGTGTTCTCTTAGAGGGTAATACCTCTCATCTGTGTGTTTATTATACCCTTAGTGTTAGTCAACAACTTGGGGACTACTGGAGGTGGGACTCGGGGGTCATTATCTCCCTTCTCATATTGTTGACCCAAGAGGGGTACACCTTGTGGGGAGGGGGTCATGACACACCTGGCATAGCTATGTCCATGTCAATGTACATGATGTGTCTGAGCCCATGTACTCCTAACCGTGTTTGTATACCCTTTGAGGTACATGATGAGCTACTAGGTAGAGTCACATACTGTGGGATAGGGGTCACACTTCATGTGATATTTAACTTTTTGTGGAAACCATATCACCACACCAGGGGGTCCCACATGGCGTGTGTTCCCAAAATAAACATCATGTACTTCAGCATTTTATAAAACCCACGAGTTCTTCCTCCATGTACGCCCATGCCACTATCTCCTCTGAATCCGCTATCAATATCGATAGTAAGTGAAGATCTGGTCTCGGCTGATCATTTATGTTACCGCTCACTGAAATCTAGCCACCAAATACATAGGAAACCTTTTTCATCACATATCCCACTAAAATATAGAGGTTTCAAATCTAACTTCAATCCATCATCACAGCTCGATCTCATCATTGATACAAGATCAGATCTATGATATCAATCTATTGTGCCAAGAAATAGGTGTGAAATGATTGATTTAACTATATTTTGTTGAACCATTGATCAAAACCAATACTGATGATGAATGCATGAAGAATGGTGGGATAAATCCAAGAAACATGCAAAATATATAGGAACAAACCTTGGACATGTTCAGTTAGACTCAATATATTTACATTGGAATAAAAAATGAAGATCCAGTTGAAAATAATAAATCCTCTCAAAAATCCCCATTGATAAATCTCATACCCATAATACGACCGATTTGTGAGTCAATTTGTTGGTTGATTGATTCACATTTTTCATAGAAATAAACAATAGGGGAAGAATCTATATAAATAAACATTCTACATCAATTTGAATCAATCTCTAGTGAAGAATAGTTCCATGTCATTGTTGTTGGTGAGATCCTCAATCTTTGTCGCATATTGATCTATGATTTATGATCTAGTCATCACTCACCAATGGAATCTCCTCCAACACTCTCTAATGGATTCTTTTTATTTTCATGGTTATACGGTTAACCCTGAAAATCCATCATAACTAAATTTATATAGAAATTTAATTAGTTTGGGGTAATTAATTATATTAATTTATTTATTAAATTAATTAATTTAAACATCTTCCCATGACTGAGCCCAACCAGAACGTCCAACGTGCTCCAAAGTTATATCATTCCTAGGGTAAAACTCATTCTTTTAACTCAGTGGCAGCCTCATATTTCTGATTTGAGCCTCTATTTATAATTTATTCCACTTTTTTAGGAAAACTACATGTGCTTGAATTTGATATATTTAATATATTTCAAAAATTAATTCCTGGCACACTGGGACTCAGAATCTCACACCGTCTCCATGCCTTTCTCTAAAAATAATCCATATAATATTCCAAAACAATACATGGAAAATTCAGAGTTGTTACAACCCAGGTTCTCGTGACTATTCAAAATATGTGATAGAGATAATCAAGTTACAATGATTATGGAGGGGATCATCATCAGTATTAACATGGGCTCATGCCCTCAACATTTCATCTCATTCTTAGTTCACTTTTCACTCCACCCCAAACTACCTAAAAGTGAATAAACCCTTATTCTATACGCATTAATGAGAAGTATAATAATCAAATAAGCCACATCTAAAGAATATCATAAGAGAGTATCATAAAAAAAGTGTAAACTAGGCTATCAAGTATCATCAATCATAACTAAAAAATTGGGTTCATCTAGTTCTAGGGCTTTAACAACATAAGTTAAAAGCACTGCTAAAGACACCCTTTGCTAGAACTAGAAAAAGATCTGTTAAAGGGGGCCTTTAACAGCACTTATTTTTAGCTGTGTCAAAGGAGGTCTTTAATAGTGCTAAAAAAAGTATTGTTAAAGGTAGTCCTTTATCAGCACTAGAAAAAAAACACTGATAAAGACCCCCCCCCCCCCCACTTATCAGTACTTTTTTACTAACATTGATAAAGTTTATATTACAAAAAATATATATATTTCATTAAAAATAATATATTAATATATAAATATATTTATATTGATATAAATATAATATATATATTTTTAATATATTTTAGATAAGGCTGAATAGAAAATTATACTTAATATATAAGATATTCAGTAAAAATGGATTATAAAATAAAACAAATATTATTAATTAATAATTTTCTAATTAATATCAAGTAATAGTCATTTAATAATAGTTGGATGACATAAAAATTAAATAAATTAAGGAACAGGGTAAGATAAGTTGAAAACATGACTTGAACTTCAAACGGCCATAACTTTTTATTCGAGTGTCTATTTGGGCTCTACCACATATCAAATCAAATCCAATGAAAATCTCTATGCACTGGTGACCAAAGTATCCTGATCACATTTTTTAGGCCAAAAATACCCAGAAGGCCTCCAAAACTGAGTTTTTAGTCGGGGTATCCCAATTCTTTAACCGATGGAATTTCAACCTTGTTTAAGGGGGTATTTTGCCCATTTTTATTGGGGACTAAATTTATTCCCAAGGCTTATATTAATATTGATATTATGATGTTGAAATTTTATCATTTTTCGTAATGTAGTTTTATTTATAATTAAATATATGCATATTTTATTATATTTACTTGTAATAAATCACTTGAATCAATAAATATATCAACATATTTATGTAAAAATGTATTTTTAAATATATAAAATAAATATTTATTATTAATTTAATTTAAATTACAAAATTATTTATTTTATTTACTTTAAAAAATGCATTAATATGTATATATATACTTATACAAGTAATGTTTATATATAAACATGTCTCTGTCAATAAATAAATATATATGTATATGTATATTCTAATATATGTAAATAAATACATATTATAAAAATGTATTTAAAACAATATCTAACAATTTTTTACATTATAAAAATATATAAATGCATATATATATATATATATACTTATACAAATATATATATATATAATGTTTATATATACATATATGGGTATTAATAAATGGATATATATTTATATTATATTATAGTTTATATGTAAATGAATATAATATATAATATATAATATATAATATATTTAAATAAATATAAGTATATATATTAATAAACAGAAATATTTTAAAATAGGCAATAAAACATCTTGGTGCATTGGTAAAGGCGTTCGAGTTCCAAAGGAGAGGTGTAGGGATAAAATCCAGGCGCATGCCATAGGCACTCCAATTTCACAATTTGCTGATAAAGGGGTGGGGAAGCACTGATATAGGGGGGAAATTATGATAAAGGGGGGGCATGATCATAGTGGTTCGAGAAAAAAAATTCCCCTTTATCGTCACTATTTTTATCCATCCAACGGCCTAAAGGCCTTCAATTTTTTTATTTTAAAGCAAAGAAGCCCCCTTTTATGGAAAGAAGGGGGGAACCCGAACAGACATCATCGACAAAAAACATTCACAACCCAAAGGTCAGGTGAGATAAACCAAACAAACTACATGAAGCAACCCCTCCCTAGCAAACGATCATGAAAAACTCTCCACTGGTGCAAGGCTGAACGGAAAGCAATGTCCTGTGTCAAACCACAGGCCCGATCTGATGGCTTGCGCTATTCCCTCTCAAACATCCAAATCCATAAAGCATTGCAATGATGAACAGAAAGCTCTAGAACCTCCTCTAGGTCCTGATCCACATGGTCGAGTTCAGAAGCAACACCAAACCAACAGGTCTCGCAAAACCTTCCACCATTCAGAAAAGACAAAACCATTGAACCCTGAACATCGACCATCCTCGGACAACCCCGCTATCCTACTCAAAACACTCTGACCACCGTAGCCACAGAAGACCAGAATATAGTTCAAACACCATGAGATCAAGCCATCGTCACCTAGGACTGGATGAATCAACCTCACGCTAAGGAAACACCACTAATAAGAGAATCAACGCCTTCCTAAAATAGAAACACCCTATGGGCATGGATCTTATTCTATCAGAACCACGATGAACCCTTACCAGGTTTTGGAAAAAGCCTCACGATGAAAAGGAGTGCAGATAAGAGCCAATGATGTTGAACCAGGACCACCACAAACCAGATCCATCCAGAAAACCAGAATCATCCAGAAAACAAGGTCATCGAATCACCGAATAAACAAAATGTCAAAACTCATATAATCTTAGAAGGAAACCCTCCCCCCTATGTATCACAATAGATCTATCCAATCCGCATGCCTGGAAAGACCACCGAATCACCGCCCAGAACGCCGAATTCCGCAACGGGAGACTCCAGCCTGACCTTCAAAACACCGCCGAGAATCGAGGCACCTAACCCCGAAGCCCCGCTGAGAATCAAGAATGTTGACCGTGTCACACCATCGGTCCCGCGTCAAGTCGTCCTCCGAAGAACCACTGAGAACCGCCGCTTACACAGAAGAAATGAAGCCCCACTAAAAGAGGATGCTGACCACCGTACGTCATCGGACCCGTGCTGAGCCATCAGCATAAGCACCACTGAGGGACAGCGCCGGTGCACCAGCGACGATGCCCATGATGAGGTGAACCAAAGGCGCCGCAAGAAGATCCCAGCCGGAGGGGGAAGGAAGGGAAAAAAAGGAGAAAACCCTAGATCCATAGGGGAAGGGGAAGAGGTCGTTCCGAGGCAATTATCACTATTTTTATCATCTCTCTTTTTAGCCCCGAAAAAGTACCCCTTTATCAGTGCTTTTTTTAGAACTATTAAAGGGGGACTTTATTAGTTCTTTTTACGAGTACTGATAAATTTAGTCCTTTAAAATTGCTTTGGTAGTCAGAAATTTATAATCATTGATAAAGTCCCTTTACAAGAACTATTAAAATGAAATTTTATAGTAATGAATTTCAAATCAAGTACTTTATTTAAAATCCACATTCAAAAGGGTATCCATACCAAATTCCTTTCAAAAATCCTTATTACAATTCCAAATGGGCTTTACACTATGAATTTATTTCAAAATATACCTAAGGTATTCAAAAGAATGTTTTAAAATTTAAAATACTTTAATTCATTTCAAAATTTGGGTCAACACACTTTTCAACACATATAAATCATTCATTTCAAATCATCCAAGAATTATTGTTTCTTAAACATGGTGAAGAATCATTTAAAAATGTATCTTAGTAATTTCAATAATTAAAGCTTCTAAATCCATGTGGAAAACATTTCATAAATCAATCCCTTTCATTTATATCAAGGAATTTCACTTTAGAAATAAAAACCCAGAAAAATCCCTTACTCTCATCAAAACATCATTTAAAATCTATTTGAAGAAAAATAAAAACCAACAGGGCATTCCCAAAATTGTAAATTATTGGAGAAATCAAGATCATAACAATTTTATCCATACCACATTCAATTTATAGAAAATAAGATCAAATAATATTTCACAAGAAATTTAAAGTTCAAAATTAATTTAATGTATATTATAAATTAAGAAACACATATGTTTGAATTCTAAAGAAATATTGTATTACATGATGGAGGAAAATCATAAAAACAATTACCTTGAAATTACATGGAAACCCAAAAAAATGGAAGGAAAATGCAATATGGGGTGAGAGGGACAGCTTGGAGAAAGTATAAACAAGACAATAGAACTGGATCTCCTTTTATAGTAGTTAGATTCCCAAAAATCTCCTCAAAAGGTTACCAAAAAAAGGTATCAATGGTTCGGTTATTTTTAAAAATACCAAAGGCATTCTAGTTCACAGCACAAAATCACTTGATTAAAAAACTATTTAATTTTACATTTTAATGAAATATTGAATGCATTGGGTTTAAAACCTTTTATTATAGGATTTAAAACATTTAAATTTTATTATAATTAAACTCTCATGATTTCAAACTTTTAAAATCATAAAAGGGTGTTACAGAGGTGTGTTGGGGAAGAAAAAAAGGAGGGTTTTAAAAAAAAATCTCAAAAAGGGCATTGCGTAAGGGTAATATGGATTTACCTTTACCCACCTCATAGGCATCATGTAAGGGTATGGATATTTACCCTTATGTGGCCCACACGTCCAGACATACCCCTATATAGCTCATGGATTACCGTTATTCTTCCTTTAAAAACATAGGGTTACCCTTACACAGTGTAAAGAAATAGAGATCCACCCTTAAAAATCATATAAATGAGATCTACCCTTACATAGTGTCCTTTTACCCTTACATAGACATTATAAAATAGGTTTTAGCCTTACCCAGTGCATAGAATACTAGGCTTACCTTTACACAACTAAGGTAAACTCCTCTCTACCCTTACACAACCTTCGAAAAACACAAGTTACCCTTACATGAAGAATAGGTCATGCATAAGGGTAAATTTTACATTAAAAATATTAATTTTTTCACAAAAAAGGATTACAAAATAAAACCAAAAATAGTCTTTAATTATTATAAAAATGAGGATATTACAGATAGAATTCTTTCATTCATTTCATCATCTTCTTTATCTTCTAAAATCACTAAGGTTAACTATCTTATTATCAGTATCTTGGATTTTCATCTATCTAATATCCTCAAAATCCATTTCATACTTTATATTCTTTTTAATTTTGGAGAATTCCTCATCTCATATTCAACAACAAGTTTAATTCATCAAGTGATAAATCATCTTTATATTCTATGGAAAAAAATTGAATCAAATATTTCTGGAAAATTTCTCATAAGTTTCTTAACAATGGTAGAATAATTCAAGACATCTCTCAATATTTTTATGTTTCTAAAAACTTTATTAACTCTGATTAAGTAATCATAAATAGTTCCATCATCTATCATTATGATATCTTCATACTTGCTTCACCAAATTGTTATTTTTTTCTTCCTTTAATTTGATATTTCCCTCGAACTGATTTCTTCATTCTACAGCACCCTTCATGAATTTGAACTCCATTCATCATGTTGCTTCAATATTGTAGAATCAAGAATTTATAGTATAAACTTTAAAATTTATATGCCCTGTCTATCTGCTAACATTTCCTTGTACTTTTTACAACTACTCAAACGTTAACTTCACACATTGTACTCCTCCCCCTTTTTTATTCTTTCTTTTTTTAAAATCATTAAAAATCAGTACCTCAGACTTCTTATTATTCTTCGTCTTCTAACACTATGACTGGTTCATCTAGTGAAATTATGAATTGACCGCCCAGTAAAATTATGAAAATTAAACTTTATACACTTCATATGAACACATCTTGGATCATGAGTATCTTTTATATGTTGGGAACATGAGGATCGCATAGGCATCATCTGACTTAGGGAAAGTTTCCTAACATGGTTAAGGAAACTTTTTTAACCTCCTTCAGTGCTTTATAAGAAAAAATTTCCTAACAACTCTAGAAACTCTTTCTCACCTAAAATACATAATCACTCATAAGAAAATATGTTGACAATAAATAAAAATGTGTTACAAAAATATCCCAAAAACATTAGTGGTTATCTTTTACAATTTCCCCAAATGGATATCATCAACCTATGGTTTCATTCAGTGAATTTAGAGTTGGTACTCTATAATATCACTCAACCTACTCAAATTCGAAACCTCAATATAATATTAAAATCTTTATTCTTAAGTAATCTTATGTGTTATTCAAGCTTAATGGATGATATCCTAGGACAATCTATCTCAATTTCCAACCCAAGTGTTGAGATACTCAAATTCCATCTCAACTTTTTCATTGATTGAAACCAGATTAGTGACCCTATATTTTCCTTCGATCACAATGACCTTGGTTCTGGAACAAAACCTTAAATGTGGGTCATTATCACCTACAAAATCTCTCTTCGTACTTGAATGATATCATTTGATTCTTACAGTCACTAGGCAATGGTTAGTCTCCCTCTTCATGTGTTAAGTTATATCCATCATGTGGTAACTTCAGATATAGGCATGATAGGCTCAGATTATCTGATGGGGTCACTTGTTAAAAAGGGGTGTTATCACTTTATCACTATCATGGGCATGGTCACTTAAGTGATTCTAGTTGCTACATATATCCACATTGAAAGTAAGGGATGTGTTCACTTCATACGGCCACTTGACTGACTGCACTCCTTCATGCAGTCAACACTGCCTTTATAGGGTAAGTTGGGAGTAGTGCAACATGGTAGGTTTCTTTTACCAAATCTCATGGGCATAGTCACTTGGTATCTAATCTATCAGTCAGTATTCTGATTGCAAGGGTGACTTATAGTCACTTGGATGACTACACCTGAAAAGTAATTAAAAAACTATGAATTAAATTAAAAAAATATATATTAAAACATGAATGTAAATTAAAATAAAATATTTTAGAAATTAATTATAAAAAAATAAATAAATGGAAGAATACATTTATTAAACATAATGATTAAATTAAAACACTTAAAATTTATAATTTAAATAACATAAAATAAATCAAATATTAAAATACTATCAGTTGATATTTCAAACATAAAAACAAGAATAAAAAATTTGGTTTGAAATAATTACCAATTCTTAACCAAAAAACTAAAATTAACAAATTAAATACATATTTTAACATAATATTAAGTGATTTAAAAATTTTAAAACAATTTTACAAAAAAATAAAAATTATTCACTAAAAACATAATTTTATCAATAAAAACACATTTAAATATAATAATTGATGTGGAAAAAATACCAAAGTGAAATCCATAAAAAAAATCCTTCACACTTAGCACTTTTCTTATCCTCAATAAATCATTTAATCATATTTAATGGTAGATAAGAGATTTCAAAATCAAAAAAAATGTAATGCCACAAATAATTGATTTTATAAATGATTTTTCCTTATGGATTATCTCAAATAATAAATATGAATAGCATCTCAAATTAAATATATTTTTTTAAAAATGGGATGTTATTTTACAAAAATTATTAAAATTTAAAATTTTAAAGAAAATTTAACACACTTTAATTTTCATCAAACTAAAAGACCGAAATTTTGACGTCCCAGTCCTAGATGCCACATAACGGGTGCCCCAATCCTGGCATGGTCCACATGGCCTCAAGCACATCTTTCCGAATACTAGAGGCTTCCAACTAGCATCGAGGGCCTAGGGTGTGTCTGTGGGAAGACTATCCCCTCATTAGCAGAGTGTAACACAGTAGAAGGAATGTAAAGGGATAGTAAACAGCAGAAGCAAAATAAATGATACAAATAAACTGCAGAAGAAAACTGATGAAATAGATAAACAAGGATAATAATAACTATATCAACAGGAATAATGATGATGTAATGTCATGTCACTAGAAAACTGGAAAACATGGATAAAAGGCAATAGTCATAACTATTCCACAAGATAAAAGAAAACAAATACTACTCCAAGAGTCCTCATATCCAACTCGGTCATCTACTATCAACCTCCATCCTAAATAGTAAGAAATCAAGTTTTTGAAGTCGTATGCTTCCATTTTTCAACACCTGCAACCATGTAATATACTCTAGGTACCAAACAGCACTTGAAGAGGGTGTGAGATGAATCTCAGTGGGCCACCACCAATGGTGTCTTTAACATATGGCATGTGAAATAGAATATAGCATTGTGCATGCATGCATATATTAAGTAAATTAATAAGTACAATAACTAAATACCCAATACCTGCTTCAGCCCTCGACTAGTGTCTAAACATGTAACCAGTTCATTAATTAATCAATTACCATTTAATATTTATAGGTCATGTGAGGCATAGCCAACACTGACATCTCCTCATGATAGTATAAGTATTGAAGCTCCCAATACGTAACAAGGAAACCTGACAAAGAAATATGGTGATGGAGTTGCAGGGTAATAACCAAGGTAACGTAAATCTCACAGAATGCTAACTCAGTAGCATTTGAGTCTAGCTTAGGGATAAGAGTTTAATCCAAGTCATTCCACAATAAGGTGCCTACCGAGTCCAAAGTGATCAACCAAGGTAAAATGGGTCTAAGAAAAGACAGGTCCCTATGGCTTTCACCATGGAACCTACTAGTCGATACTAGATCCAAGGAGTGTATCTGAGGTATCTTGTAATAATGAAAGGTACCCTACGGTAGTATACCAGACATCCTAGTAATATATAATAAATGGATTCTAGGTGGGTATTAACCTAAGAAAACCACATCCTTGAATCGGAATGGGGTTCCTGAGACCCAAGGTATACTCTTCTCAAAATCCAAGGAAATCTCGAGTCAGTCCATTCCTATTTGATATTGTAATTAGGTAATAAATCATTTGGTTAAAGTCTTTCCTTCCATTATTTTGGATAGGTCAATTATATTTTAAACCATTATTTATTGCTACAATACTTATCTTACATTAGTGTGGATAGGCCAAGTAGCATTGAAACCATTTAACCGAGTCTTAATTAACCATTAAGGCATATTCAAATATAGAGGTTCACTCCACTACCTTCCATCAAGATGGAAAGGGGTGCAACAGACATATAACCTTTACTCAATCTCATTTTTTAAGGCCAAGTTATATACTTAGTATACTTTCTATTCCATATTTTAAATTTAATAATCATTTGAAGCACTTACCTTAGGCAGGAAAAGTGATGAGCATTCATGGTACATTCCATTATGCAATACTCATTATTAACAATCCATTTATTATAAAAATACTCACCTTTAGGAAAGTCAAGAAAAGCATGCCCAGACGGTGGCTCAAACGTGTCAAAACACCAAAAACTAATTATGGAATAACCATCGACATGAGGTGGATTGAGTTTTGGGTGTAACCACTAACAACTAATCACATATTTGGAAAGAGCATAACCATACAATTCTAACAAGTATAATAATATCATGTAAATTTAAGAAACAGTCCCTCATAGAATCTTCGGGCCCCACATGAACATTACAAAATCAACAAACTTTAGGGATGAGTTATAAACCACCCACCTTAGGGTTTTATGATCCTTTTCCTCTAGTATCAGGCCTTGATTTGCCTCATATTGGAGTAGATCTAAGAAAAGGTGAAAAAAATATCACCTAACGATTGTTAGGTTGAGAGTGAAAGATAAGAAGAATGGATAAAGAGGACTTGAGTACTTACCATTGTGAATCCAACGTGACAAATGGAAGCTCAATCAGATGTCGGATGATGGAGATCTCTTGATCCCTAGATTTGGCCTTCAAAAATTTCCAAATGGGTGAAAAAAGAGGAAAATCCCTCTGGTTTACAAGTTTAGAAGAAGAAGGAGGATTAATAGATCATTAAGGGATAAATTAGAAATTTACCTAGAAAATTATCCTATGCACAATTTGTCCACACGGTTTGACAAACCGTGCACAAACCGTGTGGTATGCCTTTGTCCAAATGGTTTGGTTCACACTATTTTTCAAACTATGTGCAACCAATGCACAATTACCTGGGAAAAAGGGGCGCTCACACGGTTACGCTGCACGGCTGTTTGCCAACTGCGCAAGGTGGTTCTTTCCAAAAAAAACAATATATGCGTGGTTTACTCTAAACCGTGTGTAAGGTGTGTTTTATCTAAAAAATATGGGTTTTGGGCTCTGAAAAAATCCCCAGAAACCCTTGGAACCTTTAATGACTCATTAGGAATCCATATTAGGTCCAAAGTAAATATTTAGATAGAAAATTAAAGTATTTATACCTTAGTGAAAAATTGGGTTCTTATAGTCTTCCCCCCTTAAAAGAACTTGCCCTCAAGTTCTCCTTCCAAGGGTAAAGGAACACTGTCTGAGAACAACTCTAGACAATGGTAATGTACATCAGCTTCCCTCTACTAAGTCTCATCTTGTACTTGTTTGTGCTTCCATAGCACTTGTACAAGAGGGATAGAGTTGCCTTAGAGAACCTTCGTTCTTTGGTCAATGATGTATATTCGATACTCCTTAAAGATAGCATCAGCATATAACTCAAATTCCTCGAGATCAAAGGTATGAGATGGGTCAGCATGATATTGGAAAAGTTGTGAGACATGAAAGATGTCGTGCATGACACAATACCTCTGAGGTAGTAGCAACTGATAGGCTACCATCCTGACTCTCTCTATAATTACAAATGGCCCAACATAATGAGGCAACAACTTCCCCTTATTCTTTAACAATCTATGTCCTAGACTGAGCGATACCTGAAGAAAACATGATCCCCAACCCCGAAATCAAGAGGTCTTCGACGGCGATTAGCATAAGATTTATGTCTAGACTGAGTATTAGTCATGCGCTTCCTGATCAACTGGACCTATTCTGAAGTCTCCTAAATAATATGAGGACCTAGTAGGGATGCCTCACCTGCCTCTAGCTAGAACAAGGGTGAATGGAATGGCCTACCATATAAGGCCTCAAAATGAGTCATCTGAATCATTGCCTGAAAACTTTTATTACAAGAGAACTCGATGAGAGGAATATTCTTCTCCTAAGAACCACCAAAATCAAGGACATGTGCTCAGAGCTTATCCTCTAGAACCTGTATCATCCATTCTGATTATCCATCAGTCTGAGGGTGAAAAGTTGTTCTTAGAAGCACCTGATCCCCCATAGATTTCTAAAAACCCTTCTAGAACTGTGAAGTGAAACAAGCATCCATATATGAAACAATAGTACATATAACCCCGTGTAGTCATATAATCTCATGAACATATAGTATTCCCAGTTCAACAACTGAGAAAGTATCCAGAATAGAAATAAAGTGGGATGATTTTTTTAGTCGATCAATGACTACCTAGATATCATCATTACCCCTCAGCAACCTAGGTAAGATAACTACTAAATCCACAGAAACATCTTCTCATTTACACTTTGGGACTGTAAGTATTTGTAACAAGATTTCAGGTCTCTGGTGATCCACCTTCACCTACTGACAGGTGGAACACCTAGTAATGAATCTTACAATCTGACATTTCATTCCAGGCCACCAATACTGGTGTCGCATATCTTGATACATCTTCAAGATGCCTGGATGAACTTCCCACTAAGAAGTGTGGGAATATTTCATCAACTCCTCTCTCATGTCTTTAGGAACCCATATATGTCCACATAGACACAGAATGTCATCTCTGATGACAAACTAATCTGAATGTCGGTTATCTCCCGATATACTCTCATGGAGAACCAAACCTTCAGGATTTGAAAACTTCATACTCTTCAACTTCTCATGGAGGTAAGATGTAAATATTAATACTAAGAGGTAAGAATTATCAGGAATATTGTGAAACTCTAGATGAATTTTAGAAAATAGGGCCATTAACTTCCATTATTCACTGGATTCTTGTACGACTTGTGTTTGAGTTTTCCAACTTAGTGCATCAGGGACTAATTTTCCATTTCTAGGCATATAGGAAAGCTAAAAATCAAAGTATTGTAGATATTCGACCCATATCCATTGTATGAGGTTCAAGTTATGCTGATAAAAGATATATTTGAGGCTCTTGTGGTCTTTATATACCAAAAATTGCTCACCCAATAGATAATGTCTCCAGCAACGTAAGGCATAGACAACTGCTGCTAGCTCGAGGTACTGTGTCGGGTAATTTCTCTTGTGAGACCTCAACTTCCGAGATCCATATGCAATAACTTTGTCTTCATGAATCAACACTGCTCTAAATCCAATTCCAGATGCATCGTAGAGATGATATAACATTTACCAAGTTCTGGAAGAATATGAATCGGTGTCGAGACAAGCCTCCCTTTTAGTTTATGAAAGGGTTTATCCCATGATTCTGGCCATAGGAACTTAACACCATTTTTTTAAGTTTAGTTAGAGGTGAAGAAAGATGTGATAAGTCCTATATGAAACTCCTATAATATCCAGTGATCCCTAATAAACTCCTG
The DNA here is from genome assembly GCA_963277665.1 of Viscum album. Taxonomy (NCBI): domain Eukaryota; kingdom Viridiplantae; phylum Streptophyta; class Magnoliopsida; order Santalales; family Viscaceae; genus Viscum; species Viscum album. Next base: position 339,635,408 of record OY728134.1, on the reverse strand, counting down.
GTATCAAACACATTCTTGGTCTGCTCCTAGGAAACTACATAACTAACCTTTCCAGGGTCAATAGACACTCCTAATTCTGAAATAATATGACCCAAAAAGTGTACTTTTTCAATCTAGAAGTCACAGTTATCTAGCTTGGCATAAATTTAATTCTCTCTTAGTGTACTCAGAATGATCTCAAGATGATTGGCATGGTCATTACGATTTTGAGAATACAACAAGATTTCATCCACAAATACCGTGACAAAAGAGTCCAAATAGGGGTGGAAAACCCTATTCATCAAAGCCATGAAAACAGTAGAAGCATTCATAAGAAAGAACGACATAACACAATATTCATATAGACCATACTGGTTATGGAAAGCTATATAAGGTATGTCTTATGGTCTGACTCACACCTAATGATAACCCGATCTCAGGTCGATCTTAGAGAACACCTTTTCTCCTCGAAGATGGTCAAAGAGATCATCTATTTGAGGAAGTGGATACCATTTCTTGACTGTAAGATGGTTTAAAATTCTATAATCCATGCATAAATGAAGTGTTCTATCCACCTTCTTAGTGAAAAGCATGGACGAACCCCAAGTGGATGTACTAGGACATATAAACCCTTTGGCCTCTAGGTTCTCTATCTTCCACTTGATCTCATAAAGTTTAGTAGGTGCCATTCTGTAAGGAAGAATGGACACCGAAGATTCTCTTGGAACAAGATCTATTGTAAACTCTACCTCTCTCTTAGGAGGTAAGCTAGAAAATTCATTAGGAAAGACTTCCCTGAAATGATCAACTACTAGAGGGAATTCATTTTGAAGAAACCCCTGATCCTCCATGAAAATATTTTCAATCTAGGAAGTCACTTCACCTATCCCATGATGATTTGGTCTAGTTCTCCCAGCCTGGACATCCCACTCACCCTTGAAAAGATATCCAATACCTTTTCGTGAAGAAAAAGAAACCCTGCAGCGATATCATTCTACAAAGGCATGATAGTGAACTAACTAGTACATCCAGATAATGACATAGAATCCCATCATCTCGATAAGAAATAGATTCCATAAGAAAGGGTAACTACCTATCTCAAGGGGATAGTCCCTACACTGGCGTATTCCCTCCATCTGTATTCCCAACGGTGTATCGAGGGTCATTACACCATAGTGATATTGTATCCCTAGTACGATAATTTCCATGATAGATACAGAAATGAAAGAGTTAGAAGCACCTATATCAAACAAAGTAGAGATAATAGTATAGGCTACTAGAATAGTAACTCATACTATAGATGGTATCGTAACCTGATCCTCAGGTATTAGTTATAAGGCATGCAACTAGCCTGATCCACATCCCTATGAAACAGATGGACTACCATAATCATGACTGCTCTGTTGACGCTACTATTGATTAGGGATCGGACTACCATGGCCACGACCTCCTCATCGGCCAGACCTTCTAGTGTTATTCCAACTCACCACCTGAAATGGTGTAAAATAACTCACTCTTAAAGGTGGAGCTATCACAGATATTTTTCCAATCGAAGCTGGTGGAAAGGTCTTGTAAAAGCGATGAAGATGACCCATACGGCCACAAGCTCGACACTCTATAGGGTCTCTATCACATTGGTTATTTTTATACCCTAGTCTTCCACACTGATGACACACCATAGAGCCATCAAAGTGGATGCTCTAGCTGCCACTTCCCTGACGAAAAACCAAAAGGGAACGTTTCCTGCCACTGGAATAACTACTGGCTTGATGCGGCACTGGTTCTTTAAACCCAGTACTCATGCCATCCCTCAATTTACACTCAATGATAAGGGCATAATCAACTATTACAGAAAAGGTAGGAAGGTGAGAGACATTCACCTAAGTTTGGATGGTGTACTAGAGCCCATCCTCAAAATGTCTAACATGCAAAAGCTCAACACCATCTAAAAGTGGTGCAAAGCGCTATAAATCCGTGAAACATGATAAATATTCGATAACTGACATAGAACCATGCTCAAGATGCATGAACTCTCTAGCTCTGTCATCTCTCAGTGCTTGAGGAAAGAACTTATCATAGAAGGAAGTCTGGAAATCAACCCATAACATGCCCTGATGACGACTGGCGTGGGTAACCATATCCCACTAATGCTTGGCCGAATACCAAAGCATGTATGTAGCAAGATTAAATCAATGCTATGGAAGATTTTCCAAATGCTCAAAGATAGACAACATGGACTATAGCCAAGACTCAGCAGCCTGAGAACCACCGTCCTTTGAAAAAGTAGGAAAATGATGTTGTTGGAACTTGTGGGTCAGATCAACCATCGTAGGTGAAAATCATGGAGCACCTTGAATGGTCTGCATCAAACATAGGAAACTATCAAGAACTTGGTCATTAGTGCATGTATCAGGTACAACAGGAGGTGCCTCAAGTGGCACTCCTGGAAGTAAGACCAGTGGCTCAGGGCCCACCATTTCTGGATCATGGTTGTCACAACCCTCATGGCGAATGACACAAGGACGTCGTGGCAGCATTGGTATACAAATGACAAGAACACACCTCAAAAAAGCTTAGAAACATAAGATAGCATCACTAATAGAATCTGAACATATGAAAACTCACTACCCAAGGAAAACTACCCCAACTACCTTTTTAGACTGCTAGGTATAGTAAGTTCTCAAGTATAAGTTTCATGTCATTTTTCAATTAATTTACGGGTTCACTTCTTTACCTTTCATAAATATGACAAGGAGGGATAAGGATGTGCAACCAATTTATTTTAGATTTTAGGATTCACTTTATAATGGATATCCATTTCCAATGAATTAGTTCCCATACACCTATCACTAGAAACAACACCCATTTATTTATAGTATAATGGATTGACTCGATAAATTATTCATCCCAACCCATGAGGTCCCATACACCTCATGAATTGAGACAGGCAATCACTAAATTGAAGCCAAAGTAATACAATTACAAAAAAACTATCATATCATCACTCAAAAATCATAGGCATATCAAGAAATGCAAAGTAGTGAAATGAACCTATATGGCACGGAAATAACTATGACATGTGAATTATAGGTGCCTATAATGGTGCATGTAGAAATGATTCTTACCCTCATATCATCGGGCTAAGGATGAGATAAATTCTCAAACAAAGTAATAATCAACAACACTATATCAAATGTGTGTCACCCAATGGTGAAATAATAACAACTGTAATATGAAAAATATAACAACAATTTCATTTTGGGTAATTTGAATTTTACCTCGAACATGGGTTCGTGACACCCAAGCATAGCTTATGACCAAGTCTCAAGAGTTCCTATTCTCCAATCTATTTTCTCTAGATATTAAATCATGAAAAAAAACCACCTCTGATACCACTTTGTGACGTCTCGGACCCAAATTCAACTTAATGGGTGCCACGATCCTGGTGGACCACATGGCCACAAGCACATCTTTTTAAATTCTAGAGGCTACCAACTATCAGTGAGGTCCTAGGGTGTGTCCATGGGAAGACTATTCCCTCATTATCAGAGTGTAACATAGTATAAGAAATCTAAAGGAATAGTAAAAAAAGAAGAAAAATAAATGATATAAATAAACATCAGAAGAAAACTGAAGCAATAGATAAACGAGGATAATAATAACTGTATCAACAGGAACAATGATGATGTAATGTAATTTCACTAAAAATGGGAAAAAATGGATATAATGAAATATAAATAACTGTTCCATAAGATAAAAGAAAACAAAGACTACTCCAAGCATCCCGAGATCTAACTCGGTCATCTATTATCAAGCTCTATCCTAAACAGCAAGCAATAAAGTGTTTGAAGTTGTAAGCTTCCATTTTTCAACACCTGCAACCATGTAATCTACTCCAGGTACCAAACAGTGCCTAGAGAGGGTGTGAGATAAATCTCAGTGGGCCACCACCAATGGTGTCTATAACATTTGGCTCGTGTAATGGAATATAGCAGTGTACCTTCATGCATATATAAAGTAAAACAAGCAATACAATAACTAAATACCCAGTACCTACTTTAGCCCTCGGCTAGTTTCTGAACATGTAAATAGTTCATTAATTAATTAATTACCATTTAATATTAATAGGTCATGTGAGGCATAGCTAGCACTGACATCTCCTCATGACAGTATAAGTAGTGAAGGTACCAAGACATAACAAGAAAACCTGACAAAGATATCTGGTGAGGGAGTTCCAAAGTAATAATAAAGGTAACATAAATCTCACGGAATGCTAACTCAGTATAATTTGAGTCTAGATAAGGGGTAAGAGTGTAATCTAATAAGCGTAATACAAGTCATTCCATAATAAGGCATCTACCGAGTCTAAGGTGATTGACCAAGGTAAAACGGGGCTAAGCAAAGACAGGTCCCTATTTCTTTCACCATGGAACCAACTAGTCGATGCTAGATCCAAGGAGTGTATCTGATGTATCCTGTAATAATTAAAGGGACCCTATGATAGTATAACAATCATCCAAGGAATAGAAAATAACTAGATTTTAGGTGGGTATTAACCTAAGAAAACCGCATCCTTGAATTGGAATCGGGTTCCCGATACCCAAGGTATTCTCCTCTCAGAATCCAAGGTGATCTCAAGTCAGTATATTCTTATTTGATATTGTAATCATGTAATAAATCATTTGGTTCAAGTCTTTACTTCCATTATTGTGGATAGGTTAAGTAGAGTTGAAACCATTATTTATTGGTCCAATCCTTGTCTTACATTAGTGTGGATAAGCCAAGTAGCATTGCAACCATTTAATCAAGTATTAATTAACCATTAAGGCATATTTAAATATAGAGGTTCACTCTACTACCTTTCATTAAGATGGAAATGGGTACTACAAACATGTAACCTTTACTCAATATCATTTGTTAAGGCCAATTTATATACTTAGTATACTTTCCATTCCACATTTCACATTTAATAATCATTTTAAGCACTTACCATAGGCAGGCCAAGTGATGAGCATACATGGTACATTCCATTATGATATAATCATTATTTACAAGCCATTTATTATAATAAGACTCACATTTAGTAAATTCAAGAAAAGCACACCCAAACGATGGCTCAAACGTGTCAAAACACCAAAACCCAATTATGGTATAACCATCGACATAAGGAGGATTGAGTTGTGGGTGTAACCACTAACAACTAATCACATATTTGGAAATATCATAACAATATGATTCTAACAAGTATAATCATGGCATGTAAATTTAAGAAATGGTCCCCGATGGAATCGGCGGGCTTCACATGAACATTCCAAAATCAATGAACTTTAGGCATGATTTATAGACCACCCACCTTAGGGTTTTACAATCCTTATCCTCTGGTATCGACCCTTGATTTTCCTTAGATCGTATTAGATCTAAGAAAAGGTGAAAAAATTATCACCTCATGATATCTAGGTCGAGAGTGAAAGAGAAGAAGAATGGATAAAAGGGACTCAAGTACTTATCATTGCATATCCAACGTAATGAATGGAAGCTCGGTCGGATGTTGGATGATCAAGATATCTTGATCCCTAGCTTTGGACTTCAAAAAGCTCCAAATGGGTGAAAAAGGTGGAAAATATCGCTAGTTTACGAATTGGGAAGAAGGAGGAGGATTAATAGATCATTAAGAGAGAAACTAGAAATTTACCTAGAAAATTATCCTACACATAGTTTTTCTGCACGGTTTTATAAACCATGCTCAACCCGTGTGGGATGGCTCTGCCCAAATGGTTTAGTCCGCACAGTTTGTCAAACCATGTGCAACCCATGCACGGATACCTGGGGAAAGGGGGTGCTCACACGATTAGGCCGCACGACTGTGCACCAACCGTGTGAGGTGGTTCTATTTAAAAAAACAACATCTGGATGGTTTTCCAAACTGTGTGGAATCCCATACGGTTTACTCTAAATTGTGCGCCATGTATGTTTTCTCCAAAAATATTGCTTTCGGGCTCCGAATAAGTCCCAGACACCCTTGGAACCTTTACTAACTCATTATGAATCCATATTAGGTCCAAATTAAAGATTTAGACTGAAAATTAAAAGGATCCATACCTGAGTGAAAAAACGGGTTCTTACAGAACTTTTCTTTACCTTCGGAAAAATAAAGTCACATAATTTAAGAGATCATAATAAATAGGCACATTTTTGGATGGGGTGGAGGGAAAATTTATTGGTGGAATAAATAATGTATCCAATATTTAATGAATATAGAATAAAGAGATAAGTAATAATGATTTAAACCTATATTAGGGTTTTCATTTCATAATCCATTTTGGATGCATATCTTAGGAGTTAAATTCAAATTAAAAATTTCAAAGTCAATTATTATTATATAAAATTCTACCAAAGTTTTAATAAAATCCATTATTTTGAAATTGGGAAATAAAAATGATTTACACCATTAAATCTATATGGTAATAAATATTAATCACCTCAAAATGGCATCATGACCTTCAATTTTAAGAAAACAATTCACCGAGTGAAAATTATTAAGTGATTTCCAAAACATAAAATCTTGAAAATGTAAGGGTATTTGATGTGTCAAAATTGAAGCATGGTTAAGAAAAAAATTACCCCTCCCCCACACATAAAACCAAAAAAAACTCATTTTTGAATCTCAAATTAGGAGACACGGTTAAGCAATTTTGAATAAAAAAATATATATAAATGCATCAAAAAAGAAGATAAAATTGAGGGGTGAAAAGATAGTTCAAAAATCATTCTTCCACACAAACATAAACTATGAAAAAATATCCAAATCATGCACAATATTTGTACTGGAAACTACCTAATAATAAATCACAATAAAATAATTTATAAAAGATTTCATGTTATAAGTGATTTCATGAATGATTTTTAAAGGTGAAGAAAGTGAAGCATACAGATGAATCATTACACAAAGTCAATTGAATAATTAAATTTACTAACAATGATTTAACACATATTTCAGAATGTGAGACAAAACTTCATAAATTGATTTTATGCAGTGAATTTCATGAAACTAATAGTAGCATTAAACAATTAAGGGTGGTAATAAATGTAAAGAATTTAAAACAATTACTCCCCTATATTGTGGAATAATTTATTTTCATTTGAGTACAAAAAAAAAATATTCTCCCTTTATACATTTTGTAAAACTCTTTGGTTTAATATTTCAAATTACTATAACTTGAAAAATAAATCAACGTTATTAAACTTCAAGAAAATACAAAGGAAATAAAAAACCAAGGTTTGAGACTAGAGGATGTAATCAGCAAGCTTCTAGTTATATCCCCACTTATACATGAACTCTAAAATGATTCTACTATATAAATGTAGATCTCATGGTTGACCATTCTCTCTTTTTATGTCACCATCTTGTCACACTGCAAACTGCACAAGAAAAGTCCATTTACCGCATGATAAATTCTCAAAAAATTAGTTGAAAATGATCATAGTTGGTAATCGTAAGTAATCTCCCTAGACACTACAAGATCAACTTGGTCTTTCCCATGAAAAAACTTCAAGAGTAAAACAAATCAGCATTAAGGAAAATTATTTTAAATAAAAATGATGAGATAAGTAAATTTGAGAGTGTGTGGAAGATAACTCCTGGCCATTAGTGACTCATATGAATTGGTAAGAGAATGAGTAGAGACAAGAGTGCGATAATGCACAAAGAGAAAAGGATGGATTTATTTATTTAAACTAAAAGAACAACCAAGATAAAGAAAAAGTTTATTGAACCATGGGTTTTATCCCATGCATCACTTATTTATATTCCTTGTCTAGAATCTCATAGAAACTAACCATAGTCACTAGGAGGATGTGGTTTCCCAAGTAAGAACCACCATATGTGTGTTTCTCATTTATTTTTAATTGAAAATTGATTTATCTTGGCTTCAATACTTATAAAAAAACATTTAAAATTCGTATCAATTAAAGAATACCCAAGGTAACACACCTTAATAGTAATGTATAGCTTGAAGGAATCTCTCACTAGAGTAGATAAAACATCACCCAATTCCACTTCTTTAGTTATCCCAAAACATTCAATCTCATATACTAAAATTGGGACTCAATAAACCTCTGAAAATATCCTCTTAAGCTCATCAATAGAATATGAATTTTCAAATTACTCTTGATAAGAATGTTATCCACTTCTAGATTTAACTCAAGTTTTACAAAATAATAATTTTCCTAAAGGGACAACATTGAACTGTGTGCTCCTAGAGGTGTGGAATTATATTCAAATTTCTCTAACTTATTCACAATCTCAAATTCTCTAAAAATGTTCTAAGGATTGATTATTCACAAATAGAATTAGGAATAGTTTTTAAAAAAATGTTTAAAGAAGTTTTTGAATCTTTAAAAATCATTAAATATTTCTATAATAATTTATTCTAAGATCCAAAGTAAATTTCAGCATTTAATGTTGTTGAAGAAATCATTAAAATACAGGAAATTGTTTAATTAACCTCATCCTGAAAACATTAAATCTCATGAATTTTAAAGTATAATTTTCTTCTAAATATTACTCAATTGTAATGTTGTAATCAATTAGTGTGTGCTCAAACCCCAGTTCAAATTTAAAAGTTTCATCCCTTGAGAAAAATAAAATAAACGTTGGGATTTTTTTCAACCATAGGGAAGGATAACTCCAATTCAATCCAATAAAAAATAAATCATGATAACTCCATATTTAAGTCACTCTTCCCAAGTTGGTTATCATTTTATACTCATTTATCATTTAATTCATGATGAGGTTCATCATCAATGATGGGATCAATGGATAAATTTTATTTAGTAGTTTTCAATTCAAAATTCTCTCCCTCTTCCTCTTTATAAAAAACTAGTTCAAAATTTTTTAGGCTATCAATTCTAAAATAGGGATGATCACACTTAAGATCAATTTCAAAAATTTAAGAATCATTGAATTTTAGTTTATTATTCTCCACCAAAATTTTCCCAAATTCCAGTTTAGACCCTTTTCCATTATTTAAATGAAATGGGTTATAGTATGTTTAGAGTTTAAAAACTCATTTATAATATTTTTCTTAAATTGAGTGGCCATTTCATCAAAAGTTATGAATTTAATAGGTTTAGGTGGCATAATAAAAAAGAGATATTCTTCTTCCACTTCTAAAACCTCTTGAAGGAATTAGAAAAAAAATAAATTATTTCATCATTGTAAGGCTCTTATGAAATGTTATCATCTTCCTCTTCACTTTCCAAAGTATCCTCATTTTCAAAATTCATCATTTTATTTTTCTCATCATTTTAAACCAAATCATATTCTTCACTCTCCATAAATTCATGTTTATCATTTTTCATTTCAATTCCTACTTGATCCTCAAACTTGTGTCATAATTCCCAAAATTAATTTTTCAACTTTAGATTATCATGTTTCATTTGGTAAAAACTTTGGTTTTCTTCATGTTGATAGGGTTGTTTTGGTTGTTCATTGACACATTGATAGGAAATGCATCTATAACAGTAACAATGAATGGAAAATTTATAATAAAATTGATACCAACATCCAAGATGACCAATTTTCAATAACTCGTAGTAAATAATTTCAAATTTAATAGAAAAGTTAACAAAAGAATGATCAAGAACACCCAGTCAGAAAAAATATTTAGACATTTAATCTCAAATATTAAAATAAGCAATAGATTTTTTATATTTTATTATTTTATTATTTTATTTTAATTTTAATTTTTTAAAACCCTTGACACTTGTCACACCTTCCCTAGTAACAATGAAAAAAAAATTATGTTATCCTAGGTTGATGACTAGAATCAATTCAAATTAATTATTTATTTGTCCCTTATTACTACTGGTAAAATTTTTAAAGGGGTTCTCAATCCATAGGGAAGGAAAGTTATGAAAAAAAACAATCAAAAACAAAACAAAATAGTGAAAATATAGCACAATGTTAGTGATTGTGAAAAGTGGAGTGAAAATGTGGAGTGTTAATGAATTGGTACTAAATAATTGAAAATAGTATGGAAATAAAGGAAAAAAGTGAATATGTAGATGTGGTTAAAAAACGATGAAATTGATGAAACCGTATTAGCATAAATTTAATTAAAATATTTCTTGTTCTAGCTTCAATTTACCACAACTATGATAGTGTTTGTATGAAAAGTGTGATTAAGAACCTAACTATTGTTAAATGGTCAACATAGTTCAGTAATCCCTCTTATATATAATATATTGATCATCTCCCAGGAAAATTTTAGTTCATTAATGGATAATATTATATTAACCTTTTATAATTTTTAGTACATCAATTAATAAAAAAAGTGATGTATTCACTATCACTTTTTGGTTATTATAATAATGTAAAAAATGATACTCATTAAGAACAAAAAAGTAATCACCTAACTAAAATTCAAACTGAAATAATTGTGGAAAAAAGAGAAAACCCATTTAAAATTTTCAACTCATACCATTTTGATTCTCAAAAACTGATTAAGAATGCATGTTAGAAAAAAAATGGTCATGGAGAGAGAAGAAAAATAAGAGGAAACATCCTAGAGAGATAGCCGCATTCCTCAAGATATTGCTCCAAGTTTAGGCTGTTCTTCTAGATCAACCTTATCCTCTATTGCATACTCTAGATGAATTAATGGTGGATTTGTGTATCTATTCTTTTTTTCATCAGTGTCAGAATTATATTTCAAAATAAAATCTCTGGTTGTCAAGAAATCTCATGGTAAATTATCTGAGTGCCAATATTTGACTATTACTTGTTCTATTTCTTGTTATAGACACATGGTTGTATTTTTACTCTTCTAACTATCATGAAAAAACCCATATTATTTTAATTCAGAACAAACCAAAAATTAATCAGGACAATTATCCCAACTTGATTCATCCATCTTAGGATACTCGATTAAATTCCAAAAGCTTCCTATAAATCCTTGATCATCAAGATTGACCTCAATTTACTAACACTCCTTTTCAATTGGCTCGACACCTTAATCTATCCTATTACTAATTATAAAATAGGTATTTTTAATGCATTTTTATTCTAATAATTTTACCTTCCAATAATTTGTGATGTGGGATTTACCCTTTTATGAGTCCATTTGCGTCACTGAATAGCCCCCTCAGTATGATTTTACATATGTGGAGACATCAACATCAATTGAGTTTCACTTGGACATTACACCAAACACCTAGTGTATTCCCTTCAACAAATATCCAGTTGCAACTCTGGAAAGAACCAAGTTCCCATCTTCATCCTCTGATCAAACACCTAGAATCACCAACACCCCAATAAATGAATTTTTTTATTTGAAAACAACTAACTTAAATTCCTCCTATAACTGGTTTCAATAGGAATTTTGGTCTTCACCATCTTGTCTATTCATCATAGTGACGTCATCTCCATGGTTGACTCTCATCTGATGCTCAAGTGTATATCAAATCATCAGCTATAGAATATCTGATGTTTGAATGGTACAAATCCCAACTCTTACTTTATAGTGGACCTTAGGTTTTCTTCCCCAAATCATCCTCATCAACCTATGGCTTCATTCAATGGATTTAGAATCAATTTTTCTCCAATATCACTCAACCTCCTCAAATTCACAACCCCAGTCCAAGCTCGACGTCATTATTCTTTAGTATATCTCAGGTTTTCTTCAATATCAGTGGATGAGAGACCAAGACAGTACATCTCAGTTTCCAACACAAGCATTGGGATCATAAAATGTTGGCTCAAATTCTTCATCAAACGAATTCAAATCAGTACCACTAGATTTTCATTCAATCACAATGAGTGCAAAACCTCAAACGTGGGTCATCATCACCAACAAAATCACTCTTTGGAATTAGTCAATCTAATTTGATTCTTACTATCATTAGGGTATTATATATTGAGATTATCAGATGCATTTACCTATTATAAATGGGTGTGGTTAATTTCTCACTACCATGGACACAATCACTTAAGTGACTTCATATAGCCACTTTTAAAATAAGGCATGTGGTCACTTCATATGGCCACTTGACTGACCACACTCCTTCATGCAGTCAGTGATGCATTCATGCACTAAGTTAGAAGTAGTGAAACATGGTAGGCTTCCTTTTCCAAATTTCATGAGCACGGTCACTTGGTATCTGATCTTTCAGTTGGTATTCTGAGCATAAGAGTGACTTACGGTCACTTGGATGACTGCACCTAAAAAGTAAATGAAAATTGTAAATTAAATTCATAAAACAAAAAATGATAAATTAAATTAAAATAAAAGCATTCATAAATTAATTATTAACAAAGAAAATAATAATAAATTTAATAAAAACAAATATTAAATTAAAACACTTAAAATTAACATTTTGAATAAAATAAGAAAAATAAAATATTAAAATAATTTTATTCGATAATTCAAACTTATAAACAATAATAAAAATCATGGTTTAAAATAATTAATAAATATTAACCCAAAAAATTAACAAATTGAATATATATTTTAACATAATATTAATATATTTGATAATTTTAAAAAAAAAATAACAACAATTCGAAATTATTCATTGAAAACGTAATTTTTTCAATAAAAACACATTTAAATACAAGAAATAATGTGAAAAAAATATACCAAAGTGAAAGAAAAATCATAAAACTATTGAAATATATGGATTTTTAAATAATATAATAATAATAGACATAAAACTATATAATTATGGAGAATATGAAGCAATTTTACAACATATTTAACAATAGTCAACATACTGAAAGAATTACATAGAAAGTTACCAAACAACGTCAAGTAATCAACATAAATGAAAACTATATAATAAATAAATAAATAATGATAATAGATAGACCTTATCATATGAAATATTTATGAATAAGGATCTTAATAAAGGATTTGATAAACTTAATTTGATTAGTCGGGACATTAGGTGCATGTGTAGAATAAATCAAGACCAAGGTAAGGCTTTCTTGGTCTTTATTCTAACTCTTTGAGGCATGTTATATTTTGGTGCAGCATTTTTTCTTTAATATGGTGTTATTTTGATTTATTTCCAATGAATGTATTTTAATACATTCTTTAATCTAATTCATGGGATAAATAAATCCAAATCTAGTTGCTTTCTTTATTTTTCTTTCAATTCAAGTGTTACCTAAACTGTAAGGGGTTTCTTATCTCAAATTTACTTTATTAAGACATATTTATTATTATGCATCATGATATATTTATTATGTTTTGATTACTTCCTAATGAATTAATTTTACCATATTCATGTAATTCATGGTATTTGATGATCAATATCATGTTCTTTGTTCCTAATACTTTTTTCTCAAAGGTTACCAAATCCATAAAAGTTTATTCTATAATTTCATTTTCTAATAGAAATTTACTTTGAGAGATAATATATCTGAGAAATTTTCATTATTTATCAAAAATCTATCATTTTATTTATTTATTCATGTATTTTTACATGTCCCTTCATAGTTTAATTTCCCTTTGGATCATAGTTTTCTTATTATAAGATAATTTGATCACATCTCTCTTTTTTAGTCAAGTATCTTTCCCTTTCTTGTCTATATTCATCAATTTATTACATATAAATCTATTATATTTATTTATTGGGTAAATTATTGACTTAACAGTATACCTTATTACTCTATATGGTGTTTTTTTGAGGAATGCTTACATAGGGAGTTATTCTATTTACTAATTAGCGAAATATTAATAATTTGTATACTTGTTATTTCAATACAGATGCTTATTGATTACTAAGGAATATTTTTTATGTATTTTATAGATTATTAATTCCTCTATATGATGAATAAATTGGACATAATTAGTGATAGGTGGGGCCGGGTATAGATAGGACCTAGATGCATAGATAGGTCTCATGAGACAAACTAGCTTGGGTATTTTGGTGTATATCATCCCAAAACACAAAATATTTCCTAGAAATAGGGATTTGATGGTAAGATCATGATGTAATGTCTTATGGCATGGAATTAGTGATCTAGAGCTATGAATCTTAGGGCTAAGTAGCAATTTGTAGTTATTTATGTGATCTATTTATTTCCATTATTATGCATGGATATATTATTCTTTCACATTCATTATATTATATAATTCTTTTGATTATCTATTCCTGCCATATTATTTATACTCATATGATGCTCACTTATGATCTTTGATTGTTATAACTTATGTTTACCCATAATTGGAATTTTATCTCATAGTTTATTATGTTTCCATTTCCCTAGGTTATGAAGAAAAGTAAAGTGTGTGATATATCTAGAATAATAGTTTGTGTTGAATATTTGTGAGAGATGTTTAAAACTTATTACAGATTAATAAGTTTCTTAAGTAGTGGGGGAAATGTATATTAGTTGAGAAATACACAGGATTTACTAGTTTATTTTTTTATTAATTATATAAATATGTAAACCTATAATATCATGGTAGTGTATTGTAATGTGATATTTTCTATAATTCATGTAATTACCAGATGGTTAGGTTCATCCTGCCACAAGAAACAAGTGTGAGTGGAGTTTCTCTCTTTTTATAATGGTAGTTGATCTATTTCTAAAGCAACATTTATTTTTAACTCGACCTTCATCACAGGTAGATCCTAGTTAAATCAAATTTAAGATATGTTAAATTATTTTTTGATATTTATAACATTGAAGATCTACATTAGCATCTCCTAGTTTATTTTTACGTTTCCAGATTTAATGAATTTAGGAATTCCTCTCATTTTAGGCTTGTTTAAATTCACATCCTTCCATTTTAGATTGATATCCTTTATATTAGTCATGAAGATAAAAAAACTCACTCATTCATCATGGATCATAATGCTATTGAACTCTGATGAATATTTCAAGATTCATATCAACAATATTTTCATTATTATTGAAATATCATGAAGTTTCTCAATAATATCATCCACTTGATCCTTTTCAAAATAGGTCTTGGGTATTGGATTAAATAAGTATCATGATTATTTAAACTTTAATGAGAAGATATTTCAACTTCAAAAAATGAATTCTCATCAGAATAATTAAATTTTGGAAACTCAAATTGTAGTATTGAGAAAGTCTCTCGAATTTTCTTCTTACATTGAGATTCTTCTTCATGGTTTGAATATTAATTCCTCATAATTTTAAATCTTGAATCACACACCCCTTTTGGGGTTTGTGATTTTTATAATAATTAAGATCATATTTAGCATCATCAAAATTCATTTCTTTCATTAGAATATAAATTCTAGAAACGTTGTTTTTTAGTCTATAGAAACATCAATGTTTTCTAAGTTTTGATCCATACACGAATCCAAAATTATTATTAAGTAGTATTTATCCTTGAATGAGTGTGGATATATGCTTATGAAGATCATTAATCCTTATGGTTATGCTTATGGATTCCATGATTTATCATTAATCAAATAGTGATGCTTGCGTAAATTGTAATTAATGCTTACAAAGCATATGAATGATGTTTACATAGATCAATATGAAGCATAAATAGCCAATAATTTTCCATATTTTTAATTAATTGATCAGAATGATTCTTATGCAAATGATTTGTACACATGTAATTATTACACTAAAATAAATCCTTACAGTCCTGTGTAATCATCCATACACAGCTTCAAATACTTCCAACTCAAAAATTACAGAATTCTCTAAATTAATTCAGAACCATTTAAAATAAATTATAATCCATATAAATCTCTTAAAATCACCTTTTAATAACTTCTAAAAATTATGGGAATTATCAAAATAATTATAAACACTTTTTAGATAATTAATCACTTTGCAACAAATTAAATACTTAAATTAGAGTATTTCAAATGTGTTCAAAACCTTTATTCATTCCAACCTTAATGAATCTCCATCTAAGAGATGTTAATATCTTATTTCTAAAACCAATACATTATATATCTCAAGGATAGTTTCTTTAAAATTCATATACCTTTCTTCCTTGAATAATTACAGCTTTAATCTCCTACTAGCTCGATTCTTTATAGATCATATTACAAACTATTATAAATGGAACTGAAACCATCCCATCAGAACTTTTTATTGTATATCATGAAGAACAACTCATACAATCATATATTTTTTTTTCTTCTCCATGTATTTTTTATGGAAGAAACTCCTTTATTCTTTACCCAAAACTATGGGAAACCTTCTCACTTCTATTCCCAACATGACATAAGCTCTCCTTTTCATGTAAAATGGTAGACAAATATTTACTTCATTATTCCTTATCACATATTTATTTTCCATGATATTGACAACCAATTGATAACAAATCCAACTTGAGCTTCACACATCCAAAGGTAACTTCAATCCCACCCTTTGTATTTGTTGTCAATTTTAAATTTTATTCAAAATTAGATGTATCTTTTATCCCCCTAATTGAAAATAATTTCAAAGGAGGGAAATAATTTTACACCTTAGTGAAAATATAGGGTAGTCCTAAAGTTCTATTTTCAATAAATACTTATTATAACTTTTATTTATCATCCATGAGATAAGGTTGATATCATATGTTTCTCTTAGAATTGTGCCATAAACTAACCAACTATAAGTATACTTAGGCAAACCTAGTGTCAAAAACAAGAGTGGTAAATTTAAATAACAAATATGTCCATTAAACAAACCACATTGTGATACCAGCACACAATTTCTATATTTAGGGTCTAGTCAAACCTATTTATCAAGAATTATTTAAACCTATAATCACTTGAACTAACACGTCAAAACATTTCAAGTACAAGGTATATTTTTCCCCATTTGGTTAAATAATTTTTCCTCCTTGATTAATATATTCAAGATAAACCAAAATAGTTAGGGAAGAATGAAAATCATACCTCAATATTTAATTTTCATTAATGTTATCCAAAATTGTAAATTTGAAAAAAAAATTAATAAATATATGGATACTTAACCTCTTTTGAAATCTCCCCCTCATGGGATTCTCTCTAAAATCTATCACCATTAATTCCTAACTTTTAACCACATAGAAAATAAACTTAGGAATAAGGTGGACCTTCCATTATGTCCTCAATGTGATCAATAGGGCTAAGATAGCTTTCCTAACCCAAATAATCCTTTCTTTGAATGTATAAAGTATTTATACCTCTTCATGTTTTCTTTATTCTTGATTCTTTAAGTCTTTCCACATTTGGGTGGTATTGTATTCTCTTAATTTTCAACTTTATTCTTAAATAGAGTGGCCTTATTTACCTTAGAAATTAGAACACATTATTTTCTTTAAACTTGATCCATTTATTTAGGATTTTACAACTAATCTGTCAATTTTTTAAGGAACTCTTTTGGCACATGCTATGTATTCTTCATGTATGAGGATTCCTTCTTTGAAGAAATAGCCTTTGTGCTAGGAGTCGTAGGTGTTTTTACTTTGTTTTTCATTTGACCAAGAAAAACAGTCATTCACTTCTTATTATTATGCCCAAAATATTTTCTCCTTCCATAGACATATTCTTTAGCTTTCATTTTTCCCTTATTAATAATCCTTTAAACCTTTTTATCAATGATATCCACATCCATGTCAATCTAATTATCACTTTATTGTATTGGATATTATCATTTTGATTCTAGTTTTTTCCATTTAACTTAGACATTCATGTATATTTTTCAATGGTCTATGATGCGGCCTCTCTTTCCATGGTAGAATAATATTCTCCCTATAGGTATGATATCATGGTTATCTTCCTTTAAAAATTTCTTGGGGGTTCCAACTGATTTATTCTTTGGTTTTCTACTCAAGGAATACTTTCTCCTTTTATTCTGATTTTTTTCTCATTATTGTGGACTTTTTATTTTATCATATCAAGATTTTAAATGAAATATTTAATACCAACACTCGTAATAATAGTGGCCAAATTTGTTTTAGAAATCACAGAAACTTTCCAAAATTGAAAATCTATTTTTGATTAATAGATTTTTCTTTCCTAGTGAATTTTGTTTTAAAATAGTATTTATTCTCTTTATTTCATCACTGATCCCTTTTCTTTATAATTTGAAGAACTTTTACACACTAACATATTATGCTGGAAATCCATGTCCCTATTCCCAAACCTCCAACAACACCAATGTCTACCAATTAATCTCTTTCCTTTTCATATATATGCAATTTGTCTAGATTTTATTCATTGCTGATTTTTTACTGGAACATCACTATTTTGGGATCCATTTAGGTATATTATCTTCTTGTACTTTATTAAATCCATCCTTGAAATATTTTTAGATATCTAAGTATTTTTTCTCTTATAAATTTGTATAGTTTTTTAATTTTGTTTTGTACTTTTCACCAAAACAAATTTAGTGCAATTAGGTTTAACAAGATAATGGGATATATTTTTCCATGATATTTAAGTGGATCATTCTCTAGATTATCTCAATATCATATTTCCACTATTTTAAGTCTTATATGATGTGAGACACCTTCTAAAGACACCGGTGGTAAAACTTATCTTCTCAACTATTTGAAAAGTCCCCAGTTTGGCTTCTTCCAAATTTCTCAATTTCATTTCAAGGTCAAGATACTTTAAGTTAAGGATGTTATTTTCATATTAAATTGATATCAATATATCATTTCAATCTTTATTTAGATTTTTAATTTGATCTATATGAATTCCATAGTCCCCTTGCAACTTCTTATCAAGCTCTTTGTCCTTGTTTCCCTTAATTCACAATTAAACATTCTTGACATCCATAACAGATTTATATGATTATTATAAGGCATGTATCTTTTCTTCACTAATTTTTATAAACTTTACTTTCTCACCAATATATAATTGAAAATTATCTTCAAGAATTCATAACTTTTCTCTACTGTCTTATAGATATTTATCCTTTTCCTTCAAAATCCTAGATAAGAGAGTTTCATTTCTATAAATATCTAGAAAGTTCCTTTTGCATTGCTTTGAAATATTTTATAAGCTATGATTTCTAATCATATAAATATTGGATGAACTCAAATACATAAGTGAAAAATTCACCATGGATTTTTTCATGTATTTTCTGCCCTCAAAGTAGTGGTCTTTAACATATTTTACAATACCATCCTTCTCATAGCTTGTACTTGTTTCACTTGATAAATAATAATCAATAATTTTAAGAGACAAAAACTTGCCATTATGTTTAAAATCATATAATGGTGATTCCTCCTTCACTTTTGAACCTTTTCAAAACTTCTTTTCCTCTTCTCTATTTATGTTTCTTGAAGTATTTTTGAAGACATATAAATCTATCTTGATAGGGGTGGAAGTAGATCCTTACATTTGAAGCACTTATTAGTTCTCTCATAAGATAACTTCAACTCTTCAATTCATGTAAATTAGTAAAATAAATGGGTAATAAAATTCCAAATATAATTAGAGATAAGACCTTGTGTTATGAGTTCAATTATGATAGAACCATATATCCAATTGAAGGGAACCTGGCTCTAATACCAATTATAAATTCCACAAGATCTGTACAGACACACTTAAGTGGGAGGTGAATCAAGTGATGTAAGTTTTTTACCAAATCCCAAATATTCTTTTAAAATTTAACCCATTTTGGTTTCAAACCCATCATGCTAGTTAATAAAAATGGATCTTTTAGTGTTTAACTTAGAATACACCTATATGCAGTATAGATAAAGTAATAAATTAGCCCAAGTGATTTTACAAGGTTTGGACCCTCCTGGGAATCATGATCCTTATTTTTCTTGGGATGTCCATGTCACAAATTCTCCACTATAATTCTTATCATAAAAGTATAATGGGTTGTCCAGGGATTATCCTAAAACTTTTTCTCATTATATTACACAGTTTTTTATCTACAGTATTACACATGTGAACAATGAGTTATATGCCATAGCTTCTATTCAAGATGGAATCACTCCAACTGGTCTTC
Source organism: Viscum album (assembly GCA_963277665.1). Taxonomy (NCBI): domain Eukaryota; kingdom Viridiplantae; phylum Streptophyta; class Magnoliopsida; order Santalales; family Viscaceae; genus Viscum; species Viscum album. Next base: position 339,615,487 of record OY728134.1, on the reverse strand, counting down.
TCTACTTCATTCCTTATTTCAATTATATCAACAAATATTTTTTAGGGATTTCTCTGTACTAGAAAACTGATCTTCTTCTTATCAACATGGAGAATATTTTAATGCCTTAAAATCTTCTTAGATAAACCATGAAACTCATCCTCTTCTTCTATGTACACAGATCTCAGTCTCTTTGGAATCTGATTATTGGCCTCTCTCTCTCAACTCATTATTCAAGAATAAATTCCTATAAAATATTATTTGTCAAGTATACAATTATTTTCACAACTTCTTATAATCTTTCCCAGTGATTAAAACACTAAATCATTGGTATGTTCTTTCTCACTACTAGAAGACTCTCACATGCCTACTTCCCACATCTCCTTCCTTTTCTCATGATTCAACCAAAAAAATTATCATATTTAACTTCTTCTCTTAATATTATATTCCTTGATACAACATGGAGCATCTTCTTATGCTTATTCTTCTTATTCTTCTTTGAGAGGTTCTTAGTTTATCTCAGCACACTCACTTCTTCTTCTTCCCTTTTAGAGTTCTCTTCTATTGATTCCTCACTGCATCACTAACAGTAGAATCACTCCTAAGTTTTGACTATCTATTTTGAGAGACTATTCACATTTTATTCTAGGTGGATAATCACTTTTTTTTGGGTTCATTTTCATTTCCATAAATTGAAATCTCTGGATGATATGTGCAAGTCAAATAAATTGGATCAACACCTTTTTCTTCTTCTCGTGATCTCCTATGGTTTTTTCTAAAAAGTTTTCCCTTGTAAAATGATATATTTTTCCTTTATTATTTTCTTAACATTTTCCTCTTGGATGAATAGTTCTTCCTTATAAATTTCAAGAGAAATGGGTTCCTTTTTCTCAAAAATATTCTCCACTATAAAATCAAAAAAACATATTCTTCCAAGTTGTATAAAATAAAAAAGTAGTATAAAGTGTGGGTAGAGTTTCTCTTTTTTTGGATTATAATCAGATGTATTTATAGAAAATAATTTATTTTTAACTCAAGATTCATCACTTCCAACTCATCTTCAAATCATCTTGAAGATATTACAAATTACTTTTTGGTATTTAGAACACTGAATGACAACACTATCAATTTTGAATTTATAGATGTAATAAAATGTAGAAGTACTATCATTTTAGGCTTGGGTAAATTCATAGACTTACATTTTATCTTGAACTAATTTATCCCAATAATGAAGATCTGAAACTTAATCATTCATCTTAAATCACAATACGTTTGAACTATAATGAACAACCCAATCTTCAAATCAATAATATCTACATTATTCTTGAAAACTCCTGAAGTTTCTCATGAATCTCATTCACTTAATATTTTTCAAACATTGGCTTGAATCATGGAATAACTAAGAATCATGATTATTGGAAAATGAATGAATATATCTTACATATTCAAAAAAATGAGTTATTTTCAGAATAATTAAATTCTGGAAACTCAAATTATAGACTTGAAAAAGTCTCAAATTTTCTTCTTGTATTGATATTATTCTCCATGGTTTGAGGATTAGTTCCTCATAATTACATATATTTAATCACACAAAATTTTCGGTATTTTTTATGATTATAATGATTAATATCAGTTTTGGCATCACCAAAATTCATTTCTTCCATCTGAATATAAATTATGGAAACATTGTTTTGCAGTCTATAGAAACTTTGAATTTTTTTATGTGTTGATCCATAGATATATCCAAAATGATAATTATGTAGTAATAATCCTTACATATATAGGTATTCATGATTACACAAATCATTCATCCTTACGATGATCCGTATGGATTCCATGATTCATCCCTAGGAAAATAATGATGCTTACACGAATTGCAATTCATATTTATGCATCATATGAATGATGTTTATGCGGTTGAGCATGATGCATACATATCCAATACTTTTCTATATTTTCATTCAGATAATATGAATGATCCTTAAAAAATAATATGTATACTGATAATTCTTACACAAAAAGAAAATGATCCTTATGATCCAATGCAAGCATTCATACTCGACTATGAATAATTAGCCAAAATTTCAATTCCGACTTAGAAATTCTAGAATTCTCTAAATTAATTCAGAATAATTTAAAATAAATTTTGTTCCATCTTAAAATTTTAAAATAACCATGGAATAAATTTCAATAATAGTGGGGGTTTTCAAAATAATTTCAATCCCTTGTTAACCAATTCCAAATCACTTTACGGCAAATTAAATACTCAAGTTAGCATATTTCAAATGTGTTCACTATATTTATTCATTTAAACATTCATAAACCTCCATCCAAGATATGTTAATATTCTATTTCAATAACCAACATGATATATATATCAAGGATGGTTTCTTCCAACTTCATCTAGCTTTCTTCCTTGAATAATTACAACATCAGTCTCTGTAATAGATGGATTCTTTAAGATCATCTTCTAAAGTGTTCTAGATAATACAGGAACCATCCCATAATCACTTATCATTGTATATCCTGAAGAAAAACTCATAACATTGTATGTTTTTTCCTTTTCCATGCATTTTATATTGAATAAACTCCATTCTTCTTTACACAAATCTATGGGAAAACTTTTCACTTCCTTTATTAACATGAGATAAAGTCTCATTTTCATGTACAATGGAATCCATATCCTCACTTCATTATTCATTATCACACATTGAATTTCCATGATATTGATAAATAATTTAAAATAAATACAACTAGCTTCATACATCCATAGGTAACTTCACTATGGTTTATTTATGTGAGTATGTAAAGTCAATGGATGAGTTTGTCTTATTTATGTTGAGCTATTATTTATTTCTTAGATGGAATCATCCATTTAATTTTTGGGGTTTTATTTAATTATTTATATTAAGGTGATAGTTATGATTAATTATTGTTTTATGTGTTTCAACCATGGAGAAAAGGGGAGTTTTTAAGGGATTCTTAAATGCATAATGGAGATGGTTAATGCTTCTCATGAATTCTAAATTTGATCATCAATTCTAAAATTGGAAACTATTTTGTGCAAAAATCATTCCAATTTGAGGGTGTAATAATTTTTTTTCATTAGTTAATTTCAACTTGGAGGAAATGTTTTAAAACTACTTCATGGTGTGCATTGTTTTCAATCATTTTTTAGATTTATTGTCATTAAGGTGAGTATGTTGAACAATTTTCTTAAGGATGAGAGGGGCTTTGATGTGGGGAAATTTTATGTGTCATTATTTTATCATGTTCAACATATATATTATCATGTCATTTGTAGATAACTTTTTGATAAATTTATCTTTTAATGATGAATTCTTGATAATTGAAAAAATTATGGGAAATTGATATTCATTAAATATTCAGTTAAAAACATGGTCTTTTGGATTAATTGAAAAATTGTTGAAATTTTGAATTTTAAATTTTTTGTAAACAATCACTAGTGCAGAAAACGTTATTTACGTCGGTTATTTTTCATTTTTTACATCGGGTTTTAGCTGACTTTAATACAGAAGACGTTATAAATAAATTTTTTTACGTTGGTTATTTAAAAACCGACGTAACATACATAACATCGCGGTGTTTATCATGTCGGTTATTTAATAACTGGCGTGAAAAAACCTGGGGGGCGGGGTTTATGACGTTGGTTATTATATAACCGCCGTGATAAACTCGGGGGGGCTTTATCACATTGGTTATGCAATAACTGATGTCATAAACACGTGTGGGTGACTTTATCACGTCAGTTATTTAATAACTGATGTGATAAACTCCTGGGCTATGGTTTATCACATCGGTTATTAAATAACGGATGTGTTAAACCAGTCCCGGGAGGGGTTTATCACGTCGGTTAATCAATAACCGACGTGATAAAAATCCTGGGAAATGGTTTATCACGTCGGTTATTAAATAACCAACATGATAAACCAGTCCTGGGAGGGGTTTATCACGTCGGTTAATCAATAACCGACATGATATAGCATTTCCCAGGTCATTTATCATGTTGGTTATTACTTAACCGACGTGATAAATCATGCCACAGATGTTTATCACGTCGGTTATGAAAAAAACCGACGTGATAAACGCTTCTCGATTTCTTTATCATGTCGGTTATAAAATAACCGACGTGAAAGACAAAAAAAAATTTAAAAAAAACCACTGCAGTCCTCTGCTCTCCCCCAAAATCAACCAGAAACCAAATCAATAATTCGTACCACAAAAACAGAAGATCAAAACATGAACTAAAGAAAATTTAAGCATTTACATTGATAACAGATAAAACATACCCACTTGATAGCCCCCACCCTCATGTATACCCCTTGTACAGCCCTCCCCCACCCCATTGGAGCTCCCACCACACCCCTAGACTGCCACCCGACCCCCTGGACAGCCCCAAACACCCTTAGACAACCCCCCCACCCTTCTGAACAGCACCCCCTCACCCCTCACCCCACTTGACAGCCCCCACCACACCCCTAGACTGCCCCGACCCCCTGGACAGCCCTAAACACCCCTCGACAACCCCCCCCCCCCCCCCACCTTCCTGAACAGTACCCCCTCACCCCCTTACCCCACTTGACAGCCCCCACCACACCCCTGGACTGCCCCGACCCCCTGGACAGCCCCAAACACCCCTCTACAACCCCCCCCCCCCCACCCTCCTGAACAGCACCCCCTCACCCCACTTGATAGCTGATGCACCCAATTTATGTATACATTTCCTCATATATAATTGAAGATAAAAGTGTGTTTTCAGAAAATATTTGTGGTTTCATGAACATATTCTTTGATTTTGGTGAATCTGTTTACTTGCCGGAGCTTTCTGGATTAATACACGGATCAAGGGAAGTTTGTGAAATTTTTTTGAAACTACATGGCATGTACTTTCTATACACGCCGTGTACATCCAGACAAGGACATGGACCAAAGCAGGGAGTACACGCCCATGTCTCTAGGCAGAGATGCACGCCGCGTGGGTCAGCGCTACACGCCGTGTAGCACCTTCTAGAAGCGGTGTTTGCAGAGAAAAGTCCACACGCCCATGTGGATGTTGATGAAGACACGGCGTGTCTGAACTTTTACACGTCGTGTCTACTATTCTAGAAGGGTCTGGCAACGCTACACGCTGTGTATGGGGTCGCTACATGCCGTGTTCACTCAACTTGCAGGTGGCGCCATGTGCAAAAGTTAATAACGGCGTGCTCGGCCACCTGCCAGTGGAGAAAATGGTGCCAAAACGCGTTGACGAAAAGTACACGGCGTGTACTTTCTATACACGGTGTGTACTTTATTTTTCTATAAAATGAGGCCTTGGCCTATGAATTTGAGGAGTTCAGAATTTGGAGAAGGGAGAAGCTCTGCTACCACCATTCCCGAAGCCACTGAAGTGCCGTCATTCCGCTATTCCACCATTTCATCCACCGATACTCTACCCCAACGCCTACACAATGCATCCGTCAGGTATCACGTGTGTCATTTCTCTCCTAAATTCTATGTGTAACTAAACCCCTCGTGTTGGGGATATGGATGATGGGATTATAATTTGTATATTTTTTTATGTATTTGTGTTTGAATCGTTGTAATTCATCTTACTTTTCTTAAGCCACTGTCTAATATAACTGATAATTCTTAGCCGGACCCAAGGAAGGATTCTTAGCGATACAAAAGAAAAGTAACGGTGCAAACATCCATGACCATTGGAAGGTTTTCACTGATTCAAGTAATGGACTGGACGTAATAAAGAATTAAGGACATTGACTACCGGACTAAGGATTCAACTGCTCTAATTCCAAACAAGAGGAACCGGACCAAGGAAATCTTGTAACAAATTGAAATCCTGAATGATTGAATTATTATGAACAGCACAACCATTTAAACAATCTGCATAAGAACTCCTTATTCAACACAGTCCCGACACGTCTTTTCTTTCCATTTCTAAGAACTTTTTAAATTTACCCATTGTTTTCCTTCAAACTGTATCCATTCTTCAAAGTAAATCAGTTTAGTTTAAATCAAAACCCAAAAATCAACCCAATCGTTTCTAAACTTTGCATACTTCACCTAATTAAGTATTAACTAAATTAAATTCATGCACACCATGGTTCCTTGTGGATAGACCCCGAACTTAAGCTATACTAAAGTTCTAAGAACGGGTAATTAATTTGGGACGCATAAAACATCAACCAACGACAAGCGTAGACCAAATTTTGGCGCCGTTGTCGGGGACCCCATTTAGTGCTGAAATTTAAATTGTGTTAATCATTGATTTGAGTGAACATAAAACTCAAAAATCAAAAATTATCAACAATCATTTTTCTAAATCTCAATTCAAATTTTCTTTGTTTTTTCTCTTTTACGCCTGGTGTTCGTTTTTGTGTTGTGTAGCGCTTCAAGTGTATGTTTCGACGCTTTACATGATCCAGAAGTGCCGAGTCTTCAGAATTAGTTCCGCTTGACCCGGAAATCGAGCAGACCTTGCTTCGTCGTCAGCATACACAGACAGAAACTCACAACCATCTACAAAGCCCTATGGTGAAAAAGGAAGAGGGAGCACCAGCCGTAGATGCTGCGACTGAGCATCAGTACCAAGATCAGCAGCCTCCCGCTGCTGGTCTACCGGAACAACCTCCTGGAGCCTTCATGGAATTCCTCCCAAGGGATTACCAACGGTCACCGCATCAACTCTTCCCATGGCCATACTTTTCCCCTCAGGAGTAGTTTATGCAAGCTCCACCCCATCAACAACAACCTCCAAGACGTACCCTTATAGAGTACGGACTTCCTTCGATTCACGGAGCTGATACGAGCATCGTCTGTCCTCCGGTCTAGGCCAAGCACTTCGAGATCAAGTCTGCTATCATGCAGCTGATCCAGAACACAGTCCAATTTGGAGGCTTGGCCAGTGAGGATCCGAATGCCCATCTCTCTAACTTTCTGGAGATCTGCGACACCTTTCGGTACCATGGCGTGTCCGAGGACGCCATCCGTCTTTGCCTATTTCCCTTTTCTCTACGGGATAAGGAAAAGGACTGGATTAAGGGGCTGCCACAACGATCTATCCTCACCTGGGAGGAGCTAGCCCAGGCGTTCCTTTCAAAGTACTTCCCGCCATCAAAGACGGTGACACTCCAGAATGATATTCATAACTTCCAGCAGCACGACTCTGAGTCGTTGTACGAGTCCTGGGAACGCTTCAAGGAGATGTTACGAAAATGCCCGCATCACGGACTCCCACTCTGGATGCAAGTCCAGACCTTCTATGGAGGACTTACCACGAATACCAAGTCCGTGGTGGACACTGCTGCTAGAGGTACGGTGATGCGGAAGTCCCCCAAAGAACTATTCGAACTACTAGAAGATATGTCAGCTAACAGATTCCAGTGGCATTCCGAACGGGGGACTCAAAAGCGAGGTATGCACAATATTGACGCTACCACAATGTTGGCTGCTCAGTTGGATGTTGTGTCTAAGAAAATCGACGCATTGAACCTCAAAGGAACATCTCAAGTTCATGCGGCGCACCACCCCACATGCGGCGATTGTGGTGATAACCACATCATGGGAGAATGCCCGGGTTCGACTGGAGACACCTCGATGAGCGAGGTGAGTTATGTTGCCCACAATCGAGGGCCCAACCAGTACCAGTAGTACCAGAACCCGGCATGGAGAGATCAACAGAACACAGGCTGGGGCCAACAACAGCAGGATCCTCCGCCCCAACGACCGCCCAACTACAACCAACCTCCATACCAGAACCAATTCCAAAGGCCGCAACAACCCCAGCATGGTCCTTATCAGCAATAAGGGTATCAAAACCCTCGTCCACAGTAGCCATGGCAGTCACCTCCCCCACCGTCTCAACAACCACCTCAGTAGGAGAACACCTCTAGGTTAGAGGATCTAATGAATAAATTCATATCTACTGTTGAGACTCGGTTCCAGAATCAGGAAGCCTCGATTCGAGGCTTGGAGAATCAGATTGGCCAGCTGGAAAATCAACTCTCAGGGAGGCAGCCCGGTACACTACCAGGGAACACCGAAAAGAACCCAAGGAAGGAGGCCAATGCTATTATGCTCCGGAGTGGAAAAGAGCTCCACCAGAACCAATCAGCACAGCAAGGTGCATCCACACCCACTGTTGAAGAAAAAGGTACCAATACCGACCCCTCCTCTTCCAATATCCCACAGGAGGCTTTACAAAATAAAGAAAAGGAAGTAATCCAACCATTCAAGCCTGACTTACCCTTTCCGGAAAGATTGAAGCAGAGAAAGCTGGACCACCAATTCAGAAAATTTATGGATGTTTTCAAGAAGCTCCACGTCAACATACCATTTGCGGAGGCTCTGACACAAATGCCAACATACACCAAATTCATGAAGGAAATACTCTCAAATAAAAGGAATATGGAGGATTTGGGCGTTATTGCACTAACGAAGGAGTGCTCCGCGGTGGTTCAACATTCCATTCCTCCCAAACTCCAAGATCCAGGTAGTTTCACCATTCCTTGTACTATTGGATCCTGCAAATTTGGGAAGGCCCCCTGTGACTTAGGGTCCAGCGTGAACCTTATGCCCCTCGGAGTTTTCAAGAAGCTGGGACTCCACGAGCTCAAGCCTACCCGCGTCGCCCTTCAACTTGTTGATCGATCCATCAAGCACCCGAAGGGACTACTTGAGGACGTACTGGTCAAGGTGGGTAGGCTAATTCTCCCTGTTGATTTCATCATCCTCGACATGGGGGATGACTAGGAAGAACCTCTTATACTTGGAAGGCCTTTCTTGGCAACTGGGAAGGTCCTGATCGATGTGCACCAAGGGGAGCTTATTTTTCAGGTATGTGATGAAAGGGTTTCCTATAACGTCCTCAAAGACGTCAAACATGCTTACTTATTAGAGCATGAGGACTGTTATGCAGTGTCCACCATGGATAATCATTTTAGCGACAAAGGGGATGAACTGGTATGTTCTTTTAATTCGAATAATTTAACTAATCCAGATATTCTATTAGAGGAAGCGCCAGAAGATTTGCAATTCATAGAAGGCCAGGGCAGCCACTATTGGTAGCGTGCAGTTGTTCCTGATAGTTTGGAATAGGATGAGGTGCAGCCACTTGTGCCTTCGATTTTAAAGGCACCTGAACTTGAATTGAAGCCTCTTCCATCTTCTCTCAAATATGGGTATCTAGGACCCAATCAAACTTTGCCTGTTATACTTAATGCAGAACTATCACAGGAGCAGGAAGATTCACTTCTGCAGGTTCTCAAACAATGGAAGCATGCTATTGGGTGGATAGTCGTTGATCTGAAGGGAATCAGCCCTACCATTTTCACTCATAAGGTGCTACTTGAAGAGGGTGCCAAGCAATCTCGGCAACCACAACGGCACTTGAATCCTCCCATGAAGGAAGTTGTAAAGAAGGAGGTGATCAAATTATTGGATGCAGGCATCATATATCCCATCTCGGATAGTCCGTGGGTGAGTCCTCTCCAAGTGGTACCCAAAAAGGGGGGTATCACTGTGATTTCAAATGAAAAGAACGAACTCATCCCTACACGCACTATCACGGGCTGGCGATTGTGTGTGGATTATCGGAAGTTGAATGATGCAACAAGAAAAGATCACTTCCCCTTGCCATTCATGGATCAAATGCTAGAGAGGCTAGCAGGGCACAACTTCTATTGCTTCCTTGATGGTTTTTATGGTTACAACCAAATCTCCATTGCTCCTGAGGATCAAGAAAAGAGCACTTTCACTTTCCCCTACGACACATTTGCTTATCGAAGGATGCCTTTCGACATGTGCAATGCCCCCGCCACCTTCCAACGTTGTATGTTGGCCATCTTCCACGACATGGCGGAACGAATCCTGGAGGTATTCATGGATGATTTTTACGTTTATGGAAAATCATTTACGATTTGTTTACGACACCTAGAGCTTGTTTTGGAAATATGTGAGCACACTAACCTAGTTTTGAACTGGGAAAAGTGTCATTTTATGTTACAAAGTGGCATATTCCTTGGCCACAGAATTTCAGCGAAAGGGATAGAGGTTGACTCGGTGAAGATTGAAGTCATTTCACGACTACCAATACCGACTTCCGTCCGTGCCATCCGCAGCTTCCTGGGGCATGCAGGATTTTACAAGCGGTTTGTCCGCGACTTCTCCAAAATAGCCCAACCCCTCACCAATCTTCTAACCAAGGATTCCATATTTGAGTTCGATGACCATTGTGTCAGATCTTTTGAGCATCTGAATCAGTTCCTTTTGGACGCTCCAGTTATGATTTCTCCCAACTGGGAGGAACAATTTGAGGTGATGTGTGATGCGAGCGACTACGCAGTGGGAGCAGTCTTGGGCCAGCGCCTTGACCGGATTTTCCAACCTATCTATTATGCCAGCGGGACGCTCAACGAGGCACAGATTAACTACACCACCACAGAAAAGGAGATGCTTGCAGTGGTTTTCGCATTTGATAGGTTTCGTTCTTACTTAGTGTTGTCTAAAGTTATTGTTTATACTGACCATGCAGCACTAAAGTACCTACTCAACAAGAAAGATGCGAAGCCCCGATTGATCTGCTGGGTACTCCTCCTACAAGAATTTGATCTTGAGATCCGGGACAAGAAAGGGAGTGAGAAATTCATTGATGACCATCTCTCCCACCTCGAGCTGCCACACTTAGATAAGGAAGAAGATCGGGAGATCAGGGAGGATTTTCCTGATGAGCACCTCTTTTAGATCAGTGAAACACCTCGACCATGGTATGATGATATCCCTAATTTTCTGGTTACAGGTGTCGTTCATCCCGACCTCTCCTTCCAGCAAAGGAAGAGATTTTTCTCTAATGTGAAAAGGTACTTCTGGGAGGATCCTCTTCTATTCCGATCCTGTGCAGATGGAGTGATCCGTCGTTGCATCCCGGAGAATCAAGTTCACAGTGTCCTAGAGTTCTGTCACGCCTCACCAGTAGAAGGACATCATGGCCCGGACCGTACCATAGCTAAGATCCTGCAGTCTGGATTTTTCTGGCCCACCATGCATAGAGATGCTCGAGCCTTTGTTTCCTGTTGCGATCGGTGCCAGAGGACGGGTAACGTGGGACATAGAGCCGAGATGCCTCAGCACCCCATCCTGGAGGTCGAGATTTTCGACGTCTGGGGAATAGACTTCATGGGTCCTTTTCCCCCATATTTTGGGAACACTTACATCCTGGTCTGTGTCGACTACGTATCTAAATGGGTGGAAGCTATTGCTACAGCTCACGACACAGCCAAGGTAGTCACAAATTTCTTAAATAAAAATACTTTTAGTAGGTTTGGAGTTCCTCGAGTACTGATCAGCAATAGAGGGACCCACTTCGACAACACACTGATGAGGGGAATACTGTCGAAGTATGGAGTAAAGAATCATATGGGGACACCATATCATCCCAAGTCCAGTGGATAGGTCGAGCTCTCCAATCGAGAGCTCAAGCAGAACCTGGAAAAAATAGTGAACACTTCATGGAAGGATTGGTCCAAGAAGTTATATGATGCCTTATGGGAATATCGGACTGCTTTCAAAACACCACTGGGAATGTCCCCATTCCGCCTCGTCTATGGAAAGCCCTGCCATTTTCCAGTAGAATTGGAACACAAAGCCTATTGGGTCGCCAAAGCCCTAAATTTTGATCTGAAGGCAGCTGAAGAGAAATGGAAGTTCCAACTGTTGGAACTAGATGAGATCCGATTAGAGGCATATGAGAATTCCAAGTTGTACAAAGAGAATACAAGATCCATTCACGATCGGATGATATCACGAAAATCTTTCTAACCCGGTGATCAGGTACTTCTCTTTAATTCTCATCTATGCTTATTTCCAGGGAAGTTAAAGTCATGCTGGTCGGGACCATTCAACGTCATCCGCGTATTCCATCACGGAGCGGTGGAAATTTCTGGAGAAGATGGTCAACCATTCAAGGTAAACGGACAGCAGTTCAAAGCTTACCATCCTATAGATAACATGGTGGGAACGTTGTCCACCATACTCCTCTGGTAAGCAAGGTAAGTTGGTCGAGCCAACGACCTAAAAAAAAGGCGCTTCCTGGGAGGCAACCCAGAGGTTACACGCTGTGTCACACTTATATACACGGCGTGGACTAAGTCTTTTTCATTTATAAACTTAATAGTATAAATATATAGAATAACAAATAACTAACCAGGGATGAGGCCGGTGCCGATGGCAAAGTCATTGGAGTTTATTCGAGCCGTCCTCGGTTCAAATCCTCCTGACCTACCTTCGGCACGGGGTTCCTCCTTTTTAATTACACGACGTGTGTGGTATTGTCAATATATATATATATGTACATGTGTTTAATAAAACCCATGGTGGGGATGGGCCGGTTGGCTAGAATCGTGATCCGGTTTCAAAAGACCCGGGTTCGAATCCAGACAACTGTCTCATTTCCATTATTTGTTCTTTTAATAAAACCACACGACGTGTACTCCGATATACGCCTTGTGCGCCATGATTTTTCAAATATAAATCAAAATGTTTTTAAAAATAAGAAATTACATGCGGGTGAAGTTGGCGGATTGGCAAAGTCTCGACACTAGGTTCACAAGACCCGGTTTCGAATCGCGCTAATCTCCCCGCTTCACCCCCATCCTTTCCTAAATAAAAACCACACGCCGTGTTTTTATTTCTTTCCATGTGTATAAGCCATATAGAATAAATATATATATAAAATAAATATGAACAGCAGAACAACCTTTTCTCCAATGGGTGAAGGCGTTCGTTCAAATCAGCCGATCGCTGGTTCGAATTTCACCCTAAGCACCGGACTAAAGGTTGTACTACTCTTTTTCTTATTTTAAAATACACGGCGTGTATTTCTCGATATACTTCGTGTATAGGATTATGTATAATAGAATTTGTCAATATTTCTATTTTTAATAATTATTATATAGTTTACTATAAAAATTAAATTTTGTAATTTTCTTTATTCAAAAAAAAATACACGGCGTGTACTTTCTATACATGCCGTGTACCTCGGCTATAAAAGCCGCAGGCCACCCGGCTTGAGGGCATGTTGCACGGCCACCTGATTCTTCCCCTTCTTCCCGTTTCTTCTCCCAAATGTCGTCCGAACCCCCTTTTTCCAAATCTGTCGATTTGGGGCGTTTCAAGTTCTGATTCCTCTCACATTGTGATCCTCGATCCAAGTACACCATTCTACACCCTCTGTTTCAAATTTTTAGACTCATTTAGGGTGTTTTTCGGATCGGCCGATCGTTCGGCTTCTGGTAGTACACGGCCACGAAATGAAGAACACACATCGTGTACATCTGCACATGGCCTTAGAATGAATTTTCAGAAATTTGAATATACACGGTGTGTATGTTCGGTACACACCGTGTTCGTTTCATCATGCTCGCGTACACTTTTGCACACGGTCTCACACACCATTTTCTTTTACACGGCGTGTGTGTTTGGTACACACCGTGTCCATTGTTAGTGTTGGCCCCTCCGTGTATGGCACATAACACAGCCTGTCACCCCATGTCCAGAACATGGCGTGTCTGTTCGATACACGCTGTTTCCTCTATATCTGTGGTCGGCCCGTGTCTCCCCCTCTGCACAGCCATGTCCTTCGTATATAGTCCACGCCGTGTCCAGACACTACACGGTGTGTATTGTGTTTTCTGAACTGTTAAAAACATGGCCGTGTCATTTGTTGCATGACCACCTGGGATTTGATGTGAACACGGCGTGTATGTTTGGTACACGCTGTGTCCTCTTTCATGGTCTCTTTCCACCCTCGGCATATCTTTCCAAAGAACACGGGATACCTTCCAGCTATGAGTACACGTCGTGTACTTTAAGTACACGCCGTGTACTTTTATTTTCCAATTTTATCACATTTTCTTTGTTTTATTTTCTTCTTTTATTTTGTTTTATTTTTCTTTTTCTTTCTATTTTAGGATATGGCAGATCATGATCATTCGCACGGGAAGCGGCCAGCCTCCGCCACTGAGGGTGAGGAGTCCAGTTATTGTCGGATCCGACTCCGACCACCTACTTAGCCGGACCCCGACGCTCCGGTCTTTGAGCTCCCTTCGTTGGCCATTCTGCCGCCACTCACTCCCTCAGATGAGGCGGGGCCTCCTTCTACTGCACCAGCTGCCACTTCCAATATACCATCATCTTCAGCAGCTGGTCCCTCTTCGAGCACCCCTTCCACCGAGCCACCTTCTTCTTTGGTGGATCCACCTCCAGAGCCAGATGCTGCTGCTACACCGGCACCTGGGCCGGGACCTGTAGGTGCACCCTATCCCTTCACGGTATTCCCGGTTACCGACCTCGCATACGACAGGCTTCGACGCTTTTCTCGTCGGCCGATACCATTGAGCGGCCGGTACCTTGACAGTAGCATTCTGTAGCGGCTCAGTATTTGGGAGGAGTTGGGGGTACTTCTTGGGCACACTGCACTCCTCGAGATTTTCCAGGTCAGCACTCCTGTGTTCTGAGATTTATTTTTGGAGTTTGCGGCCTCCTTTGAGTTCGATGGAGCGGAGTACCAAGAGACTCCTGGAGATGCGGTGCCAGTGGTTCGATTCCGGCTAGGCAGCCGACGTTTTTCTCTGACGATGACAGAGTTCGGCCGAGGGTGCAGCTTCTACCCCCATCCTTTCGCCCCACCCCCCGTTTCTGACTTGACCCAGCCCGAGCGCTCTGACCTCATTGCCATGTGGCGGGAGATCACTGGGCCTGACCACCGGTACTCCCCCACTTCTCAGAAGAGCACTCTGATAGCCAACCCCGTCCTTCGCTTCACCCACCGGTGCTTCAGCGCCATACTCTTCCCCCACCATGAGGATATGGGGGTTGTGACCGGCTGTGACGTGGAGCTTCTTACCTATGTCATCTGGCACGCCTACCCGGACCTCCCCTTTCTTGTCGCCTCCTATTTTCACACCATGTTTACCGGCCGTCAGGGAAACCTGAACGGCGGGTTTTATACCACCCGTTTTGCCCACCACTTGGGGGTATTCGAGCCCTCATTAACTCATGACTTATTAGGTTCACCCCATCGGATGGACTTCCTCATGCTCATTCGCATGGGATTGGTCCGGAAGCAGGGGGGTGCCTACGTCCTTGCTCAGGCTCGAGCCCCGCCACCTGCTGACCCTGCCCCACCTGCTGACCCTGCCCCTCCTTCCCCACCTCCTCCAGCTTCTCCCCCTCACCCACCTCCTACTAACCCTACTTCTTCTGACCTTCCTTCTTTTGTCCCCTCTCCCATCCCACCTACCCCTGCACCCTCGGTCGATCCAGCCATTTCCCTCCGCCTAGCCATGATGGAGCAGCATTTGGCCCGTATCATCGGCCGCCAGGACACCATTGCTCGCCATTTGATTCATCTGGACGGCCACCAGGACCGGATGGAGCATCTGTTGGTACATATTGCTCAGTATCTTGGTGTTCCATTGCCTCGTCCACCAGCCCCTGCCTCCGTTCCTGGCCCTTCTACTGCTGCTCCACCACCATCTCCTGCATTGGCCACAGCTTCTGTTCTGATGACTACGGTGAGCTCCGTTGCTGCCACTTCTGCCGGGCCAGGGCCTGCTGCTGAGCTTCCAATACCGATTCTAGAACCTACGGCTCCTACTTCTTCAGCTACCCTTCTCGATTCCGAGTCAGATCCTCACCCTTCCACAGCTCCTACGCCATCTCTCCCGGCCGATTCTGTACTGGATGATGCCTCCCCTGAGGCGACCCCATGATAGTGACATTTTCCTTTCTCTTATATATCTCTTCTGTCATTTTCTGTGCTGAAATGTTATGAATGATTTTAGTATTCTTTCTTTTTCTCGACAGTCACAGGTACAGGCATGGCGCGCTTTGGGCATCACTTTTCACGAGGGGAGTATTTTTATATTTCTTTTTTCTTTCTTTTTGGATTTACTTCTTCCACTACTTTCCCTCCTTTTGTCTCCCATTTCTCCCTACTGCCTACCCTTTACCTTGGTGTTACACTTGGTGGACCATGTGCAGTGTTCAGTGTGGGGGAGCATCTATATCTTTCACCTTAGTCTTTGCCCTTAAACTAACCTAGGAGACATCATTATTAGACTCTATATTTGTAAAAGTAAAGTAATTTTTGTTAATCAGTCTTATAAATGCTAGAGTTATCAGTAGGAACTTTTGGAAAGGTTGCATGCTTTTTAGTTTTTAAGTATTTTAAAATGACTTCTGATATAGTTTCAATTACAACCTTTCATCCTTGATTAAATTACATTAATTAGGCTAATCATTTATATGCATGTCATGACCTGATTGTCTCTTTATTATTTTTTTCACTCCTGAGAGGTATTCTAAACCCTTTTTCATATTTCTTTTCTAATACCCTCTTTCTTGAGAGATTCTTAGGATATGCATCACTACCAGAATTTGCAATTTTTTCTTTTCGAAATATGAAGAAATTTTTGAATTACTTTAACATGATTGAGGCATTAGATTGTTTCAACCCCTTTATCTTGAGACCTACCCTACATTTAATCTTCATTAAGCCCATTGAAGCCATGAAAAGCCTTTATAGGAAGCCACATTACAAGCCTATTTCCCTTCCTACCCTATTTCTTTTTACACTTTGCATGATTATTCATTTAAGCTTTAAAGTGGGAGTTGGCAATACATGGCATATTTTTGTACAACCATGAAATAAAGTGTGGGGGAGTGCCTCTTGATTATTTAGGGTAGAATGGGTTCCAAACATGTACTCATTGTATTCATAAGGGATGCCATTGTGATTTGTTGTTAAAAAAAATAACAACAACAACAAACAAACAACGAGGGGACCTTATACTTATTTGCTACTTATTTGCCCATAAACCCTACTTACCTAAGGGAGTTGGTAACGATTACAAAAGCTTTTGACTAGGCTTTTGAAGGATGTATTTTTAATGAGCTTTAATTTGAATATCATGCAATGTTATTTAAAGGAATTGGACATCCTTTTTCAAAGCCTTAGAATTTATTTTCACATCTGAACCTACCAACCCTTAGCCACAGAAACATCTAAACCTTATGGACAAAGCCCTCATGATTTTTGTAATTCAATTTTTCTGAAGTGTAGAACAAGATATCTTGCAAACCTATGGATAGAATGTATATGCCTTGGATTGAGCATAACTTCGATTAAAAACATCTTGAGTGTGGAGTGTTATTTTAACTGGTAAGGTAAATCATCAAGTGGCATGCTTATTTTTGAAAGGTTGAACAATATGTTGAAAGAGGATGAGAGTAGTTAATTATATTATATATGAGGCATGATTTTAATATCTTATGAATTAAATTTGTTTGTGCATTTTAGAATTTTTCCTCAGTAACTTTATCAGTTATACGTTTGATTAACTAAATGCCTTCCTTTTCAAAGTATAGGCTCTCTTAATTAGATGTTGAGATTTTGCTTGAGGGCAAGCAAATGACTAAATGTGGGGGAATTTGATGCACCCAATTTATGTATACATTTACTCATATATAATTGAAGATAAAAGTATGTTTTCAGCAAATATATGTGGTTTCATGAACATATTCTTTGATTTTGGTGAATCTGTTTACTTGCAGGAGCTTTCTAGCTTAATACACGGATCAAGGGAAGTTTGTGAAATTTTTTTGAAACTACACGGCGTGTACTTTCTATACACGTCGTGTACATCCAGAAAAGGACACGGACCAAAGTAGGGAGTACATGCACATGTCTCTAGGAAGAGATGCACGCCATGTGGGTCAGCACTACACGCCGTGTACCACCTTCTAGAAGCGATGGTTGCAGAGAAAAGTCCACACGCCCATGTGGCCGTTGATGAAGACACGGTGTGTCTGAACTTTTACACGTTGTGTCTACTATTCTAGAAGGGGTTGGCGGTGCTACAGGTCGTGTATGGCGGCGCTACACGCCGGGTTCACTCAACTTGCAGGCGGAGCCATGTGCAAAAGTCAAGAACGGCGTGCTCGGCCACCTGCCAGCAGAGAAAATAGCGCCAAAACGCGTTGACGAAAAGTACACGGCGTGTACTTTCTATACACACCGTGTACTTTATTTTTCTATAAAATGAGGCCTTGGCCTACGAATTTGAGGAGTTCAGAATTTGGAGAAGGGAGAAGCTATGATACCACCATTCCCGAAGCCACCGAAGTGCTGTCATTCCGCTATTCCACCATTCCATCCACCGATACTCTACCCCAACGCCTACACGATGCATCCGTCAGGTATCACGTGTGTCATTTCTCTCCTAAATTCTATGTGTAACTAAACCCCTCGTGTTGGGGATGTGGATGATGGGATTATAATTTGTATATTATTTTATATAGTTGTGTTTGAATCGTTGTAATTCATCTTACTTTTCTTAAGCCACTGTCTAATATAACTGAGAATTCTTAGCCGGACCAAGGGAAGGATTCTCAGCGATACAAAAGAAAAGTAATGGTGCAAACATCCATGACCATTGGAAGGTTTTCACCGATTCAATTAATGGGATGGACATAATAAATAATTAAGGACATTGACTACCGAACCAAGGAGTCAACTTCTCTAATTCCAAACAAGAGGAACCGGACCAAGGAAATCTTGTAACAAATTGAAATCCTAAATGATTGAATTATTATGAACAGTACAACCATTTAAACAATCTGTATAAGAACTCCTTATTCACCACAGTCCTGACATGTCTTTTCTTTCCATTTCTAAGAACTTTTTAAATTTACCCGTTGTTTTCCTTCAAACTGTATCCATTCTTCAAAGTAAATCAGTTTAGTTTAAATCAAAACCCAAAAATCAACCCAATCGTTTCTAAAAATTGCATACTTCACCTATCTAAGTATTAACTCAATTAAATTCATGCACACCATGGTTCCCTGTGGATCGACCCCGAACTTAAGCTATACTAATGTTCTAAGAACGGGTAATTAATTTGGGACGCATAAAACTTCAACCAACGACAAGCGTAGACCAATAGCCCCCACCACACCCCTGGACTGCCCCTCAACCCCCTGGACAGCTCCAAACACCCTGGGACAACCCCCCCACCCTCATGTATACCCCCCCACACCCTGGACAGCCCTCCCCCACCACATTGGAGCCCCCACCACACCCCTGGACTGCCCCCCAACCCCCTGGATAGCCCCAAACACCCCTCGACAACCCCCCCCCCCCCCCACCCCACCCCACCGGACAGCCCTCCCAGACCCCTGGACACCCCCAACCCCACTGAACACCCCCCCACACCCTTGAAACCCCTCCCCCCAGACTAGAATCCATACCAGAAAAACCATCATAAGTAGACCAAAACAAGAAGTAGAGAAAAATTAAACATTCACATATATAACATTCAAAACTTACACTGTCAACTTCAAAAAAAACTAAATCCGACCTAAACGACTACCAAATACACAATTACAACGACAATATTCAAAATTACATTTTACATTACAAACAACTAAAATTTAATCAAACCTGTAAAATAATTTGACCACTCCACTTGTAGTTGTTTGATGTCTTCAGCATTATAGGGTTGAGGGTCATCAAAAAGCTACAAATGAAAAGGATAGTAGTTAATGTGTATAATGAGTAAATCAAATTGAAATATTATGGAAAAGTTTAAGAGGAAATCTTACCAGGTCAAAATTCACAACTGTCCTAGTTGTTATTATTTCATACATAAATATTAACATATAATATCTGCATTTGATGATGCCTTGTTGTTCATGACAATTCTGTTTGAATGAGTGTAAATTCAATATATTATTTTAATGTAATAAATCAAAAAGTACAAATTATAAATGGATATTTACCTTCGCATTTACATATTTGATCTTTTCATTCCTTTTCTTTGCATTTTTTCGAAGGTAGACCCATGCCCTGTTAGAAAATAATACTAATGGGGTAAATTTAAAATTAATTATAATATATAAAACTATTGAGAAATTGAAACTTACTTTTCCAATATATTCTTAAAACTTTCCTGCACATCATCATGGATAGAGCATATACAATAAAGTGCTTTCTCCCTTGGGAAAAAACCCCTAACATCCAATGATCACTGATAAAAGGAAATTTAACGTTAGTGGTTTTTTATGTTAAAAGATAATTAACTCTTTGAGAGAGATGTGTTTCATACCTCTCACAAAAAGGCATCATCCAACATTGTGTGACTATATTCTTTTCAAATCTTTCAGCAATATAAAGCATTCTTTGTTCCTCATCCAATGCACATGCTTCAGGGGGAATCAATTGCGGGTCCATGAATCCATATACATATATCAACTCATTCCTCTAACAAATTTTATAAAGATACCTAATACAAAACAGACATAAGTATACATTTTTAATAAATATAACGCAGGGAAAAGGTGTTAAGACTTACATGGAAAAAAATTTCACCACGTTGATGCCCAACTTATCTCCAGTAACAAGCTCCATGATATCAGTTTTCATAATCCCCACATTTATTTCACGTTCACAAACATGAGATTCCATTGGAAACTCATAATGATCCGCCAACAAATATGAATATCTTGAAAATCTGTCAAGACTACTGGATTTTGTATCTGATGTCATAGTTATTTGTCTTTGTTGTTGTCTATACAGTATTTCTTTACCTTTGAATTATTCCTGTAAAAATAAATTGAAAAATATATTAGTTTTCAAATGATAAAACAACTTTAATAAAAAAATAAAATAAAAGATATAACATTCATACCTCTATGGTAATGAGTCGAAGAAGTTTGGATGGCCAAATTAAAAAATGGCCAATATTATGTCCAACTATCGCCGCCTCATCTGTAGGTAATGGTATCCGAGCTGATCTATCTATAATATCTTGTATAGTGACCCTCTAATTCTCTACCTCTAATTTTTGATGATGAACTACATCTCTTATACAATATACCAAACCATATGCTACTATATTCTGTTGAGAATCATCAACATACAACTCCTAATAAGTAGGAAGCTGCAGCGGAGGAGTAGGATAAAAAATGAGGTCAGCAAGTTGAGGTGGGGGAGTGGGAGCTACTGGCGGAGGTGGAGGATAAATAATGGGGTCTACAGGGGGAGGTGGAGGAGTGGGAGCTGCAGTCTAAAATTGTCTTTGCATGTCTGCAAACATAGACTGCACCGACGCTCTAATCTTTTCCTCCATCGTCGCATTAATATTATGAATTTCAGACTCCAAGGAATCAATTTTTTTTCTATAAACCCCCTCAATGTTTGAAGTTGAAGAACGTGGAAACACTTTTCTTACCGATACACCTGCCGGATATCCTCTTACACGACCAGGATGTTCGGGCCTTCCCAATGCTACAGATAAAATATCTTCCCTCCCAGTAGCTATAAATGTCCCCTGTGAACTCTGCTCCTCAAGAGAGTCCTGTATTAATTAATTGAACATTTCTGTAATGATTGAAATTATATGAAGAAAATGGTTAACTTAAATAAATAAAATATATATCTTACAATCCTCTCAGCTACGATTCTCGATTCATCCGAAAGATATTGCCCTTTTTTTCCCTTCCGAGCTCTCTTCCATTTTTCATGTCTGTATGGAGGGGATGGAGGGGCCACCTCTCCAGAGCTTGAAGACTCAGCTCTTAGTTGTTGAAATTTTTCTTCCATCATTTGTTCTTCCAATAATGCATACCCTCCCCAAGATAAACTATGAGGGTATACATTTTTAGATTGGATCTCCTGATGAGCTTTCCTTGTTTTCTGTAAATTAAGAATATGAAATCATTAACAAAACGTTAATAAGATCATTTATATAAGAAATATTATAAAAGTTTACACCGCCCTTACCAAAAATGACTCTTTTCTTCTACTTTCAAAAAACTATCTCCATGTGTCTTCATCTATAAAGGGATATATACGATATGTATTGTCATGACTCCTATGACCATAAATGAAATCAGATGAGAGGGTTTATTTGAAATCCCTCCATCTCTTGGAAGCCAACGATAAGCATTTCTTCCTGACTCCTCCAGTGTCAGGAATATCAAATGTCATCTGATAAAGAAGAGGTTAAACATATTATATATACTAGAAACATTTAAAGAATATTCAAACAATAGAAAAAGATCTTACCAAAATCGTCTCCCATAACTGAGAGATTATCGCTTTATCCACACTTCTCCAGTCATCATACAGAATGCTTACTTTTCTCTTAGCATGAGTTGCTACAAAACTCTTAAAATATTTTGCATTTGGACCTCTAGAAATATCATCATCATCAAACTCAAAGACTATCCTCTGATCCTGCGTACGGGAAACTGATAATTTTGGTAAACGTGTGCACCCACGTTTACCAACCTTTGAACTCTTTGTTCTAATAGGAGCATGTGAATGTTCCTCCCCAAAGGTATGACCAATATTCTCATCTCCAGAATCATGTGGTTGATCAACTGAATGATCTGTCATTATCCTTCAAATCAAAAAAAACAAACGTTAGTTCAAAAATATAAAAATTCAAATATTTTAATACTAATGTAATCATAAAATAGAAAAATGTACTAAGTTACGTAATAGTAAACATTGGTAATATGGTAAGCATGTTAAACAATGGTAAAGATGGTAAAGATGGTCAAGATGGTAAAAATGGTAAACATGGTAAACCTGGTAAACATGGTAAAGTAATTGTCACTGAACAAAAATAATAGATATATAATTCATGTAATGGTAAACATGATAAAGTAAACTAAACAAACTTAAAACAAAAAAAAAACTTATACTTATTTTGTTTTAAAACATGTTTTAATAAATAAAAAACTTACAACATCTAGCATTTATGAAAAAAATAAATGTAAACAAGAAATAAACATATGTTACCTGTAATTTTAGGAATGTACAAATGGATTGTTTTCCCAAATTCCTTCGTCTTGATCGTTCCTTATGGCACAAACCATGTCTTCAACATGCTCATCATTATGTTCTGTTAATCTTTCCATGGAAGTAGGGATCTCACATAAATCAGCATCTTCATCAACTTCATCCTCACCAACATATTGTTTTTTCCCTTGTAAAACAACAGACCACTGCATATCTAATTGATCTACTACATAGAAAATTTGTTTTTCATGTGTTTCCATTATAAAAGAATCACCAGTGTCTTCCAATCTATTTAGATTAACAAGTGTCATTCCAAATTCATCGTGTCTGACACTGTTGTTACCGATAAACCATTTACAGTTAAAAACAGGAACTTTAATTTTAAAGTAATCAACCTCCCATATGTCTTCAATCACTCCATAATATGCACTTGATACAGAAATTGGGTTTTTGTCCTTAGCACTCGAAAAATGCATTGCTTCTACAAGCACCAATACACCACTATTCTGAACTGCACTTCTGTTGTCCTGAGCTTTCGTATGAAATGTATAGCCATTAATGTCATAACCAGACCATGTTATCACATTTAAACATGGACCACCCACTATCCATTTTAATGTCTCTGATACATCTGATCTACCAAGCAAAGTCTTTTTAATCCATGACAAAAAAGTTTTGTTGTGCTCATTCAAAATCCACATTTCTTTCTTCTTTGGATGACATTGTTTCAACTCATTAATATGCAATGTGATATACGGTTGAGAATCAGCTATGTTATTCAAGATGTATGATTCTAACTTCTTCATCTGTTTAGTTGACAATGATTTGACTTTCAAGCCACGAATCCCCTTTCCCTCTTTATTAACTCGTTCATGGCGAGATGGAGGCAAACCTATGTGTTGCGCCGCAGCCAAGTAGCTCATACAAAACTCTACTACCTCTTCAGAAATATATTGTTCAATAATGGAGGCTTCATGTCGATATGGATTTTTAATATACCCCTTTAATATTTTCATATACCTTTCAAAAGGATACATCCAACGAAGATATACAGGTCCAAAAATCTTTATTTATCGAACCAGATGAATCATTAAATGCACCATTATATCAAAAAAAGTTGGAGGAAAATACATTTCCAAATGACAAAGTATAAAAATTGCATCCTTTTCCAAAATGTTCAAATCATTCACATCAATCGCCTTGTTACAAATTGAATTGAAAAAATAACACAACTTCATCATAGTCTTTCTGACACGAATGGGCAATATTCCACGCAATGCAACTGGTAGAATTTGTTGCATCATGACGTGACAATCATGTGATTTCATACCTATCAATTTCAAGTCCTTCAATGAGAAAAAATTTTTTACATTTGAAGAATAACCTTGAGGCACTTTGATATCATGAAGACACTGAAAAAAGCTAATTTTCTCCCTCTTCGATAATGTATGAAAAGCCGGGGGAAGAAATGTTCGTCTTCCTTTAGGAGTGGGAGCTAACTCCAAACGTATTCCCATTGATAGTAAGTCTAATCTTGCATTCAACCCATCTTTATTCTTTCCTTTAATATCTAACAATGTTCCAATAAAACAATCACATATATTCTTCTCCACGTGCATGACATCAATATTATGTTTAACTTTATGATACCTCCAATATGGTAGCTCAAAAAATATTGACCTTTTCTTCCAAATATGTCTATCATTACCAGATTTATGTGTCTTTCCCAATGTCACATCAAGGTTTTTCACCCTCTCAAAATACAGATCTGGTGATAAAGGTTTTGGAGCAGTATCAAATTCTTATGAGCCATTGAATGCCTTTTTTAGTCTTCTATAAGGGTGATCCATAGGCAAAAACTTTTGATGACCCATGTACACTGTTTTCCTCCCATGATGCAATTGACAATATGACATCTGTTGTTCACAAATTGGACATGCTTTATGCCCTTTAACACTATATCCAGACAAATTTCCATATGCTGGGAAGTCATTTATAGTGAACAGAAGCACTGCATGCAGTTGAAAATATTCCATTTTATAAGAATCATACACCCTAATACCATCAGCCCATAATAGTTTCAAATCATCAATCAATGGTGACAAGTAAACATCAATATCATTACCGGGTTGCTTTGGACCAGAGATCATTATACTCAACATGACATATTTGCGCTTCATACAAACTTCAGGAGAGAGGTTGTAAATTACCAATAAAACAGTCCATGAACTATGTGTGCTACTGAGGGTTCGGTGTGGATTCATTCCATCTGTGCACAACCCTAATCTGAGATTTCTTATTTCATTTCCAAATGTAGAATACTGCACATCAATTTTATTCCATTGTGGACAATCAGCTGGATGACGTATTTTTCCATCACATACCCGCTCATTAGCATGCCATCTTAACCTTTTTGCATCATGTGAATTAGCAAATAAATGTTTGAAATGATGAATTATAGGAAGATACCAAAATACCTTTGAAGGGATCTTTGTAATCTCTACATCAGCATGTGATTTCTATTTCACCTTATACCGTGATATCCCACATTTAGGACACTTTGACAGAAATTCATATTCCTTCCTATATATAATGCAGTCATTCAGACAGGCATGTATTTTCTTGTATCCCAATCCCATCGGGCATAATATTTTCTTGGCCTTGTAATGTGAATCTGGAAGATTGTTATCTTTTGGAAGAATGTCTTTCATCAATTGTAGCAGCTCTGTAAAACTTTTTTCACTCCATCCATGTTTCGCCTTCAGGTTAATCAATCTTAACACCACCGACAAAACTGTAAAATCTGTACAACCAGGATATAATGGTTTTTCAGCATCACCATATAGACGTGCAACTATCGATTCTATCTCAATTTGTTCTGCTACAATATCGCGAATCATTTCTTCAATTCCATTAGAGTTATCGTCTTGTGAATCATCATCATCAGTGACATTTCATCCAGTTTCACCATGCCAAATCCAAGGGCTATAACTCGGATTAAAACCATGACATATCATATGATCTTTTATCTCTCTACTTTTCAACTTCTTCATATTCAAACATTTCAGACATGGACAGAAAAAATGTCACTACTTGGAACATTTCGTTTAGCAAATTCCAAAAAGGCATCAACACCTTCCTCATATTCATTGCTCATTTGATGTGCCGTAATCCAACTTCGACTCATTATTACCTATAAAAAATATCAAAAATATATATATTTTTAAGATAATACAAATATAAGTTTATATTAAAAAAAACATAATTTGAATGTAAAACAATTTTGAAATATAAAACAAATCTATGCGTATTTAAAAAAATATGCTTGAATATTATTATTAAAAGAAAATATAGTTAAATATAACAGTTTTAAATTCCATTGAATAAAAGAAAACTATGGAGCCTACATGGTTGATAGAAAATTGGAGAGAATGGAGTAAATCTGAGAATCAAATCATATTTAAAATAAAAACTCAGATGGAGAAAATCACCCCTCCTGGACACCACCCCCCACCCCCTACCCCCTTGGACACCCCCCCTCGACACCCCCCAACCCTCTGGGCAGCCCCCCACCCCCGGACAACCCCCAAAACCTTCTGGATAGGCCCCCACCCCCTTGGACAGTGCCCCCCCCCACACCCACCCCCTTGGACACCCCCCTGGACACCCCCCAACCCTCTGGACAACCCCCCACCCCCAGCCAACCCCCAAAACCCTCTGGACAGGCCCCCACCCCCTTGGAAAGCCCCCCACACCCACCCACCCCCTTGGACACCCCCCTGGACACCCCCCAACCCCCTGGACAGCCCCCACCCCTCCTGGAAACCACCCCCACCCCCTACCCCCTTGGACGCACCGCTGGACACCCCCTAACCCTTTGGACAGCCCCCTCCCCCCCCCACCCCCTGGACAGCACCCCACCCCTCCAGACAACACCCCCCACCCCTCCTGGACACCACCCCCGACCCCCTTGGACACCCCCCTGGACACCCCCCAACCTCTGGACAGCCCCCCACCCCCCGGACAACCCCCAAAACCCTCTAGACAGGCCTCCACCCCCTTGGACAGCCCCCCACACTCACCCACCCCCTTGGACACCCCCCTGGACACCCCCCAACCCTCTGGACAACCCCCCACCCCCCCCCCCCCCCCGGACAACCCCCCAAACAATGGTTTACATATAAAAACTAGGCATGGTGAATAACTAAAAACACATGAATTTAATATATACTTCAGCATGAAATAGATGGAATTAAATATTATTAAATATGGATACTTAAATGATCATATGATAATTAAAAATAACCATTTATATTCAACTAGTCAAATGATCACAAGTTTTCTCGATAACTAATATCATAATGAGGTAATGGATAATTCTAGAAATCTTAAACATATTGTCGAGGCCTTGGCCAAGGCCTCAAAAAATACTAGGGTAAGCCCTCAGCAGAACCCATTTTTATTTGGAATCATGAGACATATCGATGCATCGAAGGGCCATAGAGGTCAACAACCATTACATTATATGTCTAATAGATTCTCATATAAAAGAGGATAAACATAAGCAGCAACAACACATAAAATATCATTTCTGAATTCGTACATTTAATCAATAACCATTCTATGCAGTAATATAGGTGAATGAGATCATTAGCTATCAATGACAACAAAAATTACCATCAATGTCGGGCATTCGCGAAACAAAAACAAACTAAATAAAAGTAGTTGAGGCTTACATGAATATTGCGAAGATCTAATAGATCTAGGGATGATAAATAAGATGATGGTGGAAAAAGAGGTAAGAGGGTTCGAAATCGAAGAATCTTACCTAGTTTAAACACAAAAATCACAAAACATAAATATAGACTATCCGGGAAAAAAATGAATGAAATAAATTCATGGAAGGCTTATTTGAGTGATGCGAGATGAGATGATAGATCCAAGGAGAGTAAATATGATAAACGATGAAGGCAAAACGAGTTTAACGCAGCGAGATCGACGAGTTGATTAGGGTTTACCACGCGAGAGAGACGAGTCGTCGGACTGTCGATCAAAAAAACGTAAATGACAATCCACGGGGCATGGTAATTTTTTAAATGTTTTATAACGTCGGTTATTTAATAACCAACGTTATAAACTGTTTTTTTACATTTATAACGTTGGTTATTATAATAACCGACGTTATAAATGCATCAGATACAGCTTTTTTTACGTCGGTTATTTTATAACCGACGTAAAAAAATCCGCATGTTGGTTTTTTACGTCGGTTATTCTATAACCGACGTAAAAAAGGCATCAAAAATCACAGTTTTTTACGTCGGGTATTGTATAACCGACGTAAAAAACGTTCTGTGGGTTGTTTTGTTACGTCGGTTATAAAATAACTGATGTCAAAAAGGCCTCAAAAGTCGTGTTTTTTACGTCGGTTATAAAATAACCGACGTAAAAAACCCCCACGCTTTGGTTTGTTACGTCGGTTATTTTATAACCGACGTAAAAAACGAGTTATCTATGAGTTTTTTACGTCGGTTATCAAATAACCGACGTAAAAAATCCCCGCACTTTTGTTTTTTACGTCGGTTATTCAAATAACCGACGTTAAAAAGCTACTCAACGCATTTGTTACATTGGTTATAAAATAACCGACGTAAAAAACCACATTTCACAGATTCTCACGTCGGTTATATATAACCGACGTAAAAATGGTGACGTAAATAACGTTTTTTGCACTAGTTAATTACTTTATAAATGTGTTGATGGTTTTTAATAGAAATATTGTTTTAGATTGATTTGGTTGGTTGATGAATTTTTAAGTCTATTAAATTTATTTTTTGAAATATTAATTGAAAATAAAGAAATTGATTATGTTGAAATGTTACATGTTTTCATTGATATAAATTTAAATTGATTTGAGAATAATTAGAAGCAGTTGTGTAATAGTAGTTGAATATTTTCTCAAGATTTATGGAAGAATTAATCTAGCCCACGTATGATATTTTTTGAAGCAGTTGAGGTTATGTAAGAATAGATTGAAAATTATGAAGGTCATGTGAGTTTTCTTTGATGTGAAAGTGATATCCAAGTTACATAAGAGTAACT
Organism: Viscum album; assembly: GCA_963277665.1. Lineage (NCBI taxonomy): Eukaryota > Viridiplantae > Streptophyta > Magnoliopsida > Santalales > Viscaceae > Viscum > Viscum album. The sequence goes on along the minus strand of OY728134.1, from coordinate 339,586,524 downwards.
CCTAGGAGAATCCCTTATGTAAGAATAATTTTTTATGTGGGGCCTTGCATTAGAATAGTTGAGATCTTAGGCCGGTATATAAGAATAATCCATTTTTCAAATAGATCATGTAAAATTAAAAGGGCAATCATGTGAGGAATTTTGGATGAATGAGATAAATAAAAAAATATCTTATGTAAGAATAGATGGAGTGGTTTATTAGTTCATGAAAGAGTAACATAAGCTCAACTCTCCCTTGCACCAACTTAAGGAAGATTAGCCATAAGAATCAGGCTTTTACATAAGAATAGAATTGAGGGGGCCAAGGTACATAAGAATAAATATTCTTTATGTAAGATAAATTAGAAGTGGAGTTGGTGTTGACTAAGGAATTCCTACTAGAGCTCGATGTAAGATTAATACATGTAGGAATAAATTCAAAGAAAATCCTTCACGTAAGAATAAATTCACCTTTCATGTAAGAGTAAAGAGGGAAGCTAGTGAGGTACGTAAGATTAACTAACCTTCTACATAAGAGTAACCTTTTAATGTGTAATAAATTTAAGATCCTATTATAAGGAATATCAAGGGTACTCAACTTTAAAAATCAATGATTCAGGAAACATCAAGCTAAGTGCGATGAATAGACAATGAGTAGGTGAGCTTGAGCTAGATTTGAAAATTGATCAAAGAACAACTTTTGAACTCCATGAGAGCAAGAGTGAAGGTTGGTCTGGTTTGGAGGGAAGGCATATCACCTGATAAAGACAATGTGGATGAATTGAGTTTGGGGCCAAGGTAGGTCAATAGAAGGAGATTGATCTTAGGTCGGGCTTCGTTGTCTGGTCAAATAGATGACCATTTGTTAATTGGTTTAATTTGATTTTTTTTAAATCACTACAGGTCTAAATTTTATTTTTTGAAGACCAATAATGCCAATTGAAGTGACTAAGGAACTATAGAGGGGTGCACACTAAATGATCGATTAAAGTCTTGATTGAGTTGGTGTCTCCAATGAAGATAGATTGTGGTTTTTGAGGTTGATTTGTGAATTCACACCACTGGTGGGAGATGATAAATTAATAACACAGAAACATAGGAGTTAAACCAGTATTTTCCTGAAGAAAGAACCTAGACCGAAACTTCAACCAAGTATATCCTACATGGAGTGGACATGGTAACACATGCGAGAGTGTCTTGGGTTAAAGGGGTTGTGTTTGAGTCACTAAGGGGGAGACATTGAACAGTGAATAATGCCACATGTCTTCTTCATGGTTAAAGTTTAATGGCGGTAATTTTGAGGTTACGTTCAGAAGAGGCTTTAAAAATATTTTTGGTCTACTTCCAGAGCAAGACTTCTAAAAGAGAGAATTTGAGAGTGGTGAGTAGTGGAGATGGAGCTTACAACCTATTTATCCATGTTTGGTTAAACTGGTTGAGGTGATGAGCTAGTGAAGATCATTCATGACATCTTCTAAATTGATTTCTTATTTTATTTTTTTCCTGTATTTTCTTCTTGGAATTGTTGTTCTCAAATAATGTTGGTTGTATCATTCTTGAATAATGAATTCCATTGGTTCTACTTGATTTCTTTCTTTTTCAATCATTTGATAAGTGCGGTTGTTCTTATTTAATTGTTGAAGATGTTGGATGACTATTTACTTCAAATCCAATCATGTCTTATTGTTTAAACTTCTTAATCAATGTTTTGCACTAAGAGCACAATGAGTTTGATTGAATCTTTTTATCTAACAGTTGTTAAATGATTATATCAGTTTCTTTAAAGAAGTTCACACACATGATAAGGTCTCAGTGTGATCACTCAAGGCGGGATAACGTATACATTCTATGGTATTAGATTGTGCATTAAAGGATTTTAAACAAGAGAAACTCATTTTGACAATAAAGAAGATGGAATCAAAGGTTGACACTGATTCATAGTCATTGTTCATCACTTGTTCACACACTTTCATTCTTTTTTACTTCCACTTCAATTCTTATATAGATTTACATACAAATCCTCATTCAAACATAAAATAATATTAAAAATAATAATAATAATAAAGTGGTAGCGAGCTTAGATTGTAACCTCCACATGAGACAACCTTGATATTGTTATCACTGCGTCCTTAGGGGATAAATCTTTGAAGGAAGACTTCATGACAAAGTCTTCCCATCATATTATTTATTTAAAAAATTATACCACCATATAGTCAAATTTTTTCTCTTCTAGAGCCTTAAATTGATTTTTCACTAAGGTACTTGCATGAGCACTTTTCATTTTAAGATTGATGAAAAATACCTCAGGATTAAGTATTGTTTGTGTCATGGCACTGTCAACAAGACAAACATCTTCATCCTGGGAATGTATTCCAACAAAACAATTCATAACATCCATGTCTAATAAAAGGAAGTGACATGAATATATATATATATATATATATATATATATAAGAATTAAAATAAACAAAGTTTGTCAAAATTCATTATGTCATCAACAAGCTTCATGGCATGGTCATCAAAATTTGTTTCAATGTTTTTCTTGTTTCCTTTAATTGATTGTTAATAAAGACCACTGAAGTGTTTTGGTGTACGATTGGTACGCTATCTATATCATTTCACACCACATAAAAAGAGTTCACTTTCAACATGCATTGATTTCTTTGAATGTGGTCGTTCATCATTCGATCATTTCTAGTGATGCTCTTTTCTCTTCTTTTTTTAATACACGGCACCTCAATCATAATATTTGTCTCGACTTCAACCGTGTCAATGTTTACCATAATCTTGACAATAATAATATTCGCTTTAGGAAATGAAGACAAGTCATTAGGTTGATTTTCATGGTTACTGATGAGAAGTTGATGGTAAAGGAATATTTTGGCACAATCTAATGTGAACCCATTATTATACACTTTGATTTTGTCACTTTGTTCATTTGCATCCAAAACTCATGATAAATATTTTTTTCTCAATGATGTCAAGGATGAGGAAACCAAACTTATCAGTATTTTTTATAGAAATAAAACTTACATGTTAATACAAACTTCTTTAAATGAGTAGATTTTGTTTTGAGAATGTGTTGGAAAACAAGATAGTAATGCTGATTGAAATCACGAGGTATTTCAAAATCTGGTGTGTGATGTTGATTGCAGATGAAATATGAATACAATTACAAGCAATAACAAACACAACACAAAGTTAATGCCAAAAGGAATAGAAAGGCAGGAAGAGGAGAAGAAAAATGTTTGCCAAAATTCTCATAATATCACTCCATATTTTTATATAATTACACAACCCAAAATCAGTCGTTCAAATCAATCATCGTCATTTAAATTAAATCAATGGTTAGGAATGCGCACATGAAAAAGTTTAAGAATAATTCTCACAAGATTCACCACCCATGGAACATGATGACATTCACATTAATAATATTATTCATTTAAGAGAATATTAATGTTTGATTCCTCTTAAAGGAGGTCACATTAGTTATATTTGTAGATGAAGATAAACATACCGAACATAAATACAAGGCTAACTCATTGACTTGGTAAAACCTTTGACCATTGACTAATATCTAAAATATCTAAGTACTCTAACATTCCCCGTCAAGCTAGGATTAATGTAGAAATAGAATACCCAAAATATGTTTCTCTTAAATGAGGTTGGGTTGTTATATTTATAAATGAAGATAAACATGCCGAAAATAAATACAAGTCAACTCATTGACCAGATCAAACCTTTACCATTGACCAATATCTTAAATATCTAAATACCATGAATATCTAAATACTCAAAACAATTTATAACACTCATGACTGGTTTTCTTTGTTTTGTTTTTCTAATGACATCATTTTAACATATAAAGGATAAATTGATGAAATGAAAATTAACCAAACAATATTTTTTATTTTAATTGTAAACATTCATCTCATTTTATATTTAATCAAACAATCATGGGCTGGATGGACAAAAGATTGCTGTAAAAATGTCTCATCAGCTTAAATTTACCAAATGGATTAGACCAACATTGCTTGAATTGGGTCAGTCTTTGAATTAGAATGCATGGGCAAAGCCACAGGACAGTCATGTGGGTTGAGCAGCTCGAACAGTTGGAAAAGGGCAGCCTGGCCCAGCTCACAGCCCCAAGCTTTGGGCCGCTAAGCCGGCAGGCCCGGATGGCATAGCCACTGCCTATTGCCAACATTAAAAAGAGAAAATGACAATGAGGAATCAAAACTGGAAGTTTATTATTAAAGCCCCATAGAACATTGAAAAATAACTACGTTGATCTTAACTGAAAACTTCCAGTTTTGGTCCCAATTGTCATTCTTCCTATTAAAAACAGATCTATCTATAAACTAATGATCAATCCCTCCGTTTATTCATAGGATATACATATTACAACAGTTTAGGGGACGGGGATTACAAATAGACAAAGAAATATACTGTACCTATAAGTACTCGTGAGACTCGATCCTAAGACCTTCCATGAAACCACAAAAACAGTAACTAAACGAGCGATTAGACCGCACGAGTGGTTATACATATGAATGGCAACAGCAGTTCACTTTTCCTTCGTTCAAATTCCATCACACCAAATGAGTGATAACATGAACCTAAACTAAGGCCCCCTCAATTCATTCAATCGAAGCCACAAGAAAATTAAAGACCCGTTTTTCAGTTGTTGATAGTAATAAGAAATCTGGTCCCAGAGACCCGCCAAATTCTCACGAGCAAGACACTATTTTTCCGGTCACCCATGATCATCAGAACAGGCGATCCATGGCCACTTTCATTTATCAACGTTTCTGTGCATCAGTATGCATCATACAAATCACAAAAGCAGAAGCTGGTACTATACTTTCACAACGCAATCATCTGATACCAAATCACTGCAAATAATCTACACTCTGTTATGGCAGATGCATACCAAAAGTATGGGCCGCCGCCGCCAACGGCAGCTCAAGCAGGGTAGTCGAAGGGCAGGGGCGAGACGGAGGAGGAGACCGGCGAGCCGGAGTGGGCAAATCCATAGCTGCGCAGCACCTGATCGTCCGCAAAATCAAGCGCCCGCTTCATGCCGCGCCAGCAGCTGTCGCCGGAGTACGTGGGATTGTGGTTGCCGCTGCACGGCTGGCAGCCGGTAAAGTGGGTGACGAACGGCCTCCTCCACCCCCCCTGGACAAACCCCACCCCCTCCCGCCGCAGGTACTGATCCCGCAGCGCCGAGTAGCACCGCCCGACCTCCACCTCCGCGCGCCGCCGCCTCAACCGCCCCACGGCCCTCTCCATCTCCGCGTACCTCGCCGTCGTGTTCGCCAGCCCCTCCATGATTTCAACCCAATAACTTTGGAATAAGTACTCCCCTTCCAGGTAAATCTTGTCCGCCCACCTCTCCTTCTGCTTCAGCAGGAGGTAGATCAGAGCCGCCTGGTCGTCGGACCCTGGGAACAGCTTATCCTTGAAGGTCGACCGCTGGACCCGCCCCCACCGGAAGAAATTGGGGCTCTGCGGGCCCATCTCCGCCCATACTTCCAGGAACTCCATCGACCACTCACAGTTGCGGATGAGGAACACGCCCGCGTTGAGACTGGTCCAGCTCCGTTCTTCGTACACCAAATGCGCCCATCCATGGACGACGAGATTGTGCTGAGCGTACCGCTGCAGAGGAAGCTTGAACTCCATGTCCGTGATGATGGCGTCGGAATCGACCCACCAGATCCATTCGGCTTCCGGGTGGGCCAGCATCGCAGCGCGAACGACTGGGATCTTGGCCCAGAAGGAGGTCATCTTAGGGTGCAGCAGCGCGTCGTTGTAGAACACATCGCACCTCTGGATGCGGCAATAGTCGACCTTGTTCTTGAACGATCTTAGCAGCAGATGGTCGCCGATAGGGTTCCGGCACGGCGCCGGCTGCGATCCGGTCAGCATGAGGATCCTCTCGCCCTCCGACGCGCGGTGGATCTCCAGCCATTTCCGGCGTCTCTTGTCCCAATCCCTCACCGGTTCTCCCACCGAGTAGCTGAGATTCGGATCGTCGTAGAAGGTAGCGGGGCCCGCGGCGCAATCCTGGGCGGAGATCGTATTCGGTCCGGCGGACGAATCGTCGGCCAGTCTGGAGAAGTTAGGGTTAGGGATGGTGAATGAGGAGAGGGCCCACATTATGAGGAGGGCGGAGGCGGCTCCGCCGGCGAAGAGCGTGCCATCGGAGATGAGCGAAGAGACTCTGGTACGGACGGCGGGCTTCGCCATCGGTGAAGAAGAGGCGATGGAGTGAGAGGTTTCCAGCGAAACCATGGGGAAGGCGGTCCAGAAGGGGCGCTCCGGGGGTTAAGACTGCGTCCGGGTTTAAATCGGAGCGACACACGTCGTCCGTGATTGGAATTTTACCTTCCATCTCGGGATTGGACTTTTGCGTTTCACCATTTTTATTATTGTTATAATTTTTTTAAGGTTCATTCAAATGTTTTTAGAATAATTATTTATTGAGTGGTTAATAATATAGATATTAGTTTTGAATAAGAAAAAATAAACCCATAACATATATTTTGTCACTGAAGATTTTTATGTTGTTTTATGTAAGTAAATTTTTGTGAAAAGATTTATATGCTAGGCATGTCTACATGTGTTTTGTCCACATATCGTTGAAGGAAATGTTCTCTAATAAAATAAATACAAAGCAATTGTTATGTGAATGGTCTAATAAAAGTGTATAAAGATTTGTTTTAAAAAAAATTGGTTTTTAGTATTTTATGATTTTCTTTTCTTGTATAGAATTCAACTATTGCTTTTCTTGATGAGTATGCATCTGATGTAGTTTTTAAAGTTGATATTTTGATTGGTTTCATATGCAAGTGCAAATGATCGTTAGTTTTGTTATATAATTTCATTTTTTTGGATACTACTCGTGGCGAGTCTCCAACTGTCTCCCATAACATCCACTTAGAGAATCCATAAAGGTTGCAAAAATCGCTCACCAACAGGACAAACACAACAATATCCAGAAAAGGATGAGGGGACTATCTGTCTTCGATTTGCAAGATCGCACTTGGAATCGTTTTGCACGAAGAACGCGAAGGTTTTGAGACAAACTAGAGAAAAAATATCTGAAATCGTACTGATTTCTATTTCAAATTCATCTTCCTAAATAGATGGGTCGGAGGACCCTTATATATGCATCTGAGCTCAACTTGTGTCACGACCCGTCCTCGGGGCCCGTGTCGTGACTACCCCAAACCCGCCTTCCATAGCCCAGGGGCTGGCGACTAGCATCAAAGACGTAAATCCCGAAAAATGGGAAGGCATTACCTTTATAAAAGTAAACTAAACACCACAGAGTACAAGCAGAAGTAAAACACTAAGTACAAAAGAAAGTGCTGAAAAGTAAATGAGCCAGAATACAAACCCAACTGAAAAATACAGCTATAACTGAATGAAAGTACAACAGTAAAGGACAAACAGCTGGAAGAAAGGATGTAGCTCCTGGGTCGTCCTCCTCGGATCCTACCTGAAGGGTAGGTACAGATAGCGCAGTTCCTGGCTCGTCCACCACGAATCCTACCTGAAGGGTAGGTACAGATAGCCTCTGCAACTCTCTCGCCCGTCAACCTCCTCCGAGTGTCGTCTCGCCGTGAAGTCCACCTCCGGATACTGACTCGTCGGGTGGTCCACCCTCCGGGTACCGTCCAGTCCTCGAACACTCGGCCTCTGTCAGCACTGCTCATCGTCTGCAACCAACACAACGAGATGCGGGCATAGCCCATGCAGGGGTGAGTATAACGATACTCAGTAAGGACCCCGAGACCCTCAAGGTCTCACAAAAAACCAACAAAGATAAACACAAAGAAAGTCCTCAACAGATAACCCTTACTTAGGTATAAGCTCATACTTATACCTAAGTTACCAAGTAACTCATCTCAGCCACGAAGTATCACACAAATATGAAATCGAAGGATAACCACTACTTAGGTATATGCTCATACATATACCTAAATTATCAAGTGACTCATCTCAATCATGAGGTAAACACAAAGATTACAAACTCAGTTCAAACCAGGATTTTCATTGTCGAAACCGTAACTGCTGAAGAGCCCCGTCTCTAGAGTGTACAGTGGTCCTGTCACGACTCCAAGGTACTACTCACTAACCTAAGACTGCTGAGGTACTCCTCCTGTCGAGTACCGCGGGCCAGCCACCCAAACACAGTAGTGCTTCCCGCGGGGGTATGCCACCCAAACACAGTAGTGCACACCCCCTAGTAGCTTGCAGAGGTACTCTCCGGACGAGTACCGCGGGTCTGCACTGTCACACAAGTAGTGCTCCATCCGCCATGGGTCTGCACCCAAACAAAGTAGTGTTCCGTCCACTGGGTTAGTCGACTCACTCCAAGTCGAGTCGGTCAAGCAGTTGTCAGGTCTCAGTCGGCTACACGGTCTCCGTACTCCGCACGCTCGTCTCTGGGAGGGTCCGCTCCACGAGTTACAGGTCGATACTCCAAGTATCTCAAAGTCCCACGAAGAAGTATCTCAAATGACCGCCTCGTCATAGGGGTCTCAACGCAACAGACGACGCGTCAATCGGACGCCCGGTCTGTGAGTTATTAGCCTTTTCGTCCCAGGGGCCCGGTTGGTTTCGTGTACGAACCAACCCGACCGTATCTCAACTGTACCCCGAACTCTCATAGGGTATACTCATAGGGACCGTTTCTCAACAAGATCACCAACGCCGCTGACGGTTCGTCAAACAGACGTCCAGTCTGAAAGTTATCAGCTTTTCCGTTCTAGGGGCCCGGTTGATTTCGGTACAATCCAACTCGGCCATACTCCAACTGCATCCAAAACTCAGGCGAAGTATGCCAAAAGTTCCGTCTCATCAAGAGGAATTCAATGAGACAGACGGCGCGTCAATCGGACGCCCGGTCTGTGAGTTATTGGCTTTTTCATTCCAGGGGCCCGGTTGGTTTCGTGTCCGAACCAACCCGAACGCACTCCGACGGCGTCCAAACTTCGAGCGGAGTAAGCCAAAAGTTCCGCCTCATCAACAGGAAACCAACAAAGTCGACGACACGTCAATCGGACGTCCGATGCTCAAGATATATCTGTTTCCGCTCCGAGGGCCCGGTTGGTTTCGTTTGCGAACCAACCCGGCCGAACCCAAAGTCCTCCGAAACCTTAAGTGTAATATGTCTAAACGACCGTCTCGATCCAAGGATCGCATTGCCGCTGACAGTGCGTCGATCGGAGGTCCATAGCCCAAAATATGGGCAAAAGACCGAAAAGGGTCCGAAAACGGGGGGTCTGGGCCCGGACCGACCCGGCCCAACCCACCCTGGGTCGGCCGAACCAGGTCGGCCCGACCCGGGTCCGGGTCAGCCCGGATGGGCGCGGCCCGGCCCGACTGGGCGCGACTCGGCCCGGTCCGCCCAAGCCAGCCCGGCTCGGCCGGGTGGCTCGCTGGCTCGGCTAGTGAGCCGGCGCTCCGGGGACGCGGCGCGCGCCGCGTCCCCCTGGATCCCGCGTGGCCGCGAGATCCACACGGTCGCCGCCGCGACTTTAGCTGCGGTGGTTTCTCTAGGCGGCGCGCCGGGGCGCCGCCGCCTCCGGCGCCGCCGGTGGTGTCTGCGGGCCACCGGAGTTGCTCCGGTGGTCCGTTTTCAATTCCGCCTGCACCGATGATCATCCCGAGTCCCGTACTTCTCTGCGGGATCATTAAAACGTCTCTGCAGCCCATTCTGTCAATGCCCGTCAATCCATACGTCAAAAACAAATCGTGTCGTCTTCATGGTTTTCCCAGCGCGGTGCGACGGCGCCGCGCCCCTTCGCCGCCGCCCGACTCCGACCGCGGATTCGTTCGGCCCCAAAGGTGCGGTGCAACGGCGCCGCGCTTCTTCGTCGTGATTCTAGAAATTCCCGCACGGTCTTGCGCGGTGCGATGGTTCCGCGCCATCTCTGTTCCAAACAACAACAGGAACAACAACAAGATAAGGGAGGAGGGTCGGCCGTGTTTGTGCGGTCCGGCCCCCTCCCGTTAATCAATAGCAAGCAGTCCAAATTTTTAAACAGAGAACGGCGACGGTACTAATCACGAACGAAACAAAATAAACCCCTACAGTTTTCCCCGAAATCAATAATTCCCAACCCGTAACATAATCTTCGCGGATCAACTTAATATTTAGTTGATCCGCGTTCTTAGATTTAGAAGGGAGTAAATGAGGGTTTACAAATAAGTTCCCTACCTTACAAAGACATCACACGTCGTCGATCCGCGGAAGAGGCAAGCGTCGCGAGGTCGGACGTAGATTCCGTGGACGTCGGGGTGCATCCGAGGAGGAAACGACATCTCCTCACTTGTTGCTATGATGAAGAAGGGAGGTACGTTGTCGTTGGCGATGATCACCGCGGTCGACGACTTCTCCCTTGTCGTGGAGGAAGATGAAGACGGAAGAATTCGGGTCGCTGAGTCTTCTAAGTCGAAGGGTTGATGTTCTTCGTCGGAGAAGAACCGTTCTTCACGTTCTTCAATGTGGAAGATGAAGTTCTCCAAGACTTAGAGTTTTCTCTCTAAATATCCTCACACAACCAAGCAACCTAAAAAAAGGTCTTCCTTTATTTTATTAACACATGCCAAGCTTCTCTAAATTACAATATAATTCAAATTAATTTAAGTGAATGTACATTAAATTAATTGAGTTGGCAAGTGTTTAAGATGGTGAGAGAAGAAGGTGAGTGGTATCACATTTAAGGGGGGTTAACATAACTTATGTGGGGGGTTTATGGGGGTTAGGGAATTTGAAGGGGTGGGGCTCGTGTGGGCTCCACCTCACCTTTATCCTCACTTGGATAACTTCCCATCTTCCACACAAGCTTAAAAGTAAAATTTGTTCTACAAATTTTATTTACTTCACAAATTAACCATGAGTAAAGAAATAAAAATAAAATTGTAAACAATTATATATTTTTATTCCTCACATTTTTAACATCTCCTCCAGTGCAAACGCATCTTCAAAAAAGGTGTTCCTAAGTAATTAACGGCGTTGCAGTTCCATCGGTGCCCTCAGATTTCGATTCCGAGCACCGGTTCAAAAGATAGAAAAACCCGCTCGTTCGTTCACTGAACGTACCCGAGCTAAACTTCGGAAATTGATTCCGGGCACACCGGGCCTCGGAATCAAGTGCCGTCAGAAACTGCGTTCTTGTAAAATTACAAAGAAAATTAAGAAAAAATTTCCCTTAAATTTACGGGTCATTACATCACCCCCACCTTAGGGATTTACGTCCCCGTAAAGCTTTAACACTAACTAGGGATACAAAAGCGATACTGAGCATGCATCTGAGCCTTCCGCTCCCATGTGTTTACCTGAAGGTTCCCGTGCTGCCAAAGAAAGCGCATAAGAGGAATCGACCGTCCTCATAGGACCACCCCTGTCGATCCTCGATCCCACTGGAATCTCTGCGTAAGTCGCCCTGTCATCGACATCTAACTCCCTGAGGTCGATGATGTGTGAAGGATCATGCACGTATCTCCTCAGCTGAGACACGTGGAAGACGTCGTGCACTCGGTGCAACTGAGGTGGAAAGGTGAAGCGGTAAACCACCTCGCCTACCTTGCTGAGGACCTAGAAAGGTCCTTTGAACCTCAGAGATATTTCGCCACCTCGACTGCATCTCCGTAAACCACATCGAGGTGAGACCCGTATAAGGATGTGATCGTCATCCTCGAACTCTAGAGGTCTCCAATTCCTATTAGAACTGAAACTCAAAACGACTGCTACCACGAGGGTAAGATTGACCGACTCAAGAGTGATCAGCCGCACCCTCCTATGCATGAGTTTATCCTGTGCTTCCTGGGGTTTCCTTTTCTCCGACCAAGGAAAACCCATCCTGACGTCGTAGTTAAACCACAACCTTTTTGCCTAATACCGTCAATTTGTGTATGAACTGTGATTTCCCAGTCCATACTCAAACCAACATCGTAAGGCCTCGACGCTGCCACCAAGAGATTCCAACCGAAACTCTCACCTCAAGGGTCTGACCACACCATCGGCGTAAGTGTGATTATCTAGTCTTCTCCCAAGGTATCTCCAGACGTGAGGGTCAAGTCTACGGCTTACCGAAAACTCTAGGTCTGGGACAAGATTTGTGAAAGCAAGGAATGATTCATATCGACATCTGTTACTATAGCAACTAGTAGTGGACACAGACTGTCTCTTGAATCATTTTTAGAGCTATTGGGTCACACTCCTTGACCGCATGCAGCCACACTCTTCCTCCGCCCTCCAGCTCCCTGAGCCTGGATGGGATAACTAAGGCGGGTGGTTTTAGCATGTTAAGATTTACACCACCTCATACTGCTCTCATAGCTCTGCCTCCACGTCTGCTGCTTCGCAGACTCATCTCTCCTTAAAGCTTCCTCTTCTTGAAACATTTAACATGCTCGAGTCTCTAAGACTGGTGCCGGTTTCCTATTTCTTACTACACTGTGCAGTCTTCATCCGCTCTTGGATGATCTGCACCTTCTTTTCCTATGATATGAAAGTGCTGCTAAAATTTTTCCTTTGCCGAAAAGAGAAACTCGGTATCATCCCCTGGATGAACCACGCCCATTGCCTAATACAATCAATCCTGACATGAATGATGCATTCATGCCATGGATGACATCGTAAGGCCTCGATGTAACTACCAAGAGATCCAACCGTCACTCTCACCTCCAAGGGTCGAGTCACGCTGTCGGCATCAGTGTGAGGTCACTGGGTCTCCTCCAGTAGAAATCTCGAAAGTGAGGGTCAAGTCAACAGTTTTAACTGGGACCTCTCAGTATCAACCAAACAAAAGGACATGAAATCAAACATCACAAAGATAAGTGCTTTTTCATTATTGCAGCTCATAGTACGCACATCCCTCTGGGATCTAGCTGGTCGTCCATGAAAAGGAATCCTGAAAGAAACATATGTGACACAGTCAAACATTTATACCTGGTGAGCTGACCTAGTTTGAGCTAACTTTTAAAAACTTAGGAAACACACACGCAATCAGTGTTTTCGTGCACAAAGTCGGAAATCAGTTGCCAGGGTCCTGGTGTATAGATACGTCGGCCGCCCGCACCAACACTGGACTCCCTGAACTGAAAACCACACTCGGTACTCTTAACACCATTACTTCACAGAAATAATATATCAGAGTTATAAGCTCTGCGGTAGAACCGACTCCTCTGATACCAATTTGTCACGACCTGTCCTCGGGGCCCGTGCCGTGACTACCCCAAGCCTGCCTTCCATAGGCCAGAGGATAGCGACTAGCACCAAAGGCATAAATCCCGAAAACTGGGAAGGCATTGACTTTATAAAAGTAAACTAAACACCACAGAGTACAAGCGGAAGTAAAACACTAAGTACAAAAGAAAGTGTTGAAAGGTAAATGGGCCAGAATACAAACTCAACTGAAAAATACAGCTATAACTGAATGAAAGTACAATAGTAAAAGACAAACAGCTGGAAGAAAGGATGTAGCTCCTGGGTCGTCCTCCTCGGATCCTACCTGAAGGGTAGGTACAGATAGCGCAACTCCTGGATCGTCCACCCTGAATCCTACCTGAAGGGTAGGTACAGATAGCCTCTGCAGCTCTCTCGCCCGTCAACCTCCTCTGAGTGTCGTCTCGCCATGAAGTCCACCTCCGGATACTGACTCGTCGGGTGGTCCACCTCCGGGTACCGTCCAGTCCTCGAACACTCGGCCTCTGTCAGCACTGCCCATCGTCTGCAACCAACACAACGAGGTGCGGTCATAGCCCATGCAGGGGTGAGTATAACGATACTCAGTAAGGACCCCGAGACCCTCAAGGTCTCACAAAAAACCAACAAGGATAAACACAAAGAAAGTCCTCAACAGATAACCCTTACTTAGGTATAAGCCCATACTTATACCTAAGTTACCAAGTAACCCATCTCAGCCATGAGGTATCACACAAATATGAAATCGAAGGATAACCACTACTTAGGTATATGCCCATACATATACCTAAGTTATCAAGTGACCCATCTCAATCATGAGGTAAACACAAAGATTACAGACTCAGCTCAAACCGGGATTTTCATTATCGAAACCGTAACTGCTGAAGAGCCCCGTCTCTAGAGTGTACAGTGGTCCTGTCACGACTCCAAGGTACTGCTCACTAACCTGATGAGGTACTCCTCCTGTCGAGTACCGCGGGCCAGCCACCCAAACACAGTAGTGCTTTCCGCCGGGGTATGCCACCCAAACACAGTAGTGCACACCCCCTAGTAGCCTGTAGAGGTACTCTCCGGACGAGTACCGCGGGTCTGCACTGTCACACAGGTAGTGCTCCATCCTCCATGGGTCTGCACCCAAACAAAGTAGTGCTCTGTCCACTGGGCTAGTCGACTCACTCCAAGTCGTGTCGGTCAAGCAGTCGTCAGATCTCAGTCGGCTACACGGTCTCCGTACTCCGCACGCTCGTCTCTGGGAGGGTCCACTCCACGAGTTACAAGTCGATACTCCAAGTATCTCAAAGTCCCATGAAGAAGTATCTCAAATGACCGCCTCATCATAGGGGTATCAATGCAACAGACGGCGCGTCAATCGGACGCCCGGTCTGTGAGTTATTAGCCTTTTCGTCCCAGGGGCCCGGTTGGTTTCGTGTACGAACCAACCCGACCATATCTCAACTGTACCCTGAACTCTCATAGGGTATACTCATAAGGACCGTTTCTCAACAAGATCACTAACGCTGCTGACGGTTCGTCAAACAGACGTCCAGTCTGAAAGTTATCAGCTTTTCCGTTCCAGGGGCCCGGTTGGTTTCGGTACAATCCAACTTGGCCATACTCCAACTACATCCAAAACTCAGGCGAAGTATGCCAAAAGTTCCGTCTCATCAAGAGGAATTCAACGAGACAGACGACGCGTCAATCAGACGCCCAGTCTGTGAGTTATTGGCTTTTTCGTTCAAGGGGCCCGATTGGTTTTGTGTCCGAACCAACCCGAACGCACTCCAAAGGCATCCAAACCTCGAGCGGAGTAAGCCAAAAGTTCCGCCTCATCAAGAGGAAACCAACAAAGTTGACGGCACATCAATCGGACGTCCGGTGCTCAAGATATATCCATTTCCGTTCCGAGGGCCCGGTTGGTTTCATGTACGAACCAACCCGGCCGAACCCAAAGTTCTCCAAAACCTTGAGTGTAATATGTCTAAATGACCATCTCGATCCAAGGATCGCATTTCCGTTGAAGGTGCATCGATCGGAGGTCCATAGCCCAAAATATGGGCAAAAGACCGAAGAGGGTCCGAAAACGGGGGGTTTGGGCCCGGACCGACCCGGCCCAACCCCCCCTGGGTCGGCCGAACCAGGTCAGCCCAAACCGGGTCTGGGTCAGCCCGACTGGGCGCGGCCCGGCCCGGTCCGCCCAAGCCGGCCCGGCTCGGCCGGGTGGCTCGCTGGCTCAGCCAGTGAGCCAGCGCTCCGCGGACGCGGCGCGCGCCGCGTCCCCCTGGATCCCGCGCGGCCGCGGGATCTACATGGTCACCGCCGCGGATTCATCTAAGACGGTTTCTCCAGGCGATGCACCGCCGCCTCTAGCTGCCGGCGCTGCCGGTGGTGTCCGCGGGCCACCGGAGTTCCTCCGGTGGTCTGTTTTCAATTCCTCCTGCACCGATGCTCATCCCAGGTCCCGTACTTCTCTGCGGGATCATTAAAACGTCTCTGCGGCCCGTTCTGTCAATGCCCGTCAATCCATACGTCAAAAACAAATCACGCCGTCTTCATGGTTTTCCCGGTGCGGTGCAACGGTGCCGCGCCCCTTCGCCGCCGCCCGACTCCGACCGCGGATTCGTTCGGCCCCAAAGGTGCGGCGCAACGGCGCCGCGCTTCTTCGTCGTGATTCTATAAATTCCCGCACGGTCTTGCGCGGTGCGATGGTTCCACGCCATCTCCGTTCCAAACAAAAACATGAACAACAACAAGATAAGGGAGGAGGGTCGGCCGTGTTTGTGCGGTCCGGCCCCCTCCCGTTAATCGATAGCAAGCAGTCCAAATTTTTAAATGGAGAACGACGATGGTACTAATCACGAACGAAACAAAATAAACCCCTACAGTTTTCCCCAAAATCAATAATTCCCAACCCGTAACATAATCTTCGCGGATCAACTTAATATTTAGTTGATCCGTTTTCTTAGATTTAGAAGGGAGTAAATGAGGGTTTACAAATAAGTTCCCTACCTTACAAAGACGTCACACGTCATCGAGCCGCGGAAGAGGCAAGCGTCGCGAGGTCGGACGTAGATTCCGTGGACGTCAGGGTGCGTCTGAGGAAGAAACGACGTCTCCTCACTTGTTGCTATGATGAAGAAGGAAGGTACGTTGTCGTTGGTGATGATCACCGTGGTTGGTGACTTCTCCCTTGTCGTTGAGGAAGATGAAGACGGAAGAATCCGGGTCGCCGAGTCTTCTAAGTCGAAGGGTCGATGTTCTTCGTCGGAGAAGAACCGTTTTTACGTTCTTCAATGTGGAAGATGAAGTTCTCCAAGACTTAGAGTTTTCTCTCTAAATATCCCCACACAACCAAGCAACCTAAAAAAAGGTCTTCCTTTATTTTATTAACACATGACAAGCTTCTCTAAGTTACAATAGAATTCAAATTAATTTAAGTGAATGAACATTAAATTAATTGAGTTGGAAAGTGTTTAAGATGGTGAGAGAAGAAGGTGAGTGGTCTCACATTTAAGGGTGGTTAACATAACTTATGTGGGGGGTTTATGGGGGTTAGGGAATTTGAAGGGGTGGGGATCGTGTGGGCCCCACCTCACCTTTATCCTCACTTGGATAACTTCCCAGCTTCCACACAAGCTTAAAAGTAAAATTTGTTCTAAAAATTTTATTTACTTCACAAATTAACCATGAGTAAAGAAAAAAAAAGAAAATTGTAAACAATTATATATTTTTATTCCTCACATTTTTAACATCTCCTCCAGTGCAAACGCATCTTTGGAAAAGGTGTTCCTAAGTAATTACCGGCACTACGGTTCCATCGGTGCCCTCAGATTTTGATTCCGAGCCCCAGTTCAAAAGATAGAAAAACCCGCTCATTCATTCACTGAACGTACCCAAGCTAAACTTCGGAAATTGATTCCGGGCACACTGGGCCTCGGAATCAGGTGCCGTCAGAAACTGCGTTCTTGTAAAATTACAAAGAAAATTAAGAAAAAATTTCCCTTAAATTTATGGGTCATTACAACTTGTCTAAGAAACTGACTCGACTACCACTATAAGACACAATATAAAGGGGAATCTTACGGCGCACACTTTGAAAGAAAAACCAAAATCAGAAGGTAGAGTGCACACCTTCAAAACTTTCATCGCACATTTCACACATAAAAACAAACTAAATAATTGACTTGTATGATTTGATCTGATCGTCCATGTTGGATATGATGTGTGTCTAGATCAGCACCCATAATCCTTTCAAGTCGCACAAAGCATTGATCATTTTTCTAACTGAAACTTCTTTCTCTGACTTCTTCATTTATATCAATTCTTTGATAGCGCATCAGATATGCTCTCAGGAAATAAAGGCATATTCTTTATATCCCTTCAATGTCCCGAGTCCTTTAAGGATCATATCTGATTTCACCGTGAAATCTGTCAGATGTGACATTTATGTAGTCAACATGTCTCTTGAGTTAATAGAGACTATCACATTTTATCCTTTAAAGAACATACAATCTTTTCTCGTTGATTTTGGCTCAATCAGATAAACACTCCATGCGATCTGGATATGTTTGTAATCACTTCTATTCAAACTGAATTCTAGCTAGTCTTCAACACTAAGTTGTGATTCCTCGAACGCTTTCTGGACAGGTCATTTAGTCCAGTGCTTTGGGTACATGTTCTACAACACGACCAATCTTTTTGCTAATCAAATAGGTTTGATGTGTGCAACCACTTATAAAAAACATGGATAATCATTATTTAAAACTATCTTATCTATGGTACCCAATTAAATGTGGAATTTATCTTTTTAGATCCCAAGAACTATACTACTCCCATTCAGAAAGTTTGTTGGCACTCAATAAACTATTATGATTCCAATTTTGTGTCTAGTATATGGTGCTTTGGAATCCCTGTTGCTAACACCCTCCAAAACCTTCTCAGGATTAGATATTCTACCACACCTGTTTCCTTGATCTTTTTAACTATGTCAAGAAGACTAGAAACTTGTACCTTTAGCCAGATCTCTTCTGTAATGATCATACTAATCATATCACGATCGATCTTCTTATAATCCCCCATAAGGTCTTTGGATTCTTTGAGAATGTCTGGAACATGGTTTAAACTTATCTTGAATATCCTATCATCCTTATTTTTCTGGATCAGATTATAGACAACTATGGATTCATTTCTAGAAATATTTGGGATCCTTTGCAAATATTTCTAGATTTACTTTACTGGATTTGGATCCTCATCTAACTCATCATCCAGAATTTCTTAGTCTTTTTGAGGTTGAACGTTCCAAAACTTCTGCTGCTTCTCAAGTTTTTCTACTTGATATGCCCAGCTCTTTGAAACAGTTTTCTCTTTCCCTTTAGTGAATCCATCCGTCTCTATATTCTGGTCCTTTTGAGCCTTCCGATTTCTCATATTTTCTATATATTGAGTACTATAATGGCCTTTCTGACCACATAAAAGCATTCAATATAGCTTTTATCCTTAGACTTGCTGTATATGGATATTTTTGTAACACTTACTAGTTTTTCAGCCTTCTTGGTTAAAGAACCTATATTGTCTGGCCTTTCAACCTTACTGGATGATGACCCGATTTCTGAAGGAGATTCTTTGCTAAAATTCCTTCTTTTTTTGACTTCTATCATTCACTGCCTTGATAACTAGGAATTCTGCCACAAAATGATTATTAATGCAAACTGGACATCACCTTGATCTTCTACCATCTTCCATTGAACCTGTAATAGTCAAAGTATCATGTTAGTGCATTTGAAATTACATTGTCTTTTCATTTAATGTTTTCTATATTAAAGTTATAATATTTTTATTTATTCCTCTACCACACTAATCCTATCTCGGTAAACTCTTTTAATTTTATTTTCATAAAGTTCGTTATATAAGAATTATCTATTTTCATAGTAAATGGTTTTCCCAAGAAAATCTCTTTAGACCTAATTCTTTTAAAGACTACAAAAAATTCTTATTCATGGAAAGGATAATTCTTCTCTACCCCATTAAATCATCCACTCCAGTACATACTGATATTTAATTATTATTTTTAATTATATTTAGGATACATCCCCATGCTGAGTTTGATGCATCCATTTTTAAGATAATTTGATCTTCACTCCTATCTAGATTCTTCAATTCTGGGTGGTTTTGAGATTTATTCTTCAAAATTTTGATTATTTCAGAATCTACTTCAATCCAATTACAGGGCACCTTACTAGACAACTTCCTTGGGATTGGAAATGAGATTTTTGCTAAATCTCTAATGTATGCTCTGGAATAACTTAATATTCCATGAAACACTTGTATCTTCTTACGACCTATAAGCTCATTAGGGAAAGTTTCTAGATTCTCTGCAATATGTGGTTGAAGCTTCTTTTTTTTACTTCCTTGGATCTATAATCCCAAGAATTCTATATTTGGTTACATCCAAATGATCTTCCTATCTGAAAGTATCTTCCCTTCCCTTTTTGAACATTTCAACCACTTGTTGTATATGTTCGATATGTTCTTTTGTATTTTTACTAAATATAAGAACATCATCGATGTAAATCACCACAAACCATGATAATATACTAAATTCCCTATCCACTATCCACTGGAATATTCATGGGGTATTCTTGAGTCCAAATGGAATAACTATCCATTCAAACAAGCCAACTGATATTGTAAATGTTGTTAATGGTATAACCACCTATTTGATCTTAATATTCTAATATCCTGACTTGAGATTAATCATAGAATATACCATTGTCCTTTCATTCCAAAACCTTCTTCTCAAAGCCTCCTTATTAAAAAGATTGTATCCATTATCCATTGTGGCATAATTGAGATCATGATAATCGATAACTATCCTGGCTTTACCACACCACTCCTTAGCACGATCCATCACCGTGAATGCCACACTCCTATGAGGACTTTAACTATGCTTGATTAATCCAAGACTAATTAGTTATAGAATATGTTTATAAAACTCCTTAACCATTATATCTGGATAGGGAATTCTCTTACTTTTAATCACCACACTAGGATCTCTAAGGGTAATTGTAGCCTTTGTCATTTCCCTTTCCCACAATTTTGGAAGGTTTTATGAACAATTTTTGGATAAGTAATCTCTTATCTTATCCAATGCCTCTTCTTCATTTATCATCAAAACTTTCAACCCAACTAGTTCTTTCCACTATTAAGTCATTCTTTGGTATTATCTATCCTCATATAGATAGTTTTTCATTTAGATAGTAGATACTTTATTTTCTAGAACAATTATGGTTTTTCCAAAAGCAGTTGGAATCATATAATTATTAAGGAAAATTCCTTCTGAAAATATCATTATAGGCCAATAACTCCTAAGGAATTGATTTATAATCAACAATTGAGTAATAAAGCAAAGAATATGTTCTAAAAAAATTCCCCCATTGAGTTTTATTTGAACATATTTTAACACTTCATGAATCACAAATATTTCATTATCACCAACTATAACTTGCAACTCTGTGGATTCCCATGTTACTCTTGAAAACCATATTCTTGTGCAAGAGAAGGTACATCCTGTATCAACTAGGGAAGTACATGCAATTCCATCGATGATTAGTTTCACAAATGTATCCCACTCCTCTATCTTTTCACAAAGTAATGAGGATCCCATATATCTTATGTGCGATTTTTTATCCTCATAGATAGGCAATCAAATAGTTTTTTTGTCTGAAAATCCTTATAGACACTGATGTTATAGGAGCTTCTTATCAAGTACCTTCATCTTTTCTAGTTGAGATCCTTGTATTCTTCAAAGGGTTCTAAAGTATTTCTAATTTTATATATTATATATTAAAATATAATCTATATAATTTTGATCCTTATGATCTAAGGTCATCTTCATCTTCTCTGATTTCATGGATGACAATTTTATTTTTGATATGCTTGATCACATCTAGAAAAAGTTGTTTCTACCACCGTTCTTCCTATGGATATAATGAAACCCATTCTATAGGCCATGTTAGCCTCTTAAGGCTTACCACTTGTGGTGTTATTTCTCTAATTGATATTCCTTTATCTTGGAAAAGATGTGTAAATCTTTCCACACCATTTATTAGAGATGGTCTCCTAGTTTTGTAAAACTTTACATAAAGATAAGTAATTACTCTGACACATCTTTTTTTTGGGTGGACATCCCAAAGTTTTCTTCTAGTTCTTTGTATTTATATTCACTTATAGAGTTCTAGTAATACTTTTATCCATAAGCACTATATAAAAATACAGAATCACCATTACCCATACTGCTCTTGCATGCAAATTTTTCGATGCTCCTCCCAACAATCCATTAGAGAAATCAGTTAAACTATCATCCACCACTGTAATTAGGATTAATAGATCTTGTCCATTTCTAATAAGAAGATCTACTCCAATATTTATTATTACAAAATGAACATACTTTCCATTTTTTTGGATTGACTTACTAACCCATTCTATTTTTAACAAAGGCATTGTAAATAATCCTCTATCTATTTTAGAGACTTCATATATCTCTTTATCCTTAAAGATCTTGTTCATTTATTGATATGGTAAACAAGAATTTTGGTATACCTAATACTAATCAAATATATGCATCTTACATTCTTGGAAATCTCTTCCTTTTGAAGGGATTTTAGTTTCTGAAGAATACAATAGATCACCTTCCATCTCCTCTAGCTTTACTAGCTCCAGAGAGTCTTTTGCTGCACTAGTCCTTGCACGAATCATGGTTATTTAAATTTTGCTCAAAAATGTGTTGGGGTTATTTTCTTCTTCACCACGTGAGTTGTATTCTTCCACAACCAAGTACTATGAATATAAATAATATAAAATCCCATCATCTGAGTCTATATCTTCCCCCCATATAGGCTTAAAAAATATCTCTGATGAGACTTCTATCAGTATTTTATTGAGACTACCTATTGTTTAATATGAATTTGGGAAAGTGTATTCTCTATGGCATTTCTTCCTAAATAACCAAAAATAATCAAAACTCACCAGTGAAAAAACACATTTTAATGTTGGTTTTTAACTAACTTCTATAAAGGCGATGTAAAAAATAGTATTTTTAGCATTGGTTTTTAGAAAACCGATTCCAAAAATCATTTTATTTGAGGGTTTCGACATCAGTTTATTAAATAAATTGACGTTGAAAACCATTTTTTTAAATCGAAATTGGTTTTTAAAATAATTGACGCCGTAATTTAATTTTTTTTATTGAAAAATCAGAAAAACTACAATTCCAATTAAATCAAAATCCCTGTAAAAAACACAATATACACAACAATCAAACAATAATTATCATTCAATAAAAATATAGAACTTACATACTTTTATTTAGTTAATCAAAAAATTATGTACGCATTTGTATTATAAAGTAGAAAATACATTTGAGTCACTGATAATATTTACATGGATTCCAGTTAAATATCAATGCATCAATAAATCTTATAAAAAAATAGATAAATACATTACAGAGGAACTTGAGAGAACTCAATGAATTTTAGTGTTGAATGTTATAAGAATATGCCACTGTAGGCAATGTGGCATCTTTGGTTAAGGCTGAATGGGATGGTTTGATGGTAAACTGTGCTACAATGGCTGATCAAATAAAGTAGGCTGAGATTGAGATGGATAATGAATATACTCGGTGGAATATCTTCATTTCTCATTTCAAATTAGTGATTTTTTTCCTTTTATGTGTGTGTTGATATCCCATGATGGTTGAGTGTATGTACATTTCTTATAATATATGTATACTAGGATGTATGCACAGTGGTGTGTGTGTGTGTGTGGCCTTGAGAGACATTTTTTGATATGGTAACTAATGTGCATGTGTATCCCATGAGACCATATTTGATGTTTGATTCCCTAAAAATTCTTATGTAAATTGTTACAATGTTCATCATTGTGGCCTGACTCAACACTCAATGCCTTAAGGATACCATATAATATGTTTAATACACTTTTGGATTGTTTTTGGTCAGTTCTAATGTCTTTTTTATCCTTTTGGAATGGAGTTGTAGCAGGTACGACATGAGTTCATGTAAGCTTGAATAATACATAGCCTCTCAGAACATGGTTGATTGATTATTTATTCTTTCAAATACCAAGCATAAAAAAAAACCTATGTTGAAAGTAACAATTTTTTATAGAAAATTCAGAATATTACACTTTCAAAATAAAGTAGAATTAAAAAACACATACCTGAAATTTACGGCATGCTCATTGTTGGTTATTTTTGAAGCATTAATTTGATTATTAGTAGGTTCAAACACCTAATATATCAAAAGAGTTAGTTTTTTGAACCCATATGTAATATTATTTATAAATATTAGAATATACATACCTCAAATACTAATCAGACTTATAGTTCCCAAAAGTAGATTGAATATGGGTCATATCAGATTTGGAATAAGACTGTGAATCATTGAATGCCTAAAATAAAATTGAATGATATGAGATAAAAAATAGAATAATATGGAAGGAAATATAAAAAAATTAATACAACTAACCTTATCAAAGTTAGCAGTTTGCCCAGTCATGATTATGTCATACATGAATCATAGAATATAATAACCACATTCAACATTTCCATGTTAAATATGACACTACAGTTATCAAACATTAAGCTGTTAATAAAAATTAATATATAACAAAAAATTAGAACAAATTCTAATATAAAAACTAATTACCTGTACTTCCACATATTTGATTTTATTTGGTGTCTTTATCAACTTGTATTCCTTGTTAATTTTTTTCCATGAACTTCATTTTCCTATATATGAACTAATAATACATATCTAAACAGTGAGAATTAAACATAATGTAACACCCCGAGATTTTATGAAAAAAAAATATTCTTTTTAATTTCATTAATGTCTTGTGTTGTACGATACACCAAAAAGAGCTTGTGCAACACGCATCCTTGACTTGCCTTGCATTACACGCAATCACGACCTTCCTCGATAGCATGTGTAGTACGCAATACCGAGTTTCACTAAACAACGATATGCTATTAAAATATTATTAAAACTAGCCGTTATGAATAGTAATAACCACTTTTTGAAATTTTGTAAATTTTATTTTTCAAAATGGACTTCATTTTTGGATTTGGAATATCGAAATTAGCTTAGGGTGAAATTTTGGTACTTTTCGGATAACTTTCATTTTTTGATGAATAGTGAAAATTACTAAATTTTAATTAAAAACAACCATTTTAATCGAAATAATTAATAGTGATAAATTATTAATTTGAGTGGTTTTAAAGTATATTTAGAATATATTTTTACAATTTAATACAATATTGGTCATTGGATGTAATTTTACATTTAAACCAAACATAAACAAGTGTTAATCTTTTGATAGTTATTATCTCTTAAGAACACACTATTTGTTTTGACGACGAGAATTAATTTTTTAAATTAATTAATGCAACTGATATGTTTTGAATTTGGTAAAATAGACATAATTTTTGAGTTCATAATATCAAATATAGCTTAGGCCTATTTTTTGGTATTTTTCTGGAAACTTTCATTTTTTTGATGAATAGTGAAACCAGTAAGTGGTAGTTAAAAAAATGAATTTTTCATAAAACTTAATTTTACCGCTTCTGTGAGTGGAATTTCAAAAATCTGAGAGACACGGTTGATGTCTGTAAGTAAAATTTGGTTCAATGAGATGAAAATAATTTTTGGTGAATAGTAACTTTTTACTTTTTTTTACCACGGTTAAAAGTAAATAGGGTAATTAAGGGTAAAAATGATATTATTATTACCCTAACACATGTCATAATTCTATTGGATAAGTGTAATTCGACCAAAAACAACCTTAGGAATAAAATATGACCATTTAGGCCCATGTGGATTAGATTAGGATATTTAATATTAATTTATTTAAAGAAGGGTTAAAATAGTTAAAATCAAAGTTTAATAAGTAAATAATTTTTAATATAGGGTTATACATAAGTTAAATTAGACTATAAATATTCATTATAAATCTAAAAATATTTCCTACATAATGATATTTTATTTGTAATTTTTAGACATTAAATAATTTAGTTTATTTATGACACAATGATGATGCAGTAATTATCTTATTAATAACATATTGACATAATTGATGTTATAAATACTGAAATAAATGTAATTTGAGACTTTTTATAAATTCCAATAATTTTATAGGTTAATATGACATGTTATTATTGATTTAATTAACTTTGGTCGAACTAATCATTCTGTTATGATTTTCACAAAAATCAATTACTAAATAGTGTCAAAATTGACATAAAATAGTTTTTAAAACAAATATTATATTATTAATTGATATTTTATTCCTAAAAATCTAAGGTTCGGTCAAATGACTTAGATAATGTTATATATATTAATAATAAACAACTTGGAGTTCGTTTGTCTTTTTATAGTAAGTTTGATAACCTTATAGTGTAAGAAAACAAGAAGACAAGGTAAGAGTGAAATTATTTAACTTAATGTTAAATCTAAATGATAAGGTTAAAATAGGAACCTAAACTTGTCTAAATTATATTGGATGAAGGTATTTCGACCCATCCCCACCTTATCTTCTAAATATATCAATTTGGAGCTATTTAAAACTGAATATGACTTTATAATAAATTAATATTTTTAGTTTTTCCAAAGGTGCCCCTCTCCTCCCTTATAAAAGGGCACCTCCTCCCTCTCTTACTCACACCACTTTGAGCCTTCAAGCTCGGCCAAACCCTGTCAATTTCTCCTCTCCACTTCCCTAGAGACATCCTAGAGGTCCTGGTCTTCTTCAAAGACCAATTTTAGTGCCCTAAAAGGAGGTCTCAAAGAAGCACTTCAAAGAAGAGGTAATGTCCGTTACCGATTCTTTCATCTTTATTTCTTCTTCCATTTATTCTTCTTTAGTTGTTTCATTATGAAGTAATAACATCAGTATCACTCATATACTGATATGTTATTATATGTATGAAACAACCCTATTTCACCATCTATCCACCCTACGGAAAATGAAATCACTGCGCGTGCGTACGTACGGAATACCGTCTCCACGCTGTGGTGTAATCTATTTTCCACCACCACCTTACTTGGATGGGTATAATGGTGTAAATAATGACTATATATGATTATTGTAAAGTGATATTGATTTTGAAATATTATACATACACTTCAATACACTTCCACGATCATATTAATGATATCATCGCTTGTGCGTACGTACGGACTACCGTCTCCACGACGCGATGAGATTCATTCTCAATGATTAACTATTCATGAATGATTATAAAGTATATATAATAAGTAACCATGAAATATATTACATAATAATGATACTGGATTTATGTATATATATATATATATGTATGTCATCTACTTAATTCATTCAATTCAATAAGGAAACAAAAACAGCGTTCATGCGTACGTATGGCCTACCGTCTCCATGAACGGTGTATTTCTTTCCATTTATCGATCTATTATACATATGTATATTCTGAATATATATTATATATAAATCATGTTTTATATTCTGGATTTAAGTAACCATGATCTAAGTAATCATATGATTAATTACAAGTTAAAACACGAATGACAAATGAAACGATTTTACCCAAAACGTTACTTTTACATTAATTTACAAAAGAATGGGTAATATAAAATCATAAGTGAACCATATGTGATATCATAACAATGAATATGATTCTGTAATAATTCAATGACATTATTTAAATCATTATACAGGAGTTTCAGATATATACAAAGCATATCAGACGTAAGGTAAGAGATAAATTTTCAATCTCGTTTTTATCCGAGATTTCTTATATGTAAGTATTTACTGGGGTTACGTTTATCATCCATTACCATGTTTTCTAAAAATGTTTTCATAAAATATTTACCATTCTTCCATGAATTTTTAAAGTCATTTTTACCCTTTATTGACTTTTTACCACATTGTATGAATGGATTCTTTCCTTTGGTTACCATATAAAGTACTTTTTGAATTTTCCGACAAAAGTACGAGGAGAATGTTATTTTTAACTTATACGGCATGAACAGATTTTTATGGTTTCATAACACCTCATTTTCAAGAAGCTTTCTCTACAATATTGCATGATTATTTTCAACAAAACCCTTATCTTTTAAAATTTCATGGAATTTTGTGAAAAGAAAATGATTTTAAAGAAGAAAGGATATTTTTCTCAAGAATTCATTTCAAGTGTTTTGTCAAAACTATTTTCCATCTAAGATGACATTATTTCATATGTGTATGTTTCAAGTAAAATGTCTCTATGATTTAAATGGTTTCAATTTTCTTATGATGAAATGATATCAATTGTTTATGGATTATGTTATGATGGCATGATGTTTAAGAATCCCATTTTATTACATGGGTTATGCTATGATGTATGATTTATGATTTTGTGGCACATGAAAGAATGATTTCATTATGAGATGGGTGGGACCTATATCTCCCTCCAATGCATTGGGTAAATATTTATATCTCATGAGATAGACATGGCTGGAAGGGTAAGTTAATCCGGTTCAGTGTTACAGGATTGAAATGAGGAGTGAACTCGATTCAGAAAGGGACTTTGTCCACTAAGATGGTCATGTCAGTAATGACTTGGCTACTATGGAAATCATTAAATGTGCTTAATGGATGCCACAATTACATGCTTTATTCATATTATATTTTATCATGATTGATGATCCATTATTATCTATGCCTTACGTACTGCCATGTTTTATGTCATTGCTCAAGATTTTGATGTTTAAATATTATGTTCATGTTTTTAAGTTCAAATTTATCTGGTTTGTTTTATTTTCTCCATGCTTACCCTTACTGAGCATTTGAGCTCACCCTTTTTATGTTTTCTTTTCCCCCAGGATTAAAAGAAAGGTTTTAGGTAAGGAAACAAAAAGGGGAGAATCGTTATGGGAGATGTTGAAGATCTTTCAACATGATTAGAAGTTTATATTCCGAGTCTCCAAAGACACTAAACTATTACGGTCCTTGTGTGTGTGTTTTTTTATGTACTAAGTATTCCGCAAAAGTAATGTAATGTCCATGTACGTCAAGCTTCGGGTCTCTACAGTTGGTATCAGAGCAAAGGTTTAGTCAACCTTTGGAAACTAGGATGCGAGAACTTTAGTAAGATCCCTAGAGATATTTCTAAGGTATGTCTAGGTATGTCCCTAAGGTTAAGTATACGTATAGGTTATAGTACTATAATTACGGTAATCCAAGATGTTAGATATTTAAGATACTCCCTCTTTATTATGTTGTTTTCCCTAGTGTGATTTTTGCCTCTCACACTATTCTTTTTGGGTTTTAGACGATGGCTGGAACCCGAAGGAACCGTGTTGATCAATGTAATGGACAATGCAATGATTTTCCTCCTGAACAAACAAATGTTATGGGAGATGGAGTGCAAAATCTTATTGCTATACTTACACAAGCTATGAATCATTCTGGACTTCCAAATGAGCAGAGAAGGGAACAATATTCTATTGAGTCCTTCATGAGGCAACGTACACCTTCTTTCAGTGGGTCTTCTGATCCACTTGTTTCTGAACAATGGATCAGTACTACTGAAAAGATATTTTCACTTCTTCAATGTTCTAAACATGATAAAGTCATCTTAGCAGTGTATCGTTTGGAAGGTGATGCTGATCAATGGTGGAATCTTATCAAGAATATGAGGCCAAGAGATGAAATTGAGTCCATGGAATGGGACAAGTTCAAGAACTTATTTTTCAATAAGTACTTCCCTCATATTCTTTGAACAAAGATGGAAAAGGAGTTTCTTGAACTAAAGAAAAAGGATGATGAATCTATTGGTATATATGAAGCAAATTTTACAAGGCTTGCAAGGTATGCATATGGATTTATCATCCAACCTGAAAGTAAAGTTGATCGATTCTTCAGTGGATTAAAACCAAATCTTCAAAGGGCATTAGCTATAAAAGACTTTAGTAGCTATGAAGAAATTGTGCACTGTGCTATTAAGGTAGAAATGGAAGTTGGTGTTATATATCCATCTCATAGTTTTGACAAGAAATGAAAGATGGAGTTCAAGGAGAAATCTCAAAATAATAGTGAAAAGAAGATGAATGTTTCCTTATGCTCAAAGTGTGGAAAGAAGCATGGCGGAGATTGTCTTAAGGGAACTAGAAAATGTTTTAAGTGTGGAAAAGAAGGTCATCGAGAAGCTGAGTGTCTAATTAATGGAAAAGGGTTTCTAATGGTGTGAATAAAGAAAAGACTACAAAGAACGCACCAACAACACTTCAATGCTTCAAGTGCAATGAAATGAGGCATTATGCTAATCAATGCCCTAATACAAGGGTTAATGATGATCGACATGAGCAACCACTTAAGGCAAAGGACAAAGGGAAGTCACATGCGATCACTATTGGCGATGTTGAATATGACAACGATATGGTGGAATGATTAAGTTTTTATGTAATGGGATTCCAAAATAATGTTGTAAATAGCATTGTGGAATATTGGAATATTTATGTATTGGTCTATTGTGATTTTCAATAATTTTATGGTACCGGTAACCATGGAAAGTGATTGAGATATTTTTGGAAAGTAAATGATATGCGCAGGGATAAGAATATAATAAGATGTTTGATTGTATTCATGATATCATGATTGATATAAGGACTAAGTGATATCATGGTTTGAGTATAAAGAATTTTGAGGATTTTGGTATGTGGAAAGTGTTAACTTTTAACTGCATTCATGTTTTCACTAAGGTTCAATGAGTATTCATTCTTCAAGAGAATACATGATTAAGGTATTCACATATATCTTATGATATATGGAGGATAAATGATGGCATTCACGCGATTGTTATGTGACATTTCAAGTAATCATTTTCTTTATACTATGAGCTTGGACCGAAGTATTTTAGATAACCCTAAATATTGGAATGGATTATGTTAAAAATAAGTTAGTATTGTTTAAGGATAGAACATTTTTTTCGATATTATTGATGGGATGTTAAAGTAATGCAGTTTTAGAAAAAGGACAACCTGCAGGACAGGCGACAACCCATCGCGTCAGACAAGGCTGTGGGAATCGAAACCACAACCAAAGTGCGATTGGCCTTTATCGCCTACCACTGGCCTACAGGAAGTCCCTGGATAGTAGAAAATAGTTTTATTTTATTATGCGGTATGATATATGAAGTATAAGTTCTTTTTTGGAATCGTATACGATTAACCTCACCATGTATGGACTTATGTATATTTGATAACTTTTTCTAACCTTTTGTTTGAAATAGATGGAATGACTCATCATTCTATCACATGATATGCTAACACTTCATAAATGAAAAATTCAACTTCATTTCTTTAAGAGATGAAGTGGAAATTGTTCAAAGCACCAACAATAGTGAGATTATACCAAAATCAAGAAAGTATTTCTTCTAATTCAAAATTTTCAATTGTAGGGAAATGATATTGAAAACCAAAAATGTTGTCCTAGTGCCCTTATATCTGATAAATCAGATGGTACATTATATCATCACAAATCTATGGATTTTTGATTACTGGATTTTCCATAGCCATGTTCTATACCACTCTCCATCAGAACATGATGGTTAGATTTCTCTTCCATATCCATATTTTCACCTATGTGGAAACCCAGTGATTAGTTTATTTGGGTAACCATTACATTTCATACTTTTGTTTTTAAAGATTGGTTTTGGTATTCCTTTTTACGATGTGGGTTTCTATTAAAGAAACTTTCGAGTAGTAAACCATTTATAACCTCGACGAATTTCGAGGGCGAAATTCATTTTAAGGGGGGTAGAATGTAACACCCTGAGATTTTATGAAAAAAAAAATTCTTTTTAATTTCATTAATGTCTTGTGTTGTACGCTACACCAAAAAGAGCTTGCGCAACACGCATCCTTGACTTGCCTTGCATTACACGCAATCACGACCTTCCTCGATAGCGTGTGTAGTACGCAATTCCGAGTTTCATTAAACAACGATATGCTATTAAAATATTATTAAAACTAGCCATTATGAATAGTAATAACCACTTTTTGAAATTTTGTAAATTTTATTTTTTAAAATGGACTTCATTTTTGGATTCGTAATATCGAAATTAGCTTAGGGTGAAATTTTGGTACTTTTTGGATAACTTTCATTTTCTGATGAATAGTGAAAATTACTAAATTTTAATTAAAAACAACCTTTTTAATCGAAATAATTAATAGTGATAAATTATTAATTTGAGTGGTTTTAAAGTATATTTAGAATATATTTTTACAATTTAATACAATACTGGTCATTGGATGTAATTTCACATTTAAACCAGACATAAACAAGTGTCAATCTTTTGATAGTTATTATCTCTTAAGAACACACTATTTGTTTTGACGATGGGAATTAATTTTTTAACTTAATTAATGCAACTGATATGTTTTGAATTTGGTAAAATAGACATCATTTTTGAGTTTATAATATCAAATATATCTTAGGCCTAATTTTTGGTATTTTTCTGGAAACTTTCATTTTTTTGATGAATAGTGAAACCACTAAGTGGTAGTTAAAAAAATGAATTTTTCATAAAACTTAATTTTACCACTTCTGTGAGTGGAATTTCAAAAATCCGAGAGACACAGTTGATGTCTGTAAGTAAAATGTGGTTCAATGAGATGAAAATAATTTTTTTTGTGAATAGTAACTTTTTACTTTTTTTACCACGGTTAAAAGTAAATAAGGTAATTAAGGGTAAAAATGAAATTATTATTACCCTAACACATGTCATAATTCTATTGGATAAGTGTAATTAGACCAAAAACAACCTTAGGAATAAAATATGACCATTTAGGCCCACGTGGATTAGATTAGGACATTTAATATTAATTTATTTAAAGAAGGGTTAAAATAGTTAAAATCAAAGTTTAATAAGTAAATAATTTTTAATATAGGGTTATACATAAGATAAATTCGACTATAAATATTCATTAGAAAGATAAAAATATTTCCTACATAATGGTATTTTATTTGTAATTTTTAGATATTAAATAAATTAGTTTATTTATGACACAACGATGATGCAGTAATTATCTTATTAATAAAATATTGACATAATTGATGTTATAAATACCCAAATAAATGTAATTTGAGACTTTTTATAAATTCCACTAATTTTATAGGTTAATATGACATGTTAGTATTGATTTAGTTAACTTTGGTAGAACTAATCATTCTATTATGATTTTCACAAAAATCAATTACTAAATAGTGTCAAAATTGACATAAAATATTTTTAAAATAAATATTATATTATTAATTGATATTTTATTCCTAAAAATCTAAGGTTCGGCCAAATGACTTATATAAGGTTATATATATTAATAATAAACAACTTGGGGTTCTTTTGGTTTTTTATAGTAATTTTGATAACCTTATAGTGTAAGAAAACAAGAAGACAAGGTAAGAGTGAAATTATTTAACTTAATGTTAAATCTAAATGATAAGGTTAAAATAGGAACCTAAACTTGTCTAAATTCTATTGGATGAAGGTATTTCGACCCATCCCCACCTTATCTTCTAAATATATCAATTTGGAGCTATTTAAAACCGAATATGACTTTATAATAAATTAATATTTTTAGTTTTTCCAAAGGTGCCCCTCTCCTCCCTTATAGAAGGGCACATCCTCCCTCTCTTCCTCACACCACTTTGAGCCTTCAAGCTCGGCCAAACCCTGAAAATTTATCCTCTAAACTTCCTTAGAGACATCATAAAGGTCCTGGTATTCTTTAAATACCAATTTTAGTGCCCTAAAAGGAGGTCTCAAAGAAGCACTTCAAAGAAGAGGTAATGTCCGTTACCGATTCTTTCATCTTTATTTCTTCTTCCATTTCTTATTATTTAGTTGTTTCATTATGAAGTAATAAAATCAGTATCACTCATATAATGATATGTTATTATATGTATGAAACAACCCTATTTCACCATCTATCCACCCTACGGAAAATTAAATCACCGCGCGTGCGTACGTACAAAATACCGTCTCCACGTCGTGGTGTAATCTATTTTCCACCACCACCTTACTTGGATGGGTATAATAGTGTAAATATGGACTATATATGATTATTTTAAAGTGATATTTATTCTGAAATATTATACATACACTTCAATACAATTCCACGATCATATTAATGATATCATTGCTCGTGCGTACGTACGGACTACCGTCTCCACGACGCGATGAGATTCATTCTCAATGATTAACCATTCATGAATGATTATAAAGTATATATAATAAGTAATCATGAAATATATGACATAATAATGATACTGTATTTATTTATATATATATGTATGTCATCTACTTAATTCATTCAATTCAATAAGGAAACGAAAATAGCGTTCATGCATACGTACGGCCTACCGTCTCCATGAACGGTGTATTTCTTTCCATTTATCGATCTATTATATATATGTATATTCTGAATATATATTATATATAAATCATGTTTTAAATTATGGATTTAAGTAACCATGATCTAAGTAATCATATGATTAATTACAAGTTAAAACACGAATGACAAACGAAACGATTTTACCCAAAACGTTACTTTTACATTAATTTACAAAAGAATGGGTAATATAAAATCATAAGTGAACCATATATGATATCATAACAATGAATATGATTCTTTAATAAGTCAATGACATTATTTAAATCATTATACACGAGGTTCGGATATATACGAAGCATATCAGACGTAAGGTAAGGGATAAATTTTCAATCTCATTTTTATCCGAGATTGCTTATACGTAAGTATTTACTGGGGTTACGTTTATCATCCATGACCATGTTTTCTAAAAATGTTTTCATAAAATATTTACCATTCTTCCATGAATGTTTAAAGTCATTTTTACCCTTTATTTACTTTTTACCACATTGTATGAATGGAATCTTTCCTTTGGTTACCATATAAAGTACTTTTTGACTTTTCCGACAAAAGTACGAGGAGAATGTTATTTTTAACTTATACGGCGTGAACGGATTTTTACGGTTTCATAACGCCTCATTTTCAAGAAGCTTCCTCTATAATATTTCATGATTATTTTCAACAAAACCCTTATCTTTTAAAATTGCATGGAATTTTGTGAAAAGAAAATGATTTTAAATAAGAAAGGATATTTTCCTCAAGAATTCATTTCAAGTGTTTTGTCAAAACTATTTTCCATCTAAGATGAAATTATTTCATATGTGTATGTTTCAAGTAAAATGTCTCTATGATTTAAATGGTTTCAATTTTCTTATGATGAAATGACATCAATTTTTTATGGATTATGTTATGATGGCATGATGTTTAAGAATCCCATTTTATTACACGGGTTATGCTATGATGTATGATTTATGATTTTGTGGCACACGAAAGAATGATTTCATTATGAGATGGGTGGAACCTATATCTACCTCCAATGCATTGGGTAAATATTTATATCTCATGAGATAGACATGGCTGGAATGGTAAGTTAATCCGGTTCAGTGTTACAGGACTGAAACGAGGAGTGAACTCGATTCAGAAAGGGACTTTGTCCACTAAAATGGTCATGACAGTAATGCCTTGGCTACTATGGAAATCATTACATGTGCTTAATGGATTCCACAATTACATGATTTATTCATATTCTATTTTATCATGATTGATGATCCATTATGATCTATGCCTTACGTACTGCCATATTTTATGTCATTGCTCAAGATTTTGATGTTTAAATATTATGTTCATGTTTTTAAGTTCAAATGTATCTGGTTTGTTTTATTTTCTCCATGCTTACCCTTACTGAGCATTTGAGCTCACCCTTTTTATGTTTTCTTTTCCCCCAAGATTAAAAGAAAGGTTTTAGGTAAGGAAACAAAAAGGGGAGAATAATTATGGGAGATGTTGAAGATCTTTCAACATGATTAGAAGTTTATATTCCGAGTTTCCAAAGACACTAAACTATTACGGTCCTTGTGTGTGTGTTTTTGTTATGTACTAAGTATTCCGAAAAAGTAATGTAATGTCCATGTACGTCAAGCTTCGGGTCTCTACACATAATGAGCTTATAAAAAACAAAAAAAACTTACCTTTCTAATATGGTGGAAAATATTTTACGAACATTACCTAATAAAGAGAAAAACCAATATACAGTGCATTCAATTAGTCACAATACGCCTAACATCCAATGCCCCCTACAATACAAAAAGTTCACAATTAATGACATTATAATGATCATTAGTTCATAATTATGTTTCTGTTCTTACTTATCAAGAAATGGTAGAAACCAACACTGAATATTCGTATGTGATAATCTACCACACATATATGTAACTTTATCAGGATTCTTCACATATTGCACTTCTATGGAAATGAATTCTGGATCTATAAAACTGTAAATGTCTGTACTTTAATTTTGTAAAATAAGTGTTTGTAGATACCTAATTGAAAAAGAAAATATTGTTAGTCAATTTAAAACCACCTTTTATTAAATAGATACAAATTCAAATGTCATTTTACTTACATGGTAAACAACTGCACCACATTTAGGCTGAGCTCTTCAAAATTTACTAGATGCATGATATCTTCTTTGAGTAATCTCAATGGATATTCTATTCCGCATATATTAGTCGTCATCCAAAACTCATAGCTAAAATTCAATGAAGAAGATGCCTGAGATAATCTTTCTATCCCATAAGAAATATCTGAAGTATCTACAGTCGATTGTTCCTAAACATTTTGTTTCATTTGTGTAGTTTCTTTTGCTTTCAGATAATCCTATATAAGTTAAATGTTAGAAAAAATTATAATTAAATTTGAATCATTCATAATTAATATTTAAAAAACACATACCTCATATGAAATATAACAAATCAAACCAGTTGGACAAAGTAAAAAATGACAAACACAATCCCCAATTCTGGTAATCTCCACAGTAGGAAATTGTAATAGAGCATTATGATCTATAATATCAAGTACTGATACTCTAACCTGACCCATCTGCATAGGCTGGTGGTGTAATGAATCCCCCAAAAAAAATGCACGAGTCTTAATGCAACGATATTTATGTGAGGATCTCCAGCAAACAACTCACAATAAACGTTTTGGTCCGAGTGAGGTGGTGGAGAATCAAAGTAAGTGTAGGACCCCGGGACACCCTGAGAGGGGAGGGGTGAATCAGGGTGGCAACTTTTTCTTCTTAAAGTTGTGGATCTTGTTCCCACGTTGGTAGGAACTACTTAAACCTGTATGATGGATATGATCAGCAATTAAACATTCACATGCAGAGACAGATGACACAGCTATTTTTACTTGGTTCACCACTGAGGGCTACGTCCAAGGAGTATACGCCGACAGGTTGCCGGTCGTACCTAAATCCACTATGCTTCACTAGCTGCGGATACAAATGTTCGGGTACAGACACTCTGTCCCAGGCTCACTGCCTTTACAATTGTTCAGGGATAGCTCACTGCGTCCCTCAGGTCATTCCCGTTGACTCCCCCTGGCTCACTGCCGTTGGTGAAGTCTCACTCAGTTTATAGACGTGAAGGTCTCTTCAATAGATATGCATTGAAGTCTTTGTCTCCTATTCAGCATGAGACTTTGCTTGCATCAGAGTCCTGAGTTGATGCTCTTTTGAAATCAATATTCTACTTCAGTGCAATACCTGAATGCACTAAATCTCCTTCTCTTCCTTCAATTCCCAGTTCTGACACCTGAGTGTATCGATATATTTCTCTCTCTGTGCAGATCAGATTTTTGTTGCACGATCGTTCTTCTTCTCTTCGCAAAGCAGATTTGAGAGTGCTAAGCACCTGTCAAAAGGCCTGCGGGACCCCCAAATTTTCCGCGCACCCTTCCCGGGGGCTTGCGCGTAAAATTCAAACCTTGCGCGTAAAAATAACTTTTGTCGCGTAAAAGGCTTTCCGCACTACTCTTCTTTTTCGCGCAAAACTTCCCTTTTTCGCGCAACTCCTTCTTTTTCGCGCAACCCTCTGTACCTTAATTTTTCCGCACGCCGGAGCTCAGGATTTGTCTAAGTGTCGAGCCTCCTCTCATGAGAGGGGTTCACCTCATATTTATAGACATTTTTGATCCTGCGCGTAAAACCCCCTTTCTTGCGCACAACCAACTTTACGCACACCAGTTCGATTTTCCGCGCACATGGTGCGAACATCTCTGATTTTTCGCGCGCCTCTTGCCTTTGCCGATTTTCTGTATTTCTGATTTGATACGCTGATTGCGCGAAAAATTCACCCAGCTTTTCTGCGCACAACATTTTTCGCACACATTTATGGTTTTTCGCGCACAGCTCTAGTTTTTCGCGCAGCCCATGCCTTTACCATTTTTCAACGTTCTGATTCTGAAACATTGTTTGCGCGAAAAACTATTTCGCGCATCCCGCTGTTTTCCGCGCCCAACATAATTATTTCGCGCAAGCCTCTTATATTCCGCGCACCACTTCCTCTTTGTGCGCACCTCCTTTTGCAGACATTCCATGTCTTCATTTTCCGATTTTGAGCCCCTGAAATTTGGCAAACACTGGAAAACGGCGCCACCTTGTATCTGCTCTTTTTGTACCGCCTCCAGATCATCCATTCCTCTGTCGATGTTCTTGAATAAACCATAGTTCGTTGACCACAACTCTTGAACTCGACATGTCACCAGGGAATCTCCTTTGTCAACAAATTTGTATGTCGTTTGTTTGCTTTGTCGACAAGCACGATCACCTCAACAACACTTCTTCTTGGTGATCTGTATCCTTCAGCAATTCTTTTGCTTTTATCACAAACTCCACCATTGTGATATGTATTCTTTGAAGGAACAACTTTAGTACCATCATCTTCTATGACAGCGTGATGTGCATGGCCATTTCATAAGACAGCACATTGGCACATTGCCTCCTTCATCAACCGTCATAGAAGTCTCTGCATGGTTCTCACGCAATCATGAGTAATTGCATGGTCTTCATCAAAACCCATTGTTCTCATGCAATAATGAGGAATTGCATGGTCTTCATCAAAGCCCATGGTCTTCATCCAAAAACACCATCCTGCCTTAATCATCCTTGGATGGATTACTCCTCACAATATTCAT
This sequence comes from Viscum album, assembly GCA_963277665.1. Taxonomy (NCBI): domain Eukaryota; kingdom Viridiplantae; phylum Streptophyta; class Magnoliopsida; order Santalales; family Viscaceae; genus Viscum; species Viscum album. The sequence goes on along the minus strand of OY728134.1, from coordinate 339,548,166 downwards.
TGTTGTAAACAATGTATCACCTTTGACACATGTTCTTTGAACTTACGAACAGTACAACAACCATCTGAATCACCACTCCTCTACTTCATCGGAGTATTTCATGATCACCTTCATTTTGATCTGCATTGACAACTATTGACAACAAATACAACCTTATACATAGAGTGGTTCCAACAATCTCCCCCTTTGTATTTTGTTGTCAATACCTTAAACATCTTCTGAAATGAACCCGTCAGTGTCAAAATGAGAATCTTCTGCATTTCACATTCTCTCCCCCTTATTGACAAGAAATACAAAGCGCATGGTAGGGAGGGTATCAATCCTCACTTAAGCAAAGTTTCATTAATCATTTCACTCTAAGTCTACTTGAGCAGTGCTCGATGTAGAAAACAAGAGGATTTGATTAAGTCAACAAGGCTGTCCATTATCCACAGATCATGATACCAACATGAGATGAGAACTCATGTATCTTGTCTTCAAGGGTTTACCACTTTTATTTCAAGCTTAAGAAAAATCACTATGATAGAGAAAAACCAACCTGAAACTCCTGCACTCACAACAGCATGTGGATCAAAAATATTCATGTGCAATCGGCAGGATAAGTGACCTTGGGTCACTTCCATTCTCTTTATGTCACTGATCAATTCAGTTGCTCCCCCTTTGTAGAATAATCATTGATCTGAGTAACCAAGGGATAGAGATTGATAAATGACATACCTTCTCCATTGGCGTGTTCTTCAAGAAATTCACAGAGTTACTGCTTTTGAGTCCAGCTGGAGTTGATATTGATTGAAACAGTGATTATGGAAGCTTTTTCATTTTTCTCCCCCTCAAGGGAAACAATCCTCATCATCTTCATCAAGAGTGATCCTTCATCATCATAATCTTTGAATATCAATTGAAGAATCTACTTAGGATGGAAACTTCTTCAGCTTGGCTATCAAGAGTTGACAGCATTCACTACTTCTCAGGTTCTCCCCCTGAGAGCATGCTTCACCTTCAATTCCCTGCATTATTAGCACAAATACAATACACAAATGATTATGGGAATAAGGTGATTCCTTCTTGCTTCATCAAGAAGACTTGCTTGGTTGAGGTTCTTTTCTCAACCAAGTTCCTCTGTTCACTCCAGTCTTCATGCCTGCACATTTGAACATGTGTTCTGACATCTGTCGGTGTGGCATGGCTCTATTCACATTCTCTTCTGCTTTGTGTGGAGAATTGTTCTGCTTAGCAGCCATCATGAATGATAGATTCTTACTTCTCTTCAGGACTGCTTCTTGCTCTGTTATTAAGGTTAGGCAATCTTTTGCAATGTGACCAGATTTCTTGCATCTCTCACACAGAACTTCTTTGACACGAGTGCTTCTCTTTGTTTGCAATCTCTCAAGCACCGTGTCTTCATCATGTGAAAGTTTTCCTTTTCCTTTATCACCAGCCCTGGCCTTTTCATCTTTAAGTTTTCTCATTCGTTTCAAATCTTCTGGCCAGATGACCAATATGTCATTTGGAACTTTTGCAGCTGGTTTAGGTCTTCCACATGGGTTCATCTGAGATTCATCCCACTTAGTGTTTCTTTTGGATGAATGACCCTTCAATTTCATGGATCTAAAATCCTGAGTCTTCTCAGTTTCCCTACTTGAGATCTTCTTGGGGAAGTGTGTGTTCACAACATTCTTCTGATTTCTTCCCAAGGTACGTTCTTCATAATTAGATGGCTTGTGTGGTCTTCTGTTCTTATCAGCTCTGGATATCTGTTGACCTGGGCATGCACCATTCTTGTGACCACTGCCGTTGCATGCATCACAGATGTTATCAAGAATTCCAAATCTGTTTGCTGTAAACAGATGCTTCTGGACCTGTGGATGTTGCTTCTTCTTCTCTGCCTTCCTCCCCTTTGATATAGGTTTTCCCTGTGCTTTTCCATGAAAGGGATTATAAAAACAATCCAGTGCACAGTGCCCAAATCTATTGCAGCACCAACATTGGCCCACAAATCTTTTCTTCTTTGTTTCTTCAGTATTAAGTTGTTGGGACATCTGCTTAATCGTTTGTGCTCTATTTGAGGAAGAAGCTTCCTCCTTTTTCTTCCTATCCACCCTAGTCATGGTGGTTGGTTTATTCTTCTCACCTATCCTCATCCATACTTGTTTAGAGCTTTTCTTCCCACCTACACTGATTGTCGGAGTGTATTTAGAAACATGAGTACAAGATGGTCTGGATGGTACCTTCACTTTCTCAGTTGCCTGTGATAGATCAATGAGCGAAGTCATGATCTTCTTATCACATGTTGGAGGTCTTTTGACAATAGAATCCTCCATTGAGCATTGAGTACCGGCAGCAACTGATTCTTGATGTGGATAATCAAGAGTTGTCATAATCTTCTTGTCACATGTTGGAGGCATTTCAGCTTTAGACTCCTCCAACGAACATTGAGTGAAAGCATCACTCATTTCATTCTTTTGTGAAGTCTCAATATGTGTGTTCTCAATCTTGGTCAATTGAGCTTCCAATTTTTGACCCACAATATTGAGGATGATCTTCTGATCTTCAATCGTGATCATCTTCTCTTCACAATTCTTCTTCAACCTTTCAACCTCATCTTCATGCATCTTAACATTGTTTTGTAACAAAGAGTCAAGTTCCCTGAATTTAATGGACGTTTCTTCCAGACAAAATTTCTTGACTTCATTGTTCTTCTTCAGCTCAGCTTCAAGTGCATGGATCCGTTCTTCTAGAGTATTGCTGACTTCACCTTTTTCTTCAAGGGCTTTCACCCGTTTGGTGAGATTCATACTTTCCATAATTTTTCCTTCCAGCCCCTTTTCCATATTGTCCGCTTCCCTTTCAAGTCTAGTGATCTCAACCTGCATAGATTGAAATAGGCTACAGATAATAACAACCCTTTCTTCTGGAATATCATGCAGATATGTTCTGAGTTTTTCCTGAAAGCCCGAATTAGGGGTATCATCCTTTCCTCTGGATGAGTTCTGAGTCACCTTCTTGATACTTTCCAAGCCTAATGTTTCTTCATTATTGGAATGGCATGGAGAACAAGACACTATATCTTCTTTGGATGTGGGGGACTTCTTCATCATCTTCTTCTCTTTCTTTTTCCTATTTGTCAAAGTCTTGGTGGATATAGATTTCTGCTCAGAAATGACTGCGTCATTATCAAGACTGCTCTTCATTGTTGACTCTAGGAAAGAAACTCAAATCCTCTTCTCAATAGAATTACTGGAGAATATCCAGCATACGTTAACCTCCCTCTGATACCACTTGTAGGACCCCGGGACACCCTGAGAGGGGAGGGGTGAATCAGGGTGGCAACTTTTTCTTCTTAAAGTTGTGGATCTTGTTCCCACGTTGGTAGGAACTACTTAAACCTGTATGATGGATATGATCAGCAATTAAACATTCACATGCAGAGACAGATGACACAGCTATTTTTACTTGGTTCACCACTGAGGGCTACGTCCAAGGAGTATACGCCGACAGGTTGCCGGTCGTACCTAAATCCACTATGCTTCACTAGCTGCGGATACAAATGTTCGGGTACAGACACTCTGTCCCAGGCTCACTGCCTTTACAATTGTTCAGGGATAGCTCACTGCGTCCCTCAGGTCATTCCCGTTGACTCCCCCTGGCTCACTGCCGTTGGTGAAGTCTCACTCAGTTTATAGACGTGAAGGTCTCTTCAATAGATATGCATTGAAGTCTTTGTCTCCTGTTCAGCATGAGACTTTGCTTGCATCAGAGTCCTGAGTTGATGCTCTTTTGAAATCAATATTCTACTTCAGTGCAATACCTGAATGCACTAAATCTCCTTCTCTTCCTTCAATTCCCAGTTCTGACACCTGAGTGTATCGATATATTTCTCTCTCTGTGCAGATCAGATTTTTGTTGCACGATCGTTCTTCTTCTCTTCGCAAAGCAGATTTGAGAGTGCTAAGCACCTGTCAAAAGGCCTGCGGGACCCCCAAATTTTCCGCGCACCCTTCCCGGGGGCTTGCGCGTAAAATTCAAACCTTGCGCGTAAAAATAACTTTTGTCGCGTAAAAGGCTTTCCGCACTACTCTTCTTTTTCGCGCAAAACTTCCCTTTTTCGCGCAACTCCTTCTTTTTCGCGCAACCCTCTGTACCTTAATTTTTCCGCGCGCCGGAGCTGAGGATTTGTCTAAGTGTCGAGCCTCCTCTCATGAGAGGGGTTCACCTCATATTTATAGACATTTTTGATCCTGCGCGTAAAACCCCCTTTCTTGCGCACAACCAACTTTACGCACACCAGTTCGATTTTCCGCGCACATGGTGCGAACATCTCTGATTTTTCGCGCGCCTCTTGCCTTTGCCGATTTTCTGTATTTCTGATTTGATACGCTGATTGCGCGAAAAATTCACCCAGCTTTTCTGCGCACAACATTTTTCGCGCACATTTCTGGTTTTTCGCGCACAGCTCTAGTTTTTCGCGCAGCCCATGCCTTTACCATTTTTCAACGTTCTGATTCTGAAACACTGTTTGCGCGAAAAACTATTTCGCGCATCCCGCTGTTTTCCGCGCCCAACATAATTATTTCGCGAAAGCCTCTTATATTCCGCGCACCACTTCCTCTTTGTGCGCACCTCCTTTTGCAGACATTCCATGTCTTCATTTTCCGATTTTGAGCCCCTGAAATTTGGCAAACACTGGAAAACGGCGCCACCTTGTATCTGCTCTTTTTGTACCGCCTCCAGATCATCCATTCCTCAGTCGATGTTCTTGAATAAACCATAGTTCGTTGACCACAACTCTTGAACTCGACATGTCACCAGGGAATCTCCTTTGTCAACAAATTTGTATGTCGTTTGTTTGCTTTGTCGACAAGCACGATCACCTCAACAACACTTCTTCTTGGTGATCTGTATCCTTCAGCAATTCTTTTGCTTTTATCACAAACTCCACCATTGTGATATGTATTCTTTGAAGGAACAACTTTAGTACCATCATCTTCTATGACAGCGTGATGTGCATGGCCATTTCATAAGACAACACATTGGCACATTGCCTCCTTCATCAACCGTCATAGAAGTCTCTAGCATGGTTCTCACGCAATCATGAGTAATTGCATGGTCTTCATCAAAACCCATTGTTCTCATGCAATAATGAGGAATTGCATGGTCTTCATCAAAGCCCATGGTCTTCATCCAAAAACACCATCCTGCCTTAATCATCCTTGGATGGATTACTCCTCACAATATTCATTGTTGTAAACAATGTATCACCTTTGACACATGTTCTTTGAACTTACGAACAGTACAACAACCATCTGAATCACCACTCCTCTACTTCATCGGAGTATTTCATGATCACCTTCATTTTGATCTGCATTGACAACTATTGACAACAAATACAACCTTATACACAGAGTGGTTCCAACAGTAAGCAGACAGGGTAGGGTAGTCTGGGTGAGCAGGTTGGGAAGGCTACAAAATGAAAAAGTTATATTAGTGTTTATAATTTATAAAATAGAAATATTGATGAAAAATAAATAATATACCTAGGAAGGCTGCGCATACGGGGCAGGGTAGGTAGATGGGGCAGGGTAGTCTGGGTGAGCAGGCTTGGAAGGCAGAAAAATGAAAATGTTATATTAGTGATTATATTTTATAAAATAGAAAAATTGTTAGAAAATAAATAATATACCTAGGAAGACTGTTCATATGGGGTGGGGTAGGAATATGGGGAAGGTTAGTCCGGGTGAGTAGGCTGAGAAGGCTGAAAAGTGAAAAAGTTATATTAGTGTTTATAATTTATAAAATAGAAAAACTGATGACAAATAAATAATATACCTGGGAAGGCTGCTCATATGAGGCAGGGTAGGCAGATGGGGCAAGGTGGTCCAGGTGAGTAGACTAAGAAGGATAAAAAATAAAAAAATTTATATTAGTGTTTATAATTTATAAAATAGAAAAATTGATGACAAATAAATAATATACCTGGGAAGGTTATGCAGACTGTGACTGTCTTGCCATGTGTTCTAACAAAGCCTTCTACACTACTACTTGAATTTGATCACCCATAGACTGTTTTATATCTTTTAGCTCTGCTTTTAAGGATTATATTTCTGGGTCTCTTGATTTCTTACTCTTACCAAAAATCTTCTGAATACTAACACCCGCCTGATATCCTCTAACACGACCGGGGTTTTCTGCCTTTCCCAAAGCAATGGCTAGGATTTCCATCCTACCCTCAGAGATAAAAAATCCATGTGTCTCTTGCTCCTGAAGTTCATCCTAAAATGAAAAATAAAAAAGTTATATTAGTGTTTATAATTTATAAAATAGGAAAATTGATAACAAATAAATAATATTTACTTACAATTTTATCAGCTGCTTTCTTAGCTTCCTCTGTAAGATATTGTTCATTTTTCTTCTTCTTGCTCATTTCCATTTTTCATGTTGAGTGGGAGGAGATGGAGGACCAAACTGGACCTCTTCTAAACCACTACTAGATCGAGCTCTTAATGCTTCAAATTTCCATTCAATCATTTTCTGTTCCAAATATGAGTACCCTCCACATGATAAAGTATGAGGGTATACATTTTGCAAGTGGATCTCCTGATGAGATCTCCTGGAGGCCTATTATATAAAAATAAACTACTAAGTAATAAAAAAAATATATAATAAATTTTAAAATTTAAAATAATTATCATACCTGAAATTTTTCTTCATTATGAATGTCAACAAATTGCTTCCATGTATCTTCATCTATAAATGGATACTTGAGGCATGGGTTTTCAAACCATCTCTTTCCAAAAAATAATTTTTTGTGAGTTTTGTTTTAAAATCTCTCCATCGAACCGCCACTAAAGAGAGATGTCTTTTCTTAATTTCTTTGGTTTCCTCAAAATTGAATGTCATATTTAATTGAAAAAATTAAATATGTCATTTAAAATATATAATATTAAAAAATGAGATAAAATAAATCAATTAAGATATTTTACCGTCACAACCTCCCAAAGATGTTGCTTTTCCATGTAGTCTACTGACTTCCAATCAGGATATAAAATATTAATCCTGCAATGGATTTGTATCGCTATATAACTGACAAATTGAACTGCATTTTGTCCAATTGCATTATTATCATCATCAAAACTAATGTGTACTTTGTCATCATCATGGGAAAGTGATAGTTTTGGTAAATGTGTAATACCACATTTACCAACTTAAGGACTTGATTTTTTAGTAGTAATAGTAGAAGTATCCTCCGCTGAGGACGCATCAGTAGCCCTCTAATTTTTTTTTGTAAATTATCTATTTTATTTCATTAAATAAGTATATTTCTAAATAATTAATAATATGTAAAAAAAGATATACCTCGGCAACTGCTCCTCTCTATCTTTATCTGACATTGCTACTAGAAAGTGTAATGAAATTTTGTGCACCTGCATATCATTAGTAAACTGAATATTTAGAAATAAGGAAGACAAAAAATAAGTAAGTAAAAAAAAGAGGCATGCATTTGTAAGTTTCAAAAAAAGTAACAAAATATAAATATTTACCAGAAAAATTAGGAGACTAATTTAGTGTTTTCCCACACGCCTTCATCATGATCATTACGCACTGCATGCACTGTGTCTATCCTATACTCATTGTAATCATTTGGAAATTGTGTAATAGATGAATAAGGCTTATGTAAATAACTAACATCATCAACATCATCCTTATCACCCAAATGGTATATTTTCCTTGCAAAACAACTGACCACTAATCATTTGATGGATCAATGACATAGAATACTTGCTTTTCATGTGTCGTCATGATAAATGGTTCCTCATTGTAATTAAATCTTTTCAAATCAACTAGTTTAAAACCATATTCATCATGTTTAACACCACTATTACTATCAACCCAATTACACTTAAAAACAGTGACTCAAAATTTAATATAATCAATTTCCCATATGTCTTCTAGAACTCCAAAATATGGCGTTGATGCAGAAATTGGGTTTTTATTTTTGGCACTCAAAAAATGCACTGCTTCAGCAAAAACCATCACACCACTATTCTGAATAGTACTCTTGTAATCCAGGTTTTTTGTGTAAAATGTGTAGCCATTGATATCAAAACCAGACCATGTGATCACATTAAGAGATGGTCCCCCTACTAACCACTTCAATGTTTCTGATGCAGATATATCTGAGGTGACTTTCTCTTTAAACCATGAAACAAATTTCTTCTTATGCTCAATCATCAACCACTTTTCATTTATTTTCTGATATTGTAACTTTAATTCAACAATATGTGAGGATATATATCATTGTACCTCATCTGTGTTGTTTAGAATGTATAAATGTTCCTACATCAATTCATCGCATGGAATGAACTTTACCTTTAAGCCTCGAACCCCTCTACCTTCACTATCAACTGTCATATGTCGAGATACAGGGAGACCAATATGCTCTACCTCATACAAATAATCAGTACATAACTCATTCACCTCTTCTGATACATATTTTTGAACAATATAGGCCTATGGTCGATAAGTATTTTTAATATATCCCTTCAAAATTTTCATATATCTTTCAAAAGGATACATCCATCTTAAATAAACAGGCCCACATATTTTTATCTCATACACCAAATGAATCAGCAGATAAACCATTATATCAAAAAACATGGGTGGGAAATAAATTTCTAGTTTACAAAGAATAAGATTTTCTTCATTCTCCAACACATCTAACAAATTTGGATCAATGACTTTTCTATAAATGGATTTGAAAAAATTACATAACCTGATGATAGTCTTTTTGAAAACTATTGGCAATATACCACACACTGCTACTAGTAGAAGTTATTGCATCAACACATGACAATCATGAGATTTCATACCTATTAATTTAAAATACTTCAATAACACCAAATTATTCACATTACAAGAAAAACCACTGGGTACTTTAATACCATGAAGACACTAAAAGAAATTCATCTTTTCAATCATGCTTAATGTTTGACAAGCCGGAGGTAAATATGTTTTGTTTCCTTTCACAGTGGGAGATAACTCCAAACATATTTTCATTAATATCAAGTCCAATATAGCATACAATCTATATGTTGTCTTTCCTTTTATGTTTAACAAAGTTCCAATCAAACTATCACATATGTTTTTTTCAACATGCATAACATCGATGTTATGTTTTATCTCTAAAAATTTCCATAAAGGTAGTTCGAGAAAATAGACTACTTCTTACAAATATTTCTTTGAAGACCAGAACATCTTTTCTTTCCAAATGTCGAATCAATATCTTTCACCCTGTCATAATATTATTCTACTGACAATGGTCAAGGGGGAATGTTGTATTCTTGTAATCCGTTAAATACTTTTTTCAATCTATGATAAGGATTATCGATTCGTAAAAATCTTTGATATCTCATGTACACTGCCTCTCTTCCATTATGCAATTGATAATATGAAGTATGTTCTTCACAAATTGGACATGCTTTATATCCCTTAACACTATATCCAGATAAGTTTCCATATTATGGAAAGTCATTTATAGGAAACATTATGATAGCACGCAAAAGAAAATACTCTTTCTTGTATGCAGCGAAAACTTTAACACTTGCCTCCGATAGTAGTTTCAAATAATCAATCAATGGTGAAAGATACACATCAATATTATTTCCTGGTTGTTTTGGTCTAGAAATCATCAAGCTCATCATAACATATTTTTTCTTCACACATAGATGTGGGGACAAGTTGTAAACTACTAGAAAAACAGGCCATGAACTATGTTGGCTACTAAGGCTCTGATATAGATTCATTCCATCAGTACACAATCCCATTATGATATTTCTAACTTCACTTACAAAATCATGATTTTTTAATCAAAACTCTTCCACTGTGGTGAATTGGTAGGGTGACGTAAGTTACCATCAAAGATGCGCTCATCTTAATGCCATCGTAACATTTTTATATAAATTGAATTTCCAAATAGATGCTTCAAATGAGGAATTCTTAGAAGGTATCAAATTGTTTTAGAATGAGTTTTGATTTTGGTACCTAAAAATGAATCACAATTGAAATATCATAATTGTATGAAAAAAATATTGGATGATATCATTAGAAAGTACAAAATTGATTTTTGATGATGTTAAATGACAACACTTGAGAATGAATCTGAGTTGACTTTCCCATCTATCTTACAACATGATGTCCCACATGTAGGAAAACTTGATAAATATTCATTTTCTTTCCTATACAATACACATTCATTAGGGAAAGCATGTATCTTTTTATACCCCAATCCCATTAGGCATAATATTTTCTTTGCCTCATAATTGGAATCTGGAAGCCCATTTCCTTATAGAATTAGCTCTTTTAAAAGCTCAAGTAAGCTAGAGAAACTTTTATCACTCCACCCATTTTTTTCTTTTAAGTTAACTAATCTCAAAACTGCTGATAACACTATATATTTACTGCAACTTGGGAATAATGGTTTCTCAGAATCACTATACAATCGTTCAATAGTTGCTGTTTTTTCGATGGTTTCAACACCTAAATCATGAATTAATTCTTAAATATGATCCTCTACCTCATTATGAGTATTGTCATAAACATTGGATGTTGAATTTTCAGTTCTTTCACCATGCCAGATCTAATGTGTATAATTAAGGATAAAACCATAACAAATGAGATGGTCCTTGATTTCTCTAGAGTTTAACTTTCTCATATTTAAACACTTCACACATGGATAGAAAATCAAATCAATGTTTTGAATATGTCGTTTAGAAAATTCCAAGAATTCATCAACTCCTTTTTCATATTCATTAGTGGTTCTTTGTAAATGTATCCAATTATGATCCATTCAATATCTGATATCACAAAAATAATTAGTGAATATATTAAAACATATAAACATTTAAATATATATATATATATATATATTTACAGATAAATTGTAAATAGAAACACATTTAATAAAAACTATTGATAATCAGATAGAAAACATCATATATGAAACACATTTACAAATAATAAACATTTTATTTTCATATTATATGCATGTGTTATAATGATATTATAATTAAATTATAATATCAATCTTCTAAAATTTATTAGTTCATTTTACATAGTTGTTGCATTATTTTTATGTAGCATGTATCAAAAGTATTAAAGATTGCATTAATTTAAAGGGTGAAAAATTAGTTATTATTAGTAATATGAAATAATAATTAGAGTAAATGTTCATATTATAAGTTAAATCAATCCTAATAATCCAAAAATTATGACAGATGAAATTAAATACATAAATAAATTGATATATCTTATAACACATTTGGGTGAGAGAACAATAGAATCATTTGAGGAATAATAAGTGGTTGTGGATCCATTGCATGCTCTAATGAGTATATACATAGATTATTTGGTTTTTGGTATAATTTAGGTAGACCTAATTTAATCCCCCCAACCCCCACCCCTCTCAGGTGTATTTTCTCAATCCTATGGTGACTAATATGTCATTAAAAAAAATATTGTCAGAACATTATTTAGTCAATTGGTCAAGATAAAAATAATGTCAGATAAAAAAAATTCAACACATTGAATAATAAAATTGGTCAAGAACATTGACCAATACATTTATACATAATTTCAGATAAAAATAATATTAGATAAAAATAATTCAATTGGTTTTTGTTATAATTTATTCAAGAACATTGACTAATACATTTATACATAATGTCAGATAAAAATTCAAAACCTAAAATTATACAACTCCAATCCATATCAAGAACATTGACTAATCACTCTTAGGTATGACTATTAAATATGTTCCAATACATTTTAAATAAACTATAAACTAATATTTAAAGCAAATTAAAATTAATATTAAATGATCAATAATTAATCTTCAAAATTTTAATTTTTTTTACAAAATTCGGAGTTTAACTCGAAAATTGATCTCCAATCCGAACTTTGATCCATATAAAACTTTGGAAAATTTAGCACTACAAGATCTAGAACAAAATTGATTGTAACAAAAAAATGAAGATAAATAATAAAGGAAAATCAAACCATCATTTAAATTCACTCAAAATAGCATTAAGAAGAACAAGTAATCCGCAGACGATCAAAGAAGACCATATAGTGAAGAACGTAGACCACAAATCATGAAAATAGAAGAAAATCATCAACAATGGTGGTTGGAAATCACAAATAAGGTTTTGAAGTCCTCTTGATTTTAGAGGAGCCGCCGCAGGTTTCGATTTTGAAGAACAATGAAGACGAGGGTTTCCCGATCCCATCAAATTTTAAATGACTTTCGGTGTCAGTCTTTCCAAAAAACTGATGTCGAAATTTTAGAAAAACATTTCTGCATCGGTTTTTGCAAAAACTGATGCCAAAAGTCTTTGAGGTTTTTATTTTTGGTGTCGGTTTTCCTTAAAACTGATGTGTAAAACCTTTTTTTTTAATTTTTAGCATCAGTTCATGTTAAAACTGACGCCAAAAATCAGTGCATTCTGGTTTTTTGTGTCAGTTTATAGTAAAATAGATGAAAAAAAACACATTAAAATTTTTGGCATCGGTTTTTAGTAAAACCAATGAAAAAAATTTCTTGCACAAACCATCGGCGTCAGTTTATAAAAAACTGACGTCAATAATTCAAAGTTAAAACCCGTATTTCTACTGGTGATTGGATAAAAATTTCTTTTAGTGAATCTAGGATACTTCCCATATTTTTCCTTAAAATTTTCTCTCGCATCATTCTGGATTCTATTTGGTCTAAGACATCTCTTAGTTTTTTCTAGATTTCTGCCGAAAAAGTTACTTAATGATATCCTTTTACCAAATATTTTATAGTATTTCTTGAGCACTCACTTTCATTCACATTGGGTATCCTGACACTGAGTTATGAAAGATATTTATTGGGTTCTTCCAAGCTCATGCTTGGTTGGAACACACCTATATATTCCTATAACACCCTCTACCTTCAGGTAAAAATAAATCATATATGTCATATTTCTTACATCTTATAAGATATGCCTCTATATACAATAGATTCTTATCACCTACCCTATTTTTTTTGCTCAAACTCCTAAAGTATCCTGTAAATCCTCACTCTGATAAAGGTGAGTCTTCAAGACTTATTAAACTACCTCAGGCTAGTTTCCTAGAAGATTATGGTTAAATACATCTAGAGCATGTTCTTAATATCATAGTCCAAGAAGATAATACCAATGATGAAAATTACAAAGATATCCTACCAAATTACACATGTTATAAATCTGGATCTTGGATAAATCTATTCTGGATTTTTATACCAATTATTCATCTCGATAGACCAGTGAATTTCTTGTAAACTCCTTTTTGAGGAAATCAGATGCTATTGGTATAACCTCAATTGGGAATGTAATACATTCCTAGATAACTATTCTCACTTTTGAGTGTATTAATATCATATCCCAAAATCTCCCTACATCACCTCACATGGTATATACTATGGAATTGATTAAACTATCTATGGTCTATGACTATAAACCAAATGATAACATATAATATCTAAGGTATAGTGCCCATTTATCTATGGATACTCTAGGATCCTTTTCATAGTATAGCTTAAGGATTGTGTCATGTTGTGGAACACCTTCTGGACATGTCTTCCTTGGTCTATATCCTTCTTGAATATAGTTAGGATACGTGGGATTCACTTCCCTGTTTATATTCTAAAATAAATTCTTGAATGATATTTTTTATTCTTTCCAATGGATTGATTTCTGGGAGGTCTCCCGCCACACTATCTTGGCTTCTTAAGGTTTTACACCGAGTCCCTTGATGGGAGATGAATTGGTCCCTTTCTTCTTCTTCCTCTTCTCTTAAAGTCTGACTTGTTGGTATTCTAATTTCTTGATATTTTCATTTATGTATTTGGATACAATTTTTATATCTATAGACTCCCATTTATCATGAGTAATAATATCATGGATTTGTTTCTAGTATTCCTAGATACTATAAGGAATACTCAAAACTTGTTCCTGATATTCTGGAGCTTCTCTTACTAAAGGCCAAAAATAATTTTCTGTAGTATATCATCCTGATATAATTTCTCTTTCTATATCTATGTGTGGATTCATATTTGAGAGAGTAGATTTTGGATGATTGGAACCTTCTTCTGAATATTTCCATTTAAGCCTTTGCCAAATATTTTGAATATTTAACCCAACAACAAATTCTCTTTCGACCATAGTTTACTACTTGAAGAAAAATAATTCCTCTTTTGGATCTCCTATAGTACTTTATAGATTTTTGACTAACCACTTATCTTAGTGAAGTTGAGATTCAGTATGCCTGATTTTTTACTTCAATTATTCAATCTTATCACGAGTTTCTGGGAATTTCTACCCTTAATACTGTATCCTTACTTTTAAATGCTTCCGCTAATAATAGAGACCTTTAACCTAGAATCTTAAGTCACTTACTATAAACATCACTTCCTCCCCACCACTGATACTACTCGTAGAGAGTCTTGGACAATCTCCTAGGACATACACAAAAGGAATCCAGAAAGGATGAAAAAATTGCTAGCAATCAGGTTGGAACAACAATATATAGAAAATAATAAAGGTAATACCTATCTTAGACTCATGGGATTTCACTTGAAATCATCTCACATGATAAACATGAAGGTTTGGAGAGAAACTAGAGAGGGGATTTCTGAAATTGTAATGATTTCTATTTCAAATTCATCTCCCTGAACAGATAGGTTAGAGGTCCCTTATATAGGCCTTTGGGATTAGCTTGCCTGAGAAGTTGACTCAACTGCCACTATAAGGCATGAAATAAAGGGGAATCTTATAACATACACTTTGAAAGAAAAAGAAAAATCAAGGTAAAAATAAAAATAAAAAAGGTGGAGTGAACAGCTAAAAAACTTCCAACACACATTTCAAACATAAAAACAAAATAGATAATTGTCATGTATGATTTAATCTGATCATCCATTATAGATATGATGCATATCTAGAGCAGTGTATAGAATCCTTCCAAAACTTACAGAGAATTTATCATCTCACCGACATTAATCTAATTCCTTTTTTCATAAATTATTTGATGGTGTGTTGGATATACTCTCAGACAATAAAGAAATATTCTTTATATCCCTTCTATGTACTGATTCCTTTAAAAACCATGTATGATTCCACCATGAAATTTTTCAGATGTTCTATTTTTGCAATATACATGTCTCTTGATTTGATAGATACTAGAACATTATATATTTCAAATAACATACAATCTTTTCTTGTTGATTTTAAATTGATCAGATAAACACTCCATGCGATCTAGATATATTCATAATGGATTATATTCAGAATAAATTATAGTTAATCTTTATTGCTAAACTACGATTCATTAAATGTTTTCTGAATGGATACTTTAGTCCAATGCCCTATGTATAGGTTCCACAACATGAATAATCTATCTATTAATTTTATTGGTTTGATGTGTGCGAACCACTATAAAAAACTTGTAAATGATTTTTTTGAACCATCTTCACCATTTTTAGTACTCAATTAAATGTGGAATTTATCTTCTTAAATCCCAAGAACTACATTACTACCATTTTTAAATCTTTATAGAACTCAATAAACTCTTTTGATTCTAATGTCATGTTTGATATATGGAGATTTGGAATCCCTATTCCTAAAATCCTCCAAAAAATTCTCAGGACTGGATATTCTTCCACACTTGTTCCCTTGATCTTTTTAACTTTTTCAAGAAAACCAGAAACTTGTACCTTTAGTCAGATCTCTTCAGTAATGATCATACTAATCATATCCCATTCTAACATATTATAATCCTCTATAAGGTCTTTATATTCTTTAAGCATGTCTGTAACATGGTTCATAACTCTCTTGAATATCCTATCAACCTTATTTTTACAAATTATATTATAAAAAGCTATGGATTTGCTCCTATAAATATTTAGAATACTTTACAAATATTTCTAGATTTCCTTTTCTAGATTTGGTTTCTCATATATCTTGCCATCAGGTCATGCTTAGTCTTTCTCATGATGAACATTATGAACCTTCTATTGCTTCTCAAGTCCTTTTACTTGATCTACCAATCTCTTCGAAATAGTTTTCTTTTTCCCTTTAGAGATTCCATCTATCTCTATCTCTTAGTTTTTCCTAGCCTTCCTATTTCTTGGATTTTATATACATTGAATGTTATAATGGTCTTTATGACCATATACAAAGCATCCAATATATATTTTATCCTTATACTTGCTGTATAGGGATGTTTTTTTGCAACACTTCTTGGTTTTTTAGCCTTCATTGTTAAAGAACTAGTATTTTCTGATATTTCAACCTTACTGGATGAAGATGATGCACCCAATTTGTGTATACATTTTCATGTACTCTATTGAAAAATAAGAACAAGTTTTTAATAATTACCTACTTCTTAGAGAACAAATACTTTGATTTTGGTGATCTTGTTTATTTTCATGATATTTCTGGCCAAAATACACAAATCAAGAGAAGTTTGTAAAAATTTTGCAACTACACGATATGTACTTTTATACACGCCATGTACATTTAGATGGGGACATAGATCAAAAGGGGGAATACATGCCCAAGCACTCAACCAAACACTACACACCGTGGGGATTACTTCTACACGTCGTATACCATCTTCTAGATGCGGTTGGTGGTGCTTGCTAGGGACTACATGCCGTGTGTGGCAGCGCTACATGCCGTGTACCGGTCACTAACCAGCCACCGATGTCATGTGAGTCAAAGACAGCACGACTGGACACATACTGAAGAAAAACTATGGAAAAAAGGCGGTTGACACAACTACATGGCGTGTACTTTTCTTCACACCGTGTACTTTATTTTTCTATAAATAGAGGCCTTGGCCTTCGGACCAGGGGAAGGAAGAACACTTGATGAAAAGGGGAAGCTTTGCTGCCATATTCTTGAGCCACCATTGTCCCACTACTCTGCCATTCCACCATCCGACACCTCTTTTCAAAGCTTATCTGATGATCACGTTAGGTATCAAAGGTGTTGTTTTCATTTTGTCTTATATGTGTAACTAAACATCCCTTGTGTTGGGGCTGTGGATGATGAAGAGCTTTTTTTATGTTGGATTGATTTATACAGTTATGTTTGTTCTTTTAAATTATTATCATTCTTCTTTGACCACTGCTGACTACCACTGAGAATTTTATCCAGAACAAGGGAAAAATTCTCAGGGACTTCAAAGAAGAATCATAGTGAATGCTTTCATGATCATTGAAAGGATCCATCGATTCATAAATAGACTAAACTAAAAGTAAGAATTGTGAAACACTGACTACTGGACCAAGGAGTCAATTTATTCAATTCTAAGACAAAATAAACTAGACCAAGGAAATATTGTCATAATTGAGATCCAGAAAGTTGAATTATTATGAACAACATAACCATATAAGAAATCCGCATTAAATCTCTATAATCACCATAGCCCCAACATGCTCTTTTTCCTGCTAAACACATAAAAAAAATTCACTTTTTGTTTTATTTTAAATTTTTAATCATTATTTCAAGTAAAAAAATAGTTTCAATAATCCAAATCAAGAAAACCCACTCTAAATTCAACACAATCCACTAAATTTATTCTAAAATCAATCGAATTCATGCACTTACCAAGTTCCATATGGATCAACACCGCACTTTCACTATAATAAGTTTAAGTGTGGGAAAATATCAATTTGGGACACTGACAACATACCTTCTGTAAAACGATTCACCAAATTTTGGCGCCGTTGCCGGGGAACTGATGGTTTAAGTGCTAAAATTTAGTTGCGTTAGTAATTAATTAAGTGAAAATAAAATTTAAAAATTCCCAAAAATTTCTCCCCTAATCCCATTTCTATTTATTTTTTATTTTCCCTTTTACGCCTAGTTTTTGTTTATGTGTTTGTACTTGATCACAGGTGCATGAACAGACGCCTCGCACAGTCCAGGAGTGCCAAGTCATCAGATCTTTTTCCACTTGACCCGGAAATCGAACAGACTTTGCTTCATCGTCGACATGCACTGGTGGAAATGCACAACTAGAATCCACGAACCATGGAGAACAAGGAGGAGGGAGAACCAGCCATTGATGCTGCGGCTGAACATCCATACCAGGACTACCAGCTTCCCACTGTTGGTATGTCAGAGCAGGAACCTGGAGGATTCATGGAATTCCTCCCAAGGAACTACCAAAGGCCACCACAGAAACCTCCTCCAGAGTATGGCCAACTTCAACAACTGCGACAGATCTTCCAAAGGCCATATTTGGCCCCTCAGGAGCAGCAATACATGCAACATCCACCCCTTCAACAGCCACCTCCAAGACATACTCTTATGGAGTACGACCTGCCATCGATTCACAGAGCTGATACGGGCATCGTTCATCCTCCAGTACAGGCCCAACAATTCGAGATCAAGCCTGCTATCATGAAGCTGATCCATAACACTATTCAATTCGGTGGCCTACCCAGTGAAGACCCGAATGCCCATCTCTCCAATTTTTTAGAGATCTATAATACTTTATATTACCATGGCATGTCTGAGGACTCCATTCATCTTCGCCTGTTCCCTTTCTCTCTATGGGACAAGGTGAAAGACCGGATCAAAGGGTTTCCACAAAGATCTATCTTCACCTGGGAGGAGCTAGCCCAGTCATTTCTGTCCAAATATTTTCCACCTTCGAAGATGGTAAGCCTACAGAATGAGATCCACAACTTTTAGCAGCACGACTCAGAGTCATTGTACGAATCTTAGGAATGTTTCAAGGAGATGTTACATAAATTCCCACACCAGGAACTTCCACTCTGGATGCAAGTCTAAACCTTCTACGGAGGACTAACAACGAATACAATGTCTATGGTGGATGCAACTGCTGGAGGTACAGTAATGTAAAAATACCCCGAAGAACTGTTTGAATTGTTGGAAGATATGTCATCCAACAGCTTCCAGTGGCATTCCAAGCGAGGTACCCAAAAATGAGGTATGCATAATATTGATGCTACTACCATGATTGCTGCCCAGTTGGATGCAGTATCCAAAAATATCAATGCATTGAATCTCAAGGGCGCATCTCAAGTCCATGCGACGAACCATCCAGCATGCGATGACTGTGGTAACAACTATATCCTAGGAGAATGCCCGAGACCTTCATACGACCCTTCGACAAGAGAGGTGAACTATGTTGCTCAAAAAAGAGGGTCGAACTAGTATCCACAGTACCAGAACCCGACATAACAAGATAATCAGAACACAGGCTGGGGCTAACAGCAGTAGAATCCTCCGCCCCAGCGACCACCCGGATACAGTCATCCACAATATCAGAACCCATACCCAAGGGAAAAACATATCTAGAAGGGATCCTACCATCAGCAAGGGTATCAAAACCCTCATTCGCAGCAGCCTAGGCAACAACCACCTCCACCAGCTGCGCAGTTACCTCAGCAAGAGAATACCTCAAGGTTAGAGGATCTTATGAAAAAATTCATATCTACTGAGACTATATTTCAGAACCAGGAAGCTTCAATTTTAAGCCTTGAAAATCAAATCAATCAGCTGGAAAACTAGCTCTCAGGGAGGCAACCTGGTACACTACTAGGTAACACCGAGAAGAAACTGATGGAGGAGGCCCATGCCATAACACTGCAAAGTGGAAAGAATCTACACCAGAAGAAACCAACAAAGTCAACTGCACCTATAATACCTGTTGAAAACAAAGGTACAATTTCATAACGATCTTCATCCGAAAATCCATCACTGGAGGCTCAAACAAACAAAGCAAATGAGGTAGTCAAACCATTCAAGCCTGCATTACCTTTTCCAGAGAGAATGAAGCAAAGGAAGCTGGATAACCATTTTGGAAAATTCATGGAGGTATTCAGAAAGTTACACATCAACATCCCATTTGCAGAGGCCCTGACACAAATTCCCACATATGCCAAATTCATAAAGGAAATACTCTCAAATAAAAGGAAGATGGAGGATTTGGGCACCATTACACTGACAAATGAGTGCTCCGCAGTCTTACAACATTCCCTTCCTCCCAAGATCCAGGATCTAGGTAGATTTACTATTCCATATTCAGTTGGACCCTATGAATTTGTAAAATCCCTATGCAACTTAGGGGCTAGTGTCAAACTCATGTCATTCGGAGTTTTACAAAATCTCAGACTCCACGATCTGAAGCCTACCCGCGTCGCCCTTCAACTTGCTAATAGATCCATTAAATATCCAAAGGGGATACTGGAGGATGTGTTGGTGAAGGTGGGAAGATTGATCCTCCCTACATATTTTATTATCCTAGACATGGAGGAGGATCAGGAGACACCTCTTATGTTGGGAAGACCTTTCCTGGCCATAGGGAAAGTCTTGATCGACGTGAACTAGGGGGAGTTGATTTTCCAGGTAGGGGACTAAAGAGTCTCTTAAAATGTTCTAAAGGATGTCAAATAAGCATCGTTACCCGAACATGAGGGCTGCTACGCAGTGACTACCATAGATGAACAACTGAGTAGACAAGAAGATGATCTGGTATGTTCTTCCATTTCAAATGATATGATTTTTTCAGACATGTCCACTGATGAAGTGCTAGAGGACCTGAAATTCATTGAAGGCCAGGGCGGCCACTACTGGCAATGAGCTGTCATTCCTGACATCCTAGAGAGGGCAGAAGTACAACCACTGGTACCTTTAGTTCTCAAGGCACCTGAATTAGAGTTGAAGCCTCTCCTACCTTCCTTTAAGTACGAGTATTTGGGAGATCATCATACTTTTCCCATTATACTTAGTGAAAAATTATCACAGGAACAAGAGGATGCACTTCTTCAAGTTTTTAAGCAGAGAAAATAGGAAATTGGATGGACAGTTGTAGATTTTAAGGGTATCATCCCTACCATTTGCACCCACAAGGTGCTAGTCGAAGAAGTGGCAAAGCCATCTAGACAACCCCAGCGGCGTCTGAACCCTCCCATGAAGGAAGTCATAAAGAAAGAGGTAATCAATATTTTAGATGCAGGCATCATTTACCATATATCAGATAGTCCGTGGGTAAGTCCCCTGCAAGTGGTCCCTAATAAGGGAGGAATCACTATGGTATCAAACGACAAGAATGACCTCATCCCTACTCACATAGTCATGAGCTGGAGAGTCTGTGTAGATTACAGGAAGCTGAATGAGGCCATAAGGAAAGATCATTTCCCCCTACCCTTCATGGATCAAATGCTAGAAAGGCTAGTAGGGCATGCATTTTACTACTTCCTTGATGGATACTCTAACTATAATCAGATCTCCATTTCCCCAGAAGATCAGGATAAGAGCACTTTCACTTGCCCATACAGAACATTTGCCTACCTTAGGATGTCTTTCGGTATGTGCAACACTCCCACCACATTCCAGAGATGCATTCTGGCTATTTTTCACAACATGATGGAACAAATCCTGGATGTCTTCATGGATGATTTTTCTGTTTACGGGAAGTCATTCACCACCTGTTTGCGGCATCTGGTGCTAGTACTGGAGCAATGAGAAAACACTAACCAAGTTTTGAACTGGGAAAAGTGTCATTTTATGGTGCAAAGTGGCATAGTTATTGGACACAAAATTTCTACAAAAGGTATAGAGGTGGACGCAATGAAAATAGAAGTCATTTCATGACTTCCCATTCCAAATTTTGTTAGAGCCATCCATAGCTTCCTGGTCCATGTGAGTTTTTACATGCGGTTTGTCTGTGATTTCTCAAAAATATCCCATCCCATCACCAATATTCTGACTAAGGATGCTATTTTCAAATTCACTGAGGCATGCACCTCAGCTTTTGAGAATTTAAAGAAATGCCTGGTGGAAGCTCCATTCATGGTTTCTCCCAACCGGGAGACACAGTTTGAAGTCATGTGTGATGCCAGTGACTATACGGTGGGGGAAGTCTTGGGTCAGTGGCTTGATAGAATTTTCCGACCCATCTACTATGCCAACATGACACTCAATGAGGCCCAATTGAACTACACAACTATAGAGAAGGATATGCCGACATTATTATTCACCTTCGACAGGTTTCATTCTTACCTTGTGCTGTCTAAAGTTATTGTTTATACTTACCATGCAGCACTTAAGTACCTGTTAAACAAGAAGGATGCAAAGCCCCGATTGATCCGATGGGTCCTCCTCTTACAATAATTTGATTTAGAGATACGAGATAAAAGGGGGGGGGTGAGAACATGGTTTCTGATCATCTATCCCATCTGGAGCTGCCACACTTGGAGAAGGAAGAGGATCGAGAGATGAGGGTGGATTTTCTTGATGAGCATCTATTTTTAATTATTGAGTCCCCTAGGCCTTGGTTTGCTGATATTTATAACTATTTAGTTATAGGTGCCATCCATCCTGACCTCTCCTTCCAGCAGAATAAAAGGTTTCTCTCTGATGTTAAGCGGTACTTTTAGGAAGACCCACTTCTATTCTAATCCTGTGGAGACGGGGTGATCCGACGATGCATCCCAGAGATGGAGGTCCAAGGGGTCCTGGAATTTTGTCATGAGATGGATCGTACCATAGTGAATATTTTTCAATCTGGGTTTTTTTGTCCCACCATGCATAAAGATGCCCAATCCTTCATTTCCCATTGCGATCCATGCCAACATACAGGTAATATGGGATATAGAGACGAGATGCCCCAACACCCCATCCTGGAGGTCAAGATTTTTGATGTCTGAGGCATCGAATTAATGGGACTATTTCCCCCTTCTTTCAGGCATACCTATATCTTCGTCTGTGTTGATTACATCTCCAAATGGGTGGAAGCCACTGAGACGGACCATGAAACAACTAAGGTAGTCGTGACCTTTCTCAAAAAGTACATTTTCTGCAGGTTCAACATTCCTCATGTGCTGATCAGTGACAAAGGGACTCACTTTGACAACGCGTTAATGAAAGGAGTGCTGTTGAAATATGGGGTGAAGCATCACATGGGTACACCATACCATCCCAAATCAAGTGGACAGGTGGATCTCTCCAACCGTGAGCTCAAAATTTTTTTGGAAAAAATAGTGAATACCTCATGGAAGGACTGGTCCAAAAAGCTTGATGATTCTTTGTGGGCCTATTGCACCACCTTAAAGACACCACTGGTGATGTCACCATTTCTCCTTGTCTATATAAAACCATGCCATCTACCAGTGGAACTGGAACAAAAAGCATATTGGGCCGTCAAGGCCATAAATTTTGATATGAAGGCAGCTGCAGAGAGGCGAAAGTTCCAACTATCGGAACTCGATGAAATCAGAAGGGAGGCGTATGAGAATGCTAAATTGTACAAGGAGAGGACAAAATCCATACATGACCAGATGATTTATTGAAAAACATTTCAACTCGGTAATCAGGTACTCCTCTTCAACTCCCATCTTCGTCTATTCCCAAGAAAACTAAAGTCAAGGTGGTCGAGACCGTTCCATGTCATATTAGTATTTCTTCATGGAGCGGTGGAAATTACTAAGGAGGATGGTCAACCATTCAAGGTGAATGGCCAAATATTAAATATTTACCATCACATGTAAGATACAGTGGGAACAATCTCCATCACCCCTCTCAGGTATGAAAAGGTAAGTCGGTCGAGCCAACGACCTAAAACAAAGGCGCTTCCTGGGAGGCAACCCATAGGTTACACACCGTGTCCCACTTATACTACATGGCATGTAATTATCTTTTTAATTTATAATCTTAATAGTATAAATTTTTAGATTAACTAAGTAGTAAACAGGGATGATGCTGGTGCCGATGGTAAGGTCACTAGAGTTTATCCGAGCTGTCCCCGGTTCGAATCCTCCTAACCTACCTTCGGCACGAGGTTCCTACTTTTTCTCTTCATGGTTTTTGTTTCACATTTCATGTGTGGTATTTTAATTATATTTATATATTTTATTATAAGAAAACCCATGATGGGGATGGATCGGTTGGCCAGGGTCGTAACCCGGTTCTCAAAAGACCCGGGTTCGAATCCTGACAACTGCCCCATTTCCATCATTTGTATTTTTAATAAAACCACACGGTGTGTCTTTGGGTATACGTCATGTGTTGCATGTTTTAATTGTTAAATATAAAAGCTTTTCAATATAAAGATATTCATGCAGGTGAAGTTGGCCGATTGGCAGAGTTTCGGCCCTGGGACCAACAGACGTGGGTTCGACCTCGGCTAATCGCCCCACTTCATCCCTTTTTGTATAATTAAAAACCACACACTATGTTTTCTTTATTCCCATATAGTATTGGCCATACACATTAAATATATATAAATAATAAATATGAGCAGCAGAACAACCTTTGCTCCAGTGGTTGAGGGCTTCCATTCGAAACATCCGATCGCCGGTTCGAACCCCGCCCCAAGCACCGGACCAAAGGTTGTACTACTCTTTTTATAATTTTAGAATACACACCATGTAATTCCCATTATACACCGTGTATAGTTTTATTTGTAATAAAATATCTATATATCTATATATATCTATTTTTATTTTAGTTATTAATATTAATTATTATATAGTTTACTATAATAATTATATATATATATATATATATATATTGTTTGTTCTTAAAAAAAACTACACGACATGTAGTCTGTATGTACATGCCGTGTATCGCGGCTATATAAGCCACGGGCCACCCAGCTTCAGCCCGTGTCGTGCGGTTCCCCCTTTCCTCCCATTCTTCCCGTTTCTTCTCCCAAACGCCACCCGGACACCCCACTCACAAATCCGTCGATTCTAGGAATTTCAGGTTATGATTCTTCTTGCATTGTGATCCTCGATCTAGGTACGCCCTTATACACCCTCTATTTCACATTTTTAGACTCGTTTAGGGTGATTTTGGGATCAGCCAACTGTTCAGCTTCCGCAGTACACGACCACAAAATGAAGAACACACGCTGTGTACTTTTGTATATGGCCACAGATAAAATGCTTCAAAATTTGAATATACATGGTGTGTATGTTCGGTACACACCGTGTACTTTCCCCCATAGTGGCTGAGTACCCTTTTCACACGGACTCACACACCATTTTCACATACACGACGTGTGTGTTTGGTACACGTCGTGTATATAATTTCATTTGGCACCTCCATATGTAGCACTTGACATGGCCTCTCACCCCATGTTCCTATACATGACGTGTGTGTTTGGTACATGCTGTGCATCCTATTTCTTTCATCCGGACCCGTGTCTAGCCACTACACAGCCATGTTCCTCGAGTGATGAACACGCCGTGTCTTTCCCATACATGACATGTCTTTTATTCTTAGAAATGTTACAATTATGGTCGTGTCATTTGTTATACAAGAACATGTCCACTTTGTATGTACACGGTGTGTATGTTTGGTACACGTCATGTACCTTTACATGGTCTATCTTCTTCACTCTCGGCGTGTTTATCCAGAGAACACAGGATGCTGCTCAGCTTATACTACACGCTGTGTATTCTGGATGTACACGCTGTGTACATTTATTTTTTAAATTTCTCACTATTTATTTGTTTTCATTTGTTTTATTTTTCTTTTGTTTTCTTTTTCTTTCTTTTCCAGGTTATGGCAGATCGCGATCCTTCCTGGGGGAAGCAGCCAGCCTCTGCCACTGAGGGTGAGAGGCCCATTTTTCGGCAGATTCGACTCCGACCTCCGATGTGGCCAGACCCCGATGCTCCAGTCTACGGGCTCCCTCCATTGGACATTCTTCAACCACCCACTACCCTAGTAGAGGCCGATCCTAGCACAGCTGTACCTCCACCTTCCAACACAGAGCTTCCGAGCACCACCATTTCTGCTACACCGACTGCCACTCTACTTGCACCATCTTCATCAGCAGCTGGTCCCACATCGATCGCTTCATCCACCGAGCCTTCACCTACTGCAGCCAATCCACCCCCATAGCCAGCTTTTGCTGCTGCACCTTCTCTTGGACCAGGACCTGTGGGTGTTTTGTATCCCTGCATGGTATTCCCGGTGACCGATTTGGCACATGATCGGGTCCGGTGCTTCTCTCACTGGCCGATTCCGTTGAGTGGCCGCTACCTCGACAGCAGCATCCCTCAACAGCTAGGCATCTGGGGTGAGTTATAGGATCTCCTTGGACACACTCCACTGTTCGCTATTTTCCAGGTCAACACTTTTTTATTCCGCGATTTATTTTTGGAGTTCGTGGCCTCGTTCGAGTTCGATGGAGCTGAGTACCGGGAGAATCCTGGTGATGCGGTGCCGGTGGTTTGGTTCCAGCTGGGCGACCAAAAATTTTCCCTCACCATGACAGAGTTTGGCTTAGGGTGCAGTTTCTACCCCCATCCCATCACCCCACCCCTATTTCTACCTTGACCAGGCCCGAGTGCTCTTAGCTCATTGCCATGTGGTGGGAGATTGCTGGGCCTGGCCACCGATATTCCCCCACTTCCCAGAAGAGCACCCTTAACACTGAACCCATCCTTCACTTTGCCCATCGGTGCTTCAACACCATTCTTTTCCCCTGCCATGAGGATATGGGGGTCGTGACCGGCTGTGACATGGATCTCCTTACCTGTGTCATCCGGCAGGACTACCCAGACCTCCCTTATCTTGCTGCCTCCAATTTCCAATCTATGTTTACCAGCCGTCAGGGCAACCTGAACGATGGGTTTTACGCCACTCGTCTTGCCCACCACCTCAGGGTGTTTGAGCCTTCCCTTCCCCATGAATTTTTAGGTTCAACCCAACAGATGGACTTTCTCATGCTCATTCACATGGGAATGGTTCGGAAGCAGGGGGTGCTTACGTCCTTGCCTAGGCCCACCCCCACCCACCTGCTGACCCTCCTTCCCCCACTACTGCCCCTGCTCCTCCTTCTCCACCCCCTCCAGTTTCCTCACCTCACCCCCTTCCTACTGACCCCCTTATTCTCACCTACCTTTTTCTATTCCCCCACCAGCCCCACCTACCCCCGCACCCTCGGTTGATCTCTCCCTTTCCCTCCACCTAGCCTCAATAGAGCATCATTTGGTTCATATTGCCGGCTGTCAGGACAACATGGGGAAACATTTGGTTTGTATAGACAGCCTCCAAGACCGCATGGAGCAGCTATTGGCGCTTATTGTTCGACATCTTGGTATTCCGCTGCCTCTTCCACCTGCCTCTGCCTTAGTTCCTAGCCCTTCTGCTACTGCTCCACTGCCCTTCCCTATGTTGGCCACTGATTCCATTATGCTCTCTACAGTGGGCCCAAATACTGCTCCTACTACTACCACCGCCACTGTTTCCGGTCTAGGGGGCTGCCGAGCTTCCTTTCCCGAGTCCAGTACCTGTGGCTCCTACTTCTCCATCTTCCCTTCTAGATGACGAGTCTGAGCCTCCCACTTCCACAACACCTGATCCATCTCTTTTAGCTGGTTCTGTGCTCGATGATGCCTCTTCTGAGGCGAACCCATGACTAGTTTTGGGAAACATGATTTTACTTGTATATATTTTTTTTTGATCTCTTGTTCCTGTGTTTGTTATGCCTGCTTACAGTGTTATTTTTCTTTCCCCCTCCCAGGTACTCTAGCATGTTTTGGGATGCACTTTTACATCACATACCATTTTACTATGCCTAGACATGAGGGGAGTATTCTTTTCCCATTTTTTACTTTTCTTTCTTAGTTTACTTCTTCCCTTCCTTCCCCTCAGTCTGGTCCACTATTGTGTCCCCACTTTGCCTTGTTCTCTTTTTGGGAACTTGGTGGACCACGTGAGATATTAAGTATGGGGGGTGTCTCTCAACCTCTATAGTTTCTACCCTTTTCAGATTCTAGGAGACATCATTATTAGAAGATATATTTGAAAACATGAATACATTTTTGGTTAATCATATTTTTAAATAATAAGATGAAATTGAAAATTTTTAACAAAAATTGCATGCTTATTTTGATTATTACGTATTTTAAAATGATTGCTGATATAATTTAAATTACAACTTGTAATCCTTGGATAATTACATCAATTAGACTAATCAATTATTTTTCAAGTCATGACCTTTGTCTCTTTATTTATTTTTCCCACTCCTGAGAGGTATTCTAAACCCCTTTGTCATATTCTTTCTCATACCCTCTTTCTTGAGAGATTTTTAGAATATACATAACTACCGGAATTTGCAAGTTTTATTTTCAAAACATGAAGAATTTTTGAATTACATTAAAATTATTAAGGCATAATATTTTTAACCCCTTTATCTTGAGCCTACCCTACATATTATCTTCGTGAAGCCCCTAGAGACCATGAATAGACTTTATAGGAAGCCATATTACAAGCCTATTTCCCTTCCTACCATAATTATTTTATGATTTTTGCATGAATATTCATTTGAGCTCACAAGAAGGGATTGGAAACACATGGTTTAAATTCGTGAATTGTCAAGAAATTAAGTATGGGGGAGAACCTCTTGATCATTTGGGGAGAAAAGAAAATAATTTCAAACCTCTATTTTGGAAATTCAAAAAGGTTCCCTTTGTAAATGAAAAAAATGGTAAAAACAAAGGGGCCTTTTACACACTTTCTGGTTTGTGACTCCTACTCAACTAAAGGAGACGATGGTGATGATATCATTTGATAAATCTTGTTAAGGATGTGTTTACATTGATTTTAACTTTGAATATCATGAATTGTTATTTAAGAATTTAGACTCCCTTTTCAAGACTCAGAGTTATTTTTCACATCTTTACCTACCAACCTTTAGCCACAGAAACATCTGATCTTATTTGAAAAGTCCTCATGATTTTTGTAAGTTGAATTTTCTAAAGTGGAGAACTAGGTTTCTTGAAAACCTATGGATAGA
The DNA here is from genome assembly GCA_963277665.1 of Viscum album. Taxonomy (NCBI): domain Eukaryota; kingdom Viridiplantae; phylum Streptophyta; class Magnoliopsida; order Santalales; family Viscaceae; genus Viscum; species Viscum album. The sequence continues at coordinate 339,519,318 of OY728134.1, read as the reverse complement.
GTGTATATATCTAGGATTGAGAATAACTTTGTTTAAAAACATCTTGAGTGTTGATCATATTCTTTGGTGAGGTAAATCATCAAGTGGATTGCTTATTTTTGAATGTTTGAAACATGTGTTAAAAGAGGATGAAAGTAGTTAATTGAATTATATATGAGGCATGATTAGAATACCACCTGGATTGAAACTGCTTTGTATTATTTTTTTTTGAAATTTTCTCCTCTCACTTATTATTTATATTTATGATTAACTAAAGTTATTCCTTTTAAAATATAGATCCTTTTAATTAGATGTTGAGATTTTCTTGAGGACAAGAAAATGACTAAGTATGGGGGAATTTGATGCACCCAATTTGTGTATACATTTTCATGTACTCTATTGAAAAATAAGAACAAGTTTTCAGCAATTACCTCCTACTTAGAGAAAAAATACTTTGATTTTGGTGATCTTGTTTATTTTTAGGAGATTTCTGGCCAAAATACACAAATCAAGAGAAGTCTATGAAAATTTTTCAACTACATGGCGTGTACTTTTATACACGCCATGTACATTCAGATGGGGATACAAATCAAAAGGGGGAATACATGCCCAAGCACTCAACCAGACACTACACGCCACGGGGATTACTTTTACACGCTGTGTACCATCTTCTAGATGTGGTTGGTGGTTCTTTCTAGGGACTACACACCGTGTGTGGTGATGCTACACACCGTGTACCAATCACCAATCATCTGCCGATGCCATGTGAGTCAAAGACGGTGCGGATGACCACCTACTGAAGAAAAACCATGGAAAAAAGGCCGTTGACACAACTACATGGCGTGTACTTTTCTACACGCCCTGTACTTTATTTTTCTATAAATAGAGGCCTTGGCCTCCAGAACAGGGGGAGGAAGAACACTTGAGGAAAAGGGGAAGCTCTACTGCCATATTCCCAAGCCACCGTTATGCCACTACTCCACCATTACGCCGTCCGAAACCTCTCCTCGAAGCTTATCTGATGATCACGTCAGGTATCGAAGGTGTTGTTTTCATTATGTCCTATATGTGTAACTAAACACCCCTTGTGTTGGGGCTATGGATGATGAAGATCTTTTGTATTTTGGATTGATTTATACGGTTGTGTTTGTTCTTTTAAATTAATCTCATTCTTCTTTTACCACTGCTGAATACCACTGAGAAATCTGATCCAGACCAAGGGCAGAAATCTCAGGGACTTAAAAGAAGAATTACGGTGAATGCTTTCATGATCATGGAAAGGATTCATCGATTCATAAATGGACTAAACTAAAAGTAAGAATTGTGAAACACTGACTACCAGACCAAGGAGTCAATTTATTCAATTCCAAGACAAAATAAACCAAACCAAGGAAATATTGTCATAATTGATATCTAGAAAGTTGAATTATTATGAACAACACAACCATATAAGAAATCTGCATTAAATCTCCATAATCACCATGGCCCCAACACGCTCTTTTTCTTGCTAAAAACATAAAAAAAATCACTTGTTGTTTTCTTTTAAATTGTTAGTAATTATTTCAAGTAAACAAAACAGTTTCAATAATCCAAATCAAGAAAACCCACTATAAATTCAGCACAATCCACTAAATTAATTCTAAACTCAATCGAATTCATGCACTTACCAAGTTCCCTATGGATCGAACCCGCACATGTACTATACTAAGTTTAAGAGTGGGAAAATATCAATTTGGGACACCGAAAACATACCTTCGGTAAAATGATTCACCAGAAGACCCATCATTTCAATGGATATTCTTTGTTAGAATTTCTTCTTTTTTCTACTTCTGAATTCTATTATTTATTACCTTGATATCTAGGAATTATTCCACATAATAACTATCAATGCAAATTGGTAATCACCTTCATCTGCTACCTTCTACCATTGCACCTATGAGAGATAAAGTAGCATGTTAGTTCACCTGGAATGGAATTATATTTTCCTTTAATGTTTTCTATATTAAAGTTATAGTATTAAAATTCATTCCTCCACCACAATAATTGTGTTTGGAAAAATCTTTTTAAATTTATTTTCATTAATTTCTTTATATAATAACTATATTTTCTTATAGTAAAATGTGTTCCCAAGAAAATATCATTAACCCTAATTACTTTAAGGACTGAATGAAATTCTCATTCATCGATAGGATAATTCTTCTCTATACTATTAAAGAAACCGCTCTAATATCCCTGTATATTTCATTATAGTTTTTTCTTATTGTTAGGAAACATCCACATGTTGAGTATGATTCATCCATTTCTAAAATAAGTTGTTCTTCACTCCCATCTAGATACTATAATTCTGGGAGGTTTTGAGATTTCTAATTTAGAATTATGATTAATTCATAATATTATTCTATCCAATTATAGGGTACCTTATTGGACACCTTCCTTTGGATTGGAACTGATATTTTTTTATAAATATCTAATTTATACTCTAACATAACTTAATATACCAAGAAACACTTATATTTGATTACAATATGTAAGCTCATCGGGGGAAGTTTCTAGATTCTCTGTAATACAAGGTTGAATATTCTCTCTACTTCCTTGGATATTTAATCCTAAGAATTACATATTTGGTTTCATACAAATGACCTTCCTCTATAAAAGTAGCATCCCTTTTTTTATAAACACTTGAACCACTTGCTATAGGTGCTCAAAATTCTATTTTTTTATTTTTACTAAATATGATTACATCATTGATGTAGACTTCCATGAACCATGATAATATATATAATGTTTTTTTTCATTCTCCTCTAGAATATTTCCAGGGAATTCCTGAGTGAAAATGACATAACTATACATTCAAACAAGCCAAATAGTGTTGTAAAGTTTTTCAATTTCATAGCTTCCTCTTGGGTATTAATCTACCAATATCCTAACTTAGGATTAAACTTATAATATACCATTGGTATTTCATTCTTAATACTACTTATTAAATTTTCTTGATTAGAAAGATTATAGCTATCATCCTTTGTGGAAAAATTAAGATCATGATAATCGATAACCATCCTGGAATTACCATGCTACTTCTTATCACGATTCATCACTATGAATGTCATAATCCCATGAGTACTTTCACTATGACTCATTAATCCAAGATAGATTAGTTCTAGAATATGTTTATCAAACTTCTTAACCATTCAATTTGGATAGGTAATTACCTTACTTTTCATCACCACACTTGGATCTATAAGGGTAATTGTAGCCTCTAGAATTTCCTTCTTCCATAATTCCAGAGGGTTTTCTGACTAATTTTCTTATAAGTGACCACTTATATTGGCCAATTCCACTTCTTCATTTATCCTCAGAATTTTCAACCCAACTAGTTATTTTTACTATACAATATTTCTGTGGTATTATATATCCCCATATATATATTTTTCCATTTGGATAGTAGATACTTTATTTTTTGGAAAGATTCTGGTTTTTCCAAAATAAGTTGGAATTAAATAATTTTTTAGGGAAATTCCTTATAAAAGTATCATTATAGGATAAAATATCCCAAAGAATTGATTTCCAATCAAGAAGTCATCTATCAATAGAGGAATAAAGAAAAACATCCATTCTAAAAAAAAAATTCTCCCATTGAGTTCTATTTGAACATCCTTTGTCACTTCTTGAATCATAATTATCACATTATTACCAACTATAGCTTGTAACTCTATAGATTCACATGTTACTTCTGAAAACCAGATTCTAATGAAAGATAAGGTACATCCTATATCAACTAGGGAAGTACATACAGTTCCTTTGATGCTTAGTTTTACCAATGTAGCCCACTCCTATATACTTTTACTAAGTAATGAATATCCCATATATCCTATATGATAATCTTCATCCTCATAGATAGGAAATTGAATAGTCCTTTTTCCATCTATCCTTATAGACACTGATGTTTTGGGTTCTTTTACTAAATTACCTCAATCTTTTCCAATGGAGAACCTTGTATTATCCAAATGGTTCTCAAGTATTTCTGATTTGAGATCTTATATCTTAAAATCTAATCCATCTGATCTTGATCCTTATGATCTAAGATCATATTCATCTTCTCTGATTTTAGAGATAACAAGTATATTTCTGACTTGTTTGATCACATCTAGAAAAAGTATATTCTTCCTTCATTCTTCCATTAGATCTAATGAAACCCATTCTTTTGTACATGTTATCCACTTAGGGTTTACCACCTATGGTATCATTTCTCTAATTGAAATTCCTTCATATTATAAAAGATTTATAAATATTTCCACACCCTTTCTTAGAGCTGGTCACCTAGTATTGTATAAATTTATATAAAGATGAGTAATTACTTTGACACATAGTCTATTGGGTGTACATCCCAATGTTTTCTTTTAGTTCCTCATGTTGATATTAAAATATATAGTTCTGATAATAATTATTTCCACAAACACTACATGAAAATATGGGATCACCTTTACCCATGCTGCTCCTATATGAAGATTTTCTCATAGCCCTCCTAATAATGAATTAGAGAAATTGGTTAAACTTCCATCCACCACTACAATTAAGACTGGTATATTTTTTACTTTTTTGAAAATAAGATCTAATTTGATTTGGACTTTTCTAAAATTCACATAATTTTCATTTTTCTAGATATCCTTAATAACCCATTATTGTTATAGAGAAGATGTAATGGCTCAGTTCCAGATTCCACTCATAGGTTCTCTGTACCCGGTTAGCCACATGGACTCAAGCACATCTCCCCAAACTCCAGTGGATACCGACTAGTAGTGAGGGACTAAGTGTGTTAGTGGGGAGACTATTCCCTCACTAACAGAGTGTAACACAATAGAAATATAACAACAATTCAATAACAGAATAAGTAAACCATACAACAGAAATAAATAGTGGAATACTGATAGTATAACCAAATCTAGTAGTCATTTCATATACAAGATGATGACACATGTCACATGTTCTAATAAAACATCCAAAATAGGTACACAATAGTCATATACAATACATGTATCAAAATTACAAAAAGGACAAAAGAATCCTAGTAGCATCACAATCCTCAGCTTGGTCTCATTCTCTCCTGCTCTTAAGCAGCATATCAAGTACCTGTATTAGGGTGCTTTCCCTTTTTCAAAACCTACAATCATATAATCTATTTAGGTATAAAAAGGTGACCCAAACAGGGTGTGAGATATAATCCCAGTAGGAAACCACCTAAGGTATATTTCAATCAGTTAGTGAATATATATAAAAAACAATGTGTAATAAGAAAACCAGTAAGTAAGCAAGTACTCAAAAGTAAACATTCTACATGCACTAGTTTTCATTTACATTCATTTAATTCAATTCATATTCATTTAACAATTCAATTAAATTGAATTTATAAGTCTCGATATCCGACTCAAGCCCAACATCCTTGTGTAACTAGAAGCACAATATATCCCTCAGAAGGCCATCTAAACACTGAAATTTAAGACTGACTCCAAGCTTGTGGTTTGGCTTAGAGACGTGTCATAAGTCATTTCATTTCATTTAATTCATTTAGAACTTGATTATATCCTTGATATTCATAAGTTGGATTTAAAGTATCGCTCTAGGTGGAATGGGAACCAACACCATACAAGCCCATCATTGGCGAACCTCTCAGGAACCCGATATCACTCTAAGTGAGGTATAAAGTCTCTTCCAAAAGAGTACATCATCAGAGGTCCACCATAGGAGCCCGAGTATCACCAATAGAAATAATAGTCCATGACCTTTGAGTCTATCTATGGAATTATAATATGAATCCATGTATCACTCAACATATAAGTTATGCCTCAATGAGTTCATCCATGGAATCCCTCATTTGGATCCATGTATCACTCATGAAATATATAGGTTCAATCCTTTGAGTCCATATGTGGAATTATAATGTGAATCAACGTATCACCCAAGGCATATAAGTCAATAGTTACAAGAGTCTATCTATGTCATTCCAATCCAAATCTATGTATCACCCTTGCCTATTAATCATTTAATCAATTACATTTCATTTAAACAATTCATTAAACATGCCAAGGTCAAAACCAAATGCATTCAATATGACTCACCTAAAATGGGTGACTCAAGAAAGGAACAACCTCAAAGGCTTGGAATTTCATTTACTCACATAGGCACAACATGATAACAAGCTTCCCATGCTTAATCATTCTATCACATATAATTGTTTCAACATAACTCACATGGGCCAACAATTCAAAATCCATTCAAATAATCACATGGGAATTTTTAATATAACAAGACTAAAAATCCTATCAAGATATCACATGGCTTAGTTATCATATAACTAACATGGGAAAATAAATTATTAGATAAATTCAAGCCAATTGCATCAACTCATGGAATAGCCTCTACTTTACTCACATGGGCAAGGCAATACAAGGAAAGCATGATTTAAAAAAGAAAAGGAATACATGGGTAAAGGGGAAAGTCATCCATCCCATACCCTTAATTCATTTTATTTACAATTCAATTAAAAAATAAATAAATTATTTTGATTTATATCCCAATTCACAAATGAAATCCCATGATCAAGGGGTAAAAAAGGTATCCAAGGTTAAAATCCAACCAAGGGCCACTTTAAGTACAATTCAACCAAAGGGGTGGTTTGAATTCAAGTCATTAAACCTATAATAATCATGATTAACCCCATTTAATATATTAGGGAATACCTATAAATTCTAGTATTTAAATTAAATTTAGGTGATTCTTGGAAATTGGGAACGCGACACCCTAACTATATATAAACAACACAAGTTTTAATGAAAGGCATGAGACCACCTACCTTAGGTTCATGCTAGATAGATCGTGTAGTATCAGGTCCTGATTTGAACCAAATTAAAAGAAATATGAATAATGTATGAAGAATGAGAAATTAGGGAATATGAGCCTAAATCCAAATAGTGCAGTTGATAGCCAGAAGAACGACATAATATTAAAAAGGAATTTAGATATTACCATTAAAAATCCAAGGAGATGAATTATGATTAAATCGGAGATTAGATGAAGAAGAGATCTTAAATCCAACTTTAGGCTCAAGGGTGAGCTTTTACAAAGGGGGATTCTATGTGTTTGAAGAAAACCTAATTTTAGGCTTTAAAAATAATTTTAATTAAATTTAAAATTATAAAATTCTTAAAATTACAGGGCTGCATAGTTTACCCACACTGTTTTTCAAATCATGTGAAAATCATGCATGGTTTCCTATAGGCCAAGGGGCACCTTCATGGTTTACCTGCATAGTTTATAAACCATGAACAAACTATGTGAAGATCCACTACCAAAATCTACTGAAATTGCAAACCTAGATGCACGGTCGTGTAGCCGAACCCACACGGTTTTCATTAACCATGCAACCTCCTCTTTTCACCCAAAACTTGGGTTCTAGGCTTCAGACTAGACCCATACACCCCTAAGGCCTCTATAACCTCAATGAAAATTCATATTTTTCCATATTTATGCAAGTAAACAAAGAATTGATAGAAAATAGGGAATCCATACCTCAAAGAAGAATCGAGTTCTTACAAAATTCCCCCTTAAAGCAATTCATCCCCAAATTTCCATTCCAAGGTTAGTGAATAATGATCCATGAATAGATCCAAACATTGTGCTCATAAATTACCCCCTCTATCCTATATCTCATCCTACACTTGTCCATGATTCTGTAGCACCCGTACTAGAGGAACAAACTGACCTTGGGGAACCTTCATGCTACAATCCACAATTCATATAGGATGCTCGTCGAAGAATTCATCTATATGTGACTCAACCTCCTTGGGCTAAAAGGAATGAGATGGATCTAAATAATAACATCAAAGCTAAGAAACATAGAATAAATCATGCATAGCCTTGAACCTCTGAGGTAACTGCAATTGATAGGCTACTGACCTGACTCTCTCTAGAATATCGAATGGCCCAACATATCTCAGTGAAATCTTACCCTGTCTCCTCATCCTCTTGTGTACCAACCTCAATGAAACACATAGGAAAACCCAATACCACACCTTTAACTCTAGAGCTCATATGTGGAAATCTATATAAGATTTCTGATGATACTGTGCAGTATCCATCCACTTCTGAATCAACTACACCTGTTTTGTGCTCTCCTAAACAAGATGAGGTCCCAACATAGCTGCATCTCCTACCTCTAGACAAAATAGGGGTGATTGGCATGACCCACCATATAAATCCTCATATGGTTTCATCTAAATAATATCTTAAAATATATTATTATAGGATAACTCAACCAGGGGTATATGCCTCTTATAAGAATCCCCAAAGTCTAGGAAGAATGCTTGCAACATGTCCTTAAGTACCTTAATTGTTTTCTCTGACTGGCCATCTGTCTGGAGGTGGTATGCAGTGATTAGAAGCACCTAAGTACCCATCACCATCTACAACCCTTTCCAAAACCATAAATTAAACTAAGAGTCTCTATCTGAAATGATAGAATGAGGGACCCTGTAAAGTCATACTATCTCATGGATATAAAAACATATAATCTCATTAACTAAAAAGGTATCCTTGATAGGTATAAATTGAGTGATCTTCACGAGCCTATCAACAACAACCCATACAACATCATTACCTTGAGGTGACCTCGGTGAACCATTCATAAAATCCATCATGACATCGTTCCATTTACACTCGAGAATGGGTAGTTGTTGTAAAAGTATGGCTGGTCACTAGTGTTCCACCTTCACATGTTGAAAAGTGGAACACCTCATGAAAAAACTAGCCACATCACCTTTCTTACCCAACCACCAGTACTGGAGATGTAAATCTCGATACATCTGGGTGACACCAGGATGTACTACTCAAGCTAAAACATGAAAATCCCACATCATCTCCTCATGTATGTCTGTTGAGACCCATACATGACCATGAAAATGTAGAATCTCATCCTCGCCTATAGTCCAACTATGAGGAGGGTCCTCTCATACCTCCCTCTCTAATATAACTAAGACATTGGAATCTGATAACTACCTCATCCTCACTCTATACATTAGGGTAGAGGTTATAGATAAAGAATAAAGTAAAGTCTACCCTTGACTGTCATGCACCTCCAATTGTATATTAGAGAACAAAGCCATGAACTTACACTTACTACTAGACTGCTAAACTTCCTATATCTGAGTCCTCTCGCTCAGTGCATCAACCACTTCATTTCCCTTCCCAGGTGTGTAGGCAAGCTCGAAGTCAAAATACTAAAGGTATTCTAACCACCTTAACTGCCTTAGATTTAGATCATGTTGTGTAAATGTATACTTGAAGATTTTGTGGTTCATGTAAACCAAAAAATGCTCTCCCATTAAGTAATGTCACCAACAGCACAAAGCATGAACAACTGAAGCTAACTTGAAATCATGCATTGGGTAATTCCTATCATGTGGCCTCAACTGTTGAGACCTTTATGTGACGACTCCATACCCCTACATAATAACTAATCCCAACTCGATACCTGATGCATCATAATATACAGTGTAAATCCTTCTTGGCTCTGAAAAAACTAGTATTAGTGCCAAAGTCAATCTCGCTTTCAACTCCTGAACAGTTGTATCATAGGAATCTGACCATATATACTTCACACCCTTCTTAGTCAAGCCTGTCAATGGTGCTACTAAGCATGATAATTCCTATATGAAACACTTGTAGTAACCATCTAGTCCTAAGAAACTCTACAACTCAAAGATGTTCTTGGGATTCTACCAAGAAAATACAACTCTCACATTCTCTGGGTCCACTGATACTCCTGTATCTAAGATGATGTGACCTAAGAAATGAATCTGATCCATACAAAAATGGCACTTTTTGAGCTTAGCATATAAATTATGCTCTCTCAGTCTATTCAAAAAAATCTCAATATGGGTGGAATGTCACACCCTGACCAATGTTTTATTTTATTTTAATTATTTTGGGTATCATTTTTGAGCTGCAGGTTGTGTCAGTTTTATTTTAAAAGAAATCTGGGTTCATATACAAGTGCACAACCGTGTGCGCGGCCATGTGTAGTGACCAAACTTAGTAATAGAATGTTTTATTATTAAATTTATTATTACACGGGCACACGACTATGTCACGACTATAAATGAGTCTGTGCACGGTGTCCAGACTCAATAATTAATGCAGTTATTTCTTTGTGACTAGTTTTATTATTTTAGTTTTATTATTAGTATTATTATTATTTAAGTTAATACTTCAATTAGGTTATTATTATTATTATTTCAGTTAATAATTTAATTTGTTCATTTTTATTATTTTTGTTTTATTATTTTTAGTTTTATTATTAGTATTAATTTTTTTTATTAATTAGAATTTTGTTTTATTATTTTTATTTTATTTTATTTTCTCTCTTCTTTTTCCCCTCCATTTTACTCTCTTTTTTTTCCTGTTTTTTTCACTCTTTTTTCTTTCTCTCCTCTATTTCTCTCCCCTATCTCCCCACGTGAACTCCTTTTCCCGCTGTGTTTTTGCACATTGCCCCCCCTAACCCAAGATGCACGCTACACCCTTCACCCTAGCCATCCTCCCCCTCCTTCAGAGAATTGGACACACACCGCTACACCACACCCTCCCCTGGCCACACCGTCCTTGGCCACACCCCACCTTCTGGCATTCCTCTCTCTATCACAGCAGCCCCGCATGCCTCTTCACCAGCTGCACGCCACTTCTCCAGCCTCCTCACCCACGCGCACGACCTCCCCTTCAATCCGTAATTGTCGTTCGCAACCCTCCCTTTCGGTTCAGCACCACAATGCGAATCCCTTCAATGGCCAGACCTCCTCACTAACATCCCATCCTTTTCCGGCGCATGTGCCTCCCTTTGGTAATTACTTCCCACCTTACATAGGGTTTTGGTTGGGGTTTCAGATTTTCATTTGGTTTGTTTATGGTGTAATTGATTGGATTGTTTGATTTTACGGTTTAGTTATGTTGTTTATGGTGCGATTGAAGTGCAATGATATTTGCGCACCAACTTGTGAAGTCTACTACATAAAGGTAGGTGGTTCCATGTCTAATTATTATTTGATTAATTAATTTTCAAGTTTAATTAATTTAGCATGTTATTTAATTAATTTGTGTGGTGCGAAGTTTATTTTCATTGAAGTTTGATATGCATTGAAATTATTTAGTATCGTGTTGATATAATGTGTGTTATTTCTGCTGAAATCTCATCTCTAGTTAATTTTTAGAGATTTTTAAATTGTAAAGTTAGCTTACTAATCAGTTTGTTTGGTGCAAATTTAATTTTTACTAGAGGCTTAATATGTTTTTAATGTGTTTATTAGTGTGTTTATATGATATGAGTATGTTGTTTCTATGAAAATCCATGTCGAACTATTTACTAGTGTTTTATAAATTGTGTTGTTACTTTGTTAGGATGTGAAAAGGGTGCAATTGGTGTTTTGGTGTAGCGTCTATATGCGTTCTGTCATAAATGAGTATCTGAGTGGATTTTCGGTGTTTATGTTATGTTGTGTATTTTTAAATGGTTTGGAATTTTTTTTCTAGCAGTCTGTTTAACTATAGTAATGGTCTTTTTAATTGTGCGGGTGGTTTCTTTAATTGCGTGCGTGATGCCGATTGTGATCTTGAGGTGGCGTTGTGTACATGTGGTCATGTAAGGGGGTTTGGGTCGGTCTGGTGTGTAAAGCGGTGTTTTGATCTTTAGAATTTATTTATGAAAATTTTAATTATTTTATTAAATAATTATTAAGGGTGAAAAATTATTTTGGTTGAATTATGTAATGGTTTTTGGTGTTTAAAGTCATACGATGTATGTTGAAATCATTAATAAAATTATTTTAATTTTTTGTTTGACTGTGAAAGTTCTTTCTTTGACTGCGCAATAGTTTTAATTGGTTGTGTAAGTAATGCAGATTTAGTTTTGAAATATTTTTAGTGTGAGTAATATTTCAAAATGGTATTCGTGTGTGTAAGTTGTGTATTGTTTAATTATAAGTGTCTTTTTAAACTGTGTAGATGGTTTAATTGAGTGTGTAACCTATACAGGTTGACTTTTAAAAGATTTTTGGTTTGTGTATGGTTTTAAAAGAGGGTTTGAGTGTGCAGATGGTGATTCTTTATGTGTGTAAGTACCATGTTTGGCATGTTTATGTGATGTTCACCCCTTTATTAACTTGAAAATTGTTTGAGCAGAAAGCGGGAAGCCCGAGTAGCTAGGAAGGTGGACTAGACTAGTGGGATAATGATCTGGGGCTGACTTTAACCCTGTTTTACATAACAATATTGAATATTGCAACACTAACTAAACATATGAATGACTGAGGGTCATGGTTTCTAAGCTACAGTTACTGAGAGTCATGGTTTCTAAGCCACAATTTTCTAAGGGTAGTGGTTTCAAAGCCATAGTTTACCGAGGGTGGTAGTTTTTAAACCACATTTTACTCAGACATGAAGATATAGAGACCTAGGCTAGCTAACACCCATGATGCCTCTCACATATTTGGTGCTCCTTGGTTACTTTACAATCATCGGTGTGACACTTTGGTTATTTTAAAAAGTAAGTGTGTGTGTGTTTTAATTTAAGTTGTTCCATTTGAAACTATTTTATTTAAACCTGTTTTCTTTAAAACTGTTCAAGCATTTAATTATTTTCTTTAATTAAAATTGAAAATGTATTTTTCATTTAATAATTATGTGTGGAGCCTTTTTCTCAATGTCATACTACTGGGCTTTTGGCTCACACCATATATACACATTTTGGTGTATGTAGATTTTGTTTCTTTTATATTCTAGGTCGAGGATTCAGGATTAGCGATGATGGTCTGGGTTTTAGTGGTTTTTATCATGTAGGATGGTGGAGGTGGCTTGGGGATGTGACTCCTAATGTCGTACAGAGGTTTGAGTTGGAGTTTTGGTTTTCCATTGTTGTAGTCCCTTTTTGGGTTTTTAGTTCAAGTTGTAAACTTTAAATATGAACTTAGTTTAAGGGCATGTTTGGTTGTCTAATTTTAGTTTTAATTTATTCATATTGATGTTTTTTATATTTCTTTTTTCAATAAAATCATTCCCAAGTTTTATTTCTGATACCTCAGAACTTGTTCCATCCTGTGGGGATCAGGAACGCCCTTCGGGCCTTTCCGCGGACCAGGTCAGACATCGGGTCGAATGACGACCTAGCTTGGTTCGTGAAAAAATGGTATCAAAGTAGGTTTGTTTCTTTTATTTGGGGCATCATGTAGATCAAGGATAGGAATATCGATACTCAAGGGGTAGGTGTGGGAAGAACATCAAGAACTCTTACTCGTTCCGATCCTCGAGTAACTAGGGGTAGTCTGGGATTTAAGTTTTTGGATTTGGTTTGTGTGAACGGGGGATGAAAATAGGAGTAAACCAGTACTGCACATGATCTCACATGGAGTAGCGACACATGTGATGACTGAAAGTATGGTTTGAAACTCATAGGGGTTGGCGCTTACCTAGGGCATGGTTTGATAAACCATGTGGCCTGGTTAGCCACGACCACTAGTTCTCCGTCTATGTGCTTTAGTGTTCATGATGTCTTGCTTCAGTTTTGGGTTGGCGTGAAGGTGGTTTTAAAAAGAAAGCATACCTTGGGGTTTCTCTTATTTTCTCTTGGTGTGAGTTTGACATGATTTTTGGGGTGTGTTTCCCTTGGACCTTGTTTATGGAATTTGGTGATTGGTTTTTTGAAATTGGATTTCTAAAATAACATCTTGGGTTATTTGAAATCAAAGTGATTTATTTTGGAAATGAGAAACATTTTAAAAATTTGTCATGAATTTTTGAAATGGTTTTGGAAAAAGGTATTTTTGGAATATTGGGAATGTTTTATTTTGAAAGCGAAAGAGCCTTGTCTTGTTTAGTGGTATTCCTATGGGTGCTCACATGTGCATGTGGACTTGATTAATGGATAGTTGGTGGATCATGTGGATGGGTGACTGAGTTGTACAAAAATGCATATTTGCGAGACATCATGGAATATTACTGGTGCGTTATTAATTTCTAAGGTTTCTTCTTGTTTCTTGAAAAGTGGGTTTTTCTCTAAAATGGGTTTTTGTGATTAAATGGTTTTGGAATTGGAAAATGGTTTTGAGTCCAGAGTGAAAGCGATTGGTTCAAAAGAGTTGTTAGGATTTGTTGTATTGTGTTTGTTTTTTCAAGTGGGTGTTTTTATTTTAAAAATAATTGATGTTTTAAATTGGAATTATTAGATTTGTGTCCGGAATGTGGATTTTTTCTTGGTTTTGTGGAAGGCTAGTTTTGTGTTTCTTGTTCAGGATATGCCTCCCTAGAAAGGTCCCATGGGTTTCCAGCAGCTCTCTCAATTCTTGGATCAGTCTAGACTCTCAGTGGAGTGGCGAAGTTGGGTTCTGCTCGGTTGTGTCAACTGTTTGTAGACTTTGAGGTCAGTTGAATATCTTTGAGTGCTTTGGGAAAGTTTGAAGTGACTTTGGTCTTTGAGTAACTCCAAATGTTGTGTGAGTGTAAGTTTTCATGATTACATCTGGTGGAGTTGGACTGGACCAGTAAATGAGGATTGTTACATTTTCGTTGTAAATAGGGATGTCTTGAGCGATCCTCAAGACTAGCCTCATCCCATGATTATACCTAAGTGAAGGAGAGAGAAAGTGGTGGATCTCGTAGGTGCTCGACCAGTCAACAGGCGGTGAAGGAGGTGTGTTGACCTTTATGATGAGCTAGTTTCATGTTCCGGAAAGGTTGTGTGAAACAATTAGTCTAAAGATCGTAACATTTGTTGGTCTTGTTCATATTATGGTAACTGTAGGTTCCTCATCCGATGAGGAGTGTAAACCAAAGGGACTTTTTCTTGGATTTCCCCTTCCATTAGTTTGCATCACATGTTTGATAGACCACTTAATCTCCTATCTCTAGTGTGGTCAGTTAGAAACTCTAAGTCTGTAACACCCCTGGAAAAGTGAGACTTAAAAGGATAAATGTTACTACCCATGTCAACAAGGTGCACCTTTATTTTTGGGAGCCTACCTGATTAGAACTCCAAAGTTAAGCATGATTGGATTGGAGTAGTAATCAGGATGGGTGATCTTCTGGAAAGTTTCCAAGGGTGTGTGTGAGTGAGGACAAAACACACTAAAAGAACATGTGTTGACCTGTGTAAAATGAGGTATTACAAGATACCCATGGGGTCATATGACAAGGTTCATGGCCTGGGGAGGTGGGTCGTGACCAATGGTATCAGAGCCAATACTTAGCTGGAAGTGCTTAGGCACTGCCTGGGTTTGAGGCTTGGGGTCCACAATGAGGGCTTTGTGATTTAAAGGGGTGGATAATGTAACACCCATGGAAAAGTGAGACTTAAAAGGATAAATGTTACAACCCATGTCAACAATGATCACCTTTATTTTCAGGAGCCTACCTGATTAGAACTCCACAGTTAAGCATGTTTGTCTTGGAGTAGTAATCAGGATGAGTGACCTTATGAGAAGATTCCCAAGGTGTGTGTGAGTGAGGACAAAAAACACTGAAAGAACATGTTTTGTCATGTGGAAACCTAGGTATTACAGGATACCCATGGGGTTAGATGACAAGGTTCATGGCCTGGGGAGGCGGGTCGTGACAAAAAATTATCACACCCGTTTTTTTTCTTTTCATGTCATGGTTTTGATCCGATTCATTGAAAATACCGATCCTTTTCTTGGGTATTGGGTGAGATTAATTTTTTGTTTTTAACTAACATATATGTCTAATAACCATAATTTGGGTTCACCATTGCTTGTTTAGGAGTTTTTGAAGAGGGGGTGGTTACTTTATGATTTGGGCCAACCATGATCCCATTTCTAGATTTAAAAAACCAACTTTGTTTCTTTTATAAAACCTTTGTTTTTTTCCACATTTTTCTCCTATTCCAATTCATAAATTTTATTATATGACCTATTCAAGCCACCATATCCTTTTGGACCCCTTAATAATTCATAATCATGGTGAATTGTGGTCACTTATTTAGGTATTGGTCCAGCCCGTGGGTCCATTACCAGTTTTAAAAAAATAATTCGTTTCTTTTATATCTAATTATATTTTTAATATTTTTCAATGATTCCACCTCCCACTAGAATCCCATATCCCTATAATCACCCCATTCTCTATTTTACCTCTTTGGATCTCATATGAGTCTCTGATTAGGGAAATAGTTCTCAATGTCTCTCAACTCTTCCAGAATATCGAAGGTAAATTGTTTCATACATAAATCATTCAATTAGTACTCTTTTTGCCACAACTATTCTTACCCTAGTTCTTCAAGATCTTTTGAGACTCTAAAAGGATTTTAAATCCATTATTTTTCCTCTATTGGTTCATATATAAGGGAAGACGAAGAGTTTTCTAGTTTCAAGGTGAGATTCCTTCTCATTTATCCTACCTCTTCCACTTCCTTTCATTATTTCTTGGTTTTATATTCTACCCTAGTCATTATATACCTAGGTTTATATTATCCCATGATTTTTTATGGGGTTTTTGTTCGTTTGGGGCTGGTTGTAATATTTTTAGGGTTTATAAACCCTCAAATGGTGATATTGAGTGTGCATTTCAATTACGCCAAGGATTTGAGGCAGGATATCCCTTTCACATGAATTTATTATTTAAGTTTCACCATTTACTTATTTTACACACATGATATATATATATATATATTTTTTTTCATCCTTTGGATAATTTTCTTGGTGTGAAAAATGGGGTTTTAAGCCTTTTTTTTGTGAAAGGTAGTGTTGTTTTGTCCTAAAAGTGCACAACAAGTGTTTATTTAAATGTTCCACCATCTTTCAAAACTATTTTATGAGGTTTAGAACCTAGTTTATGGTATTTTTAACATGTTACAGTAGCTTAAATAAAATATTTATTGCGATTTTTTTTATTCCTTGTCAAGTACTTAATATTAAATTGTTTTGTTTAAAAGGGCATGTCATGTGTTCGGTAAATTGCCCGGTTGGATTTTATGTGTTAAGTGTGATTTAAGAATTGTTTGTTTTGATTTATAAATACATTTTAATAATTGAAAATGTTATTTTGGGTCCTTATATTTCTTTAAAATTTGTATTTGGTTTTACAAATAAATGGGTTTTGGTTTACAACATATTTTGGCCCAAGTTGCTGAAAAATAGCTCGTTTCACATCCTTATGAAAAATGGTTGTGTTTTGAATATGTAACCTGAGTGTTTTAAGGGATTTATGAATTTGGTATTCTGCTTTAAATGGTGTATATATAGATCCTTAATAAAAGTGAAATGCATACCTTGGTCAAATGTTAGTTTTGAGAAAGGCTTAAAGGCCCGTTTGACATTTTTTTTTTGTAAAAATGGTTTCCATGTGTATTTCATGTTCTATCTTTTGGGGTTATTTTATAGTCCATTAAATTGATTTATTAATTGGTTTTGGGGTTGAAAAATCTGTTTTTTATGTTATTGATGGGTTTTTTCCTTAAAAGATAATTTTTTAATGGATTTTATGTGCAAGGCCTCATTATACTCCTTGAAATTGTTTTACGAAACTTTTTAGTGGTTTATTGATTCGTAAAAGAAATGTGAAGCATTTTAAGGTATGTTTGTGTGTTTATGGTTTTGTAATGTAATTTTTATGTGAAAAGTGTATTTTATGATATTTTTAACTTGATTGATCACTACAGGGAATCCCAGGTATCTAGGTGGGCAGACGTGTACTAGTATGCTAATGATCCCGTGGGGTTTGGCCCCTGTTTCACGTAGCAAGATTGACGATGACAACACTAACTAAACTATGATGATGATATTTTTGGGGGACCACTAGGTTATGGGTATTCTCCCTACTATTGGATCGTGTGCATGAGAACAAATATTTATTATGGTTACTTTCACCGAGATACGAGGTACTTGAGGCTCACAACTAACTAGTGCCTAGGGGTGTTCCCGTGACTTGTGCTCATTGGCTATTTTGTACTCACCATCGACATATGGTGTGTTTGGTTGGTAAATTCAGTATTATGTGTGATTTATTTAAAAGTGTAAATTCTTTAAAGCAGCCCTTTTGAAAACTATTTCCATTTTGAAGTTGCACCTCTTTGAAAATTATTACTAGCATTCTTGTTTATAAAGCATGATAGTTTTTGTTTGGTAAATTTTTTTATAGAATGGGACCTCATTTCGAAAACATAACTTTATATATTGTATTTAAATCTTGAAATTTATGTTTCTTTTATTTTAAAGGATGTGCATTGGGAATAGAATATCGGGCTAACCTACTGAGTTTTAATACTCACGCCTATAGTCTTCTCCTATTTTTAGAACTTGTGCAGGTTTTATATTGAGTTTGATCTCCTTGGCCGACATGTGATCATTATATTGAAGAGTGACCAGTGGGGTCACATGGAGTTATTTGGTTATCGGGTTTGGTCAGTTGAGTTGTTGGTTTATTTTTACTTTTAGTTTCTTGTAAAAATAATATTCAGTTCAATTTTTATATAAATGTATTTTGGGCTGTCCATTTATTTCTGCTGTTTGTTTGATTGTTTATATATGGGAGAAATCATTCCATTGTGTACTCTATTGATTACCTTGGTGCTTGTCATTATCCCGGGAGGATCGGGAACACCTCTCAGGACTTGTCGCGGGCTGGCCTGGGTGACCAGTTTAGGGTCGACTTGGGATGGTTCATGACAAAATGGTATCAGAGGAGGTTGGATCTTAGGATACCTTTCTTTTTAGAGAAACCTTGTTATTTGGGGGATGTCAATGTATATGGAGTAGGATTTTTGGGACTTTAGGGGTAAGTTTGGGAAGAGATTCATGAACTCTTGCTCGTTTTGATCCTCGGGTTTCCACGGGAAGTCCGATTTTATTAGTGTCCTTTGTTCTTGTTGATTGTTTGGTGTTGGAATATGAAAAGGGGAGTCTAACTAATGGCCTCTGTGAGCTCTCAAGGCCAAGAAAGCCATGTGGAGCTGGGGAATGGTCCAAATAAGTCTCTCTATGTTGGTGTTGTGTTTGACATATGGCCTCCAACCATATAGTCTAGTCACCCACCAACACTAGTTCCATTTTTTGGGTCTTTTTGACCTTTCTTGAATTCTGAATTTTTGTTTTGAAAACCCTTGTGTGAGAATTGTGGAAATGGGTTTTAAAGGAAGTATTGGATTTTCAAAAGTGGAAAAAAGGGGTTTTGAAAAATTAAATATAAGAATGGTTTTGGAATGTTGTGTTTTTTTGAAAAAAATAGGAGGAAGTGGAAATGATTTAACAAGATTGGATTATCCATAATCTAAACTTGTGGTTTGTTGGAATAAAATATTTTGAAAGTGTGAATCATTTTAAGGAGATTCTGAATATTTATTTTAAATGGGGTGTTTTGGGATGTTGAAAAGTGTTTGAATCTGATAAATTATGTAACACCCCAAGCTTCCTCGGTATGTTTCCTTTCGAATAATGCAATGACGTGCATTGTACGCAACTTCGAGATTTTAACACACCACAACCAATCAAACTAGCCGTTATGAATAGTAATACCTAATTTTTGAAATTATATATATTTTATATTTCAAAATAAACTTCATTTTTGGATTCGGAATATCGAATTTAGCCTAAGGTGAAATTTTGGTACTTTTCAGATAACTTTCATATTTTGATGAATAGTGAGAATTACTAAATTTTAATTAAAAACAACTTTTTTAATCAAAATAATTAATAGTGATAAATTGTGAATTTGAGTTGTTTTAAAGTATATTTAGAATATATTTTTACCATTTAATATAATGTTGGTCATTGGACATAATTTTACAATTAAACCGAACATAAACAAGTGTCAATCTTTTGATAGTTATTATCTCTTAAAAACACGCTTTTTGTTTTGACAGCGGGAATTAATTTTAAATTAATTTCTGCAACTTCTGTGTTTTGAATTTAGAAAAATGGATTCCATATTTTGAATCAGTATGTCCAAATTGTGTAAATAGGTAACTTTTATTTTTAGACATTTTGAATAATTACTGCGGTAAATATTTTATTTACCATGGTTAAGGGTAAATCCGGTAAATAAGGGTTAACAAAATAATATTATAATAATACTAAATTACCCTAAAACGTGTCTTAACCCTATTGGTTGATACATGGTCGACCATGGGCATCTTTGGGTCTATTTTGGGACCCCATGGATCCACTTGTAAGTGATAATGACACATTATATTAATAAAGCTAAAATAAAAATAAAAATGGCATAAGCTTACATCTTTTAGAAGAACAATTTTTACATAGGGTTATACATGTTGGATTTTCGATTATAAATATTCATTAGAAAGCTAAAAAGATTTCCTACATAATGATATTTTATTTATAATTTTTAGACATTAAATAATTTATTTTATTTATGGCACAATGATGATGCAGTAATTACTATAATAGTGAAAAATTAAAATAAGTGATATTATAAATACCCAAATAAATATAATATGAAACTTTTAATGAATTAAACTAATTTTATAGGATAATATGATATATTAGGATTGATTTAAATGAATTTGTTCGAAGTAATCAATCTGTTATGAGTTTCACAAAAATCAACTATTGAATAGTGTCAAAATTGACATAAAAGAGTTCTTAAAACAAATATTATATTATTAATTGATATTAAATTCCTAAAAATCTAAGGTTCGGCCAATAGACTTATATTATGATATTTTAATCATTAATGGACCACTTGGGGGTCTCTTGTATGTATATAGTAAGTTTATTAACCATATCATATAAAAATACAAAGAGACATTGTAAAAGTGAAACTAATTAACTTAGAGTTAATACTTAAAGATAAGGTTAATATAAGTACCCAAACCTGTCTAAATTCTATTGGATGAGTTGTTTTCGACCTATCCCCACCTCATCCTTTGAATAGTCAACTTTGGAGCCTTTGGAAACCGAATATGAATTTATTATAAATTAATATTTCTAGCTTTTCCAAAGGTGCCCCTCACCCCTCTTATAAAAGGGCACTCCTCCTTCTCATTTACTCACACCTCTCAAGACACTTGGCTCGTCCAAACTCTGCCCAAATAAGCTCCCCACATCCCTCTACTCCTCCTTGAAGCTTCCCCTTAGGCAGAAAGCATTTCAACAAGTCCTTTGGTTCCATCCAAAGTGAGTTACCTAAATTAAAGGTAACAATTTCTCTTAAATTATTTTCATTTATTTTGCTTCTTCAACCCCCAAACTCTTTTTATTTCCCTTCTTTGGTAACAACACCAGTATCCTCAATATACTAGGATGTTGTTATAAGAAGTATTCAAACTACACATACACACAACTCCATCTAATGGATGATGAACATAATGTTTCTGTGAATGGCAAACTAACGCCTCACGAAACGATGATTGTTCAAAAACATCTTACCGCCTCTCATGGTGGCCATTATGATGGAACTGTAATTAAATATGATATTAATGATATATATTTTATATATAAGCTTCTGTAATTCCATTTTATTTCATACCATTATTCGTTTCATGTTGTAAATACATACGATAATTTCATTTGAGGAAGTGCGGACTACCGCCCCCTTAAAATGATATGACTCGTTCATACCACACATGGAACGTATAAAGGATGGTGTTAATGAACTTAAGTAACATATATAAAATATTATATTATACTGGAATAGTAATATACCTATGTATCATTTGTATTCGATTGTTTTAAAATAAAAATTAAATGGAAGCAGCGTTCGTGCGTACGTACGGACTACCGTCTCCACGAACGCGATGAGATTCATTCTCCATCGTATCCATTCAAGTATAATTATCATTTAATGATTTAAAAATGATTTTTAAGTACTTGATATCATTCTGGATATGAATAAGATACAACAAAAATGACTTATGTAATAAAACATATAAAAGAAAATGAGTAAGTTAACACCCGAAACGGCGTTAATACTAAGATATTATTAACAAATCAATGTTAAAAGATCATATATGATATCATATTAAAGTAAATGATTCTTGTATTATTAAATAACAATTATTTCACCATTATACAGGAGGTAAACCTACCATCGACCAAGGAAAAAGTACAAAGTAAGGGATTTTCTTATCTCACTTTTAATTCCGTGAGAATTCCATTGATCACCACTTAATTATTGCATGTGGTGTATGTGTACTTCCCATGATTGTATTCATTGTGTTATATACTTTTATTTATGGGTATTTACATCATCATGGTATGATAATTCTTTCATGGGTGTATGTTTCTTAAGTTACCTAATCAATAAGGGAATTTGAGATTTCAATTTCCACTCATTTGGCTTTACGCATATTTCATTGATTATATTACCCCAAGATTATGTGTGGAATCACTATTCATTTGATTATGTCATAATTTCCACTCCCATTCCTGTGGATATAAGTTTGATACACATAATCACTCCATTGATAATTCTCAAGTCATTGATATGAATTTGATAAGAGTAATTTTAACTCATTCTCCATTTATTGAGTTAAACATCCAATTCGTTGGTATTGTTTTTACAAGAATATGTGTGAATATACTTTGATTGATTTACACTGAATATCCAATCATATTTAGTGTATTTATATTTGTCACACATAATTATGTCATTGATTTATCCTTAACCAAAGGATACAACCTTTATGAGAGATTTCATCTCAATTTACATTCCATTGAGACTTCTTTGATGATATACACCAAATCACTTTTATGTGGTGTATATAATGTACTTTGACATAGTATATCATGAATTCCTTTATTCTCATGATATTACAATGTTTTTATTACCTCAATTATTTGTATTCAAGTGTCTCTCTTTTGGTTAGAAACTCTAATCAAAATACCATTTTAAAATGTTTTAAAGAATTATTCTTCTAAATCATGCTCATTAATGTCCATATTTTAAAAATGGTTTTAAGGATTTATTTATATGGACATTAAAGTTTTAAAATTAAAAATCCTTTTAAAAAGTTTCAAAGTGGTATGGGACACTTTGATTCAAAAATCTATTTTTAAATGGCTTTTTGACAAATAGTGTGACTTTTAAATGATTTCAAGAAAAGGGGGATATTTCTCTCAAATAGTTTTGATGATTATTTTCATCTATGTCAACATCCTTCATTATTCTTGATTGAGGTTAATGTGATACAATACAATCTTCCATATTGTATCGAATGAGTTATGTTTGACTGTGGATGTGCTATTTTTATACCATTCAAGGTTTGTGGTAAAAGTATTGACATTTCGTATGCTAGTTTCAATACGAATGTTTATGTTATGTTTAAACTTGTTCATATGAGGAATGCATTGGACTTAATAAGTGACGGGTGGAGCCCGCTATAGCTCCTCGATGCATCGGTAGGTCTCATGAGACAAACTAGTGTCTTGGCACAAGGCCTTGGCAAAATCTTATTTGTAGTCTTGGCACGAGGCCTTGGCTATGTGGTTATGATAGTCTGGCATTATGCATTCCATCATTATGAAAGTGGTTATTGATATTGCATGTGATCATTCGACTAGTAGAATATCCATGTGAGTAAGTAAATGGCATTATTTCATTTTACCTTCGCCATCTTATGCTGAAGTTTAAATTTAAAAGGCTTTTGTTTTAGTTATAAATTGCCTTAAGTGTTTATGCTTATTTATGAAAGCTTCTGCTATAATGTTATCCTTACTGAGCATCCGAGCTCACCCCTTTCAATGTTTTATTTTTCCCAGGATTATGAAGAAGTAATTTATGAATGACCTGCAGGGATAGTATGAGGGGATATGAAGACAAGATGTTTTTTTTATGATGTAATGTAAAAATTTATGGATGTATCTAGTTATTCCAAGGCTACTAAACTAATCGGTCTTTCGAGACTTGATCTTTCTCATAATCATGCCAATGTTATGTAATAATGCACCGACTCTAGGTAATTAGGGTCGGGGCGTTACAGTTGGTATCAAAGGAAGTTTAGTACAAACCTTGGTAGCTAGATTTAGATAAACTCTGATTAGAGAACGTAGACCTAAGATGAACTTTGAGGATTAGTATAAAAGAACTTCCTAGAATTTTGGTATTGTAGAGATTTTGTGAGTTTTCCGAGCAATACATCCCTGTCTGGATACGAGCAGGTAGAGGCGGCTCTGGCACAGATGTACCTAGGGGTAAAACCCGAAAACACCGCTTTGAGCTAGACTCGAACGGGAACTGGTGCACGACAACGGGCCTTGCTGCACTCTTGGTTACGACACTCCCGGGGGATATGCTTAGGATAATTTACATTTTCTTTACAAACCAATTTAAGTAATATATATATATAAGATGAGAGTAAATGACCTTGGTTAATCCTAATATGTTTCAAATTGTGAATATGGTGACATTTTAATCTCTAAATGATTTTACGACTACTATTACTCACACAATGCTTTATGGTTTTAGTCAATGGCTGGATTCCAAGGAAGTCATAGTGACTTTGAGAATGATGTACAAGATGGGAACGGTGGTGGCAATGAGCAACAAAATGGAATGTTGATAGGCGTAAAAGATATCGTCTTTATGCCAAATCAGTTTTCCAAAAATATGATCAACAACATATATATTAACCAACTCCCAGACTCAACAAGGAAGAGAAAGGTGATAAATGATAAGAGCTCCAGCAATGGAGACCATGGAGAAAAGAACCCTCAATTTTCATCATGCAGGAAATGTGGAAAGAGACACCCAGGAAAGTGTCTCAATGGGACAACGAAATGTTTTACGTGCGGGAAGGAAGGACATAATGTAAAGAATTGCCGAAGAAAAATGAAGAGTACTATGGAAGAAGATAAAAATGGTCCCAAGAGTCCATTTACAGTCATTTTCCGTAAATGTAGGGGACCTGGCCATTACCCGAGTGAATGTCCTATTCTATAGGATATTTTCTTGGTCAAAGAAGAAGCTATGTGGGAATAAATGGTTGGAGAAATGTTTAAAAAGTATTAGCACTCCTTGTTGATGGGTTTACTATGGAATAATTTTCTCTTGTATTTGTAACCCCGCAGTTTTCCATGTGAGAATGATATTTGAGGAAGAATTGTCTCTTCTCTTGTGGATATAGGTATAAATAACCATTTGGATTTATATGATCATTGGGGTTTCAGAGAATTATAAGTTATTCTAATTTGGGATGAAGATTCAAGGTATGATATAACATTTGTGGTTAAATTTATGATATAGTATTTTGAGGAATTTATCTCATTTTGGCAATATTATAAAATATAGTTTTTGAAAAAGGACAACACGTAGACCGTGTGACAACCCGTCGCGTCGGACAAAGTTATGGGAATCGAACCCACAACCAAAGTGCGATTGGGATTTATCGCCTACCACTGGACTACGTGAAGTCCCTGGTTAGTGTGACTTTTTTTTTTAGTTAAATGATTTTATTGATCAATAATAAGTTGATTTGGGTTCTTATTTCATATCAAAAGAATACCCTTGGTATAGGAAAATTATTTGGTGATTAAGTGATAAATGTTATTTTGGAAGATGTTCGCTTTGTTGGGAACACTATATACCCAAGGAAAATAGAATACTATGGGGTTTCATTTGTGGAGTAATGATAGATTTTTATCTACGTTTTTATTGTGGATTTATAGTGATTTGGGTTATTTATGGAAATGATTAACCTATAATAGAGAATATGTGATTAGGTTAATTACTTTTGAGTATGTGACTTTAAGAGTATCTGATGTCATTTGGAGATACAATTTAACATGGGAGACTACATAATCAAATTCTTCTATGTTTTGGGTTTCAATATTAGTTTGGATTATATTAAAGGATTTTAAGGATAATTGGTTATTGAATGGTATCTATTTAACTTTGGGGTATTGTTGGTTTAATTTTAGAAATTAAGATTAGTGCATATTTATCTCAATGAATATCCTTTTGGGGGATCATTAGATCATTCACTCACCATTTTGGTTTTGATTAATCTTTAAAGACAATGTAAATATATGGTTTATCCTTCATGGATTATGTGATTCTATAGAAGTTTATTCTATCTCTTCCAGTGTGACCAAGTCTTCTTGAATACTCATCGTTTAAAAAAAATGAGTTAGTGGTGGAAATTTATTAAAGAATGAAAATCTACTTAAAATGTAAGTATATCTCATAATGTTCTTAGTCAATATCATAAATGAATTCCTCTTCCTTATGTAATGTAACTTAAAAAAAATGTTGTCTGTTTACTTTCCTACTAGGAGACTAATGGTCGTTATTCCCAACACAAGTTTGTGGTTTTCTCATTGTTAACTTTCTCCTGATCATGATTTCTATCCCTCTCCATCAGAACTTGACACTTATTTTATCATCCATATCCATGTTTTCTTACATGGAATCCTAGTATGGGTTATCTTGGATGACCCTTATACCTCTCTTTCTTTCTTTTAAAGTGATAGTTTTATTGACTCTTTTTCCGATGTGGGACTTTCCATTATATTCCCAAGAAAAATTTTAAAAATTGCGAGGACGCAATTTATTGAAGGAGGGGAGAATGTAACACCCCAAGCTTCCTCGGTATGTTTCCTTTCGAATAATGCAATGACGTGCATTGTACGCAACTTCGAGATTTTAACACACCACAACCAATCAAACTAGCCGTTATGAATAGTAATACCTAATTTTTGAAATTATATATATTTTATATTTCAAAATAAACTTCATTTTTGGATTCGGAATATCGAATTTAGCCTAAGGTGAAATTTTGGTACTTTTCGGATAACTTTCATATTTTGATGAATAGTGAGAATTACTAAATTTTAATTAAAAACAACTTTTTTAATCAAAATAATTAATAGTGATAAATTGTGAATTTGAGTTGTTTTAAAGTATATTTAGAATATATTTTTACCATTTAATATAATGTTGGTCATTGGACATAATTTTACAATTAAACCGAACATAAACAAGTGTCAATCTTTTGATAGTTATTATCTCTTAAAAACACGCTTTTTGTTTTGACAGCGGGAATTAATTTTAAATTAATTTCTGCAACTTCTGTGTTTTGAATTTAGAAAAATGGATTCCATATTTTGAATCAGGATGTCCAAATTGTGTAAATAGGTAACTTTTATTTTTAGACATTTTGAATAATTACTGCGGTAAATATTTTATTTACCATGGTTAAGGGTAAATCCGGTAAATAAGGGTTAACAAAATAATATTATAATAATACTAAATTACCCTAAAACGTGTCTTAACCCTATTGGTTGATACATGGTCGACCATGGGCATCTTTGGGTCTATTTTGGGACCCCATGGATCCACTTGTAAGTGATAATGACACATTATATTAATAAAGCTAAAATAAAAATAAAAATGGCATAAGCTTACATCTTTTAGAAGAACAATTTTTACATAGGGTTATACATGTTGGATTTTCGATTATAAATATTCATTAGAAAGCTAAAAATATTTCCTACATAATGATATTTTATTTATAATTTTTAGACATTAAATAATTTATTTTATTTATGGCACAATGATGATGCAGTAATTACTATAATAGTGAAAAATTAAAATAAGTGATATTATAAATACCCAAATAAATATAATATGAAACTTTTAATGAATTAAACTAATTTTATAGGATAATATGATATATTAGGATTGATTTAAATGACTTTTTTCGAAGTAATCAATCTGTTATGAGTTTCACAAAAATCAACTATTGAATAGTGTCAAAATTGACATAAAAGAGTTCTTAAAACAAATATTATATTATTAATTGATATTAAATTCCTAAAAATCTAAGGTTCGGCCAAGAGACTTATATTATGATATTTTAATCATTAATGGACCACTTGGGGGTCTCTTGGATGTATATAGTAAGTTTATTAACCATATCATATAAAAATACAAAGAGACATTGTAAAAGTGAAACTAATTAACTTAGAGTTAATACTTAAAGATAAGGTTAATATAAGTACCCAAACCTGTCTAAATTCTATTGGATGAGTTGTTTTCGACCTATCCCCACCTCATCCTTTGAATAGTCAACTTTGGAGCCTTTGGAAACCGAATATGAATTTATTATAAATTAATATTTCTAGCTTTTCCAAAGGTGCCCCTCACCCCTCTTATAAAAGGGCACTCCTCCTTCTCATTTACTCACACCTCTCAAGCCACTTGGCTCGTCCAAACTCTGCACAAATAAGCTCCCCACATCCCTCTACTCCTCCTTGAAGCTTCCCCTTAGGCAGAAAGCATTTCAACAAGTCCTTTGGTTCCATCCAAAGTGAGTTACCTAAATTAAAGGTAACAATTTCTCTTAAATTATTTTCATTTATTTTGCTTCTTCAACCCCCAAACTCTTTTTATTTACCTTCTTTGGTAACAACACCAGTATCCTCAATATACTAGGATGTTGTTATAAGAAGTATTCAAACTACACATACACACAACTCCATCTAATGGATGATGAACATAATGTTTCTGTGAATGGCAAACTAACGCCTCACGAAACGATGATTGTTCAAAAACATCTTACCGCCTCTCATGGTGGCCATTATGATGGAACTGTAATTAAATATGATATTAATGATATATATTTTATATATAAGCTTCTGTAATTCCATTTTATTTCATACCATTATTCGTTTCATGTTGTAAATACATACGATAATTTCATTTGAGGAAGTGCGGACTACCGCCCCCTTAAAATGATATGACTCGTTCATACCACACATGGAACGTATAAAGGATGGTGTTAATGAACTTAAGTAACATATATAAAATATTATATTATACTGGAATAGTAATATACCTATGTATCATTTGGATTCGATTGTTTTAAAATAAAAATTAAATGGAAGCAGCGTTCGTGCGTACGTACGGACTACCGTCTCCACGAACGCGATGAGATTCATTCTCCATCGTATCCATTCAAGTATAATTATCATTTAATGATTTAAAAATGATTTTTAAGTACTTGATATCATTCTGGATATGAATAAGATACAACAAAAATGACTTATGTAATAAAACATATAAAAGAAAATGAGTAAGTTAACACCCGAAACGACGTTAATACTAAGATATTATTAACAAATCAATGTTAAAAGATCATATATGATATCATATTAAAGTAAATGATTCTTGTATTATTAAATAACAATTATTTCACCATTATACAGGAGGTAAACCTACCATCGACCAAGGAAAAAGTACAAAGTAAGGGATTTTCTTATCTCACTTTTAATTCCGTGAGAATTCCATTGATCACCACTTAATTATTGCATGTGGTGTATGTGTACTGCCCATGATTGTATTCATTGTGTTATATACTTTTATTTATGGGTATTTACATCATCATGGTATGATAATTCTTTCATGGGTGTATGTTTCTTAAGTTACCTAATCAATAAGGGAATTTGAGATTTCAATTTCCACTCATTTGGCTTTACGCATATTTCATTGATTATATTACCCCAAGATTATGTGTGGAATCACTATTCATTTGATTATGTCATAATTTCCACTCCCATTCCTGTGGATATAAGTTTGATACACATAATCACTCCATTGATAATTCTCAAGTCATTGATATAAATTTGATAAGAGTAATTTTAACTCATTCTCCATTTATTGAGTTAAACATCCAATTCGTTGGTATTGTTTTTACAAGAATATGTGTGAATATACTTTGATTGATTTACACTGAATATCCAATCATATTTAGTGTATTTATATTTGTCACACATAATTATGTCATTGATTTATCCTTAACCAAAGGATACAACCTTTATGAGAGATTTCATCTCAATTTACATTCCATTGAGACTTCTTTGATGATATACACCAAATCACTTTTATGTGGTGTATATAATGTACTTTGACATAGTATATCATGAATTCCTTTATTCTCATGATATTACAATGTTTTTATTACCTCAATTATTTGTATTCAAGTGTCTCTCTTTTGGTTAGAAACTCTAACCAAAATACCATTTTAAAATGTTTTAAAGAATTATTCTTCTAAATCATGCTCATTAATGTCCATATTTTAAAAATGGTTTTAAGGATTTATTTATATGGACATTAAAGTTTTAAAATTAAAAATCCTTTTAAAAAGTTTCAAAGTGGTATGGGACACTTTGATTCAAAAATCTATTTTTAAATGGCTTTTTGACAAATAGTGTGACTTTTAAATGATTTCAAGAAAAGGGGGATATTTCTCTCAAATAGTTTTGATGATTATTTTCATCTATGTCAACATCCTTCATTATTCTTGATTGAGGTTAATGTGATACAATACAATCTTCCATATTGTATCGAATGAGTTATGTTTGACTGTGGATGTGCTATTTTTATACCATTCAAGGTTTGTGGTAAAAGTATTGACATTTCGTATGCTAGTTTCAATACGAATGTTTATGTTATGTTTAAACTTGTTCATATGAGGAATGCATTGGACTTAATAAGTGACGGGTGGAGCCCGCTATAGCTCCTCGATGCATCGGTAGGTCTCATGAGACAAACTAGTGTCTTGGCACAAGGCCTTGGCAAAATCTTATTTGTAGTCTTGGCACGAGGCCTTGGCTATGTGGTTATGATAGTCTGGCATTATGCATTCCATCATTATGAAAGTGGTTATTGATATTGCATGTGATCATTCGACTAGTAGAATATCCATGTGAGTAAGTAAATGGCATTATTTCATTTTACCTTCGCCATCTTATGCTGAAGTTTAAATTTAAAAGGCTTTTGTTTTAGTTATAAATTGCCTTAAGTGTTTATGCTTATTTATGAAAGCTTCTGCTATAATGTTATCCTTACTGAGCATCCGAGCTCACCCCTTTCAATGTTTTATTTTTCCCAGGATTATGAAGAAGTAATTTATGAATGACCTGCAGGGATAGTATGAGGGGATATGAAGACAAGATGTTTTTTTTATGATGTAATGTAAAAATTTATGGATGTATCTAGTTATTCCAAGGCTACTAAACTAATCGGTCTTTCGAGACTTGATCTTTCTCATAATCATGCCAATGTTATGTAATAATGCACCGACTCTAGGTAATTAGGGTCGGGGCGTTACAAATTACTTTTGGAAATTGGTTTTGAGCAGTTGGTGTTTTCCTAGAAAGGGTATTGGTCTCAATGGACATCAGATTATGGAAATATACCTTGCTTAATTTTAGAAAATGGGAAGTGGTTGTTTGGAGTATCTTGGTTGTTTTAAAAGTTGTTAAAAATAAAAAGGGGTACATTTTTTTATCAAATGTTTCTTGATGAAGTGTGGTTTGTTTTGTGAAATCTGAAAATGGTTTTTGAATTGGTGGTTAGTGTTACTTTGGAAGGTACATGTTTTGTTGGGAATTATGTTTTTTTGTTTTAGCCTTTGGTGTTTTCATGGGTGCTCACATGCATGGTTTTATTGATATCTGGAAGTATGACCTATATAGAATGGTGGTTGGGTTCCTGGGGTGGCATGGAAATGTGCATGTGGGTGAGACTTGATGAAACACCATTAGTGAATGTGGAAACCCACTAAATTAGTTTGTTTTTCAAAAGTGTTTTGAGTTGAAAATTTTGGTCTTTGTTTATAAACCAATAGTTATGTGGATAGTTTTTTCTATGTCTTAGAAGAGTTGTTTATTTAGTAATATTCCGTGTGATCGAGAGGTCATACTCTTGTTGTATCTTGAGATGATATATTGTTGGTGGATCGGTTTTGGAGTAATGTTCATTGGGTTTCTAAAGATGTATTTGATGTTGTGATGTGGCCATGGATAGTTCTCCGTTAGAGATATTTCTTGTTAATCAACCTAAGGATTCATTTCAAATGTTAAATCCACCTCTTTGGATGATGCATCAACCTTTTTTTTGAATATAGAGCTTTTTGGGATCGATTTAAAGTGCTTCTAGGCCTTGATAATTCTTTTGTACATAGTAGTTGTGTTTGGTAATGTTGATGTTTTTCGCCGCATTCCTTTACCATTCTGCTCCTCGTTCGGAGTGAGATATAATTTTGATATGTATCTATGAGTTCCTATTTAGATGAAGGTGTTTTGTTGAGCAAGTGAGTTTTTTTGAGTGGTGTGACCCTTAGTACCTGACTGTGGTGCAACAAATGCTTCAAGAATTAGGGCTCCAACCATAGGCCTCAGAGTGAATCTTTTCACACTGTCAGGAAATCTATAGAGGTGTAGAGTGCTCAACAAGGATTCTGCCTCCTCAGTTTTGGTAATTTATTTTCTATGTCAATATTGTGGTTCCTCATCACTGTGAATTTTCTCTTTTCACAATGAGCATGGTGGACTTACCCCTCACACAGTGTCTATGGTTATGCCTTCATGGATGTGGGTTTCTGATCAATGTCCCTTTGTGGAATGCCTATGTAAATCGGGTGTGGTCTTGGTGTTACCTATTCATAGGTGGATAATGTTGGGTAGATCCTTTGTTTATTTTGTGGTTTCAGTGGACTAATTATTGGGTCCCTTTCCCTCCCCTCCCCGAGTGGTGGGGGTCTGGATCCATGCAAAAAGTGTTGGCCCAGTTCTTGTCCCCTCTATTCAGGAGTGGGTGGTTTAGATGTTTATGTTATAACCCTATTAACTTGGGTTTGTAGGTTTTTTTGGGAGAGTTTTTTTGTACATGTGAAAGTGATTCCCAATTCTAGTTAATGTTGGGATCTTGTTTTTTTCGTTGCTAGTTGGGTTCTAATGGTGGGGAGACCCACCACATGCCTCGTTGATTTTCCCCCTAATAACTTGTCTAGTGCTAGTTGTTTATTAATGGTGGGGATTACATTCTGTACTCCCCTAGAGTATTTGGTTTCCTTAAGTTCTCTTTGGTTTGGGTGATTTTTGGGTTCATTGGGAGAAGGCCCAACAATCGGGTTCTTGGCTTGGTTGTGGAGGTGGTGGCTTGATATTTCCATTGATTCTCCAGAAGTGGTTGTGAGTTGGTGTTTTGTTTGGGAAAGAGTATTAAGTTACATTGTTGGTGAATGATATTTACTTAGCTTTAGAGTCTACATTATGTTTATAAGGAATTATTATGTGTTAATCTGTCAGTTGAAAAGCATTATGGCTTTTCGGGGGCGGAAAACTTTAATGGTGGGGAGAATTGTCACACCCGGTTTTTTTTCTTTTCATGTAATGGTTTTGATCCGGTTAATTGAAAATAAAGATCCTTTTCTTGGGTGTTGTGTGAGATTAATTTTGTGTTTTTAACTACCATATATTTCTAATCATCCTAATTTTGGTTCCCCATTGTCTGTTTAGGAGTTTTTGGAGAGAGGGTGGTTACTTCCAGATTTGGGCCAGCCGTGAGCCCATTTCCAGATTTAAAAAACCAAATTTGTTTCTTTTATAACACCTTTGTTTTTACACATTTTTCTCCCATTAAACTTCATAAATTTCCTTACCTGACATATTAAAATCACCATATCATTTTTGAACCCTTATGAATTCATAATCATGGTGAATTGGGGTTACTTATTTAGGTATTGGGCCAGCCCATGGGCCCATTTCTAGTTTTAAAAAAATAATTTGTTTCTTTTATATCTAATTCTATTTTTAATATTTTTCAGTGATTATACCTCCAAATATAAGAAAATATCCCTATACTCACCCCCATTATCTATTTTACCTCTTTGGATCTCATATGAGTCACATGTTAGGAAAATAGTTCTCAATGTCTCTCAACTCTTCCATAATATCGAAGGTAAATTGTTCACACATAAATCATTCAATTCATACTCTTTTTGCCACAAATATTATTAACCTAGTTATTATAGATATTAGGATCCTCTAAAAGGATTTTCAAGTAATTAAATTTCCTATATGGGTGTATATATAAGGGAAGAAGAAGAGTTTTCTAGTTTCAAGGTGAGATTCCTTCTCATTTTTCCTCCCTCTTCCACCTCCTTTCATTATTTCTTGGTTTTATATTCTACCCTAGTCATTATATACCTAGGGTTATGTTATACCATGATTTTTTATGGGGGTTTTGTTCGTTTGGGTCTGGTCATAATAGGTTTAGGGTTTACAAACCCTCGGATGGTGATATTGGGTGTGCGTTTCAATTACACCAAGGATTTGAGGTAGGATATCCCTTTCACTTGCCTTTATTATTTAAGTTTCATAATTTTATTATTTTTTACACCTGATATATATATTTATTATTGTTTTTCATCCTTTGGATAATTTTATTGGTGTTAAAAATGGTTGTTTAATCCTTGTTTTGTAAAAGGTAGTGTTGTTTTGTCATAAAAGTGCACAACAACTGTTTTCTTAAATGTTCTGCTATCTTTCAAAACTATTTTGTGAGGTTTAGAACAT
This sequence comes from Viscum album, assembly GCA_963277665.1. NCBI lineage: Eukaryota > Viridiplantae > Streptophyta > Magnoliopsida > Santalales > Viscaceae > Viscum > Viscum album. The sequence continues at coordinate 339,484,981 of OY728134.1, read as the reverse complement.
TTTTTATGGTATTTTTAAAATTTTCTAGTAGCTTTAATAAAATATTCCATGCAATTTGTGTTTTATTCCTTGTCAAGTACTTAAAATAAATTGTTTTATTTAAAAGGGCATGTCATGTGTTTGGTAAATTTCCTGGTTGGATTTTATGTGTTAAGTGTGATTTAAGAATTATTTTTTTGGATTTATAAATTAATTTGAATAATTAAAAATGTTATTTTTGTTCCTTATATGTATTTCAAATTTGGATTTGTTTTTACAAATAAATGGGTTTTGGTTTACAACATATTTTGGCCCGAGTTTTCAGAAAATGGCCCGTTTCACATCCTTATGAAAAATGGTTGTGTTTTGAATATGTAACCTGAGTGTTTTAAGGGATTTATGAATGAAATTTGATTCTGTAAATGGTGTGTATACACATCCTTAATAAAATTGAAATTCATACCTTGGTCAAATGTTAGTTTTGAGAAAGGCTTAAAGGTCCGTTTGGCATTTTTTTTGTAAAAATGGTTTCTATGTGTATTTCATGTTCTATCTTTTGGGGCCATTTTATAGTCCATTAAATCAATTTATTAATTGGTTTTGGGGATTCACAATATTTTTTTATGTTATTGATGGGTTTTTGGCCTTAAAAGAGAATTTTTAATGGATTTTATGTGCAAGGCATCGTTATACACCTTGAAACTGTTTTACAAAAAATTTTAGTGGTTTATTGATTTGTGAAAGAAATATGAAGCTTGTTTGTGGGATATTTGTGTGTTTATGGTTTGGTAATAAAATTTTGATGTGAAAAGTGTATTTGATGATATGTGTAACTTGATTGAGCACTAAAGGGAATCCTAGGGAATCTAGGTGGGCAGACGTGTACTAGTATGCTAGTGATCCCGTGGGGGTTGTCCCCTGTTTCACGTAGCAAGATTGACGATGGAAAAACTAAATAAACTATGATGATGATGTTTTTGGGTGACCACTAGATTATGGGTATGATCCATACTACTGAATCATGTGCACGAGAACTGATATTTATTATGGTTACTTTTACCGAGATACGAGGTGCCTGGGGCTCACAACTAACTAGTGCCTAGGGGTGTTCCCGCAACTTGTGCTCATTGGCTATTTTGTACTCACTGTAACCATATGGTATTTTTGGTTGGTAAATTAAGTATTTTTTATGATTTATTTAAAATTTTACATTCTTTAAATCAGAAATTTTGAAAACTATTTTCATTTTGAAGTTGCACCTCTTTAAAAATTGTTACTAGCATTCTTGTTTATAAAACATGATAGTTTTTGTCTGGTAATTTTTTTATATCATGGGACCTCATTTGGAAAAAATACCTTTATATTTTTATTTACAACTTGAAATTGATGTTTCATTTATTTTAAATTATGTGCATTGGGAATATAATATCGGTCTAACCTACTGAGTTTTAATACTCACGCCTATAGTCTTCTTCTATTTTTAGCCCTTGTGTAGGTTTCATCTTGAGTTCAATCGCCTTGGGAGATGTGTGATCATAGTGTTGGAGAGTGACTAGAGGGGTCACATGGAGTTAGTTGGTTATCGGGTTTGGTTAGTTGAGTTTTTGGTTTATTTGTACATTTAGTTTCTTGTACAAATAATGTTCAGTTTAATTTTTAAATAAATGTATTTTGGGATGTCCATTTATTTCCGCTGTTTGTTTGATTATTTATATATGGGTGAAATTGTTCCCTTGTGTACTCTATTGATGCCCTTGGTGCTTGTCTCCATCCTAGGAGTATCGGGAATGCCTCTCGGGACTTGTCGTGGGCTGGCCTGGGTGATCGGTTCAGGGTCAACTCAGGCTGGTTTGTGACAAAGTCATTTGCTGCAATCCTCAGTTGGTATGTTGACAGAGTGGCTACTTGGGACAAGAGGAGAAGTATGTAGGTTGGTTTTTCAGTGGAGGAAGTTCCAGTCAGAGGTGGAAGCTTATTACTGCGAGGCAGTAGATGCTTCATACATCAAGGCCCCAACCATAGGTCTCAGGGTGAAGCTTGCACACAGTCAAAACTCGTCAAATGTAGGATGATATTGGTCTGACTTAAGTTCGAAGTGACGAGATGTGGATGGATTAAATTTTCATGTTGTGGTATCATCTCTGTAGGCTTTATTTTTTTTGGGAGTGGGTATGAAGGCCATGTATCTTTTTTTGGTCTTAATTTATGAGAGTTCCTCTTGGGCCTTAAAAAGGTTTAGAGAATCCGTATTCCTATAAAGCCCGCAGGTGTGTTCTGTGAACCTTTTTGTGGTTGTTTATGGATTGAAATTGTACTCATTTAAAAGATTCTCATGTCTTGTGGGATTGACTTGTGCCTGTCCAGTTTTCCGCTAGGTTAGGTATTTCCTCTTTCAAAACCATCTCTTGTGGTGGAGTGTTGTCCACTGTGGAAAAGTTTTGTGCAAGTCGGACTGTGTTGGTGGGTTCATGATGAAGAGTTCAGTCCGTATCAATCAAATTAAACTTGGAATTCCCATGCAGGTATCGTGGTGTTAGGAAAATTTTAAAAAGGTAGGGAGACCCACTGCGGGTCTCACCAACATTTCGTCTTATGTTTGTTTGGTTAAGCTTAGGGAGATTGGAGGGTCAAGACAATGTTAGAGGTTGTCTAGGTTTGTGAGTCATTTTGGTTTGGAGAACCAATGTTTGAAAAGAATTATAATATGGTAGGGAGACCACCATAGGGTGAACTTATGAATTTTTTTTTCAAAGTGCGCTTGGCGGGGAAACCCCTTACTTCTGCTCCACCCAACCTTGACCATGGAAATTGGTTAGCTCAGGTAGTGGGTTGCTTGACGAGTGTTCTTGGAGATCTAGAGTGGCCCTGGTGATCCCTAAGTTAGGTGTCGGGGTGTTCAATGTTGTAGTTGTGTTTGGAGGTGACTTTCTTGATGTTGGTGATTTTTCTTGGTGATTCTTGTTTTGAGATCTTTGGAGTTTCAGGTCATGGGAATTTTGAATGCCTGATATTCGGGTGACTGAGGTTTTGTTTTAAGTATCTTCACATTCTTGATTGGAATCTTGGGTTGACCAAGTCTTTTGGGACTTTCTCGGGGAAGAAAGTGTCATGGTGGGGAGAATTGTCACAGCCCGACCGACGCTTTATTTTATTTTAATTATTTTGGGTATCATTTTTGAGCTGCAGGTTGAGCCAATTTTATTTTAAAAGAAATTTGGGTTCATATATGGGTGTGTGACCGTGCGCGCGACCATGTGTGGTTCCCAACCTTAATAATAGAACATTTTATTATAAAATTTATTATTACACGAGTGTATAACTATGCCGCGACAATGCATGCCTCTGTGCACGGTGTCTAGAGTCAATAATTAATGCAGTTATTTCTTTGTGACTGGTTTTATTAATTTAGTTTTATTATTAGTATTATTATTATTTAAATTAATACTTCAATTAGGTAATTATTATTATTATTATTATTTCAGTTAATACTTTAATTTGGTCATTTCTATTATTTTGATTTTATTATTTTTAATTTTATTATTAGTATTAAATTTTTTTATTATTAATTATAATTTTGTTTTATTATTTTATTATTTTTATTATTTTATTTTTTTCTCTTCTTTCCCCCCCTCTATTTCTCTCTCTTTTTTTCCCTTTTCTTCTATCCTATCTTTCTCTCCCCTCTCTCCCTACATGGACTCCTTCCCCCCATGTGTTTTTGCCCAGCTCCCCCGTAATCCAAGCTGCACGCTGCACCCTTCAACCCAACCATCCTCCCCCTCCTTTGAAAAATCGTACTAGCACCGCTACGCCACACCCTCACCCGACTGCACCATCATTGTACGCAGCACCCTTGGCCACACCACCCTTGGATGCACCCCCTTCCTGCACACCTCTCCCCGTTGCGGTAGCCCTGCCGACCTCCTCACCATCCACGAACCGCTTCTCTAACCTCCTCACCCATGAGAACAACCTCCCCTCCAGTTTGCAACCGCTACGCACAACCCTCCCTTTCGGTTTGGCACCACCGCGTGCCTCCCTTCAACGGACATACCTCCTCGCCGGCGTCCCGTCCTCCTCCGGCACACACGCCTCCATTTGGTAATTCCTTCCCACCTTGCATAGTGTTTTGGTTGGGGTTTCAGATTTTTATTTGGTTCGTTTATGGTGTAATTCATTGGATTATTTGATTTTTAGGGTTTAGTTGTGTTGTTTGCGGTGAGATTGAAGTAAAATGATCTTTGCACACCAAGTTGCGAAGTCTGCTACATAACGGTAGGTGGTTTCATGTCTAATTATTATTTGATTAATTAATTTGAAAATTTAATTAATTTAGATTGTTATTTAATTAATTTGTGTGGCGTAAATTTGATTTTTGTTTAAGTTTGATATGCATTAAAATTGTTTAGTAGTGTGTCGATATAATGTGTGTGCTTTCTTCTGAAATATAATCTCTAGTTAACTATTAGTGATTTTTAAATTGTGCGGTTAGCTTATGAATCAGTTTGTTTAGTGCAAATTTAATTTTTACTAGAGGTTTAGTATGTTTTTAATGTGTTTATTAGTGTGTTTATATTATATGAGTATTTTTTTGCTGTGAAAACCCATGTCGAACTGTTTACCAGTGTTTTATAAATTGTGCAGTTACTTTGTTAGGATGTGCAAAGGGTGCAATTGGTGTTTGGGTGTAGCATCTGTATGCGTTCCATCATAAATGAGTATTTGAGTGGGTTTTCAGTGTTTAAGTCATGCGACATATTTTTAAATGGGTTGGAATGTTTTTCTAGAAGTCTATTTAACTATAATAATGGTATTTTTAATTGTGCAAGTGGTTTCTTTAATTGCGTGCATGATGCAGATTGTGATCTTGAGGTGGCGTTGTGTGCATATGGTCATGTAAGGGGGTTCGGGTTGGTCTGGTGTGTAAATCAGTGTTTTTATCTTTAAAATTTATTTATGAAAATTTTAATTGTTTTATTAAATAATTATTAAGGGTGAAAAATTGTTTTGGTTGAATTGTGTAAAGGTTTTTGGTGTTTAAAGTCATACGATGTATGTTGAAATTGTTTAATAAATTCTTTTAATGGTTTGTTTGATTGTGAAAGTGCTTTATTTTACCACGCAATAATTTTAATTGGTTGTGTAAGTAATGAATATTTAGTTTTGAAATATTTTTAGTGTGATTAATATTTCAAAATGGTATTCGTGTGTTTGAGTAGTGATTTGTTTAATTATAAGTGTCTTTTTAATCTGTGAAAACAGTTTAATTAAGTTTGTAACCTATATAGGTTGATTTTTAAAATATTTTTGGTATGCGTATGTTTTTAAAAGAGGGTTTGAGTGTGTAGATAGTGATTCTATGTGTGTAAGTACCCTGTTTGGCTTGTTTATGTGATGTGCACCCCTTTATGAACTTGAAACTTGTGTGATCACAAAGTGGGAAACTTGAGTAACTAGGAAGGTGGACTGGACTAGTGGGATAATGATTTTAGGGTGGCTTCAGCCCTATTTCACATACCAGGATTGACGACTACAACACTAACTAAACATATGAATGAATTAGGGTCGTGGTTTCTAAGCCACAGTTACTGAGGGTCGTGGTTTCTAAGACATAGTTTGCTAAGGGTCGTGGTTTCTAAGCCACAATTTTCTAAGGGTCATGGTTTCTAAGCCACATTTCAATGAGACATGAAGATCTAGGGACCCAATATAGCTAACACCCAAGAGGCCTCTCCCATATTTTGTGCTCCTTGGTTACCTTACACTCATTAGTGTGACACTTTGGTTATCTTAAAAAGTAAGTGTGTGTGTGTTTTAATTTATGTTGTTCCATTTAAAACTGTTTTCTTTAAACCTATTTTCTTTAAAACTATTCAAGCATTTAATTATTTTCTTTAATTTAAATTGAAAATGTATTTGTCATTTAATAATTATGGGTGGAACCTTTTTCTTAGTGGAATCCTACCGGGCTTTTATCTCACACCCTACATTCACCTTTGGGTGTATGTAGATTCTGTTTCATTTGTATTCTAGGCCGAGGATTTGGGATTAGCAATGATGGTCTGGGTTGTAGTGGTTTTTCTCATGCATGTTGGTGGTAGAAGCTTGGGGATGTGACTCCTCATGTTGCACAGAGGTTTGAGTTAGAGTTTTGGTTGTCCTTTATTGTAGTCCCTTTTTTGTGTTTTTAGTTCAAGTTGTAAACTTTAAATCTGAACTTAGTTTAAGGTTCTGTTTGGGTGTTTTCTTTTAGTTTTAATTTATTCATCTTTCTATTTATTTTATATTTATTTATTCGGGTAAATCATTCCCAAGTTTTATTTGTGATACCCAGGGACTTGTACCAGCCAGTGGCAATCGGGAACACCCTTCGGGCCTTACCACGGACCGGGTCGGGTGATGGTTCAGATGGAGACCTAGCTTGGTTCGTGACATGGCATGGTCATTTCGATTATGAGAACACACTAGGATATCATCCATGAAAACCGTCACAAATTAATTGAGGTATGGATGGAACACTCGGTTCATCAGTTCCATGAAGACCATTGGCGTATTCATGAGACTGAACGATATAACCAAATACTCATATAGAATGTACCTGCTCTAGAAGGCTATGTGAGGTATGTATGATGTTATAACACAAACTTAATGGTAACCCAATCTTAATTAAATCTTTGAGAAGAATAGAGATCCTAGGAGATGGTCGAAGATATCATCTATCTGTGGTAGAGGATACTGATTTTTAACCATCAACTAGTTCAACTTCCTTTAATCCACACATATCTTGAGGGCACCATCCATTTTTTTTGTAAAAGGACTGGTGAACCCTATGGATAAGTTTTGGGTCAGATGAAACCCTTTTCCTCTAAATCCTCTAACTACAACTTGATCTCTTGAAACTCCATCGTAGCCATCCTATAAGAAGGAATGGATACCATTGCGACTCCTGGAACTAGCTGGATAGAGAAATCTACCTCTCTCAATGGAGGTAATCTTAAGAATTCATCCAGTAAGACATACCTAAAATGATCAACCACTAGAGGAAAATCAGTATGATGTGTCCCCTGATCATCTAGATATAAAATTGTAATTCGGGCTATCATCCCTCCCAAACCATGATGCTTGGGTCCATCTCGACTCACATGGAAATCCCATTCACCTTTGTGAATGTACTCCCCACCCTCTAGTGATGCAAATCTCACACTTCAGTGATAAAATTCAACGAAACTATGAAAGGAAACCAACCAGTCCATCCCTAGAATGACATCAAATCCTACCATATCACAGATGAAGAGGTCCCATATGAAGTGAAACTCTTCAATATCAAGGGGGTACTCCCTGAACTATCATACACCCTCCTTTATAATTCCCAAATGAGTGTCAAGAGTCATGATATCGTCATAATAATGAACACTAAGCCTAAGGCTATCCATAATGGGAATAGATATAAAAATATGTGACATACCTATATCAAAGAGTGAAAAAGATAATGTGGAGGCTACTAGAATAGCACCTCTGACAATAGAAGGTATGAGATCTTTATCCTCATAGGTCTGTTGTACTACATATTCCTGGACTGTACCAAGACCATGTGACATTTCCTAGATACCCTGAGATGATCCACCCTATTGTCGCTATAAACCTGAGGTCTAGCTACCATGACCACGACCACCACCATGGCCTGTTCGGTCAGCTATACCCCATCTACCTTCCTGATGAGAAGTTATTAACCCTGATCTTGAATGTAGAGTCAGTTCAAATCCTCTCTCACTGGCTACTAGTAGAAACATTCTATAGAAGCACTATATATGACCCATCTTGCCATAATATCAACACTTGATTGAGTCTCTCGTACAATGTGACCCCATATGTCCCAACCTAACACACTGGTAGCACCTCACCTGGATACTTGAAGAGATGATCTGATTACTAAAATCACCACATGGAAGCTCCAAATGATTCTTCCTACTACCGGTTAAAGCAGCACCAGATCAAGGTGCTGAACCGCCATAACTCTCACCTCTAGATTCCCTCAAGTTACACTCTATGATCAGCTCCTAATTCACTATCCTAGAAACAATTTTTAGTTGAAAGAAATTAACTTGCGATCAGATTTCATACCTAATACCATCATCAAATCACCTAGCTCTAGATAGCTTGTCACCCATCAAAATAGGTGTGAAGCACTGAATATCAGTAAAATAGTTTGAATAATCCATAACTGATAATGCACCATACTCTATATATAAGAACTCCTAAGATCTATTGACCCCTAAAGTCTCAAGATAGAAATAATCATAGAAGGCCGTGTGAAACTACATCTAGGCCATATTCTGATGATGATCAGTATGAGTGATAACATCCCACCATCTCTTGGGGGAATCACGTAGCATGTACATAGATAGATTTACCCTCCTCTCAAGAGACATTTATAAGTGCTTGAAGACAGACAACATAGCCTCTATCCATGACTTCGCAGCCTATGGTCTTCCATCCCTTGAAAAAATGGGTAGATACTGCAGCTGAAACTCATGTGTCAACTCCACCATAGTTGGGGAAGGTTGTGGTGCTCCCTGAATGGTATACATGAATCAAAAGAACCCATCATAAAACCATGCCTCGACACCTATTTCTTGTACAAATACTAGTTCCACAGATGGTACAACTGGAGGATATGATGGTAGCCCATATCCTACCACCTCTGTAGTGTGATCATCACCACCCTCTCGACATACAACTTGAGGTCTTCATGGTGTCATGCCTCTACAATTCCAAACACATGCCTTAGTTCTAGATCATTATCAAAGTTCAAAGCTCAAAATCAAAGATAACAAAATAGGATAGGTAAAAACCTTCCTCTATAAGAACTCACCCCTATTTCTTTCCCATGGGTTAGGTTTGGGTGTCAAACAAGTCAAGAAAAGCAAGAGATAATACCTACTACCCAAAAATAAGGCCAGTTCAGGTCAAGTTCTATATTATAATTTGTTTCAATTTAACTTTATTTTTCATTTATAGATTAAAAAATGGCACACTGAATTATGATCCATGGGGGCCCACACTCCCCAGAGACCAAAGCTTGGTGTCAACCCATGTCACACCATAACACATTTTAGTTTAAAGGTTGTACTATGATATTCCAAATTCTTATCTGGGAGGGTCCATACACCTCAGGGACCAAAGCTTGGAATTCATTTGTTTCACACCATAATATATCTCAATATAACTGACACAACGTCAAGAATATATATCAAAACACCTATCAAAATAGTATGCAATTGGTAATTTATCCTAAATGGCATGGAATAATTCATGGCATTTAAAATCTGGAAAGTTTTTATATGATGCATGATATTTAATACCCTCATCTCATCAGGTTTCAAAATAATAAAACCCAAATTCATATCAATAATAATATCATAAATCAAGTGCGTCACCCAATGGTAGAATCAAATCAACTGTAATAGTCAAAATCCAAAAAACAACAATTCAATTCGAGGATATTTGGTTTTTTCATATATGCGGGTTAGCTATGACCAAGAATAACTCATTAACAAATTCCTATTACTTCTTATCCCTTTCTATTATTTTCAAATAGTAAATAAAACCAAAAAATACCTCTGATACCAATTTGTAATGTTCTGGTTTTGGATGTCACTCAAAGGTGCTCTGTACCCAGTTGGCCACATGGCCTCAAGCACATCTCCCCAAATGTATGAGGCTGTAGACTAGTTGCAAGGGACAAGGTGTGTTAGTGGGGAGACTATTCCCTCATTAGCAGAGTGTAACACAACAGAAATACAAAAATAGTTCAATATCATAAGTATTAAACCATACAACAAAAATAAACAACGGAAGACTAATAGTATAACCAAATACATAAGTCATATCATATACAATATGATGGTACATGTCACATTTTCTAATAAAAAAATACAATTAATGCATAAAAGATTCATAAAAAATACATGTTTTAAAAGTACAAAAATCCCAAAAGAATCCTAGTAGAATATCAAGCCTCAGCTTGGACCTATGCTCTCCTGCTCCAAAAAAGCATATTAGGTACCTACATTAGGGAACTTTACCTTTTCAAAACTAGAAATCATATAATCTATTTGGGTCTAAAAAGGTGACCCAAATTGGGTGTGAGATATAATCCCAGTATGCAACCACCCAAGGTCCATGCCAATCTGTTAGTGAATATATATAATAATCAGTGTGTAATAAGAAAAGTAGTAATAAAGGAAGTACTCAAAAGTAAACATTCTACATGCAATGGTTTTCATTTACATTAATTTCATTCAATTCATATTAATTTAACAATTTGATTACATTGAATTTATAAGTCTCAAGCTCTTGATCAAGCCTAAAATTTCCCATGTAACTAGAAGCACAACAGATGCCTTAAAAGGCCATCTAAATAATACAAGTCAATAATAACTACAAGCTTGTGCTTTGTCTTGGAGACATGTCATAAGTCATTTCATTTCATTTAATTCATTTAGAACTTAATCCCATACTTAATATTCCTAAGTTTTAATTCAATCATTCTTACAGGTGTAATAGGAACCAACACCCTACAAGGCCGTCCCTAGTGAACCTCTCAGGAACCTGATATCGCTCTGGGTGAGGTATAATGTCCCTATCAATTGAGTCCATCCTCGGCAGTCCACCAAAGGAGACTGAGTATCACCCATAGTAATAATATTCAATGCCCTTTGATTCCATACATAGAATTATAATATGAATCCATGTATCACTCGACATATAAATCAAGCCTAAATTAGTCCATCCATGGCATCCCTCATTTGGATCCATGTATCACACATGACATATATAGTTTCAAGCCTTTGAGTACGTCTGTGGAATTATAATGTAAATCCATATTTCACCCAAGGCATTTAATTCAATAGGAACAAGAGTCCATCCATGACATTCCAATCCGAATCCATGTATTACCCTCTCCTATTAATAATTTAATCAATTCCATTTCATTTAAACAATTCATTAAACATGCTAAGGTCAAAACCAAAGGCATTCAATATAACTCACCTAAAAAGGGTGACTCAAGAAAGGAACAACCTCAAAGGCTTGGCCTTTCATTTACTCACATGGGAATAACATTATAATGAGCTTCCTATGATTAATCAATCCATCACATAACATGGTATCAACATAACTCACATAGGCTATCAATTCAAAATCCATTCAAATAATCACATGGCCATTTTTAATATAAAAATCCTAACAATCCTATGAATCTATCACATGGATTAGTTATTATATAACTCATATGGGAAAATCAATTATTAGAGAAATTAAATCCAATTGCATTAACTCATGGAACAACCTCTACTTTACTCACATAGAAAAGGAAATACAAGGAAATAAAGCTTTAAACAAGAAAAGGAATACATGGGTCAAGGGGAAAGTCATCCATCCCATACCCTTAATTCATTTCATTTATAATTCAATTCAAAAATAAATTAATCAATTTAATTTATATCCCAATTCACAAATTAAATCCCATGATCAAGGGGTAAAAAAGGTATCCAAGGCTAAAAGCCAACCTACAGTCACTTTAAGGACAACTCACCCAAAGGGGTGGTTCCACTTCAAGTCATTAAACCTATAACAAAAATGATTAATTATATTTAACAAATTAGGGAATTCCTATCAATTATAGGATTTAAATTCAAATTAGGTGATGCCTAGAAATTGGACATGCGGCACCCCGACTATATATAAACAACTAAAATTTGAACGAAAGGCATGGGACCACCTACCTTAGGTCCATTATAGATATCTTGTCTAGTATTAGGTTCTAATTCGACCTAGATTAGGAGAAATATGAAGAACATATGAAGAATGATAAATTAGGGCGTATGATCCTAAATACAAATAGCATAGTCAATGTCCAGAAGAATGACATAAGATTAAAAAGTAATTTAGATATTATCATTACGAATCGAAGGAGATGAACCATACTTGAATCAGAGATTGGATGGAGAAGAAATATAAAATCCTACTTTAGGCTCAAGGGAGAGATTCTCCAAAGGGGGATGTTTTGAGTTTGAAGAACACCTAAGTTTAGGTTTTAAAAATAATTTTAATTAAATTTTAAATTATAAAATTATTAAAATTATAGGGCCGCATGGTTTAATCACATGATTTCCTATAGGCCAAGGGTCACCCGCATGGTTTAACCATATGGTTTACAAACCATGCAAAAATTGTGAGAAGAGACACAGTAAAAATCTATTGAAATTGTAGACTTTTCCACATGGTTGTGTGGCCTAACCCGCATTGTTTTCACTAACCATGTGTCCTCCTATTTTCACCCAAAACTTGGGTTCTGGGTTCCAGAACATCCCCAAACACCATCGAGCTCTCTATGACCTCAATTGGAATTCATATTATGCTATATTTAAGTAATTAAACTGAGAATTTATGAAAAATAGGGAATCTATACCTCAAATAAGAACTGATTTCTTACAAAATGCTTTGAAATTAATCCATTTTCTATCTTACATAATTTATCTATCTATTCATCCTCTAAGATCTTAGTTATTTTTCAATATGAAACCCAATAATTTTAGTATACCTCAGACCAATAAACTCTAGGAATATTTTATCCTTGAAAATATGCTCCTTCTAAAATAATTTCAATTTCTGAAGGATACACCGGATCATATTTCATCTCCTATAATTTTAATATCTCTAGAGAGTCTTCTGGTGCACTAGTCCCTACTCAAATCATGGCTATTCGAAGCTATCTCAAAACAATGTTGGGGTTATTTCCTTCTTCACCATTTGAGTTGGATTCTTCCACCTCTGATTACTCTGAATATAAACAATATAAAATCTCATCATATGAGACTATATCTCTTCCCATATAGTCTCAAACAATATCTCTAATGAATTTTCCATTAGTATTTTTTTGAGACTACCTCTTCTTGTGTCTGCATCTGGGAAAGTGTCAGCTATGTGACTTTTCATCCTACATAACCAACAATAATTATAACTAGATAAATATTTTTCTTTAGGTAATCTTAGATAATTCCCATATTTTCCTTAAAGTTTTCTATCACATCATTTTGAATTCTATTTGGTCTAAGATATCACTTAGATTTTTATGGATTTCTACTTTAAAATATACTTGAGGATCTCATTTTAGCAAATATTTTCATAATTTCTTATGTGATCACTTTCCTTTATATTGACCATCTTGACACTGAGATCTGAAAGATCTTTATTGGGTTCTTATAAGATCCTTCCGGGTTGTACCACACCTATATCTTCCTACAACACCCTCTACCTTCGAGCAACAAGAAGAACTCATATATGGAATATTTTTTACAACCAACAAAACATGAATATACATAAAATAGAGTCTTATCACCTTTCTTATTATTTCTTCTTTAACTCCCAATGTATCATGCGAATATACACTTTGATATAGATGTGTATTCATGGCTTGTTGAACTAACTCAGACCAACTACCTTGAAGATTCTGTATAAAGAAATCTAGAGAACATGCTTGATCTAATGGTCTAGGAAGATAATACCAATGCTGAAACTCACAAAGATATTCTTCAAAATGGAACATGTCACAACTCTGGATCTTGGTTAAAGTTTTTCTATATTTTTCTATCAATTATCCATCTAAATTGACCAGTGAATTTCCTATAAACTCGTATTTGAGGAAATCAACTGCTACTGGTATAACATCAATTAGGAATGTGACATATTCCTAGATATTCATTCTCACTTCTGAGTGTCTTAACAAAATATCCCAAAATCACTTTGTATTACCTCTCTAGTTATTTACTATGAAATTGAGTGCACTATCTATGGTCTATGACTGTAAACCAATTTATAGCATATAATATCAAAGTTCCAGAGCCCATTAATCTAAAACTACTCTAGGACCATTTTTCATAGTATAGATTAAGAACTGTGTCATATTGTGGAACACATTTTGGACGTGTCTTCCTTGGACTATATTCAAGAATAATATAGCTAGGATATGAGGGATTTGATTCCTTATTGGTCTTCTTAAATAAATACTTGAACATTCCTTTCTTTACTTCCCAAGGGATTGGTTCTAGGAGATCTCCTGCCATATTGGATTGAATTCATAAGGTTTTACACCGAGTCCTTTGGTGGGAGATGAATTGGTCTCCTTTTTCTTATTCTTCTCTTTGATACTGTCTTGTAGGTTTTATACTTTCTTGAACTTTTCATTTAGGTCTTTGGTGACACATTCTATATCTCCAAGCCCCCATTTATCCTTAGTAATAATATCATGGATCTTTTTTTGGTATTCCTAGATACTCTAAGGAATACTCAAAACATTTTCATGATATTCTTGAGGTTCTCCTGCTGAAGTCCAAGTGTGAAATTATATATTATATCATCATAATATACTTATTGTTTCTACATCCCTATGTGGATTCATATTTGAGATAGTGGATTCTAGGTTATTGGAATCTTCTATTAAAGACTTCCACTCAATCATCTTACAAATATCGAAAATATTTGGTCCAACACCAGATCCTATTTCGACCATATTTTACTATTCAAAGAAAAATACCTCATCTTCTTGATCTCTTAGAGTTATTTCTAGGGTTTTGACCAGCCACTTGGCTTGAAAAAGTTGATATTTAGTACGACTAATTTATTCCTCCAATTATTTTATCTTTACATGAGTTTCCTAGGCTTTCTGCCCTAGCCTGATCACTTTAGGGTCATTTTCATAGGCTATTTTGTCTTTTAGTATTTTATGATACTTATTAATCCAAATATTGTCACCTTTGTTCTAATAATATCTTATCCTGCCTTCTAAATGATTTTGTTAATAATAGAGACCTTTAACCATGGAATCTGAAGTCACTTACAACAATAAAAACAAACATCATTTCTATGATTTGAAAATATTTTGGTTTATAGTCCTTGGTAAGTATCATTATTACAAAAAATGATAGTCATAAGAAAAAATGTTGTTAGAAATAGGATAAAATATTTTGGAAGAAGAATAAAATCTTAAATGAATATCATAGAAGTGATAAGTGTAATTTTGGGAGAATATTTGAGGAAATATATAAAAGGGAAATGTATTTATTGAGGGAATAGTAGTTATGTAATTAGTAACAATTATAAAATTAATACAAATTTTGGAATAATTATTTAGTACTTATGAGAAATCATTGTGAATAATTTTTATCACACCCGAAACCCCCTTCTAAGGTATTTATTATTTTAAATTAATAATTATTTTTATCATAGTTTTATATATATTTTTCATAAACTGAAAGAAAAATTTAGAATATATTGCATTGAAATTAGGTAAGATAAGAGTTTTTAGGATTTTTGAAAATAATTAAACTTAGGTTTGAATATTAAAACACAATATTCTTATATGGTATACTATACAAATGAATCATCATTAAAAAATGATATGATAATTGATATTTCATTTTTCAAGACCTAAAATATATGTTATTAGTTAGATAATTGAATTCCAATATTAGATTCACATTCCAACATATAAAGTAATTTTTTAGAATAAATATATTTTATTATTTTGGAAATATTTTCTATTCTCAAATGATTCCTTTCAAGGTTTGATAAACCTAAATGGTGGATTTTAGTTTTGAAAAAACCAAAAATTAAAACACAATCATTTATAAATTATATAGAATAGTGTGGTAATTGGACACCGTGTGTTAAAAACCATTTATGAATTTTTAATTAGAAATATTTCAAAACCTATATTCCAAGGGATATTATCAACTAATGTAAAACTATTACTTAAGTTGCACTATAAATATTCACATTTTCACCTATTTATCTTTACTAAAAGGTTCTTGAGATTATTTCCTATTGTTTAATTTAAAATATCCGTTAAATAAATTCCTAAATTTTTAATGAGTTATTTTTAAAAGCTTGAAAGAGACAAGCAATGTAGGATTTCCCTCTACCTTTTCTCTTTGAAATCTTCTTGAAAGTTCCTTTATCTTGATATTAATTTTTATTAATTTTTGATACATCCTATATATTTGTTGATTTATTATCCCTATGTATGTATTATTATGTATATGAAATTTAGAGTATCAAAAATATATTAAGAAGGTTCCATCATAATGTGATATCAGATATATTTGGTTCAAACCTTACTAGGATCTCCATAATTACTCTTGGTATGCATATAGTGGAAAACATTTGGTATCTAAAAAATTAGTATGAGAGTATATACTTGAGTAAATTATACATTCCTAAAATTTATCAAATTAATATATGTCCTCATAATTTTTGGGATTATCCTTGACTTTCTTAGTAAACCATTCATATGAAACCTTTATCCCAATATACTTTCATGAGATTATATTCCTCTATGATTCCTTTAATTTTGAACACCTCATTGATTAAAAAGTTATATTTTCTATATGATATCATTAATTAAATAATAATTCATTAACCAAACACTCAATTTTATTTCACGTGTTCTAACATTGATAATTAGTTTCGACAAGAATACATGAGAAACTGATGAGGGACTTCCATGCCTCAAAGTGGGCTACACATGTAGGTCAGAACAAGATGACTCGAGATGTGAATCAATTGTATTGGTGGATAGGTATGAAGAAGGAACTATCTAGGTTCATTTCATGGTGCTTAATATGTTCATAGGTTAAGGTCACACACCAGAGGCTTGTTGTACTTCTCCAATACCTAGTGATCCTTGAATGGAAGTGGAATGATGTCACAATGAATTTCGTAATAGGATTACCAAGGACTCTTGTACATGATGAAATTTGGATTATCATCAATATCGTAATTAAGGTATCCCACTTATTACCCATTAGGGAGTTTTCTATAGTTGACATGTTTGGCATACTGTATGTTCGTGTGATGGCACACCTGCATGGGGTTCCATAAAGCATCATATACGATAGAGATGCATGTTTCACATCTAGATTCTGGAAGGGGTTATAGAAATAAATGGATATAAATGTGATTTTTATCACTACCTACCACCCCCAGACTAATGTGCAGTTAGAGTGGACTATACAGGTTCTTGAGGACATATTGAGAGCATACTTACTTGATTTTAGGATATCATGGGAAAAGCACTTGGACTTGGTGGAATTATCCTATAACAGTAGTTATCAGGAGACCATTAAGATATATCCTTACAAGGATTTTTATAGGAGACCATTTCATTAACCTATGTTCTGGCTAGAGGCAGGTGAGACATAAATTATTAGATCATATATCATGTAGGAAATGGTAGAACATGTCCAGTTGATTCATAAGAGGATGATGCTTATGTAGAGTAGGCATAAATATTATATAGATCGACATCATCGACCTCTTGAGTTTGAGATAGGTGAATTGATATTATTGTGTGTGTCACCAAGATTGGGACACAATCACCTATAGAGGAAGGGGAAACTGGCACCCATGTATATGGGGCTATTTGAGATCATGAAGAGGGTCGACCCAATGGCATACCTATTGGAACTTAAAAAATGGTTCAGTGCCATGGATGATGTATTTCATGTTTCTTAGATTAAATGGTACTTTACCAATACATATCATGATATTGATATTTATGATATCAACTTTGAGGTTGATGCATCCTTCTAAGAGCATCTAGTCTGTATTAGAGATCATAGTGTGAAGATGCTTTATGGAAAATCCATCCCTCTGGTCCATGTGTTTTGGAAACACAAGAATGTTATGGAATAATTGTGGGAGTGAGAATCAAACATGTGGGCTCAATGGTTATATATTTTTTGTGGTGAATGATGGTTATTATTTATGATTCATCTTGGGGATGAACTAATTTACAATGGGGAGTTGTAAGACCAACCCCTTCATTAAGGTATCAACCCCTTTTTTTTCAAAACCCATTTTTTTCCTTTAAGAAGCGTTAAAG
Source organism: Viscum album (assembly GCA_963277665.1). NCBI lineage: Eukaryota > Viridiplantae > Streptophyta > Magnoliopsida > Santalales > Viscaceae > Viscum > Viscum album. Next base: position 339,467,058 of record OY728134.1, on the reverse strand, counting down.
TGTTTTTAATGGGTATTTAATGTGTTTGAGAGGCATGATAGGAGGTTGGGGAATGCATATTTAAGGTTGTAGTGCCACCGACTAGAAAGTGGGATTCTTATAGGATAGGGAAGCTACTGGAATCCCACCAACCAGTTGGTGATACCCAATGAAAATCTAGTTTCTCCTGGATAGGTTTTTTAATGGGAAAAGGGTATTTTACACCTTCACCCTCTTTTCTATGTTAACTCATTTTGTCCCTCATGTGGGAAGTAATATAAGTGTATGAAGGCTCTCCTCCTCCTGTTAGGATATTAAGTACATCTCATTCATCCCATCTCTGTTTCCACTTCCATTCATCACATTAGATGGCTCTTGGTAAGTCTTCTACTCATCTAGCTTCAAATATTATTTTCTCTTACTATATAGATCTCTCCCATTGTTTTTAACATAAATTATCTATTTTCAAGGATTTTGTTTGGTTTCTCTATGTCTCCCATTTCTTCTCAATGAAAGGTCTATACTTGACTAGTGGAACTATACTAACCTAAGTTAGGTGGTCTTACAAATATCCCTCTAGGTTTTCACAATTTTATATTGGGTTCCATTTAGTCTATCAATCCAGTTTTTTGTGCACTCATCCTAGAACCTATAACCTCCTAGGTTTTTTGAGTGGGTTAGAAATCCTAAACCGCTTTGAATTTTTGAGTTTGGTGGTCAAACCAACTCTTCTCTTGATCTCTAAAACCTAATTTTGAGAGTTTTATTGACCCAAGGCCTTTATTAGATGGTTTTTATGGTTTGAAAAGCGACTCAGGGTTTTGTATGGGTTTTGGGAGTGTTGGGACCCAAAAACCCAGTTTCAAGAAAGCACAGATAGTGGCACATGGTTTGGAAAAACTATGTGGACTCCTAAGAGTAACTGTGTAGCCCACCTAAAACACTGGATATAGTTTGGAATACCATGCAGGTAGAGCGCACAACCATGTGAGTCTTCTAGAGTTTTTAACATAGGGATTTCACACAATCTACGCCTGGTTTGGAAAACTGTATTCCTATCCCATATGTGTGTTATGTTTAGATAGATAGAATCGTACAATTGGTGCACAATTATCCAAACCATGTGGCCAAACCATGCGGGTCACTTAAAATAGAGAAATTACTTTCCTATACCTCCTATTTATCTTATTTCTTTATTTATTCTACACCCTCATATATATTATAGGGATAACTTACTCTTTCCCTCTTTGAATAATTTTATCCTCCTCCCTCGATAAAAATCTAATTATTGATCTATTGGTGGCTATTTATTTGTCTTAGTAAGGCCTTAGATCCTCTAGCTTCTATTTTATATTTATATTTCCATACTGAACATTAAATCCATGTGATATATTTTACACTATTTTGAGTATGTTCATATAAAATGTCAATTTCTATAAATTCGGCTCGATTTAGAGGCCAATATCAGATGAGTGATCACCTATGAGTATATGGTAGGTGGTTCCTAGATTTCTCCTTGATTTTGTGGATGTTTTGGGGGTTCCTCCTATATAATCCATGTGGTAATTCTGATAGAGACCCCTAATAATTTAATTCATGATTTTAAATTGATCAATTGGGTGACTTGAGATGCCTATAAATATGCTATAACTTCACTACAAATGGTTAAGTTTGGTAAGGGGTTTGAACTAGCCTAGTCAGGTGAGGTTGTGTATGTATTTTAAATTTAATTGAATTATTTATGTTTATAAGAATGGTTCCATGGGAACATGATGGTAAAGGCCAGAGGATTGAGGTGATGTTGATCACCTTGATAGTGGCGACATAGTTCATCAAGTTGGGATTGGAATGAAATACACAAGGTGATTATGATCACTAGGTTGAGGAAACATAGTCATCCGACCGAGGTGATGATGTCTTTAAGTTGAGGGAATGGCCCTCATAACTTGAGATGACATTGACCATTAGGATTTAGCGACATGATCGTAGGGGCATGAGGTGCTAGATGATGTGTCTTTGATCTTTTGGTTATTTTCACTCACCATTTGTTGGCTAACATGCCATTGGAGTCATGTGCACATATATAGGACTCATATGAGGTTGTGTTGACCACTCATTATTGGTAGAGGCCCCTATAGACTATGCATCTTAGGGGATGGTGTTGACCATCAGATATGTTGGGAGTGATCGCTGTATAAATCCATTTGGATGGTGATGGACCATCGATTGATGGAATTGAGACTATCAGTTGGGGAATGAATCTATCCATGATACTTGAGACCAATGTGATGGTAATTTAGGAGGGAAGATATAGTCGTGCCTTGAGATGTAGGCTATTGAGACGATGATGTTTATTTATTGTAGGATAGATATAATTGTTCCTCATGATGTTGGGCTGCTGAGCCAATAGAGAATATTTATATAGAGGTCCGAGGAACCAAGTACTTATTTTTTGAGTGTGTCATTTGGACACTAGATATTTGATTGATGGAACAAGGTGTTAGGTGACATGATTATGGGTGGAACTACAGGGTTAACCAGATATGAGACTCATCAGGGGATTCATTAAGAGATAATCCATGGATCCTCACCACTGCAATATATATATATATATATATATATATATATATGTGAATACATGTGTTGTATTCCATGTATATATTTAGGGGAACATATTCAGACATTTATACTGATGATGTCCAAAATAGATAGAATGCTCACTTGTGGCTGTTGAGCACAAGTGGAGCTAGTAAAATATTTAACGTGTGTTATATAATATTATTTATATTCAGCATAAACCTACATAATTATGGATATAAGATAGGTACAAATTGTAAGTGGCCTACTGATATTACTATCACACCCTAAATTCCCCCCCTTAGGATCCATGTAGACTTTATGTCTCTGAGTTCAGGTAAGGGACCGGGCTTGGGAGCTAGACCTTAGTGCCCATGTTGTACTTATTAGCATGGAATGGATGGAATTGGACCATGGTGGTTTCTATGCATTATATAGAGTTTCCTTTTTAGTTTTTAGGCTATATATATATATGTACTAATATGGTCAGCCACAAGTGACCCTGCTTTATTATCTATTGTGTATGACCTATCATGACTTGTCATGATTTTTCAAAAAATGGTATTATTATTCCATTTTTGTTGTATTATGATTATAATAAGTTTCATTTATTGATTTCACTATGTTATGATCCTTCTTTGTGATTTTATATTTATATATGGACTATTATTATTATCATCACCAAAGGGTATAGTCTCCCCATTATCACCACTAAGACCCTCATGTTAGTTGTAAGCTTTTGGCGTACGGGGAGGTGCGCCTAAGTCTCAGTGGTCAACAAGCCTAGTGAACCTTTTAATGTTCCTTCTAGGTTAAGGCACTATAAAACCTAAAATTAATTAGTTTTTTCCCTAAAATGATTCAATAACCCCTTATTAATGATGAATAAACCCTTATTAGTTTTAAATGGGACCTTGGCCACCCCATTAGGGTGATCATAAGTTATCTATTATTTATTTACAATAAGGAGACAACCAAGGGGAGTACTAGACTTGAGTATGGACTATGGGTGTAAACTTGGAGTGCCTTGGATGTTAATAAAAAATTTTCCATGATTTTAATGAAATGTGAAAGACCCTTATAAATTATTGCAATAAGTAAAATGACATTCTCTAGTTAAATGAAGTGTTTAAGTGGGGGTGTTTAAGATCCCCCTTGTTCATTGAAAATAAAATGAAATGTTTAAAAGGAAAACGATGGAAATTTTCTTAACATTGGACTTGGGACTATTTATTCTTAAATGGAGTACATGGTTATGTGTTGGATTAATAAAATAAATGGGGTTACTGGAATGTGATCCTTGAATTTTGTGTGATGAGTGAAAATGTTAATAAAATAGGAATAGTGATATGAGTTCATTGGATTATTTGTGATATACATTGATGTTAAATAAATGAAAATGTTGAGATGAGATCCCATGATCCCATAAGATAATAGATTCTTAATAAATTTGAATACCAGGATGATATCCTTGTATTTTTTATGGTACATGAGTTAGGAATTCTAATATGAGCTATGTGGATTCCACATAATATCATACGATTGAGAATACTAAAAGGAGTAACCAAATTTTACATGATATATTATGATTTGTAATGATTGAATATTAACCTAGATTTTTTTTGGTAATTATGGTTCACAAAATTATCATTATGTGCTCAGAGACATCCAACACTGGCCAAAGTGGGTTGGTTTGATCCAGGTGTCTTCATAAAGAATGATAATCGATGTGTTTTATTTTATTTTATTTTATTTAGATACTTATTTTATGACATACATAAGCATAAAATATATTGGCTCAAACTAGATATTATTTTAGACACCATTAGTGGTGGACTACTGAGTTGTACTATAACCTTATTGGTCATCTCTTGGTACCCAAACAAACTTCTTGGATGTAGGTCTAGACAAGGGAAAACACCCTATGGAATATACTTGATATGGGTCGAGATAGAGAATAGTAATGGGGAATGGGAAAGTATGGGTGTTCATTTGTTTTTGTATCTTTTTTTTTCATTTGGTCATTTTAGTATTTGTATATATGACTTTGATATATATGTCACTTGTTGATGAGAATACCATGAATTTTGTTATACCATGGGTTATTTTTTTACCAGTCACCTGTTTATACCTTGTATTGCTTATTTATGTATGGATGGATGATAAATCTGTTATTTACTTCCATGTTACATAACTTTTATATGAGCACATATTATTCCCATGAAAACCCCATGGCCCCTCTTCACTAATCTATAGCCACTGGGATACGGGGAGGTAGGTTTAAGGCCATGTGACACATTGTCCCAGAGCACCGATTCAGTGGATGTCATGGTATAACAATAAAAATAACCTTAATTATAGTAAATTTTCATTCTCACATCATTATATGTCATGCATGTGAATTACTCATGAAAAATAAATGATACATCAAGCATAAAAATGAAAAAAACAAAAGAAGAAATTTGGTTACATAATAATGTTATAAAACATACACTGATGAATAAACATATAAATAGAAAAGAAAAGAAGGGAATGCATCATATTGGATGTCAAATAGTTAGGATACATTAATTAATTAAAAATAATATTTATTTAATAGAATAATAAAGGTGAATAAAACAACATAAAAATAATTTATGAGAGGTTTTAAGAATAAAAACATTACAAAAATCATTGAAAGAAGATAAATATTATCACAAAGAAAATAAAGACAAGTATATACATGGAAGAAAGAAAGAGAAAATTAAGTAAATGAAATTAATAAGCAATGTTAACATAATATAGAAGAATCATAGGTGAATAATAGAAATCATAAGAGAGAGATAAAGGGTATAAATTTAAATGAATAACGAATGTGAAAGAGTCCCCTTAGTTCATGCCCGATTCTCTTTAGAAGTTTATATAACCCCCTAAATTAACAGTTAAATATGTTAATTACATATTATATTTCATTATTGATTTTTTATTTCATCTATTATAATCTATTTTTTGTCATATATTTTTCATATATTAGATTAATTTTTCTAGTGTTAATAATTTGGGGTTGTTCAATCCGCAGTTCCAAAGTAGCTTCATTGTAACTATAATAGTTAATTATCTTTGTATCATTGTTTTATAATCACTATAAGAATTAAGGTATTGATTTTATATTATTAAAGAAATATAAGAGTTTAATAGTTCTGAATATACTCTAAAATAGTTACAAATCATATAACTTTTCTCGATATGTTTGTTTTAAGTGGTTCAAATGAACATGATTATTTATTCTAAATACTATTATTATTATGATAAATTATCATTATAAAATATTAAAATTTATTAAAATTTATTATTAATGTTAAAATTATACATTAATTAAAATTTTAAAACAATTTAGTAAAGGTGTTAATGAAAAAATCATCATTCACTTAGGTAGTATAAACATATCATAGTGAGAATGATGTCTTTGAGTATGATTGAAAGAAATGAAAAATAAATAAATACGTGGTTTTCATCATTATATAGGAATATAATTATACTAATACTTTAATTTTATTATAATTATAACTTATATATAGAAGTGGTAAGAGAAGGATGAAAATTAAATCAAAAGAATGAGATGTTGCTACCTTATCATTGAGATGCCTCCTTTGAAACACTCCTTAAGGATTTGATGGATTATATTTTTTCTAGAACAGAGCTTCAAAAACATGTCTAGGAGAGTTTAGGGAGAAAATTTGGAGTATATTTGGAAAAGGAAGAAGTTTTTTAAGTGAATATAAATGGGCAGAGGGGGGGTGTTATTTATAGGAAAAAGAGAGTGGTCTTTTTGAGTAAAATACTGAATAAATTATTATTTGTGCTCATGATTATGAATAGATCAGATTTTTATGACTAATAATATCATTTAATTTAAAAAATGTTTTCTTAACATCTAGACAGTTCTATATCTGAATGGAATACTTTGAATAATTTATTTAAATTAAATAATATAAAGTAGTTATTTATTAGAATATAATATAATTTAGGCATTCGAAATTGATTTATTGGTTTTTGAATTTAATTTATTATTTTTAGATATATAATTTTTCTCATTAAATTCATTTTAAGTCATAAAAGATATTTAATAAATTTTTGGTTCATTTTTGCATCATAATGAAGTTATTAAACATACAGTATACTCAAAACACTATTTTTTACCATTCACCCTAAATTAAACATTTTTTGAAAAATATAAAAAATTAATCCTTATATAATTTGAATGTAGTGATTTTAAAAATTTGATCAATTTTATAAAAAAATATAAATAAGTTCATTATAATATTTAAATTTTAATATATAAATTAATATTTTACTAGATAAGTTAAAACACACCTTATTAAAATATCCACTTATGATTTATTTGAGTTACATAATTTGAAAATTCATTTAATATATATGAATATTTATATTTAATTATTTTATTCATAGTAAATATTAATTATCAATAATTTCACTTTTCCAACAGCCTGGTTATTGTTATATTGGTCAGGTTATTATTAATAAGGTTAGGTTTCTATTCAAATGGTCATGTTTCCAACTATCATATAATATTTACACTTCCTATAAATACCCATTAATTATAATATTTTTCATTCACTAAATTTTCACTCAAGTTTCTCTATAATTAACTTATTAAATATTAATATTATTTATAATGTTTTTCATTCTATTTGTAGCATTGTTCATGACTATGTTATTTCTAGAAGATAATGATCCATTAGATTTAAATTTTTTAGTAATTTTATTTACATTTTTAATTATCCCATTATACTTATATTGAAATTATGGAATATGTTATATTATATATATGTACTAAACCTCAAACCATGGAGTAGTAGGATAAATCATGTTATGGTTTTTGCTTATGTAAAGCATGATATTGTAATGGTTACTATAATATGGTTTACTACATGAAAATACCTGTATAATTAGATAATGAAAATATTTTCTAGATTATTCCACTAAACCTATCATATATCAATTTATTATCATGAAAAATTATTCATAGGGATTTTGATGATGTGATATGAAATGTTTAGAGTAAAAGCTTCACTATTTATTGGTCAAATATTAAAAACATTTTTAATATTCATCGTTATTATAAAAAAACATATAAAACATTTTAATCCTTAGGGAGTGTCCCCAAATCATATAAAAGGATTTCAAGATGATGGTATGGTTGAAACACATTATTTATATGGTAGAAAACTTATCAAACTAAAACTCTCTCACTCCCATTTTATTCAAACATTTAAATCAATGTTTCTTAAAAAATTTGACTTGAAGTAAATAATATAAAATAATTGATAGGTGCATCATAGATCATGGATATCCTAGAATGGATTATTCAATTTTATTCTTCATTGTGATCCATATCAGGATCATGTGGTGAATCTTGGAACAACCATAACATTCAATAAAAGGCACACACTCCTCATTTATTTAATTAAGTCAAGTGTGGATGGATAGATATTGGGAAAAGTATGTTTTGGTTTATTATTTTCTATTATAGTTAGAAAATTTTTGTAGCCTTTAAATTACTCCTATAATATCATAGATACTTTAATATCAATTTAATTGAAGCTTGAAGTGAATAAAGAGAATGGAAAAACAAGTTTTATAAAAGAACAATTCTTTTTTTTAAAAACAGACATGGATTATAAATTTATTCAAACCACTAGATGTTTTATGAAAAAAGAAAAGGTTTTATAAAAGTTGTAAAAACATGATTTTTTATGAAAAAAGAGCATGGAAAGTGTTTCAAATTAATAGATAATCATAAATATGATAATTCTATGCCATTTTTTACTAGTGAAATCCTTATGGCTAGTATAGAAATATGATTTCCATATGATATCCATGATATAACTAAATTAAAACAATTTTTGGATTTAGATCACCCACTATTTATACCATATAGAGTGTCACACAATATGACCTTGATATACTAGAGAGAGATTTTTCATATTTAGACTCTAAACCTATTATTAAAAAGATTCCTATAATGGGAACCATTATACTTTGATACCTTTATTATTCTAGTCCCAAGGTTAGACTAATTTGGGGTTGTCTGAGTTTGTTTCTTATCATGTCATTGTTTTTTGTTTAACCAAGATGGGTTTTTTCCTATTGTATATTGAGTATGACATATGTCACCTTGATTGAGATAGAATGATAAAGTGTATGTCTACAACTAGATAAGTGACATGTGATACTCCTATCTATTTAGGTTTGGAGAATGTGATGTGATCATCCATATAGATGAATAACATGTAATGTGTTCATCCATATGGATAGTCTATTCTTGTAGAATCGAAAATATATGAGTAGGCTATATGGGGTTTCCATACTCTATGTGCTATTTTAACTTGATGTCTTGGACAAATAGATTATATGATTATGCATACTTGTATATCATATAACTAATGGATATATGTATAGTGATATATGTATTTGATATATATAATCCAAAATCTCTTTGTATCTTAGGTAGCTTTAATTCTTTACTATATACCTCTATTTATTAATATACATGCATTAAGGAATTAATAATTATTTTCAATTAAAAAAAGGCCTATGAGATCACATTTTATGGTTGTGTGAATCAGGATTAATTTTTATTACAAAGTTTCTATAATTTTTTTACTGCTACCCCAATTTTTTTCTAAAGTATATCCGAATGATTTTTTGAATGAATTTTCAAAAGTTGTTATATATGATGTAACATGTGGTAAAAATGTATAATATTTTTCGAAAAATTGTTTCATAAGGTATCTAAAAAGTATTTTTTGTATATGGTTTCACAAGTTTTTACATATGACATGCCATAAGGTGAACGTGTGCTAAGTCTATGAATCATTAGTAAAAATGAGAGATTATTATAAATATATACTAAATATAAAAACATGTATTTTTGGGATAAGATAAGTTATGGTTTGTGATTATATAAACCATAATGTAGTGAAGGTCACAATGATGTGGTTTATTTCATGGAAATACATATGTTGTGATATAATGCTTGGATTTTATAATTTATCCCACTCATGCTATAATATAACAATTAATTATCATGAAATTATGATTTAGGAGAGTTTTTATGATGTAATATTAAATTTTTAAGGAGTTAAAAATTTATATATTTATTGGTTAAATGTTATAAAAAAATTAAAACATTTATATTTATCATGAAAAATTTATGAAAATTTTAGAGCCTAAGGGAGTGACCAAAATTCCTATAAAAGGAGAATAAACTCTGGGATGGTCGACACATGTGATTATTGTAATAAAAAAACCTAAAACTAAATATCTCTCACTCTAATTTTCTTTAATCCTTTAATTGATGGTTTTTATAGATCATATACTGAATGAATCCCTTCTTAATCACCAGGAGATTCATTATATCTCATGGATAACATAGGAGGAAGTATTATGATGTATTATTCTCATTAATCCCTATCAAAGTCATGTATAGTAACTTGGATAGAGTGGATAATTATAAAAAAGTGTATGCTATCCATTTATTTCATTTAGCCTGATATAAATGGATGGGTCTTAGGACAATAGCATTTTTGTTGATTGTTTTCCACTATATTTGTAAAAGTGTTAGCCCCTTTAAAACCCTTTATATTTATCCATCAATTTTATTATTATATTATGAAATAAAATTATTTTTACTTTTTTATATAGTTTATATGGTAATATAATATAGTTTTCAAAGTATACAATGTAACTATAAATTATACAATTTTATATAAGTAACATTCATAAAAGAATATGGGATGTTAAATTATTCCCCCTTCATAAATTTACACATTTAAATTTTAATTCAAACTATAATACAAAAATATATGAGGGTAATTTGGGTCCATTACATTCTATGGTCCATATGTTACTTCCACATACTTATGATTTATCCATAATACTTTCATAATGTGAGTTGTTTTATTTTATAGCACATTATAATTCTAATCTAAGAACTTCACTAGTTGTTACTCATTTAAAATATCATGATATAATTGTACCACCTATAGATTCAATACATGATAGGGATTGGTTATTTACCTCCTCAGGAGATATATGTGGAAAATATTTTGTTATTGATATAAGCATGGTGGAAGTTCCAACTGATAGTTCACTACTCCAAATCAATCATGAATCTAAAAGGGAAAAATGTACCTAAGGATTTAATTTCCCTTCATTCCAAACCACAAAAATCTCTTTCATATAGATAATTGAAGGAATAATTTATCCCCAACCTCAAACTCTAGGTCTCATTGATGATTATAAGCATAATTATTCTGTGGAATTTGTGTTCCTTTAATGTGTTGTTTTATGACTTAGACTTTATCTATCATTTATTCCACAAGTTTTGGTCCTAATTGATTATATTATCCATCCTTAACCCAATACATTAGTGTTATGTATTTCTTCCCATAAATTTTTTTATGTGGTTCCACTTTAATGATTTATTAGGATCCATTGTTTTAAGAGAACTAAATCAATGGAAGATATTGCACCAAAAACCTTTGAATTCTATAGAGTAGGCTTTAAATATGTCATAAATATATTTCATAGTATATTATAATTTACCATCTGTTAAAGGGATATATAATATAAAAATACTTTTGGTGTATCCTCCAAAATATTGAGGTGAACCTTGAATCTTGATCAGATATAATTATTAGTGGTGTTTTATGAAACCTTATAATTTCTATGATATATATCATGGACAGTTCATTAAGTGATAACTCTTACCAAATAATAATGAAGAGAGATTTTTTTATAAGTCAATACTTCAAAACCTATATGAAAATTTTTCCTTTAGATATATTTAGATTTACCATGAAAAAATTCTTAGTGATGTTTGTTGGTTAGAGTGAGTATCTTAAGAGGGGGTTGATTGAGTACCCAATATATTTTTTTATTAAAAATGGATTATTTTTAAATCCCCCAAATGTTTAAATACGATCAAGTTTATCAAAATAATTAGTATGATATATATCTTAATCTTTCTAAATATTTCTCTAAAGATTGATTAGTTCTCAGATGAATAATAGATATAATATTATTGAATCCTTTTAAATCAATTTAATTAATCAAAATACTATATGAACATAAATTAAGATAATATATCAATGTATGATTTTTTTACATTTAAAATAGTTTTCAGTTTTAAAGAAGAAATAAAGTGAAACAAAATTTAATCACATAGCGAAAATATTGAATACAAGAGGTCCAGTCTCAAGTCAAGACTTAGTCCTCTCCACTTGGTGATCACCCACCACCAAGAAGTTTATATAAAATAAAATATATGATCCATAACCTAGATTTTGTTTATACAATAGTTTACAACTTTCCATGTCGCACGCGACCTCTTCCATAGTTATTTGTGGGAGTAAAAAGAAACAGGCCACACAAATACCTCTACCACTCTTATCCATGGGAGAAACAAATAAAAAAAGTGATTGAGAAGATATCAAGTATATTTCAGTTTAGTGTAGGATATAGTATTCATGTGGTAAAGCAGAGTAAGAAAATACCCTAATAAAAAATGAAATAAAACTTAACAGAATCAAGCGATCTAGGAGTGTAGAGTTTAGAAGTTCTCAAGTAATCTTGAGTTGAATCAATAGTGAATATTGAGTAAGGTTCTTTCAAAATATTTAGAAAAAAATAGTGCCACAAACTCTTGTTTTATGACTAAAGGAAATAACTAGATTTAATGATTATTTGGATTCACCTGTTGAGTGTTCACAACAAATAAACTCTTTGTGTTTGTAAAAAGGTTCATCCATTCATCTCTCATATATTTAGTGAATCTAAATCTCTTTTTATCCACATCTTTTTTCTTCTCTATAGTGTTTTTTATTTCTTTCTTTTCTACATGTTGTTTTTTGTATATGCACAAGGGATTGTGCTCCACTTTTATTAGCAGTAACATGAACATATGAATCATCTCCTTCTCCATACAACACGTTTTGACATTCTTTCTGTTGAAAATTTAAGATAAAATCATTAAAATAGTAATTGACATTAAATTCGATGAATATAACTATTAGAGTAATGTAATTTAAAATAATTAAAGTAATAAAAATATTGAATGTGTCTTAGGATCTGGTGGTTTCAAGCTCTGGAGGTATGTTTCTTTGGTGGTATGTTGCTTTGGAAGTATGTTTCTGGCAGTGTTTGAGACTTAGAAAATTTTTTAGTATGTTGGAGGTGTCTATGGTCTGACGATGTATAATCTTATGGTGTCTTTGAATTAGGTAATTTTTCAGTGTTGGCGGTATGAGTTTGGCAGTGTGACATCTAGAAGTATCTCATACTTTTCCAAATTTATGTTATGGTGGCATGAAATCATGGCGGTGTGTCGGCCAATAATGTCTCATACTTTTTCAATTCTTCAGTCCAGTGTTATAACAATATGAAGGTGTAATATCCTGATGGTATCTCAGACTTAGAGATTTTTTATGCTGGTGGTGTCTCATGGACAACAATTTCTGTCTCAATGGTGTCTCATACTTAGATGGATTTATCACCTATTCTTAGAATATATATTACTTATTTGAAAACATGAAATTCATCAGTACTATTAAAAACATGATTTTGTGATCATTGAAACTTGGAGGTTAACAATCTACCCCCTTTTGATGATCACAAATCATGTCATCAAAAGAATATTATAAATGTAAAAATAGGTCCTCAAAGATATTAAAAAAGTTTAAACATGATATCCAAGGTAAGATCCGAATATAAATCAAGACTTATCATTCATATTTTGTGTAGATTGTTCAAGGAAAATAATAGGAATAAATAGTAAATATCAAAATTGAGAACATATTTCAAGGATAAAAAGATTTAAAATAGAATGTATCAATGATATAAGGTTAGATAACATATAAACATAATTCTATAAAATGATTCAAAACATGATGTTATATATGCTATAAAATTTTTCCCATGTTTTCTATTATAAAAAAGGTAAATAATATTAAAATAAAGATAGTAAAGGCAGGTAGAAGGAAGAGGGTAAAATATTTGAATAGAAGATAAAAGTAAAACAGATATAATAAGAGGTAATAAATACATTCAAAATTATGAGAAAAAAATTATTAAAATACATATCCCATCAAATATAATATAGTCTAATACAAAAAAATCCAAAGGTTAAGTTTTAGAAGATGGGTCCATTGGTTCTTTTCCTTTAGACTTGGCTTTCTCTTGCTCCTTGGCTGAGGCAGCAGAATCGGCCTGAGGAAGAGTATAGGGCGCACTAAGAGAATTACCAGTGAGAGCCTGAAGAGGACAATCTTACAAAAAAACAACTTTCCTGAGATAGTGTATAGATTATGCATGATCTATAGGAAAATGATGAAAACTGGTGGGCAGAGGTACAGGGGAACCTCCAATAACTCCAAGCCTAAAATAAAAGTTATGATTAATTAGAATGGATGACTGAGAAACCACTGATTTTACTTGAACATGAAGAAAATAATTCATGAGATTTATGAAATCCATTATTATCTGGCCACCCCTTTCCATTTCACTAAGTAATTCAACCTTCTCTTCTATGAAATGGTTCAAGACTGGGGTCATCTACTTGAGATGTCTGAATTTCTCTTGGAAATCTTAATTCACATGAGGAATTATTAAATTCTCATCGAAGAATTTGAAATTAGTATCCATTTCATGCTTGTTATAGATATGAGAGAGATAAAACTTGATGGAATTAGTTATAGTTTCTCTATTAGATTTCATATCACATGCATATCTAGAAACCATCTTGAGAACATGTTCATAATTATACCAAATTATGCTTAAGGTTTCTTGGGACTGATCCGTTATAATACCTGAAGTACTAGAATATATAGCTCTAAGCTCATTTATGAAAACTAATATCAAATAATCAAAATAAAACACTTTAGGAGGAGGAGGTTCAACAAAAATAGAAGTATCTGAAGAAGTATCCTCAAGACTTTTAAGGATACCAACCAAAAAATATTTAAACTCATATTTCATTTCCTCAACTAAAGACTTGATAGTTTCCAATTCATCACTTATTAGTTTATTCTAAATATATATCTCATAAACATGATGTATCATATTATATTGGATATGATGAATAACCAACTCAATTATGTACCTTGAATCCTTTTCATTGAGATTTGTAAAAATAGAGGACTGATTCTTTACACACTTGTGAAACTCAGACATCATTTTTTTTGAAAAACATTCAATTTAGATTTAGTAACTATATCCATTGGAACAGATAGAGGATATGAAGAAGGTTCAGGTATTGGAGGTCTCATAGAACTGAACTTTTCAAGTATACCTTTAAGATCAACTTGGTTGATCAAAGATCCCTTAAGATCACCTTTAATACTAACTTCAGGTTTATAAATATTTGGAGGGATTCTTTCAACATTAGAGAAGTTTACCCACCCCTCTTCCATAGGGTCAACCCAAAGGTTTGAAATAGATAATGTGGTAGGAGATACCACACTAGCAGAAACAACTTAAACTTCTAGATTTATTTGAGCAACTGAACTTAGAGAAGCCACTGTGTGCTCAACACTGGCATTCTCGACTTCCAACTGTGTACCAAGAGTTTGTGAATATTTCATTTCAACTTCCTTTTGGGAATCAACAACAATGGACTCATCATCCACATTTTCATCCATATGAGACTTGTGAACATTTAAAACATCTAACTATCAATTTATAAATTCTTCCTCAATAAGCCCCTTCTTCTCTTGTTCAGAAACATGTTGATCCACAATAACTATAACCCTTATCTATTTATCCACAATAGAATATAAAACATATTGAATTGTGGAAACTAAACTAGACTTAACAGAATCAAAAGCTGGAGCTTTATGAAAAATATCCACTTATGGGGAATTCTCCCCCTCAACAAATGCATACTTAATATCTAGAGGAATTTCCACATCCCTCTTCTTGATTCGACCACTATCACCATAAGGTTCATAATATTCTCCATCACTTCCATTCTCATCTTGTTCTTCATTTTATTCTTTCACATCATCATAATCACCTTTAGTGGATTTGTAAATTTTATATTGATCCTATATAGAGACCTCAGTCTCTTGTTCATCACTCTTAACCAACTTATCTCGTTTTGGAAACCTCCTAGGTGGACTAGGAGATCCAAAGGTAATGGGAGAGGCTTTTGGAGAAAGGTCAGGGTCACTCCCTACATCAAAAGATTATTACTTTTCTACTTTTCACCAAAAAATTATTCCTTGTTTGAGTATTTCTAAACTTTATCAGGCTCTAATACTAGATCAAATTCATCCTTAGGTGTGGTTGGATGATCGACTAGGTTAAATTCAGCATACAACTTCTCACTATCACCAATCCATTGTCTCTTCTATGGGTTCCAACTTATCTTCATTCTTGAACATGTTGCACTTGTTATATAGAAACCACCACAATCTATAACATATTCTTCATCACCACGTAATAGGACCTTGGCCTCTAACATGGAAAAAATCATCTTTAGGTAGATCAATGAATTTGATATAGAGGATGGTTTGATCATATCACACATATGCACCACTAGATATCTATAAAGATTAATCTTGTGACCTTATATCATATTAAATAGAAGATAAACGTCTTGATACCTTAGGGTTTAAAAATATATTTTTCTTAGACATAGAATATGCTGTAAGAACTTAAACAACAACCTAGATTCTCCATCCATATCTAAGGAAACATGCCTCCTTATTGTTCCATATCCTATTAACATAGTAAGAGAATTCTAATATATAAACATATCACTAGATTCTAGAATAATTCCTTGGTAATCATAAAAAAATCCATCAAGAGGTACATTTAAACACTTATCCCATTTTATTTAAGAAAATCCAAACACCTGTCCTTTGACATGACTTTTAATCCAATCTGCACCCTGTTTATTAAACACAAACTCTATGTTCTAATAAAACCCTTATACCAACATTGGGTATAAATTCCTCTTATTAGATGAGAACTACTCCAACCACCCTTGGTTTTGGAGAACCATAAGTACCAGAGACTTGCTCGATATCAGCCGCTTCAAGTCTACTTCCTTTTCTATAACAATAAATTGGTTGAAAATCACTCGATTAACTGAAGAAACTAGAGAAGGTGTACTTGGATATTTCTTATACTTATTATAATATTTGACTTAGAAGGATAAATATCAAAATCATGCTTCATTATTAGCATTCCTATCAACTCAACATATTTGGTCAATGGTAAGGAGAAGGTTTGGACAACGAGAGATGAAAGGGTTGCACTAGTATCGAGATAGAGATACATGAGTATCAAGTGGGGCTCAAGATATGTTGGGAATGGAAATTATGCTACTTTAATATCATTTGGTATATTAGGTATTCTAAAATTGAAATTATACTTGAAATATAATTTAAGATCAATAAAAAAACACACATCAGGTTTCATAAAATAGAATAAAATGAGAAATAAACCGATGGTTCGAAATAATGAGAAACAAAGATTTTTTTGAAAAGGAATGAAAGGAAAAAATATGAAAAATCAACAGAATGACATAGAAAATGGGATGAAAAACCAATGGTATGACAACTGAATGACATGAAAAACCAATAACATGATAAACCAATGGTATGAAAAACTAACTACATAAAAAGCCAATAACGTGTCATCATAATGGTATGTCAATGAGAATTAAACATAACTAAAATTTATCATTCCTAATTCATGTTTGATATAATTCATTATCTCAGAATTCAATGTCTTGGTAAAAATATCATCTGATTTATGTTCTGTGCTAATAAAACTAAGAGTAATATCTACTTTTTGAAAATTATCTCTCAAAAAGCGATGTCTTATATCAATGTAATTTTTTCTAGAATGATAAACATTATTATTAGAAATTTTTATTGCACTTGTATTGTCACAGTGTATGGGGAAATGTCGGAATTGATATCCATAATCTAGTAGAGTGTTTTTCATCCATAAAATTTGTGCACATTAACTATATGAATCTATGTATTTAGCTTTAGTAGCAAACAATACAATTTTTTCTCTTTTTACTATACCACAAAACTATATACTTTCCAAAAAAGTGACATGTTTTAGAGGTTCATTTTCTATTGAACTTGTATCCACCAAAATAAACATCAAAATAACTTACTAAATCAAATGCATATCCTCTTGGATAAAACAATCCTAAACTAGTTGTATATTTGAGGTATTTAAAAATTCGTTTAAAAACAACAATATGTGAATCCTTTGGGTTTGCTTGAAAATGAGCACACATACACACACTAAACACAATATTTGGTCAACTAACAGTCAAGTAGATAAGACTTCCAATCATTTCTCTATAACTGGTTTCCCAGTTTCATCAAGATCTAATTTACAGGTGGTACTAATAGAAGTATCAGTACTCTTAGTGTTATCTATATTAAAACATTTTAAAATATCTTTTGTATATTTACTTTGGATTAAAATAATTCCTTCTTTGTTTTTAAAAATAAGAAATCCATGAAAGAATTTGAGTTCACCCATTAAACTCATTTAAAATTCATTTTTCACCATTTTATAAAAATCGGTACAATTTTTTTTGAAGATATGAAAATAATATCATCAACATAGATTTTTCATACTAATACATATTTAGAAATTTGTTTTATGAAAATGGTAGGATTATCTATTCCTGTTGAAAAACATTTTGAAATAAAAAAATTACTAAGCCTATCATACCAAGATCTATGATCTTGTTTTAAACTATAGACTGTTTTTTTAATTTAAAAACTTGATTTGGAAAGTAGGGATTTTGAAAACCAGAGGGTTGTTGAAAAAAAACACCCTCAATTATTATAGAACCATTTAATAATGAACTCTTGACATCCATTTGATAAACCTTCAAATCCAAATGAGCTTCATAAACAAGTATTATTCTTATGAACTCAAGTATGGATACATATGAAAAGATTTCCTCATAGTCAATTCAATCTTCCTAACTATAACCTTGTGAAACAAGTCTATCCTTGTTTCTAAATATATTTACTAATTCATAAAATTTATTCCTAAACACCCATTTAGTTCCAATAGTCAATGTGTCCTTGGGTTTATCTACAAGTTCCCACACTTTGTTCCTTTCAAATTGATTTAAATCTTCTTGCATTGCTATTACCGAAAATTCATCATTAATAGCTTCATTGATGTTCTTAGGTTCAAGATGAGACAAGAAAGCTTGATGTTAAACTTGATTTCTAATAGAATATATAGTTTGAGTTCCTATATTTATATCACCTATGAAAGAATCTAAATGATGGTACTTAATAGTTTTAGAATCTACAGAGAAAAAGGAACTGGTCACTTATGGATTTTTCGGTTCAGGTTATGGAAGTTTTGGAAATTCATTAGAACTAGATGATTTTTTGCTTATTTTATACCAGAATCTAAATTTTTGGAATTTAAGTTCAGGGAAGATAAATCATTCTTAAGGTTTTCTAAGGAGGTCTAAGGTTCATATGAATCAGTTTCATCAAAATTTACATGAACTGATTCTTCCTCACTTTTGGACTTCTTATTGAAAACTCTACAGGCTTTCTTAGAAACTGAGTAACACAAGAAAAATCCTTCATCAATTTTAGAAGAAAGTTTTTCCAAATTATCATTAGTGTTAAGAATAAAGACTTTGAAACCAGAAACTCTAAGGTAATTAACCTTATGTTTCCTATTATTCCATAACTCATAAGATATCTTCTTAAGAATAGGTCTTATCAAAACTCTATTGATAATATATAAGTATGTATATATAGATTCTACCCAAAAATAAGTATATAGGTCATAATCATTTAATATGGAATGGGATATCTCTTGTAAGGATTGATTTCTTCTTTCAACAAATTCATTCTTCTAGGGTGTCCTAGGAGAAGAGAAGTTACGAGTGTAGCTATTTTTTGAGAAAAATGATTCAAAATCTTGATTCTCAAATTCATGGACATGGTCACTCCATAAGGTCTTAATATTAAGTCTAATATAATTTTCTACATACTTACCATACTTGGTAAAGTAAGAGCAGGATTCAATTTTGTGAGCTATAAAATATATCCAAGTATACCTATAATAGTCATATACTAGAACATAAACACAGTGATTCCCATCAAGACTTCAAACTCTAGAAGGTTCAAACAAATCCATGTGAACCAGCTCGATAGGTTGATAAGTTGACACTTATTTATTTTGTTTAAAAGAAAATTTATGCTATTTCCCTTTTTGATAGGGGTTATATACTTTATCAGTTGGGAACTCAAGTTTAGTTAGATCCCTAACTAACCCTTTTGTAGTTATCTTCCTAAGTGAGTGAATGTTTCAATGACCTAGTCTCCTATGTCAATGCTAAGATTTCTTATGAATTGTACTCAAGCATGAAACATTCTGAGAAAATAAAGAATTTAAATCTACAACATAAACATTTTCATTTCTCAAGGAAGTAAAAATTAAATAATTTTTAGAATAAAAAAAATTACAAGCATCATTTTGAAACTTAATATAAAAACCATCATCACACAACTGAGAAATTATAAGAATATTATATTTGAAACCATCAACATATAAAACTTTAGAAATAAAAACTGAGTTTTTATTACTAATATGACCCAGGATGATGATTTTTCCTTTTGCATTATCACTAAAGGTGACATGGCCACCATCAACCTTTATAAGGATCTTGAAGTAAGAATAGTCTCCTATTATATTTCTTTAATATCCTTTGTTTAAGTATCATAGACTTATACTGGATTTCTTCAAATATATTTCCTATAAAATATGTTTTAAACAAGAAATGATTTTGGTACCCAAATATGTTTGGGTCCAAATTTGTTAGTGATCAATACTTTGGGAACCCACATTTTCCTAATGGGTTTCTTATAAATATATTGAAAACTTTTAGAAATAAAAAACTTTGTTGTATCATTTTGAAAAATGATTAGCAGTATAGATTTTAGGTATGGACTTAGGAAAACAATTATTCTTAGTCATTATACTCTTTCTAGGTTCATATCCTATCCCAATAAAATATTTGAGATAAACTTAATTTCCCAAAATTTATGTGAGTGTATCTATAAAATTTGTAAATTTTTCAAGGTATTTCTTAAATTTATCATTTTAAAGTTTAAGTTCATATTTTTCTTTGATAAGTTGAATATTTTTATCCTTTTCTATAAACAGCTCAGATTTTACATTTATAGTTAGGGAATGCTGCCTTTTAAGATGTTTTTACTTGTCATTTAATTCATTAAAGGTATCCTCTAGCATGTTGAATTATTCAAATAATTATTCACTTCAAATATTATCATCACCATGTTTATTGTTAGAATTATCAATCTCATGCAAAGGAAAAACACTAGAAACAATAGGTAAATTAGATACCTCACTGAATTTAGTCATGAAGCACATGTTTTATCAATCTAGACTTTCTTCATGTGAAGAATATGAGTCACTGGATCTATCCTAAGATACAATCCATGTGAATTTTATGACCTTATTGTATCTTCTATCCTTATCTTCATATTTCTTTTTTGTATTTTAGCTTAGGACAACCAGATTTTATGTGACCTTTTCTCTTGAATTCATAGAAAACAACTTCCTTTGGATCATCATCCTTTTTCTTCTAATCTTCTATATTATCATAATTTCATTTATAGTTTGATTTTATGAATTTTTTTTATTCCTATAGAACTTATCAAACCTTATGGATGGGTGAACCATTTTTTCATCACCGTTAGAGGTAGATTCACTATCATTGGAAATAGAATCTTTTAACTTATATTTTTATTTTTTCCTTCTATTTTCTAGGGGAAGTTGTCTTGAAAGCTACTAAATTATTCTTAGGATCCTTATCGTATTCTCTATTTACCTTCAACTCCTATTCATACATCATAAGTTTACATATCATCACGTTGACTAGTAATTTACTAATATCATTAGATTCTATGATTGAAACTAAAGTGAATATCTATATTTTAGGTTGACATATCAGCAATATCATTATCTGATCCTTGTCAGATACATGATTTTCCATTGAGATCATGCTATTTAAAATATCATTAAAGCTGAGGTATATATCAGAAATGGTCTCATCATGTTTCATTTTAAAATTATCCTATTTAATAGTATAGGCATTAACCATCATTTATTTAACATTTGAAGTTCCCTCATGAGAAACATATAGAGTGTCCTAAATCTCAAAATTAGTTTTACAATAATAAATCCTATTAAATTCCTCATCTCCAATGGAACAAGATAGGGTATTCATAGCTTTAAAATTACTATTGTATGCTAATTTTGTTGCATCATCCCAAGTGATTCTAGCAGTATCTAGTATTACATATACATCTTCTATTATAGACCAAATATAGAAACCCATTATCTATATGTGCATTTTCATATTTATTTTGCATTAGGTATAATTTGTTCCATTGAAGAAAGGAGGTCTGCTGGTAGCAAAACCTTCTTGACGATTATCCATATTAAAGAACTAAATTTATAACTAATAAAAATTTAAGATCTTTAATGTATAACTAAAGTCACAGTTAATTTTTTTTTTCAAAAACTTGAATACCAAAGAAATAAAACATTTTATGTCAAATTTTGGTTAGAGTTATTATCACAAGAGTGGGGTGAATTGAGTACGCAATAAAAACTTATGTTAAATATAGATTATTTTGAAATCCCCCAAATTTTTAAATATGAGAATGTTTATCAAGATAAGAAGTATGATATATATATTAATCTTTCTAAATATTTCTCTAAATATTGATTAGTTCTAGGATGAATAATAGATATAATATTATTGAATCCTTTGAAATCAATTTACTTGATCAATATACTATATGAAATAAATTAAGATAAACTATCAAAGTATGATTTTTTTTACAGTTAAAACAGTTTTTAGTTTTAAAGTGGAAATAATGTGAAACAAAATTAAACTACACAACAAAAAGATTGAATACAAGAAGTTTAGTCTCAAGTCGAGACTTAGTCTTCTCCACTTGGTGATCACCTGCCACTAAGTAGTTTATATAAAATAAAATAGATGATCCAAAACCTAGATCAAGTTTATAAAATAGTTTATAACTGTCTAGGTCACACAAGACCTCTTCCACAATTATGTGTGGGAGTAAGAAGAAAAAGGACACACATGTACCTCTACCACTCTTATCCATGGGAGAAAAAAATAAGAAAAGTTTTTGATAAGATATCAAGTATCTTCTAGTTTAGTGCAGGAGAAAGTGTATGTGTGGTAAAGGAGAGTAATCACACACACTGCTTAAAAATGTAATAAAACTAAAAAGAATAGAGTAATCAAGAAGTGTTGAGTTTATAAGTGTTTGGTCTATTTCAATGAAGTTTATAAATCTTGAGTTGAATCAACATGAAGGTTGAGTCAGGTTATTTTTAAATATTTAGGAAAACAGAGTTCCACAAACTCTTGTTTTCTGAATGAAGGAAATCACTAGATGTGATAATGATTTGGCTTGCTCTGTTGAGTGTTCACAGTAGGTGAGATCTTCATGTTTGTAAAAAGGTTTAGCTCTTTATCTCTCAAATATTTAGTGAATCACAAGGTATTCCTGAAAAAATATCTTTTCTTCTATACAATGTTTTTTTCTTTCTTTTCTGCATGTTGTTCTCTATATATTCATGAGGGAGTGTACTCCACTTTTATCAGCAGCAGTAGGAACATCCAAATCAGCTGATTCCTCATAATTAATATTTTTACATGCTTTCTTTCAGACATTTAAGATGCAATCATTAAAATAGTAAATGACATTAAATTCAATGAATATAGCTATTAGAGTAATGTAATTAAAAATAAGTAAAGTAATAAAAATAATGAAGATGTCCTAGGACTTGGAGGTGTCAAGCTTTGGCAGTGTCTTAAACTTAGCCATATTTTTAGTATACTGGTGGTGTCTATGGTCTGATGGTGTATGCAATGATAGTGTCAAATACTTAGGTAATTTTTCATTGTTGGTGGTATGAGGCTGGTGGTGTGACATCTAGAGATATCTCATACTTATCCAAATTTATGTTCTGGTGGCATGACATCCTAGCGGTGTGTTGACAGATGATGTCTCATACTTTATCAACTCGTCAGTCAATCATTATGACAATATGATGATGTGATATCCTAACGATATCTCAAACTTATAACTTTTTATGTTGTTGGTGTATCATGGATAATAGTGTCTATCTCAATGATGTCTCATACTTAGAAAAATTTATCGCTTGATCTCAGAATACATATTACTTACAGGAAAACATGAAATTCATTAGTATTATTAAAAACATGATTTTGTGATCATTAAAACTATGAGGTAAACAATGTTCTCCCATCATCAACCTCAAATTTTTATTAAGGGGAAACAACCATATGAGAGTAAATTTTGGGGGCTTGTAGTGATGTAGACCAAGGGATTCTCTGTCTACAAGGATTTTATATTCTAGGGTGAGATAACCTAGACTACAATACACTTTTTAGGACTCAATTTGGTCTCCTTTATTGGAAAAGAGGCCTGCTTCTAGGTTTCCTTCTTGATAGATTTATTGGATTCATAAACCATGTATCGTAAGACTTTTACATTCTCTCAATAAGCATACAACACTTGAATGAGGTGTAGTCCTGCTAAAAAATAGAATAGAATCTTTTATTTTTTTTCTATAATGGATAGTGTAATTTCATGTTCTATGCAAAGTGAGGGATCACTAAGAAGATCCTTATACTCTTCCATGATAAAATTTCATGTACCATATAAATAGGTGAAGTCTAGGAGGACCGAGCACATTGTATCATGAACGACGACACAAACTCTTATTTCATGTGCATACATGCACCATTAGACCCACTATAATCAATATCTGTCCCCCACATTGGTATGAGGGGAAAATATGAGTATGGTAATCTTTTGGATTTCGGGCATACTCTCACAGTTCTTGATCATAGGAATCAGTTCATTGATAATATAGAGGGTAATTAGTTTCAAGAGTGCATTAATAATGATAAAGGAATGGTGTCTGGTGTTGTTCCTAGCATCCTGGAGGGTCTAGTAATCAGCCATAAGGATGGAATTTTGAATATTCCCATTAAAGGGGAGTGGATCAATGCTATTAAAACAAAGACCAAGGAACTGATAAAATGTGTTAAGATGGTGAAAAATACCAAGTTGGTCACAAAGGAGATTCCAGATAAAACAATCCCAATAATAAATAATTTTAATTCTCCACCTATGGGTTGATGTATCATAGATTTTTAAGATATAATCATATGTTGGATTGCATTACTAGTTGGTAACATGGACTGTTGAGAGTGCCACACCATAAAGTTATACTTATAAGGAAACACACCATCCCATAATGCCTTATCCTATTGACTTGAGACCTAGGGATTTTTTCTAATACTATAGTATCCCTTCACAATGATGTTCTTTACGTGACTCTATTTCATTACAAGTTACCACATTTTTTGGGATTTAACTTTGTTTTTAATGATAAAATGTTTTTATTTTATAAAAATACTGAAAATCATTTGTTTTGTAGTTTAAAATTTAATTCATTGAATATTATATTTTAAAATCATGATTTTGTGTGATTCAATGATGAAATGTTCTTATTTTAATTTCTATATGTTTTTTAGAAAAATTGTTTTGGATGATTTCAATTTGTTATTTAATTGATATTTTATTCTTTAAGTGTTGAAATCAATTATTAATTGAAAATTCTGGGATGTATTTTAATTCATAATCTAGAATTTTGTTGGTTTAATCTGTTTTGAATCTAGATTTATATTTTGAATGGATTTTTAATTCATTTCTTTTAGTTTTTGTTTGTAGTAGAAACTTTGTAAGAGTTTTTGTATCTGGGATTTTTGAAGAAGAAGGGTGTTCAATTAAAGAGCCGAGGGCCACGAAATTAGCTTGTGTTGAATAAGATAATTGATCATCTTTATTAAAAGGATAAATAGAGCTATTAAAATATCAAAGGCCGAAATTCAAGGAACACATACTCATGTAAAGATAACCTGACTTCTGGAGTGGTGATGAGGTGCATCATTTGAGGAAGGCCAAAGGTTGAAATGGTGAGCCGAGCTTGGTTCAAGGATCAAACCTAGAATTAGGTGATGAATATGACTGATATTCCTAAATTAATTGATCAATGTCATTGAGTGGCCTACTCGAGATCATATGAGCATGAAGAATATGGCCCCAAACTGAAATTCTTAGAATCTGCAAGACCCAAACCCAAATCTATGGAAGCTTGAATTGAGAAAGTAGAAGAAGATTTGGATAACTTATTGTCTTCATTTGAAAATAAGAAGATGATGGGGCCTTTGATGTTTTCCAACATCGTGGTTTCAAAGACATAGGAGGATACACCCCATCTGTTTAGTGAAATGCATCAACAAGTTTAAACTAGGTGATAGACATACTATGGAGTCAGTTCTCTTGATAATGAAATGCCTCTTGTTGTCTAACCTGAATCACTGGTGTGGAGATGGAACAAGTCATTTTTCAGCCTTAGTTGGAGTTTTTAGCTGGGTTCTTCAAATTTCAGGTGGCGATGAACCAAAAAAGTGGCTGAGGGATGAAATTTGACTTGACATAGAAGATCCTCCTTTTCTCATTATCATTTTATTCTTCTGTTTTGATATTTTTACAGCACATGCTTTCCTATTTTGTATGATCAATAACTATAATTAATTTCTTGAGGGGAATTTTTTTTAGTTTTGTTAATAAATCATTGTTATTGATTTCATTCCTTCAAGTCTGATATCTGTTCATCTTGAATTTTTATGCTATCATATAATTCTTGATTTTTTTGATTGATATTTCAATGGATGAAAATCAACTTCAATACTTATTGAGATTATCATCCAAAATTATAAATCAAAGGATTGAGTTGTTAGAACATGTTGAATGGACATTCACAGATAAAGAGATAGTTTTTCTGTGAATGAATCCCTTGTTTGTAGGTCTTGTTGAATCCTTTTTTAAACAAAATCATTTATTTATCAAGATTATTCAATCAAATTTACCTCAAAAACTTTTTATAATGCCTATACTACTTAACATAGCTTATTTATAAAATAGTTTTCATTTTTTTCTTATTTTATTCATCATATTTCTTTCACTCATTCTTTCAAATAATTTTTCCAACTATTTTTAGTAAAATCAGATTTTAATAAATACCTTTGTGAAACACACCCCTTCCCTTGAGTTCAACCCTAATCACAACTATAATAGTGATAGTTAGAGGTATAAATGAAAATTTGATAGGTGTGAATTCCTCCAAACCATTAAATTTTTGGTTCCAATGCTGGGGAAGATATGTGTAACAATCATAAAAAATAATAAAAAAACACAATAAGAAATATATTTTAAAAAGAATTATTCCAAAAAAAAATACAAAAGAAACTAAAAAAAATAAAAAAATGATTTCTTTCACTCTAATGTGTTCTTAGTTTGAACTATTACACTTTTTTTTCACGCACACAAGGGCATCATTCACAACAAAAAATTGATTCTTTAATTATTGAATTAAACAAACACTATTCTTCCATAAAAAATAGAAATAAAGCTAAAATGGATAATCAATAATTTCAAATAGTTGAAAACATGAACGCAATCCCTATTCCACCTCATCCTAGAAATGAGAATAATGAGAGTCCTTATATTAAAGATTTATAACTTCCTACTGATTTAAATAATCCATCTTGCATACGATCATCCCCTAGGTCTAGGATTTATGATATGAAACTATTATAACTCTCTATGTTACCACTCACAATGCACCTCCAAACCATTTAAGAATTTTATAGAATAATTACACAACTCATCACTTAGATTATCTTTCTAAATCAATTCCATAAAGGAATATAACAGCTAAACATTGGCTAAGAACACACCTCTATTATGCTTCTTGGTCTTGAGATGTAGTTGGGAAAAAAGACCCATTGAAGTCCACTCATCACTGGAATCTTTCAACACTTGCACTAAAACTTTCCTGATCAAGGCATCTGTAACCACATTTCAGTTTACTAGGGTATAGATGATATCAAAATTGAACCCTTGAAGATACTCAACCCAACAACACTGCCTCGAATTAAGATCTTTCTAGGGGAATATGTAATCCAAACTCTTATGATCTGAATAAACCAAAAAATTATCCCTGAAAAGGTAATGATTCCACATCTTCAAGGCATGCATCGCCACTAATAATTACAGGTCATGGTTTGGGTAATTATTTTCATATGGTCAGAGTTGGCATGAACCATATGCCACCACATGGTCATCCTGTATCGACACACACCCAAGACCCATACCTGAAGCATTATAGTAGACCACATATCCTTTTATAGATTCCAATAGGATCAAAACAGGGGAAGTGTTCAACCATTGCTTAAGAACCTAAAAGGAAGTTTGAAACTATGGGACCCATTCAAACTTTACCTATTTCTAGGTAAGAACTTTCATAGAAGAATCAAGCCAAGATAAATATCAAACAAACTGACTGCAATACACTGCTAGATCCAAAAAGATTTTGATTTCAAAAAAATTCTTTGGTTGTTCCCATGAAATCACTACACTGATCTTCTTAGGGTCCACTAGAACCCCTAATTCTAGGATCACATGAACTAGAAACTTCACCTCCCTGATCCAGAAGGTGCACTTAGAAAAATTCGCATAGAGGTGATGATCCCGAAGGGTGCCTAACAGAATCATCAAATGTGATCATGCTCCTCCTCGGTCCTGGAATAGACAAGGATGACATCTACAAATACCGTGAAAAAAATGAAGATACTAATGGAATACCCTGTTATAAGTTTTATATAGACCGATGGAGCATTTTTCAACCCAAAAGGCATGGATAAATACTCAAAATGGCCATACCTTCTTTGGAAGGCTATTTTCAGAACATCCACCTCTCTAACTATGACTTGGTGATACCCAAAATGAAAATTGATCTTGGAGAACCACGTTTAACCCTTAAGATGATCTAAAATGTCATAAATATAGGGAAAATGGTTCTTATTCTTGGTTACCACCTTATTTAGCTTTTGGTAATCAATACAAAACTAGAGAGATTTGTCAACCTTTTTTACAAACAACACTGGGGCGGCCCAAGGTGAGACACTCGAGTGAATGAATCCTTTGGATTACAAATAATCCAGATATACCTTTAATTACCTCAACTCATTGGGGACTATATAGTACAAGGGAATAGATATCGACTGTGTTCCTAGAAAGAAATCCTCTATAAATACCTATGGGAACTCATTCAACCCAAGAGGTAATCCAGCTTTCAGACTGCTATCACCATTCTTATAACAACCCTAACCTTTTTCACATATCATTACATGATTTTAAGCATAATTAAACATCAAATTACAAGACAAGGATCACAAATTCTAGCGTCTTAGAGATTAAGTACAAAATTAAACATCATAATTCCAAAATAAAAACGTCTTTTATTTAATCTTCGTAAAGAGATCTTAACTTCCTTTGATCCATTACATCTATATTCGATAACCTGGGGATAACATGAACAAAGGGATGAGATAAAAAGCCCAATAAGAGAATAAAAATTAAAATAAAGCTTAGAATATGGGTTAGAAAGAATAACATAATGATATATAAAGGTATGGAACATGATTAAACATAAGGAATCATAACATGGTATTATATAATCATGGATTCATAGTAATGTGACAACAACATAGAACACAAATATATCATGATTCAAGGATCGTTGCACATAGATGAGCATGAGTAAAGGATCATTTCACATAAAGGAGCATGAAGCAAGGATCATTAAACATAGAGGAGCACAAGTCAAGGTTCTTTGCACATAGAGGATCATGAGTCAAGGCTTGTTGCACATTGAGGAGTACGAGTCAAGGATAACCACCAAGACTATTG
This sequence comes from Viscum album, assembly GCA_963277665.1. NCBI lineage: Eukaryota > Viridiplantae > Streptophyta > Magnoliopsida > Santalales > Viscaceae > Viscum > Viscum album. The sequence continues at coordinate 339,437,506 of OY728134.1, read as the reverse complement.
CATATAACGTCTCATGAGACTAAGAATTACCCAATGCATTAAAGTTATATCTAGGAACACCCATCATAACATGTTCATGAATATGTTTTCCACATAAAGAATCATACATAATAAATCAAACATAAACATAAGGGTTACCCATGGAAATAATTGGGTATCATATTTATGTCAAAAGGAATATAAAAAGGTAATATCATAGTGGTGTCCAAGAAAGAATGGATTTAAATCAAACAAGAACATTCATAAGAAAATATAGGCATATATCATGATAATTTATTTCAAACTGAATGAAAATAGTGCTTAAGAAACTTTATAAAAAAAATTTTAGTACGACTTAAGGGAAAACTTTCAAGATTCTTTAAAATGGAAAAGAAATAATTGTTTTTATAAAACCAGAGTTGAACTGAGGTAATTTTTCATGATAAAATTAGTGATTTTATTAAAATAATTTTTTCTTAAAACATATTATGGAGCACACTTGAAAATGGGTAAGAATTTAGGAAGTTTTCTTAAATTGGGCTTGCTTATTGTGAAGAATTGAGCAGAGAACCTTTTAAAAACATGTATATCCCTGAAAGAGAAGGATGAATGGATCGTGATACATGATTTTAGAACATATAAACAACATTTATAATATTTACATAAAAATAAAATAGAATTTCATTTGGGTAAAAAGAGAGAAAAAGTAACATGAAGGAATAATGGAGGTTTGAGTACAGTCACTTATCTTATGTCTAAAACGATCACGCACTTGATCTTAATATCTTGAATAATAAAATTAGATACATTAATTAATAATTACATAATCATTAATAAATGTATTTTATTTATTATAAAATTATTAATTTCATTTATGGCCTTTTTTATTGGTTAAGAGATTCAATTTCATCATTTGGGAGCATTGATTTCCTTGGTTTTCATGATCGGTTTACTTGTATTTGTGTATGGAAAATAATATAGAATGAGGATAGTTTTCCAGAACTGAAATTATATGTTATTAATGAAATTATTAAATATTAAAACCCCATTTTGTTTCTATAAGTGAGGATGATTCATTAGATAAATCACTAATGATAACTGTTTAGATTAATTTAGCATTTTTTGATTACAACAAACTCATTTTGTTTTATAAATTAATATCATGTGTACAAAATGATTCCATAACATTAAATAGGATATAATACATATATTATAATATATTTAAACCATAAAAATGGTTTCATGACCATCCTTGAATACATAATTGAAAGATGAAATCACGTCATCCACGAAGGTGGTAAATCGGCACATCACAGACAATGTTTTTATTCTTAAAGTAAAAGAGAGAGGATAGGAGATTTGATGAATAATTATTCCTTAAAAATGATAAAATTTTATTATATGTAATATAATGTATTTTTATTCCATTTTTATTAGGGTAGGCAAGGAGATAAAAATAAAAGAAAGGAACTTAAAAAGAAATTGAAAGAAAATGGAAGAGGGTTTTACCTCTTGATTCCTTCTTATTGAGAAGCTCCTTAGGGGATTGGTTTTAGTATTTTATTATGACCAAAAGATCCTAGTAGTGGAGAATGGTATTGGGAGGATATTTGATTTGAATTTGGAAAAGTCTAAATGCTTGAGATGTGTGAGGAGAAGAGGTGGTGAGATGTGATAGTTATAGTGGAGAAGGAGGGTGTTTTTTGAATATTTTAATCATTATTTTAATATTTTTCTCAAGAAAAGAAACAGTGTTGATTATTGAGACTAAATATAGTAATTAGATCATGTGAGTTCAATATAATTGGCTTACATCATCACTACATAACCTATGACTCTATAATTCAAGTATTTAGCATTTATCATATTTTACTATTCACAAAAATTCAAGTATTTCAGAAAAATCCAAATAAATTACCCTAACCATTTTTCATCATTTAGAATTAAAAACTGAACTCCATTTTATGAAAATAATTTTATAAATATAATAAATTTAATTTTTAATTAAAACCATCATTTATTTGGAAAATACAAATATAAAAAATTAAAACTTCCATTCTAACACTTTGAAAAATTAATTAAGGTCTCATAAAATTATCTCATAATAATAAGACATCAAAATAATAATTTATGAACACATTTTGTGAAAATATTTCTTCTTTTAAATTATTAAATTAATCATAAAATTTTAATTTAGTATTTATGACTTAAAAAAAACCAAAACTTAGTTAATAATTTTTAAAATATTTATTTACTCATACTATGATATAATTATATAATATTGTCACTTATAATATGGATACATTTTTTTATACTTTCATTGGTGTAGTTACTATTCAATTGGCCGGTTTACTATTCTTATGGTCGCATTACTATTCAAAAGGTCAAGTTACTATTTAATCAGTATAGGTTATTTAACTTCTAGAAAAACTTCTTATTTCATTAATTCATCATTTATAAAGCTTGTATTATGTTCTATATGTGTTTATACCATATTAAATAATTATAAGAAGGGAATTTCTATAGAAAAAACTTTGGTTCATTACATTCTTCCCCCCTTAGGAAATTCCACCCTTGAAATTTTGTTTTACATTCTAAGTTGAAAATTGGTGTGGGTACTTTTCCTTCATCACTTCCTCCATCACCCATGTTGCCTCTTCATACTTATGGTTCTTCTATATTTGACCAGATGAGTAGTCTTGTTTCATATGACTTTATCTCTACAATCTAAGATCTTCACTAAATTCTCCTTATAAGAAAGATCATTCTCCAAATGTACCACCTCTGAAGTTAGTACATGTGAAGGATCTGGTATGTACTTCTTAAGAGAGATATATGGAATACATCGTGTACTTTAGACATGGTAGGTCGAAGTGCTAGTCGATAGGCCAGAGCTCCAACACGATCAAGGATCTCGAATGGGCCGATGTACTTGGGACATAGCTTCCATTTCTCCCTGAATCCCATGATCCTCTTCTATGGAGATATGTGGAGGAATACCATGTTTCCAACCTTAAACTCGAGGTCCTTTCCACAATTTTCTACATAGATCTTTTTTCTACTTTGGGATGTCTTGATGTGTTGCTGAATGGTTTTCACATTCTCCACCATTTCTCTGACCATTTTAAGTCCATTCATCTTACGTTCACTGACTTCATTCCATCATGATGATGTTTTTCACCTTTTCACATAAAGATATTCATTTGAAGCCATTCAGATGATTGAGTGAAAACTATTGTTGTAAGAGAACTCAAACAGAGGAAGATGTTGGTCCCATACTCCTTTGAATTCCATAGAACATGCTCTCAACATTTATTCTTGTGTCTGAATAGTCCACTCATACTGGACATCATTTTGAGGATGATAGGTCGTATTGAAGTTCAACTTAGTGCTTAGAGCATGTTGGAGACATTTTCAAAACTTTGAGGTAAATCTCGGATCTAGATCGGATACAATAGATAGTGGTACTCCATGTAGCCTTACCACTTCTTTGATGTATATTCGTGAAAGTTGATCCAATGATAATTACTCTTAAATTCTGATAAAGTGATCTATCTTTGTAAGACAATCCAAAATAACCCACATAACATTGGTTCCTCAGATGTATTTGGAAGTCCAGTGATAAAGTACAAGGCGATGGTTTCCCATTTCCATGTTGGTATGGATAATGGTTACATCATCCCTTTAGAATTTTTCCTTTTAGTCTTCACTTTCTGACATACCAGTAACTTTGATGTATATTTTTTGATCTCCTTTTTCATATAGTCCCACCAAAAGTTATCCTAGAGATCTCGATACAACTTTTTTCTCCCTAGGTGAGTAGTGAAGGTTGAGCTACATGCTCTATTCAAATGATCTTTCTTTATCTCTGTATTGGATGGTACACATAACTATGACCCAAATATTACAACTCCATTCTCACTGATATTGAACTCGGAGGATTTCCCATTCTTGATAGCTTTCATCTTTTTCTGAATTTACACATCATTTCTTTAAGAATCCTTTATTTTCTCTATAAGGGACGGTTGATAAATCATTTGAGAAAGGATTTATTATATTCCTCCCCTAATGATTCCCATATCTATCATTTTTAAGTCTAAGAATATTAAATCCTTCTCAATTCCCATCATTGATAAAGATGCAAGATCCTTTCTACTTGGAGCACCCACTACCTTATTTTTCTTACCAGGATGGTAGTGGATTGAGCAGTCATAATCCTTGATGAGATCTAACCATATTCAGTAGTACATATTAATCTTCTTATATGTGAATATATATTTTAGACTCTTGTGATCAGTATATATCTCACACTTCTCCCCATAGAAATAATGCCACCTGATTTTCAACATAATGATCACAACTGTCAACTCCAGATCATGCGTAAGATAGTTTTGCTCATGAATTTTCTGCTATCTTGAGGTGTAGGATATCAATTTATCATTTTTAATCAGTACACAATCTAATACTTTCTTTGAATCATCACTGTATACCAAAAATAGTTCTCCACTATTTAGGAGTGTGAGTACTAGCACAATGATATGCCTCTTTTTGAGCTCCCTATAACTTTCATCACATTTTTTAGTCCATAAAAACTTCAATACATTCTATGTAATATTGGTCATTAGGTTTGATAATCATGATAAGTTCTTCACAAATCATTGGTAATACCCATCCAACCCAAGAAAACTACGAATCTCTATTACAGATGTTGGCCTGGGCCACTCTTCGATTGCCTTTATCTTGGAAGGGTCCACAGATATCCCTTTTTTGGTGATAACATTCTACAAGAATGATACTTCCTCCATCTATAAATCACATTTAATGTACTTTTCATATATTTTCTCCCTTTGCAAAGTCTTTATCACAGTATCCAAATTCTCATCATGTTCCTCCTTACTCTTAGAGTATATTATAATATCATTGATAAAGACTATAATTTTTTTCAAGGTAATCTCTAAATACTCTATTAATTGAATCCATGAAATTTTTTGGAGTATTAGTGAGTACAAATGTCATCAATATGAACTCATAGTGTATATACTTTTTTATAAAGGAAATCTTGGGAATATCTTCTTTCCTCACCTTTAATTGGTGATATCTCAACCGAAGGTACACCTTAGAGAAATAACTGGACCCACATAGTTGATCGAACAAGTCATCTATATATGGAAGGGGATAATATTTCTTTATCATGATTTTATTTAGATCATGATAATTTATTTAGAGGCACATTGATCCATCCTTCTTCTTGATGAATAGGATTGGAGCACCCCATGGAGAAGCACTTGGGCATATAAAACCCTTGTCCAGATTATCTTGTAACTACTTCTTTAGTTCATCTAGCTCAACAGTGTCCATTATATAAGGTGTCTTTGATATTGGTAGAGATCTAGGAATAAGTTTATTTGAGAACTCAACTTCAAGGTTATGCAGAAGACCATACAATCCTTTAGAGAATACATCAGTGTAATCCCTCATGATGGGAATGTCTTCAAGCATGATTATCTCCTTTGTCTCAATCATTTGAGTGAGATATGATTGCTCATAAGGTAGTAATATCTATACTTGAGATTATGATTCTGAAGAATATTAATCCTCCTCCTTAGACTTGTAAAGAATTAGAGGATGCTTTGAGATGTGAAGAGTGATCTCCCTTTCTTGACAGTTGATGTTGAATTTATATAAAGATATCCAATCCATGCCCAAAATAGCATCAAACTATACCAAAGGGAGTATGATACGATTTTTTGGGAGGTTCAATCCACAAACATTAAATAGGGAAGAATTATGTACTTTGGATGCTATAATTTCCCCATCAGCTGTTCTCACAGATAACTCAACCTCCAAATTTTGAGGCGGTGTTTGAATAGTTATACTAAACTTGAAAGATATGAAACAATGCGTAGAACCAGAATCAAATCATAAATTATCTATTCTTATATTAATAACTAGAATACCTATCACCACATACTTTTCCAACTCCAATCAATAGTATTAACATCATAATCCCTTCCTTGTTGCCTTAGAGGTTGTTGTTGATTGACTCCGACAACCCTCACCTGAGGGTATTGGTTCGCAAAATTCCCATGTTCTATACAGTTGAAACACTGCACTACTGGATGAGAATTGATATGAACCTTCCTTTCTTCTTCAGTGTTAGTGGGATTCTTCATATATCTTCTGCAGTTCCACATTTGAAGCATTTCCAGGTTCCCTTTAGATAGTTCCCAATATACTTCTTCCCACAATCTAGACACATGGGATATTCAGTCTTCTTTGCATCAAGTGATTTATTTTCTAATCCACCCATATTATAATCCATTTTCCTCTTTTTTTCACCGGGCCCATGAGACTATTAAGATTATCCGATCTTCATTTCCACCTTGAGGGCACAACAAAGAATATCCTCATAATTGTCAAAGTCTCTAATCGCCAATGCTTATCATAGACTCGACCTTAGGACACTAAAGAAGCAAAGCACATTGATTTTGGTGTTCATGAAAAATTTGTAGGCATATCTTTCAAGACTTGTAAAGTTTGATTCATACACCCTGATAGACTCATCATCCTTCTGCTTAATTTTGAGGAACTCTCTTTCCATATTGAGACAGAGGGTTTGGGGAAAAAATTTATTATTATTTTTTCTAGAATTACTCCCAATACATTGAATAAATTTCCCCCTTGGACTTCATATTTTTGATCATTTCCCACCACTGATCAGATTCCCCATCAAAATGATAGACCACCATCACAAATTTCTATTCTTATGAGTAGTGGAGGATAGAGAATATATTTTCAATGAAGCTAATCCACTATTCTATGAAGAGGGGATTATAAGATCCACTAAACATGGGAGCCCTTTTCTAAATGAAGGATTTGATGACAACTTGCTCTATCTTAAGATAAGGAAGAAATTCCACGTGATTCAAGTTATTATTCATAAATTGAGTGAGTTGAGAAAGTACTATCATGAAGTTTTGAGCACCTGTTTCCATCATATTTATCATATAATTAGGGAAATAGTCACATTGAGTATCACATTGATTGTTGTAATGTGTTCTTCTATTTCCCACCAATAACTAATAAAAAATAATGTGCAATTATGGGGGGATTGAATAATTACCTACTAAGCATAAAAATGAAAAATTAAACATAAAAGGATAAAGTTTTATAGGAAAAGTATATCGGAACTTATGATTCCAAAGGTTTTAATCTAGGTTATCTAGGATCTATTTCCTAACATATATTCTTATGGTATTTTTTCTGTCCCCTTAATAATGGTTCGTAATGAGATTATGAATTTACCAAAGCATATCTCCCAGGAGTTTCAAACCAGGTGCGCTGTAAGGCCCATTGTCGTGTACTAGGTTACCCTAAGTCAGGCCAAAACACATTGTTGAATTTTTTACTCCTAGGTACATCTATTCTATAACCACATACACTTATATTATCCTGATACATATTTATTTTCTTTATAAAACACTCACTCTATACTTACCAAAATTTAGGGAAGTTTTCTTAGACTTAGTCTTATCCATAAGGTTCTTACTAAAGTTCTCTATTACTAGTATCCAAAAATAACTAAAATTTTCCTATGATACCAAATATATTGACCCTAACACTTTTCATGTATAATTAAATGATTTTAATAAAAATTAAATATCACATTACAAGACAAGAATCTTAAATTCTAGTGTCTTTAAGATTAGGTACATAATTAAACATCATTATTCCAAAATAAGAACATCTTTTATTTAATCTTCATAAATAGATCCTAATTTCCTTTGATCCTTTACATATTCATAGGATAGATTGGGGATAACATGAACAAAGGGATGAGATAAAAAGCTCAGTAAGGGAATAAACATTAAAATAAATCTTAGCACATTGGTTAGAAAGCATAACATAATGATATATAAAGGCATGAAAGATGATTAAACATAAGGAATAATAACATGGGATTATATAATCATTGATTCATAGTAATGTAGTAGAAACATAAAACATGACTTTATAATGATTCAATGTTCATTTCACATAGAGGATCACGAGTCAAGGATCATTTCACATAGAGGATCACGAGTCAAGGCTCGTTGCACATAGAGAAGCATGAGTCAAGGCTAACCACCAAGACCATTGTACATAACATCTCGTGAGACTAAAAATTACCCATTTAATTGGAGAGAAATATGGTTTCACCCATCATAACATGCTCATGAATATTTTTTCCATATAAATAATCATACATAAAAAATCAAACATAAACATAAGGGTTATCCATGGAAATAGTTGGATATCATAATTATGTAAAAAGGAATATAAAAAGGGAATATAATAGTGATGTCTAATGAAGTATTTATTTAAATAATACATGGACATTCATAAGTTAATATGGTCATAAATCATGATAAGTGATGCCAAAATAAATGAAAAGAGTGCTTAAAAAATTTTATGAATAAAACATTTTAGTACGGATTAAGGGAAAACTTTGAAGATTCTTTAAAATAGAAAAGGAATAATTGTTTGTATAAAACAAGAATTTAACAAATGAATTATTTCATGATAAAATAAGTTATTTTATAAAAATAATGGTGGATTAAAATTTATTATGGATAAAAATTGAAAATGGGTAATAATTTGGGAAGTTCCCTTAAATTGGGGATTCTACTCGGGAAGAATTGAGTAGCGAACCTTTTAAAACATGTATATCCCCAAAAAATAAGGGTGAATGGATCTTGATACATGATTTTGGAAACTTTAAATATAATTTAGAATATTTACATAAAAATAAAAGAGAATTTAATTTTGGTAAAAAGAGATAAAGAGTAACTCGAAGGAATAATGGAGGTTCGGGTAGAATCCCTTACCTTATGTCCAAAACAATTCTTAACTTGGCCTTAATGTCCCGAATAATAAAATTATATTCATTAATTAATAATTATAGAACCATTTATACATTTATTTTATTTATTATAACATTATTAAGTTCATTTATGACCTTTTTTATGGGTTAAGAGATTTAATTTCATCATTTGGGAGCGTTGATTTCCTTAGTTTTCATGATCGATTTACTTGTATATTGTATGGAAAATCATGTAGAATGAGGATAGTTGTCCAGAACTGAAATTATATGTTATTAATGAAATTATAAAATATCAAAACACCATTTTTTCATAAGTGAGGATGATTCATTAGATAAATCATCAATGATAATCGTTTTGATTAATTTAGTGTTTTTTGATCACAATGAACTCATTTTGTTTTATAAATTAATATCATGTGTAAAAAATGATTACAAAAAATTACATAGGATATAATAAATATATTATAATTTGGATCAACCATAAAAATTATTTCATTACCATCCTTGAAGATGTAATCAAAATATTAAAGCACGTTGTCCACAAAGGTGGTAAATCAACACCTCACAGGCGATGTTTTTATTCTTGAAGTAAAAGAGAGAGGAGAAGAGATTTGATGAATAATTATTACTTAAACATGAAAAAAATCCAGTATATTTAATATAATGAAGTTTTCATGCCATTTTTATGAGTGTAGGTGAGGATATAAAAATAAAATAAAGGAACTTAAAAAGAAATTGAAAGAAAATAGAAAAGGGTTTTACCTCTTGATTCCTTTTTCTTGAGAATCTCCTTAGGGGATTGGTTTTGGTATTTTTTTAAGACCAAAATCTCTTGGTCATGGGGAAGGATATTAGGAGGATATTTGAGTAGAATTTGGAAGAGTATAATTGCTTGAAAGGTGTGAGGAGAATATGTGGTGAGGAGTGGTATTTAATGTGGAGGAGGAGAGTGTTTTTTGAATATTTTAATCACTATTTTAATATTTTTCTCAATATAAGTAATAGTCTTGATTCTTGATTATAAATAAAGTAATTAGATCATTTGACTTTTAGAAAATGGGCTTAAATCAGCACTACATCACCTATGACTCCATAATTCAAGTATTTAGCATTTATAATAAATTATCATATTTTACTATTCACAAAAAATCAAGTATTTCAGAAAAATACAAAAAATTAACTCTAACCATTTTTTGATATGTATAATTCATAAATGAAATCTATTTTATGAAAATAATTTTCTAAATATGAGAAATTTAATTTTTAATTAAAATCATCATTTATTTGGAAAATATAAATTTTTAAGATAAAACTACCTTTATAATGAAAAATTATTTAATTTCTCATAAAATTATTTCATAATCATAAGACATCAGAATAATAATTTATGAATACATTTTATGAAAATAAATTTTCTTTTAAATTATTAAATTAATCATAAAATTTTAATTTAATATTTATGACTTTAAAAAATATCAACACTTAATTAATAATTATTAAAATATTTTTCTACTTATACTATGATAAAATTAAATCATATTATCACTTATAATATGGATAAATTTTATTTATACTTTCATTGGTGTGGTTACAATTTAATTGGCCAGTTTACTATTCAGAATGGTCACATTACTATTCCAAAGGTCAAGTTACCATTTCATCGGTATAGGTTTCTTAACTTTTAGAAATGCTTTTTATTTCATTAATTCACCATTTATAAAGCTTGTATTGTGTTATATATGTGTTTATACTATATGAAATCATTATAATAATAGAATTTATATATATAAACTTTGGGTTATTACAATCCTCCAAAATGAGTGATGAGATCTTGAAAATGAGACTTACGAATTCCAAAAGTGGAGGTCTAGCACATCCCGATTGAGGATCCCATTTACCTTTAAAAACTTGGGTACTTCCATCAGGTGCCAAAAAACTTACTCTCCATTGATAGCAATCGATGTGCGCCTGAAAATGCACCATAAAATCCATATAAAGGATCATGTCAAAGAGGTTCATTTACAAAATTAGGAAATCCCATTCTAGATCAACCACTAATATGGTGAGTGCGCAATATGGACACTTAAAACCCTATTATCGCTTCTTACCAAGAGATGTTACTATCCCCATCTTGTAAGGCATAAGCTTTGTAGAAAATTTTTAACATATTCACAAGATGGGTAGAAAGAAAATAAATAGAGGCACCAATATCAAACAAGACTGCAACTAATGATGATGCAATAAGAACAACACCTTTAACTTTCATAGGACCTGCGTCCAATTACATTGGCACTTGATCTACCACATGAAGATGCCTCATCTCTCCCTAACCCTTAGAATGACCACTAAAATGTGGTTCTGCCCTGAACTGGCTTTTCCCAGAAGGAGATCCAACCCTACTTCCACAACCTCTGAACCGAGAACCTACTATCTTGGATGGTTCTGACTAAGCTCACATCCATTTGTAATCTATAGATCCTTCACCACTCTAGTATGGGTGTTACAACTTTCAAAAATATTGAAAGTTTCCTATATCTCCACATCGATGGAAGGATCTGGGTGGAGCTGAACACACAGATCACATGTGCCCCGCCTTCCCACATTAATAGAACATAACAAATCCAATATCAAATTCCATATATGAAGACAACCGGGAAGTATGGTCTGAACTTCTACATACCCTCCTATCTTGATCGCCCTACTTCCTATTCTTCTTATACAGGCCACCACTACCCTGGTCCATTACTAACATTGATCCAAAGAAACCAAAATTGGCTCTATGATCAATCTCTACGATCAAAGAATGATCAACCACCTCATCACAAGTATTTAATTTGAACAAAAAGACTTGGGATCAGATATTTGGTCCTAACCCCATATTGAATTTTTTATCCTTCGGTTTCTCATTATAAACTACCTCAGGTACGATACAAAACAATTATACAAAGTGGTTAGCAAACTCCATCATGGTTTGGTCTCCCTAGAGGAGATCCAAAACACCCAAAACTTGGAGAAGTATAAGGTCTTAGGGAAATAATTCTCACCGAAGATGACCTTGAAATCCTTACACCCCATAGGCTCATGCTTCCCAACTTAAACCACTAATTCCCACCACTTCATACTAGTTCCTTCCAACATTAACGAATCAAACTTTACCCTGACTGCCTCTGGAGTGTCAAGAAACTCAAAAATCCTCTCAATATTCTCAATCCAATCTTAAACTTTATAGGGATCCATACTAACTTGAAAAGAAGAAGGATTTTTCTTGATTAACTCTTGAGGTTTTTCCTTTATAGGACCTAGTTTGAATTCCCCAACATGATCAGGACCAGAGCCCACTCCATGACCCAAATCTTGGATAACCCAAACCACAACTATCACAAACCAACCTGGGTCGACCCTGAACCGGTCACCCAATCCGGTCCGTGACATTACCTCAAGCACGTCTCCCCTTACTCTAGAGGCTACCAACTAGAAGCAAGGGTGTAAGGTAAGTTAGGGGGGAGACTATACCCTCTTATCAAAGTGAAAAAAATGGACAAAATACAACAACAGCAGAAGCTGTGTAAATAATAAGAAAGCAGTGGAAAACATTTTCATTTATAAGGTTTGAACAAAATTGGTGAACATCAGTTTATATAGCAGATTCATTCATGACATGATAATGATACAATGAAAGTAGTAAACAACACAACATGCTTACACATTAATGTAGAAGTAAATAAACAAAAGACTCAAGCCCCAAGGGAGATCTGCATGAGCATCTTGAGCCTTAGATCAATCCTTTGCTCCTAACTCCAAGTACAAGAAACAACAACAACAAGGTCATGCAACCAAATAGAATCTACTCGGGTACCCCAGTGCAATGGCGGCCAAAGTAGGGTGTGAGATATAAATCTCAGTAGTCCGAAACCACTGGTGTATAGCCCACTCTAGACAATGAAATATAATTAAATAGTGTGCAGGTATTTCCAAAAAGTAATGGTACAATATAAACAATCAACGCCCATCTAGTTTCCAAAAAGGACACCTGACAGTAATACCTGCCTCGACCCATATCCAGAATAAGAACCTGCTCAAAACAACACAAGTAAATTTTTTCAAGCATAAAAATACTTTTTTTTCATTTTTCTCACTTATACTCAGTTTATTCACTTATCATTTCCAAGGTTTCCATGTTCCTTAGGTAGTGACATAACCTAGTGCAAGTTTCAACTCAGGTTGGAAATCTATTCATTCTTACATTTCTTTATTTGATCACATTTAACTTAGGTTTTAATTACATCTCTAGTTCCTTTTATAAATCATTATTATCATTCGTTTAGTGTTGAACGCCATGTTAATAACCCCAATTCTCATTTAGTGTAGATCGCCATTTCTAACACCCCAAATCACATTTGGTGTAGATTGCCATGTCTAACACCTAGATAATTATTAGGTGTAGATCACCATGTCTAACACCCTATATCACAAGATTTTATAACCATTAGGGAGGAACGCCATTTCCAAACCCAAATTTTAAATCGGTATAGAACGCCATGTCTATGACCCAAAATCTCATTCATTTATTATCATTTATAAACTAATTAATCAATCGACACAGTTACCATTTTAGAATTAATTATTCACATTTAATTATCCAAATTAGTTCTAAACTTTTAATAATTAATTATCATAATTAATTATCTTTGACCTACATTCTGACACTTGCATGAGAAATAGAAGGTAAAAAAAGCGTATGACATCAACATGCATCAATGATAGGTTATTAATGACATTAAAAGGTATAATATAACAAACTTGTTCAAGAAAGGAATTCAATTCAAACTATCACATTACATTTATAAATTAAAGAACAAGGGAAATTTTCATTTAGGTGGGGCACACCCAAAGGGGTGGCCAAGAGGCAAGGCGATCACCCAGGATGGGCATCACCATAAACGAAGGCCACAATGGGAATGAGAAAACCACCCAAGCATTTTAATAAGAGATAATGAGGCATCAATAAAAGTTTGTGATACAAGGAACAAGATGTGGCATGAGATAAGTTCTAAAGTAAAGGGAAGAGGGTAGACACCCTACACTAAAAGTTCTAATTACATGTTAAGCCATGAACTTAGGAGGCGTCATGGATCATCTATTATTTTTAAAGAAGCGATGTCATTTTGAGGTAACCAGTAAGGGACATGTACAAGAATGTCATTTATCAATTATAATGTCAATCATAAATATTCATAAGACATTTAAACAGGTAAGCATAAAAATATACTACTACATTTTTATCTTGAAGACAACTCACCTCTATTGGAGGAGTTTTATTAGAAAACATGTCATTACTTTATCAAAAAATTCATTTAGTGATATTTAAAATTTATTTTAAAACTCGTTCAACACTTAATAAAATCAAGAAGCCAAGCAATAAGGAAGGAAATCATGAAACTCCATCACTACATTTTTAGATTCAAGGTAGCACACCTCAGAAGAGGGGTTTTATTATAAAACTACGACCTTTGTTATGAAACAAACATTTATTACATTTATAACTTCTAATATACGATTAATTTAAGGACTTAACTACATTAATTTAAATAATAATTAATTTAAATACTTAACTTAATTACTTAAAATATAATAAAAATGCAGTGAGAAAAAAATCAATGCATTCTTTAAATTAAATGGGAAAAAGAAAGGGATCCTACCTCAAGTGGAACTAAGTCGTCAACTCTGGCTCTTAACGCTTTCTAACTATGAGAAGATACTCCCCCACTGAGTTTACACACTTTCAGACACGTGAAAGGACACCTATCCCCTATGCACACATCCACATATCCATGTGCATGTGCAAGGGGATCCTTACACATATGCTTATGTGTATACACTAGCCTCTACTCACCTACGCATGCATTTTCTATATATGTACATAGGCACACCTTTACCTATACGTGAAATTACAAGCAACGAGGGAACCTACATACATATATATACACACCTATACACACACATGTGTGTTTACCTTGAATTGGAGACTTGAAACCAACAAATAGGGACCAACTCTCTACAAGATAAACACTAGGAACTCTAAACACCCAAAGATCAACATATAAAATGGGAAAACCAAACAGAGATTCTAAAACCTTACCTCGTTTGGTGGAGACAAACCAAATCACCCAAAAACCACACAATAGAGTTGAACGCACTAAAAACAACATGCCACAGACTCATAAATACCAAAATCCCTAAATTAAACAGGTGCAAACCAAGCAACAACAATAAAACCTTACCTCGAAGCAAAGTCGGTGGCCCAAAACCACCTAAACCATATTTCTTGCAGCTAAGGTTGATAGAACACACATCAAGGAGTCCCAAGGAAGCATTCTCATGCCCTAAAACTAGTAGAATGCCAAAAATTTGGTTTACCACAAAACCCTAAATTCGTCTAAACCAAATTGGGAACCAAAATTGTGACGAATCGCCAAAGAGATGATGAAGGACAAATATAAGGACCTTACCATGGTGGATTGAAGCCTAAAGGTGAAGAAAACTAGATGAATTCCTTCTCAGAAAGAGGAGGTCTTGGGCTAGGCCGTCGCGCGCTGCAGCAATTCAGCCGGAAGCGCGTTGCGCAACTACTGCAGGGTCGACCGAGGGATGAGGAGAGGGAGAGGGAGTTGTCGCGTTAGTGGCCTAGCCATGGGAGGTCACTGTGTTAGGGTTTCAGGTGGAGGGGAGATGCCTCACGCACCCCTTACGGTAGAAGATGGGGGGGGGGTCTATCCTACCTCTTCGGTTTTCTAAAAATAAAAAAATAAAAAATAAAATAAAATAAAATAAAATAAATAAAACATAATATAATATAATAAATAATTTCAATTATATTATTATTATTCAATAAATATTCCTTTAATATCATCTTACCCAAAATTAAAACTCTTCTTCATTAAATTATGAAACTCCCCATTTAAAATTCATTTGACCAATTAATTAAAATAATGATTCCATATAAAATTATGAAATTCCCTAATAAATTCAAAAAGGCTCTATTGACCATCCAAAACTCCCCATTAGTTAAACATTTCAACAAACATTTAATTATTTCAACGCATTAATTAATTTTTAATTAATTAATGCAAGAAATTAATTAACTTACAAAATAATTAATTTAATATTGACACATTAATAAATTTGAAAAAGATTAAATATATAAATTACATATATTTAATTAAATCCCTTTGAATTTTATTTAATTAAATAATAATAAAAATTTTAAATCTGGATAAACCACACGTCTTGACTCGCATCGTCTGACAGACCATGTGCAGCCCGTGCACCTGCTACCGGATACTCGGGGTATCCTGCATGGATGACCTGCATGGTTAAACCCACTGCACGTAGTCTGATATCATTGATTAAAATGGTTCCAACTCTTGGGACCTTGTTTTGAAGCTCAATTTTAAAACTGACCCACTGATAAAAGAAAAAGTTCTAAAACCTTCATATTTTATCCGGTTCAAAAACATGGGATGTGACAACCTTCCCACCTTAGAACTTCTCGTCCCCGAGAAGCCTTCAGGAACAACATAAACCTCATCCATCCTACATGATTCAGGAAGTCTTGCACAAAAGGTCATGTTGCCTCTCCAAAAACCCAACACACGTTCAATCATTGGTTAGGTAAGCGATACATAATCCATTACGATCTGAGCCAACACTCATTTCCCAATTGAAACACTATGACGACACTTACTTGAGATTGTTTAACCTGCTGGAAAAGAGCACTACCTGATGCTCAAGACCAAAACAAAAGTAAAGGAAAACATAACCACTCATCCAAACAAAGGTGTCAATTTAAGAAAAAGGGGGTCTGACTAGGGACAACATGCGATAGGTTCTTTTCCAAATCGACTCAAGGAGAAACTAAACCTACCCTTATACGAGGGCCTTAAACATAGGACATCACTATAGGTTCCATTTCCAAGACCTTTATATTTAATCACATTTAATCCATAATCATTAAAATATTTAATTAAAACCTTAAAGTTCTATTTTTAAAAACAAAACACTAGGTACTTGATTTTAACCAATGCCCCAAGGGAAAAATAAGAATGTTTTATAAAACATTAAGGTGGCCTATAAGGGTCCCACTAAGAAATCCTGGGTTCATTATCATGAAACCCAATATCAATTGCCACAAATTATTAAAATTAAAGCACCCAAATGGTTCATCACATAAAAACATTCCTCAACCAACCTACTTGGGCCCATTGAATTTTAAAAGCTAATCATTTTGATTATAGATCAAAATTAAACATCTTTCACATTTATAAGCATTTCACACGACATCATGACATCACACGGTTTACCCTTTTCTCAAGATATAAGGTGCCCATACACCTTACAACTTGAAAACTAGTTCTTTCATAATCATAACTAATAAATCCAGTCAAAGAAATTAATCATTTGTTGACAATCTACCATGTATTTACAAGTAGCTAACACAGAGAAAAATGCCAGAACTACTAAAAACATGATATAACACAGAAGCATGGAATATAAGCATGACATATTATCATTAAAGCATGTTAGATCTAACACTGAAACATGCTATCTAAAAGGGAATGGTAAAAAAGTACAATACATGGCATATTCAAGGCACACAATACATATCAGCAAGCATAGTAATAATGAAACTACATGGTATGACATATATGCATGACATGTGAATCTATAAGTGCCTATTATTATGCATGAAATGCTTCATACTTACCTTAACAGGTCAAGGGTTAAATAATATAAAATTCATAAACCATAAGTAGTGGAAATTACACCAATCACTCGAGGTGAAATCATATCAACTGTAATATCGAAAAGCATGAACAACAATCCCAACCCTGGTCACTTGGTCATTTTCCATATGTGGGGTGATCAGTCCCACGCATGACTATTAAACCAAGTGCTGACACATTCCTAGTCTCCTGTCTAAAAATCCCAAAAATAGTAAGACAAAGAAAAAGGAGTGCCTCTGATACCATTTTGTCACGAACCAACCCAAGTCGACCCTGAACCGGTCACCCAAGCCGGTCCGCAACATGACCTCAAGTGCATCTCCCCTTACACCAGAGGCTGCCGACTAGCGGAGAGGGTGTAAGGTAAGTCAGGGGGAGACCATAATCTCTTATCAAAGTGAAAAAATGGATAAAATAGAACAACGACAGAAGTAGTGTAAATAATAAGAAATCATTGAAAAACATTTTCATTTATAAGGTTTGAACAAAATTGGTGAACGTCAGCTTACATAGCAGTTGCATGCATGACATGATAATGATAAAATGGAAGTAGTAAAAAACACAACATGCTTACACATTAATATAAAAGTAAATAAACAAAAGACTTAATCCCTGAGGGAGATCTCCATGAGCAACCTGAGCCTTAGCTCAGTCCTTTGCTCCTAACTCCAAGTACAAGAAACAAAAATGACAAGGTCCTGCAACCAAATAGAATCTACTCAGGCAGCCCAGAGCAATGGTGGCCCGATTAGGGTGTGAGATATAAATCTCATTAGGCCGAAACCACTGGTTTCTAGCCCACTATAAAAAATGAAATATAATTAAATAGTGTGCAGGTATTTCTAAGCAATAATGGTAAAATATAAACAATCAATGCCCGTCCAGGTTCCAAAAAGGACACCTGACAGTAATACCTACCTCAACCCATATCTGGAATAAGAACCTACTCAAAATAACACAAGTACATTTGTTCAAGAATAAAAATACTTTTTATCATTTTTCTCACTTATACTATATTTATTCACTTATCATTTCCAAGGTTTTCATGTTCCTTAGGTAATCACATAACCTAGTGCAAGTTTCAACTCAGGTTGGAAATCCATTCATTATTACCTTTCTTTATTTGATCAAATTTCACTCGGGTTTTAATCACATATCTCGTACTTTTCATAAATCATTATTATCATTAGTTTAGTTTTGAACGCCATGTCAAGCACCCCAATTCTCATTTGGTGCAGATCGCCATGTCTAACACCCCGAATCACATTTGGTTTAGATCGTCATGTCTAACACATAGATAATTACTCGATGTAGATCGCCATGTCTAACACCCTATATCATAATCTTGGATAACCATTGGGGAGGAATGCCATGTCCAAACCCAACTTTTAAATCGGTCTAGAACGCCATGTCTAGGACCCAAAATATCATTCATTTATTATCATTTATCAACTAATTAATCAATCAAAACCATTAATATTTCATAATTAATTATTCACATTTAATTATCCAAATCAGTTCTCAACTTTTCATAATTAATTCTCATAATTAATTATCTTTGATCATCATTCTGGAACTTGCATGAGCAATAGAAGGTAGACAAAAGCGCATGGCATCAACATGCCTCAATGATAGGTTATTAATGACATTAAATGGAACAAGCTAAGAAACTTGTTCAATCAAGTCATTCAATTCAAACTATCACATTATATTTATAACTTAAGGAACAAGGAAAAGGGGCATTTAGGCGGGGCACACCCAAAGGGGTGGGCAAAAGGCAAGGAGAGCACCCTAGATGGGATTCACCATAAACGAAGGCCACAATGGGCATGAGTGAACCACCAATTAATTTTAATAAGAGATAACAAGGCATCTCCAAAAGTTTGCGACAAGTGGCACAAGACATGGCAAGACATAAGCGCTGAACTAAAGGGAAGAGGGTAGACACCCTACACTAAAATTTCTAATTACATGTTAATCCATGAACTTAGGAGGGGTCTTGGCTCATATATTATTTTTCAAGAAGCAACGTAATTTTCAGGTAACCAGTAAGGGACATGTACAAGCATGTCATTTATAAATTATAATGTCAAGCATAAAGATTCATAATACATTTAAGCAGGCAAGCATAAAATTCTACTACTACATTTTTATCTTGAAGACAGCTCACCTCCATTGGAAAAGTTTTATTAGAAAACAAGTCATTATTTTATCAAACAACTCATTTAGTGACATTTAAAATTTATTTTAAAACTCATTCAACACTTAACAAAATCAAGAAGCCAATAAATAAGGAAGGAAATCATGAAATACTATCACTACAATTTTAGATTAAAGGTAGTACACCTCTGAAGAGGGGTTTTATTATAAAACCATGAACTTTGTTATGAAACAAACATTTATTACATTTACTAATTATAATATATGATTAATTTAAGTACTTAACTGCATTAATTTAAACAAAAATTAATTTAAAGGCTTAACTGAATTAATTAAAATATAATAAAAATGCAGTGAGCAATAAATTAATTAATTCTTTAAATTAAATGGGAAAAAGAAAGTGATCCTAACTAAAGTGGAACTAATTCATCCACTATAGCTCTTAATGATTTCTAACTACAAGAAGCTGCTCCCCCACTGAGTATATGCACTTTTACACATGTGAAAGGACCCCTAGCCACTATGCACACCCGCATTGACATGGGAATGCACAAGGGGGTCCTTACACATATGATTATGTGCATACACTAGCCTCCATCACCTACACATGATTTTTATATATATGTACATAGTCACACCTTTCCCCAAACACACAATTCATTTACATGGGTGAAATTACAAGGAACAGGTGAACCTACATACATATATATACATACCTATGCACATATAGGTGAGTTGCCGTTGAATTGGAGACTCTAAACTGACAAGTAGGGACGAACACTCCACAAGATAAACACTAAGAACTCTAAACACCCAAAGAACAACATATAACATGGAAAAACCAAACAAAGAGTATAAAACCTTACCTCGGTTGGTGGTGATGAACCAAATCACCCCAAAATCACACGACGAAGTTCAACGCACTACAAAAAACATGTCACCGACTCATAAATACCAAAATCCCCAAATTAAACAGGTGAAAACCAAGAAACAACAAAAAAACCTTACCCCGAAGCAAATTTGGTAGACTGAAACCACCTGAACCACCTTTATTGCGGCTGCGGTTGATGGAACACGCATCAAGGAGTCCCAAGGAAGCCTTTGCACACCCTAAAACCAGCAGAATGCCAAAAATTCAGGTTACCAAAAAAACCCTAAATTCAGCCAAACAAAATCGGGCATTGAAATTGTGACGAATCGACAAAGTGATGATGAAGGAAACATATAAGGATATTACCATGGAAGATCGAAGCCTAAAGGTAAAGAAAACTATATGAAATCATCCGTGGAAGGAGGAAGTCGCGCGTCGGGCCATCACGCACTGTAGCAGTTCGGCCGGAAGAGCATTGCGTGGCTACTGCAAGGTCAGCCAAGGGAGGAGGAGAGGGAGAGGGAGCCACCATGATGGTGGTATGGCCATGGGAGGTCACAGTGTTAGGGTTTCAGGCAGAGGGGAGATGCCTCACGGACCACTTACGAGAGAAGAAAGGGGGGTCTCACCCCCCTCTTTGGTTTTCTAAAAATAAAATAAAAAATAGATAAAATAAAATAAAATAAATAAAACATAATATAGTATAATTATTATTTCAATTATATTATTATTATTCAATAAATATTCCTTTAATATCATCTTACTCAAAATTAAAATGCTTCTTCATTAAATTATGAAACCCCCCATTTAAAATTCGTTTGACCAATTAATTAAAATAATGATTCCATATAAAATTATGAAACTCCCTAATAAATTTAAAATGCTTCATTGACTTTCTACAACTCCCCATTAATTAAATGTTTCAACAAAAAATTAATTATATCAACGCATTAATTAATTCACAATTAATTAATGTAAGGAAATTAATTAACTTACAAAATAATTAATTTAATCCTAACACATTAATAAATTCTAAAAATATTAAATATATAAATTAAAAATATTTAATTAAATCCTTTTGAATTTTATTTAATTAAATAATAATTCAAATTTTAAATCTGGATAAACCGCACGTCTTGACTCGCACCGTCTGACAGATTGTGCTCAGCCCGTGCGCCTGCTACTAGATACCTAGGGTATCCCGCATGGCTGACCCGCACGGTTAAACCTACCATGTGCAGTCTGATAACACTACTTAAAATGATTACAACTCTCGGGTTATCGTTTTGAAGATTGGTTTTAAAACTGACCCGTTGATAAAAGAAAAAATTCAAAAACCTTCGTATTTTATCTGGTTCAAAAACACAGGATGTGACAACAACTTCTACTAGTCTCTGATTAATTAGCAAGGGATACAAATCTCTGACCTCCTCCTCTGGCTATACAGGATATCTCCAGGGAAGTATCTTTCTACATCAAGAAAAAACCATAGGTATAACCATAAATACATCATTCTAACAATTTTATGAACCTATAACATAATCCAAAAACTTCCATAAATCATAAAAAAGAAAAATCCAACATAATAACAAGCCAAAACACTTCACCCCCACCTATTTTCCATGAACAGTCTGCATCCTATACATCTTACTCGGAAGATAAGTCAAACCAAATTTACCAATATCCCATGGCGACTCAAGATCTATCATGAGGTGTGTTAGAAAGACACCCCACTCACAACCAGAACCCCAAGACCCAACAATACTAGCTCTAATTTATCCAAACTCTTCCAAAATAACTTGACCCAAAGAAAATAGTGTAACCTTCCTTTGATACCTTTTTTTCATGAACCTAGCTGGGTTTCCATCTAACTTGATAGAAAAATTAACCTGAGACATGTCTAGAAGGGCATTACCTATCCCCACGGGCTGGATACTGGTGACGGGGTTATGAAAATACAATTTTGGTAACGATTTCACCCATATATTTAACAATAAAGAAACAACATGTATAATACATCACCACATAAATGAAAACTATAACAAAAAATGGATATAAAATTTTTAGATTCAATATTTTACAACTTTAACCAAAACCAGAATACCACAATGGAAAGGGAGACAACTAAACCAAAACTCAAAATCCTCCATATAATGAGAGGGAAATCACCCTCAAGACACCACCACCAACACCTATAAGAAGTGTAACACTAGAAACCAGATCCTCCATCACCACCATAGAACATATTTCCTTTACTTAGGTCATACATAAAAAACTCAACATACACCAAAGGGTGTATTTCGAGTATGAGCCAAATTCTAGTAGGATTCCACCAAAAAGAAATATTCCATACCATAACATTAGAATACAAATCAACAAGCACATTTTTATAAGAACATTTGAAACATCATGTCCCAAGAGATCACCATGGGGAAATCCCTATAGGAAACTAACACTAGTGGGACCCTATGTACCCTGTACCTCTGTGATAAGCTCCTCCAACCAAAATAAACAATTTTCTCTTGCATGAGCCGACATAGGGGAACACATCCCAAGGTATAGTGGTCTCCAAATATACCCAAAATATCCTCATACACGATCCACTAGAGGGGATCATATCCTGAGGTCTAGTGGTCTATGATCATATCACATATTTATTTAGCGTTGTAGCGTCAATACTACTAGAAGAAACCAGGCCTCAACTCCACCAAATCAACTAGCACAGTAGTTCTATTTTTCCCACTTATATACCTGGGATTCCCTTAATTCTCAATTTTCATTTCACATGTCACATAAATCATCACTTTCATATATTAATGCCAATAATAATGATCACACATGAAAAACCACCTCTTTCACAAGCACATTCATCCAACAATCAAAACCACTTTCAAATTCACATGCACACCAAAGACAATTTGAAACACATTTATCACCACATGAAAAATTTATAAAACCCATTTAGAAAAAAAAAGAAGAGAAATCATTAAATCCAACCATTTTCATAGGAAAATACCCTTTCAAATACATATTCACACCAAATACATTTTTAAACATGCTTCACATTTCATGAAAAATTCATAGTACATGTTTATGAAACATAAAAATGAAAAATCACATGAAAAAAATCCCATTTACCTTAGAAAACCAACTTTCATCACATATGTACCTCAAAACCTCTTTGAAACATATTCAATACCTTTCACACAATCCATTGAACACAGTTATAAAGAAAAAAGAGGCAAACTTGAAACACAATCAACTTATTTTAAAAAACAATCTTCCAATACATGCACACTTCAAATCACTTTTAAAATACATTGCACATCATACACATAATCCATAGAACACATTCATGAAACCAAGAAAGCATATCAATATCATATAATAATGTAAAATCATGGAACTACCTACCTCAAGCTTGTAAATTTTTGGAATCCGATGGAAAACCACAACCACAGCTCAAAAGAACCCTATTAATGCAATATAAAACCAAAAACATCAATATTTCACAAAAAAAATCAAGATGTAACCCTAATTAGGTAAAAAAACCTTCTAGAAAAGAATAATCCAAAGAGGGAGAAAGATAATCCCTAGAATAAGGAAGGAACCTAGAGAAATGAGACTTACTTGATGATTTCTTGAAGAACCAAGGAAAAATCACCCAAATATTGGGGTTAAAGGGGTCCAAGAAGGAGTGGAATAAGATATTAGGGATTTAAATCCCATATTGATCAGATTAGGGGTGATTTAGGGTTAAATATAAAGAAGAAAAAAGAGTAAACTTTCCATTTTAATGAACTGGACATGTCACACGGTTAGCCCGCATGGTTTGGAAAACCATGCGGCAACCTTGCATCTGTCTCTATCCAAGAGGAATGAGGATTCATGGTTTTATGGGGAATGTCACACGTCCTCATGGAAAGATGTGTAGCCTGAATAGTGCTGTTGTCCGAAGTGCATGGTTTTCCTTGTACTGGAACACCGTTTACCCTAACCATGTGTCAACTGTGCACCGCCTGATGTTGAGACCCAAAAGTCCATTTTTATCTTAAAAATCATGGGGAACCCATGGGATAAATACGAGACCAAAAATAAACAAAATATTACCTCAAAATAAAATCATGGACGTGTCATGACTGAACAATGGAAGAGTAAACATCCATCATATAAATAACCAAGTAATCATGTCTATCAATTTCATATACAAAATGATGATCATGGAATGATATAAAAAATAAATATAGGGAGACATGGTAGAAGGTACACATACATAAAAGTATACAAAAAGAACCAAAATACAAAAAATACTATTTATAGATAGCATCATGATCCATAGATTGGTCACGTTCTCCCTTTATCCCATGCTAAAAAAATCAAGAATCTAAAACTTGGTGCTTTCCCCTATCCCTACCTGTATCCATGAATTTTGTTTGGGTACCAATAGGTGGCCGAAGAAGGGTGTGAGATAAAATTAGTAGTCCATAACCAATAGCATATAATTCCATGAAATCCATGAATACATAATAAGCAATGTGCATATAATAGTAAAATATGGTAATGAAGTGTGGTAATAAATAACCCATATAGGTCTGAGTTCCTATGGAACACCCATCCACTTCTACCTGCTCTAGCCTAATCTAAAATATCTATGAATAATTAGTCAATCATGATTTAATTTATAGTAAATTCTTGAGAACTGGATCATATCCCAAGCATCCCTTGTAACTCATAGCTTTTCAATACATGCATAATAAGACCATCATAAAATTAAGGCTCTAACAAAATCCAATCTTATGATTTGTCTTGGAAGGTGTGTTGTATAACTAATTTATTTCATAATTTTAAATAAACCCAAGACCTTCCTTGGAATTCCTAAATTGAAACTCAGGTATCACTCCAAGTTTTACATGAACCCATCACCCTATAATCATATCCTAGGCATTCCTGATAGGAAACCTGAAATCTCTATAGGTGTAGTATAAAATTACCACCCTCTGAGTCTATCCTTGGAAGTTCACAAAGGGAGACCAAGTGTCACTCATAAAGTGTGTGATAATCTTCCCTATGAGTTCATCCTTAGCATTCCACATGAAGAGTCTAAGTATCACTCATGGTATAACAATAATATTTCCTCTAATTCCATCATTGATAGTCCACATAGGGGGTAAAATTATCAATAATTATTATATAATAAAACTTCCAAGTGATTCCATCCATATAATTCATATGAGAACCCATGTGTCACCTAAGGCGTATGATAATTACATTTACAATTCATTTAAAAAAATAAACCCAATGAGTCGGTTTATGGAGTTCCATGTTAGAACAAATCGCTCACTATCAACACAATAATATGAATGATCATGGGCTAATAGACTAACCATACCACCTAAGTTTACATATAATTCAATTATAAATTACATTTATTTAAACGATTTGACTCACTTCATAAGGTGTCTCAAATCAAAGCATAGTCTTAGAAGGCCTAACATCCCATTAATTCTATCATTCATCTCAATCAGGAATTTTAATTTAAAGAACATATCAAGCCTACACGAGGGGGATAAATAATAGATAAGGGAACAGGGACATGGATTTCCATTCCCTCTTTTATTCAATTCATTTTACATGTCATTCAATACATTTAACATCCCATAAGCTAGGGGTAAGAGAACACACCTTAATAGGATAATTTAACAATAAGACACCCATTTTGGTTTTATCCTTTTTAGAATCACACATAAATGGGTGGTTAAATTCAAGGTAATTAACCATTAATGATTTATAAATGTTTCTCATGGGTCATATAGGTCAAGCCTACCCATCTAATTTAATAATCAATCCATTTAATAAGTGATGATTGGAAAATTCATCACATTACACAATGACATATATATAAATACCAAGACTTTGATGGAAAATAATGAGACCACCTACCTTAGTTTGGTAGTCAACTCCTCATCCATTATTGGCCTCTAATCTAGGCTAGAATGAAAGAAATCAAGAAAATAGAAAAATTATCTAAAAATAGAGAATATGAGATTTCACTAAAAGAACTCCACCGAGAGGAATAGAAATTAAGAAATATGCAAGAGGAATAGAGAAATCACTAGTTTCTATCCAACAAGATTGATTATAGATCAATAGGAGTCCAGTTGGAAGAGATATCACCAAGCCTAGCTTAGAGGAACCATGAAACTCTCAAGGAGGAGGGGATGCATGTTGGAAATGAGAGGGGAAATGGGTGAGAAAATATAAAGGCTTTAAGAAAATATGGTCTTTTTTCCCACTTTTGAAAGGGTTCATAGTTCGGATAAACTATAGGACAAAGCGTGTGCCAACCATGTACACAACATAACCCAAGGAGCACACCCCACATGGCCTAAAACACACAGTTAAAAAAGCCATGCACATCCCATGCACACCCTTTGTCATAAACCCCCCATGGAAAAAATTCCCCTCACATGGTTTATAAAAACCATGTGGCACCCTCATTGGACTACATAATTTGAGGTTACTGGTTAACATTAACCATGCACTAACCCTATGCCTCTGGTGTTTTCTCTAAAAGCTAGACCACGAGGCTCTAAAAAAGCCTCGAACTCTTCCAAAAACTTCCTTGAATTTTAGGGAATATTTATAAGGATACAAGAAATAGTTTAAACCAAAATTTAAAGAATATATACCACATAGAACCGAAAATTATGACAGTACATTGACCTCCTGATCCCAAGTCGTATCCTATAAATGGACATGCTACCATAGCACTCATACTAGAGGAACTATCCATCTTTGTAGAGAATTTATTCTATGATTAATATATGGATAACATGATCCTAGAATAATGCATCAACCTACAAATCAACCTCCTCAGGATGAAGAATATGAGATGGATTAGAATGATATTGGTGAATCTATGATACATGGAAGACATCCCGCATGGATTGGTACTGCTGAGGTAACTGCAACCGATATGCTACATTACATACTCTCTCTATAATCTTAAAGGGACCGACATAAAAAGGCAATAACTTACCTTATTTTTGAATCAATATATGACCTATTCTAGGTGAAACTCATAAGAAAACTCGAATCCCCACCTCAAAATATAGTGATCTAAGGCAATGATCGAAATCTGATTTCTGTCTAGATTGAGTTGTAGACATACACTTCTTAATAAGCTGAACATGCTGCAACGTCTTCTAAATGAGATGATGACACAATAACACAGATTATTCTACCTATAAATAGGAAAATGGTGAACAGAATGGACTACCATATAGGGCATTATAAGGAGCCATATGCATGGTCTCTTAGAATCTATTATTATAAGTGAAATTAGTGAGAGGTAAGTGTTTCTCTCAAGAACCTCTAAAATCAAGGAAACATTTTCATAGCATGTTCTCCAAAACTTGTATCATATGCATGGAATGATCATCAGTCTGTGGGTGATAGGTTTTAATTAGTAGTACCTATGAACCCAATTCCTTTTGAAACCCCTTACAAAATCATGATGTGAATAGAGAATATCTCTCCGATATGATAGAATATAGAACTCAAAGGAGATGTATGATCTCATGAATGTAGAGAATCCCGCGATCATCCACTAAAAATGAATCCAGAATTGAAAAGAAATGAGTGACCTTTGACAACCTATCTATGATCACCCATACAATATCATTGCACTGAGGTGATCTTGGAAATACCATCACAAAATCCATTGTGATATTGTCCCATTTCCATTTAGGAATATGCAACAGTTGTAAAATTCCCACTAGTCACTAGTGTTATTTCTTCACCTACTGATATGTGGTACATCAAGTAACAAACCCCTATATCTCCCTTTTCATCCCCAACCACTAGTATTAGTGGTGTAAGTCATCATACATCTTGGTAAGATCAGGATTCACTACCCATATCGAGGCATGAGACTCTCACATCAACTTCTCTAGGAAATCTGTTGGGACCTAGATGTGTCCATGAATGCACAATATGTCATTCTCATTAACTACCTAACTAGGAGGTGGGCTATCTCCTGCAATACTCCCCCATAGGACCAAGCCCTTAGAGTATGATAGCTACCTCATATTCACTCTCTCTATAAGTGAAGAATTCACTGATAACGATGCAAGTACAAAATTTTCATGATGGTGCTGAACCTCCAAGTGCATCTCAAAAAACATTTCTATATGATTCCACTCGCTATTGGACTCCTGAATTTCCTATGTCTAAGTCCTCCTACTTAGAGCATCAATAAATTCATTTACCTTACTGGACATACTGGTAAGATCTAAGTCAAAGGACTGTAGGTATTCAACCCTCCCTGAATTCCTAAGATTCCAGTCATGTTGCATAAAATGTACTTGAGGATTTTTTGGTCTGTATACACCAAAAAATCCCCTCCCAATAAATAATACCTCTAAAAACTTAATTCATGAACAACAATGGATTATTCAAAATAATGCCTTGGGTAGTTCCTCTCATGTAGCCTCAACTGATGAGACCTGTACACTACGAATCTCTCCTCCTACATAAAAGCTGCTCCTATCCTGATACATGATGCATCACAATAAACCATATAGATTCTTATCAGTTCTAGAAGAATTTGAATCGGTGCTGAAGTCAGCCTCCCCTTCACCTCCTGAACGGATTTCACATAGGATTCTAACCATATGAAATTCACACCCGTCTTAGTCAATCTTGTAAGAGGTTCTTCTAGGAATGATAATTCCTATATGAAACAACTACAATAATTGTATATCCCCAAGAAACTCTGTATATCAAATACATTCTTGGGATGCTCCTAGGAAACTATAGATCTCACATTCTCGGTGTCAACTGATACTCTTGTCTCTGAGATAATATAACCCAAGATGTAAATTTTATCCATCCAAAAGTTTTACTTTGTGATATTAACATATAAATGAATCTCTCTCATTATATCGAATACTATATCAAGATGTTTGGTATGGTCATTTTTAGTTTGAGAATACACCATGATATTTTCTATGAATACTACAAAAATCTAATCCAGATATGGATGGAAAACCTAGTTCATAATTTCCATGAAAACTCTGGGCATTTTCATGATACTGAACGACATGAAAAAATACTCTTACAATCCATATCTACTACTAAATAATGTACATGGTATATCATAGGGTCTAACATGCACCTGATGATAACCCACTCTTAGATAAATCTTATAGAAAACCATTGTTCCTTAGATTTAGTCAAAGAAATCATCTATACAAGTCAATGGATAATATTTCTTAACCATAAGAATGTTTAACCGATGGTAATCCATGAAAATACTAGGGGTACCATTCACCTTCTTAGAGAAAAGGACTGGTGAACCCCACAACAAAGGACTAGGTTGTATAAAACCCTTAGCTTCCAAATCCTATAGCTACCTCTTGAGATCTTGAAACTTAGTAGTATCCATCCTGTAAATAGGAATATATACCAGTGAAACTCTAGGCACTAGCTTAATGAAAAAATTTACCTCTCTATCAAGAGGTAGCCCTACAAATTTATCTTGGAAAATTTACCTAAAATGATCTACCATTGGAGGGAAATATTCATGACACATCCCCTAATCATCTAGATATAAACTAGAAATTTGGGTAGTCATCACACCCAATCCATGGTGCTTGGGTCCATCTAGGCTCTCCTAGAAATCCCATTCACCATTGTGAATAAAAAATACACCCAATGGTGATGTGAAATTCACCCTTCAGTAATAGAAGTCAACATAATCATGATATGGAACAAGCAAGTCCATCCCAATAATGATGTTAAAACCTTTCATCTCAAGTAAAAAGAGGTCCCATATAAAGTGACACCCACCTATCTTGATGGGTTACTCCCTACACTGGTGTACACTCTCTGATTGTATCCCCAATGGAGTATCAAGTGTCATCATGCCATAGGAAAACTAAACATCAAGACCAAGGCTCTTCATAATAGGAAAAAATATTAAATAATGGGAAAAACCTTTATAGAAAAGAATAAATACTAATATCGAGGTGACCAGGATAGTACCTCTCATTGTAGAAGCTCCAACACTCTAATCCTTAGGTATCAGTTGAACTATATACATCTGGCCTGATATGTGACCTTGAGATATATCCTGCCTAACCCGAGCAGGTCCAATCTACTAGTGTTGTAAGTCTAGTGTCTGGATACCCCAACCATGATCACATCCTCATCTTGATCAGATATCCACAATCCAAATCCATGCCTAATGAGAAGCTTCTCACCACACTCCTGAACATGGAGTCAGTGTAGACCCTATCTCACTGGATACTAGAAAAAAATATTTGAAAAATCACTATAGATGACCCAAATTCCCACAATATTGACACTTGATTGGGTCCCTGATATACTGAGGTTTCATATATCTTGGTCTACCACACTAATTTCACCTCACCGGGCTACCTGAGTATGAACCTTGGCTACTAATATAACCACATGGAAGATCCAAATGATTCTTCCTATTGTTGGTTAATGTAGTTTTATATCTAGGTATTGAACCACCATAGATCACACCCCAACCTCTCCCAGGTTACATTTTGTGATAAACACATGATTCACTATCCTAGATATAGTAGTAAGCTGAAATAAATTCCCTTGCGATCAGATGTCATACCTAAGAGAATCCTCAAATCTTCTAACTTTTGATAACTTTACATCTAATAGAATTGGTATGAAATGCTAGATCTCCATGAAACAGGTGGAATAGTCAATGGATGATAATTCAGCCTACACCAAGTACATAAACTCTTTGGCTCTATTGGCCCTCAACATCTTGAGATATGAATAATCATAGAAGTCCATCTATAAATCCATTAAAGCCATATCCTGATGATGATCCTTCTTGGTTATAACATACCACAATATCTTGGAGGAATCCCAAAGAGTATACATATAAAGATTTAATTTCCTCTTGGGAGGTTTCTCAAGATACTAAAAAATTGATATCATGGCCTCTAGCCATGACTCCGTATCCTATGGATCTCCATTCCCTAAAAATGTGGGCAACTACTGCTGTTGAAAGTCATGCGTCAACTTTTCCTTAGTCAGGGAAGGTTATGAGACTCCCTAAATTGTTTGTATAATGCGTAAAAAACCCTCTCAAAACTAGAAATCAATGACCATATCAGTAATAACTGATGGTACCTCAAGAGGAACTACTGGAGGTTCTACCGGTGACCACAGGCCCACCACCTCTAGAGCATAGTAGTCACCACACTTATGGTGCGTGGCTTGAGGCCATCATGGTTAATTGTCTCTACAAATTCCAAACAAACATCTCAGTATAAGATTTTATAACTTATAAAAGCATAGATATATGAGAAGGATAGGTAGAATATTCCCTATAAAAAATTCACACCCCTCTACCTAATCCTAAATATAGGTCTGGTCGATGTACATATCATAACAAAATCAAGAGACACTACCTACTTCCCACTACTGAGGTAGGTTCAGGGTCAAGTTCTCTACTATAAGGAAAAGGTCACGGTATAAAGAGTGTCAATTGAAATTTATAACAGAAAACACCGTTTAAATTGAAATTTGAATCCCCATTTAACAATGACAATCTATTTCAGAATTCACTATCATTTTAAGTTCTTACCCACTTATATAGTATATTCCCTTAAAATGGTTGAATTATATGGATCAAAACTTCCAATTTATAAAGGATTACACATTTTATAAATTGAATTGTGGTATCCATTTAATCACAATAAATCATTTATCAATTCCTTTCATGAAATGTTAGAAAAATTTAATGTATGTAGTAGTTAAGGCACAAAAATTTTCTATAAGAAATGCAAAAAGTAAGTAAAAATAGCATAACATATAAATGGAATATAAATATAGAAGTGCCTATAATGATTCATGATTCAATACTTCCTTTTCATATCGGATAAGGGTAAAAATCCACAGTCATAAGGAACATCAAACATCAAGTGAATCACCTAATGGTGAAATCATGGAAACTGTAATAAGCATAATCTAGAATGACATGTCCCATCCCAGGTAATTTGAATTTCCACTATATGTGAGTTGGATACTCCTAGGAACAAGATCATGACCAAATCCTGACATTTCCTATTTCTCCTTTTATAATTAAAAATAGAAAGGAAAGAAGAGAAAAAAAATAAACACCTCTTATGCCACTTTTTGATGTCCCGGACCCGGTTCCCTCAATATTAACCAAACCCGGTTGGCCACATGACCTCAAGAGTGCTTCCCCATATTCTAGAGGCTACTAACTAGTATCGAGGGTCTATGGTGGAAAAGTGGAGAGACTATAACCCCATTATCAAAGTGTATCACAACTGTATAATCATACCAGTCAATAAAGGAAGCATAAAAAATGATTGAACAATGTAAGAGTAAACATACATAATATAAATACCCAAGTAATCACGTCCATCAATTCCATATAAAAAATGATGATCATGGAATTATGTAAAAAAATATAGGAAGAAATAGAAGTAGGTACACATACATAAAAGTATACCGAAATAACCAAAAGACCAAAAATAACATCTCTAGATAACATCACAAGCCATAGTTCGGTCCTATGCTACCCCGCTCTCATGCTACAATAAATCAAGCATAAAAAATTGGTAACTTTCCCCTATCCCTACCTACATTTTATTAAGTCTATCTGGGTACCAATAGAATACCTGAGAAAGATATGAGATAAAATCAATAGGACACCACTAATGCTTTCTAATTCTATCTAGTCCATGAATACATAATAAGAAGTGTGCACATAACAACAAAAGCTGGAAATGAAGTGTGATAATTTAACCCACATAGGTTTGGGTTCCTATGGAGCACCAATCTTATGATATGTGCTTTATCCTAAGCTTGAATATCTCTAAATAACTAGTCAATCATAATTTAATTTATATTAAAGTCTTAGGACATGGTTCATAGCCTAATAATCTCTCATAACTCATACCTGAGCAAGACATGTATAATAAGTCCATCATAAATATAGGTTTCCATATGAATCCAAGTTTGTGATTTGTCTTGGAAGACACATCATATAACTAATTCATTTCATAATTTTAAAGAAACTTGAGTCCATCCTTGGAATTCATAAATTGGAACCTAGGTATTTATCTAGGTATAAAATGAAACCATCACCATACAATCCCTTCTCAGGCTTTCATCATAGGAACCCTGATATCACTCTAGGTATGGTATAAAGTCACCACCCTCTGAGTCCATACTTGGTGGTCCAAAAACAGAGACCAAGTGTCACTCATGGAATATATAATAATATTCCCTATAAGTTGGCCCTTGGTAGTCCATATAGGGATTCCAAGTATCACTCATGGGATAAAAAAATTATTCCCTCTGATTCTATCCTTGGTAGTCTGCATAAGGAGTCCAAGTATCACCCGAGCACCTATAATAGAGCTTCTAAGTGAGTACTTCTATGAAATTCATATTAGAACCCATGCTTCACCCAAGCTACATGATAATTCAATTTAAAATTCATTTAATTTAATAACCTCGATGAGTCAATTTATAGCTTTCCAAGTCAGAATCCATCTCTCACTCTTAACACAACAATATGAATGGTAATGGGCCTATATAATAACCATACCATCTAAGTTTATATTTAATTCAATTGGAAATTATATTTATTTAAATAATTTTACTCACCTCACAAGGTGGATAAAATCAAAGAATAGGCTTAGAAGGCCTAGTATCCCATGAATTCTTTCATTCATCTCAATTGGGAATTTTAATTTAAAGAACATCTCAAGCCTACACGAGAGGGATAAATAATGGAAAGGGAATAGGGTAATGGTATTAAAATCAAACTTTTATTCAATTAATTTTACATTTCATTAAATTCATTTAACATCCCATAATATTGTGTTAAAAGAACACACATTAAGAGGGGAATCAAATTATTAGCCACCAATGGTGGTTTTATCCATTTTATCATCACACCCAAAGTGGTGGTTCAATTAAAGTTCCTTAACCTTAATTGTTTTATAAATAGTTCTCATGGGTTATATAGGTTTTTTGAAGCTCATTTCCATCACAGAGTCTAAATGAATGAAAAGGGAAATGCCTTAGCATAAATTGATTCATCCTTTGAGGAAAAAATTAAAAATTGACAAAGGCATGAACAAGGGTTCTTTTCCCTTTGGGTCGTGCAGGTTTCAGCATGGTCACACAAGTATACTTACGCTCTGCCCAAATGGTCATGCAGGTGACTTGTGCACCCTCTTTGAAAATCGCCCAGGGTCTTCTCTAGCCAATAAATACCCCCAGTGGGCCCCCCATTTGGAAGGAGGATTTTTTTTTTCAGAATTCATATACAGAGCTCTGAATACCCAAGTATCTTCTTCAAGTCTTCCAAAAACTTCTAAGGTAATTATTTACCTAGAATGGAAGGTCTAAACAAGAAGAATAAGGTCTAAGTGTTAGAATTCACTAACAGTTGTGCGCATAAGTGTTTTACCATTAAGGGAAATGGACACACTTGTGCGCCTCCTTACCTACTCATTGAAACTTGCGCGCCACTCTTCTGGAAGTACCTCGGGATAATTCTAAAGGCTTTGGTCAAGGATCAATGAAGTATTACTCTACTGGTCAAGGATCACCCAAGTATATATGTGACGCGCAAACGCGCAAGTATACTTATGTGACCAAGACTTGCGCGCCCATGCAGTACTTGCACGAACCCCTAGGACTTGCGTGCCCTTCTATTTTTGGGTGCCCTTCCTTCCCATTTCACCTCTCTTACACCTATCTACCTATCCTATTTAGGATTAAGCCTTAAAAATTCTCTCCAAATCCATTTATGGCATGATTTCTTTGTTGGTTTCCTTATCTGAAAGGAATTCTGTGGAACATCTCTCAAAACCTAGTGATTTACACATCTTTATATCACTAAATTTAGAGAGTTCATTCATTCAACCTCATCCTCTAAGATGAGAGAATCCTTAATTTGGGCCTCCTTTTCAAGAGTAAGCCCCAGTCCAAATTCTCATTAATTTAGGCCTCCTTTTTAGGAGTAAGCCCCAAGTACTCATTAATTTGGGCCTCCTTTTCAGGAGTAAAACCCAATCATGATTCCCCTCCTAATTTGGGCATCTTCCTCAGGAGTAAGCCCCAAGTTAGAGCACCCAAATCTCCATTAAGTACATATACCTTTATGGACCTTATTCCTTGATTTCTTCCCTAAAGTAAATGTCAATCCTAATCTATTTTTGGGTAGTAATATATACATAATACCCACATCATTGCATCTTTCATGGAACAATTTTTTGGTTTCACCAATACCTCTTGTTTCTCACACCGAGCATGACTCACGTGAGTTTAGAGTGTAAAAGTAATAATGACATATTTCTTTGAGCCATAAATCATTCATAAACATCATACTCCCTTACTCAAACTATGTGGGTTATGACTCCTTTTCTAAATAAAGGATACGTAGGTAGCCCCTTTGCGGGTGCGATCCCAACTCTGAAATAATCAATGTCCTTTGGAATGACAATAAACATCAAGTGCCCCACTGAGTGGATTTAAAACTAGTATGGTCATCATAATGACCAAGATACTTTTATGTATTGAAGGATAACATTGAATAAGAATCTCTAAAAAATAAAGATGATTCTCTATCGATGAATAACCTCAAATACATATAAAATATTCTCTAAATTTCCTACATATTTAATCATTGATTGTCATATCTAAAGGAAAGCACATTTTATACTTCGTAATGTAATAAGGATTCACAAACATAAACTTAAATATATAAAGAGAGTCTTGGAGTAGACAATAAATCCCCTAAAAAAGGTGTGATGAGTCTGACCTCCCATCCTCTCGACCAATGCAAATTCCTAAGCCTCATCAGTCCATAACTAATGAGAGACTACCTTTGGAAAGTAGGTTCAAATGGATATGGAATCATTGGATATTTCTAGTTCTATGAACAAAACCGTTAGAAACCGTTTGGAATGTTTGAATCTTAAATCAATGAGATCATCCCCAATTCCATAGGAAACAAAAAATGGTGAAACTGACATGAATCCTTAACCAAGTTAAAATGATGCTTTGCCTATTTGTTAGGCCCCTATTTAAACTCAATGAGAGGGCCAACAAAGAAATCAATAACATATTTGATCATCCAAAATATGTAGTGTCCAGAATTATCTTGATTATGTCTGTTATATCAAACATGAACTCTTTTCCAAGATCTTATGCATTACAAGAATGGATTTTCTTAAGTCCACACCTTTAAATTCCTCTGCTATGAAAACCTCTACCATGAATGCCACTGATTCTACTCTTGCTGGATCGTCGTCCGCTCTGGGGATGACATCACCTACTTAGCGTCTTCAACGCTGGGTATCAAATGCACTGGTTAAGGAGTACCATCAAAATGGTACTATTCCAACTCTTGAGGATGCTCGACAAGCCCTCCAAGTCAATAATTCAACCTGGTCATCCAGACAGCGATGACCAGCGGTCAAGAAGCAGGTGGTGCTAACCACCATCTCTAACCGTTTCGGGCCGTTATCCCTGGAACGAAATCACCATTAACTCCTATATTCTGAGGAGGTGAATGAGAAGGTCCCTCAGGGCCTTAATTCAAGGATACATGAGTCCTTCTCGAGGCTCTCATAAACAATCACCTCCAAACTCGTGCAGTAGTGCACCCTCAACATGATGAGGGTATCGACTCCAGGCATTCAGCTCAGGTTCCTCGAACCCGAGCAGGAAAGATGAACCACCAGAGGTGAAAACTGGTTAACAATGAGAAGGTTATTATCTCTGCCGTTTTCGGAGAAGTTTACCAACCTAACTTGGTGGAAAGAAACGAGTAGGCACACACACCCATCTGTTTTAATTCTGCTGTCCAGCAGACTCGTCTGGCAGTATCATGCCAATACCACCAGGAAATTCCAGTGGAGTACTATAGACAGGAACATAAACCTTTTTATAAATAATCAACTAGTCAGTAGGCTCGTCTGACTACATATGATGGAGCTCTTCAACCACATTTGGTGAAGTGCAATCAGTAGGCACATACACCTGCTAGTATTGATCAAGCTTACCAATAGTCTCGTTTGGTAGCACTCGGAGAAGTCAGTCTGAAAGTTCCAGTGACAAACAGGAGGCAGATTCAACTCTCTGCCCCCACACTTGAGTACTGTCAAGATTCATTGATAGGAAAAGGAGGACATGAGCAGGAACAAACACCTACTCCAAGCATGGAATGGACGTATATCCCCATTCCGGTAGCTGAAGTCACCAAGAATATTCTATCAATGGTGAAAGAGTAGAAGCAAATCCCTACTCATATTCTGGATGCCTTCCAGGATATTATAACAGCTTCAACAGCATCTTAGGGAAAGACACATAAATCTATCCCTACTAGTGGAGTGACACATCAATAGTTCACTCCAGAACAGACACACACATTTGTTCCAGTCCAAGAGGGTTGTGGGGAGTACTCCCCCATATCATACAGACAACCAAGTTAGGCACATACACATGGTTTGAGTGGAGATAATCAGCCTAACCTGATCATTTCTCCTGAGCAGGCACACACACCTGCTAAGTTGAGTAGGAAGGCATCTAAGAAGAAGACCCACCCAGAACAATCAAGAAATCAAGGGACAAAATGTAACAAGGCCTTACTCGATGCTGGAGTTCTTGATGCACTTAGAAAACTATCTGTTGTAACTCAAGATTCTGCTCTCACAGTTCCCAATAGTGGGAACATTAATTCTGAAGGTCTGAACCAGACACTTCCTCACGAAGGCTTGCTTCGTGACAATTCGATCGATCTCGAAGTTTCATCTTCATATGAGATCCACAAGAACACTCTGTGTGGTCAGAAGATCAAGGAGAAAAATGTTTCATCTTTTGCTATAACCCACCATGGTGGTTATCCCCATGATGCTGAATTTAGTTGCGAAAGACCTCTCCACAGTAGTAATTTTCATTGTCTGGAAAATTCTTCAGAAGACAATGCAGTGACGAGAAAGCCCTCTTATCTTGAAGCTCTTTCAAAAGTAAAGTCAGTCATGTCTGATGCTTTACCATCAACAAGTGAAATACTTTCTCAATCAGAAGATAGCTCGGGGTGTAGGTCATTCTCCAAACCACCCCTGGGTCATTCATCTTCTAGTTTGATTAGTGGATTCTCTACCAGTCTTGTTGAATCCGATGAAGCAACAAGAAAGAACAAGATATGGTTTAAACAAGTAGAATAATCTTCATTAAATGATAAAGAGGAAATGCCGAACATGAGAAAACAACTGGTGAAAGGTGAAGTGCCAGTCATGTTTTGGCCTCTGGCTGACTCTTAGTATGACATTCCAGAGATGTTGATGGAAGATGGAATTCATGATATTCCTATCAACGTATGGAAAAATCTTTGTCAATTGTAAAATAAATTATTATCTTATGATGAATATGAAAATCATGTTAAGATAATATAAGGTTTAAAACGAAAAATTGACTTGGCATCTCTATCAGTCTCTTGATATCTAAAGGCTGAAAAGTAGCAGAGAGCCCTTCAGCGTTCATGCCTTGATTCACTAAGAACACTGCGCTAGTTAATTGCCAATGCCCCATCTGGTATTCATATCAGGGGATGGGGTGTTCATGGAGCACTACATTTCACTGTACTCTTTAGTCAGCAAAGCCCGACGAAAATGGTCTCATGCAATGTTATTGCCCATGGACGACCACAGTCAATGGGTTTTGTTTGTAATCAAAAGCTCGCCCAAGCATAGGCTTCAACCAGTTATTCTCAAAATCAAGAATATAGAGAACAAGTTGTTGAATTACTCCTGCATCAAGAAAACAAGAATATTGAACAGGCTTCTCATTTGGAGTAAGCACATCACCAAGTGACATAAGTGTCAGAAATCATCCAATGATCTTTTGAGCCGGGTGATAAAAGTGGATGCAGGTTGATGCATCCAGCTAATTTCCAGACTAAGGTCTACAAGATCAGGAGAGAATTCAAAAAAGTCTCAGATATATCATGTCAAGAACCACCCCAGCTTGCCAAACTGGGGACTCTTTTAACTCAACCCACAGAATCAACAAATAGGATTCGAGGAGTTGAGAAAAGACAGCAGGAACAGCCCCAGTCCATCGGACTGGGGACTTTTTTCAAATCCTCAATCCCTCCCTTAGAGAAAGTCAGTCTTCTCTTGATTGGGTAAGAAGCCTCAAGAGGAACGAAGATCCAAATTATTAGGAGATTCCCTCCAAATTACGGTTCGTCAAGAAGTTCCTGAGGGATCAAATCAATAAAAGGCAATGTCTCACCAAAGACATGGAATAAGACAATATCACATAAATGCTGATAGAAGGGATGTGATGCATTATACATCAATTAATGTCATTAATGCTGTTGTTGCTGATCCACCATATGAGGATCATTCATAGGGATCAGATGAAGAGGTTCCTGCTCAAGAAGTTTTACACATAGACACAAATGAAGAAGGTGTGCATACATGAAATCAAAGGCTTACTCAGAACCTAGGTAATCCTTCAAGTAACCCACTTTCCCCTCTCCTAAAGGTGTCTAATAAGGGGAAAAGAATGAACCAGGTTACATACCCTTCCTCTGGAGAAGGCCAATCACTCTCACTAGAGAAAATATTTGCACAATAAGAGGAAGAAATGAAGGAATTGAGGAGGTTGAATGCAAAACTACTTCAAGGTAGTCTCCCTCCTAAGCGTACTAGAGTCAGTCAGCCAAGGTAATTTATTGCAGCTACTAAGATGGGTCAAGATTATCTTCCTTTATCAGTACACCCTTATAGGTCTAATCCTATGGGTCAAGTCTAACAACAATCAGCAGTGCTGCCGTTGGTTGCAGTACCAGCTGCCACATCTGTACCAGCTCTAGTCATTGCACCAGTTCATTTCCAAGCTCAACCGGATGTTTTTAAAAAGTTAATAACTACCATTGAGTCATTAATAGCTCAGTTAGAGACTATAGAAGGGAAGCGTGCACAGGTTCAACCAGAAAAGAGAGCTTACCCTGAATGGGTAGATTCAATCCCTCCCCCATCATGTTTTGGGAACCCTGTATTCCCTATTTTCAATGGATCAGGCGATCCTGAACAGCATTTGACACATTACGTGTCTTGTTGTGATCCTATGATGGGAACTCTGGAACAACAAGAAGCAGTGAAACTCAGATGATTCGTGCGAACCTTGCAAGGACCATCTTTTGTCTGGTACACAAGCTTACAATCTCGGTCAATTACCGGGTGGGAGGATCTTCGTCAAAAATTTCTTCTTCAATTCAGTTAAAAATTTCCAAAGACAATAGTTTTTGATCTTATAAACTGTAAGAAAAGGGATAATGAAAGGGTCTCAGATTTCATTGCTCGCTGGAAGGGATTAACATATTCCCTAAGCTTAGCACCCCCTCAAGAGGAATTGTTGCTGATCTGTGTAGAGAATTTATGTGATGAGTTGCGCACACTGCTAATCCCTGTGAAATACATAGGAGGATTTTGAGACCTTAATTCAATCACTCAACAGATTGAAGATTCTATTATAAAGACTAAGGATAAAGCTCGTGTAATTCCATCAGCTCCAGGAAGAAGAATGGGTAAAGCAGAGACTACTACAATTATGCTTAAACAAGCACCTGTACCTGCTTCTACTTCAAAACCTTCATCTTCTCGAAGGGATCCACCTCATGAGCATAAAAAACATAGGCTGTTTCATCAAGTTGATCAAAGAGATCAAAGATGGAAACAATTTGAGGATTTGAAGAAAAAAAATACTCTTTCCAAAATAAAAAAGTTCCTAGTTACTTCATTTTGGCTCTAGAAAATAATTTGGTTCAATTACCAAGGAATAAGAGGCCGAATAAGGAAGGAGATGAAGATCGTCCCAATTATTGACCGTTTCATCAGATGTTGGGGCATCCCATTCATGAGTGTTTTGTTTTCAAGGACCTCCTACAAAAAATGGTCAACTTGGGACAAGTCAAACTGAAAGGTTCTTCAGCTCAGATAGCATGTGTTACTGCTACAGTTCTAGAGGAGGAAGGTGAGTGGAAAGAAGTTAAGAACAAACATGCAAAAAAATATGATGATTGGATGGTCAGAAAGACGATCAACCGAACTCATACTATTTTTCAAACACAATTGAAGAAACCAATTTTGCCTTCTGCCATGAATGCCGTAGAAAAACCCTCTTCATCAGAGGGAAAATCCTCAAAGAAATGGCACAATTCCAAGAAAGAGGAACAATCAGATGAAGATGAGTATGTGTCAAAGCCTAAGTTGTCTTTGAATTTGGCAGATTTTATGCCATCTAATTCAAAGAAATGGGCACCACCCCACCAAACAACACAACCTAAATAGGCTAATCAGGTAGAGTCTTCATCGGATGAAGAGTTGATCTTCGGTTTTATTAATATGATTCAATTAACAGATCCATATGCCAGTCGCAATTTCGATTTTTGATGAGCCTGAATTCACTATATCAAATAGAGGAATCAAAGGAAGTTCTAGAGGCTCAGGATATAGGGGAAGACGTGGATCTTTCAGAGGCCACTATTATAATTCTACCCCTGCTAGAACTGTGTATGCGGCAGAAACTCGTGGTAGATCCCTTCAACGAGATCAATAAGAACAAGCAAGTTATTACAAAAATGGTAGACTCAGTCCTAACACAATTATTCTGGAAGATCGATTGAAGACTCCATATTCTTCCTCTCAGTAAGTAAATAGACCTAATCAGTCTAATCTTCCAAATCCAAGAGTATTACCAACTCCTATCTCGGTACATGATGCATAAAATTCCAAAGCATGAACTTCCATGGAACCTGCTAAACCACCTATTCCTATTGGGAAACACAGACCTTTGGATCAAAAGTATGATGTATTGAAACACCTGGCCCAAGTACCGGCCAAGTTATCAATCTTGGATGCCTTGAATTTATCAAAGGATCTTCAGGAGACACTCATCGAGGCTTTGTCAAGTCCTCAGGAGTTTGAGACTGAAATTGCTGCAGCTGAAGTCTACCATGTAAAGGATAATCCTACAGAATGCCATGCAGTAATATCTTTTACTGATGAATATGAAGATGATGTTGTGAATGGAAATATTAGACCTTTGTACTTATTTGACAAGGTCAATGGCGTAGACATCCGAAGAGCTAATGGTTCAGGAGTCAACCTCATGCCCATTCGTACACTTCGTCGATTAGGCCTCACGGAATCTGATTTAAATCCTTCAAATATGATGTTACAAGGATATGATAAAAATGAACAAGAACCACTGGGAAATATTACACTCATAACTCAGTTTGGAGATCTTATGTCCAATTCAGATTTCATGGTTATGGATCAAGACTCAGCCTTCAACATCTTTCTTGGAAGAACCTGGCTACATCAACATGCGGTTATCCCTTCATCATACCATAAATGTCTCAAATATTGTTTTGATGGTCAATTTGGGACATTGTATGGTGATACGGCCCTGTTTAAGACCTGTGAATCTCAATACATTGAGGTAAAATTCTACCACATGAAGGGAAATGAGGAATCCACAACAAAGGAGATTACCAAAGTTAATGCTTCGTATGGTTTGGAAAAGATTCCAGTAAACCCATTAACACATGTGAGTACAGATTATGTGTTGCCTATCAGTTAAATTGATAGGATAGACCCAAATCAAAATACACTTATGGAAACCTCCATAATGTCAATCACGACAATCAAGCCAGAAAACATGGGAGAAAGTGGTGATCCACGAAGCAATGATGAAAGCTCAAATGGAGATGTCTTTATTTCATCTACTGAAATACAAGAAGTCTATACTTCACCAACTAGGACAGAAGAAGTTATAGAAATGTTATAGGTTAATAATTATGTCTATTCTCAATCCATCATCTCCTCTTTATTACCCAAAGAAGACCCTTCATCATCAATTGGGTTGGAAATGGAAGCTTCTTCTTCAAGATGTTCAAATTTTAACGTCTCTTATGATCATGAAAATTATGATTCATCATCTACTATTCAAGTAGAAACAAAGGAAATAAAACATGTTGAAGAAGAAGAGGAAGATCTCAGGGATTCTCCTTCAACATTTGAAGAGGGTATCTCTACTACCATGGATGAACTCAGAGAAATAAATCTGGGTACAAAAGAAGATCCACGCCCCACTTTAATTAGTGCGGCTATGACTCTTGAAGTTCAAGAGATGTATATTTCCTTTTTAAAGAAAAATAGAGATATATTTTCTTGGAATTATATAGAGATTCCAGGGCTTGATTCTGATGTTTCCACTCATCGTTTGGGTTTGCTAGAAGAACATCGAGGATTCAAACAAGCTGCTAGAAGAACACACCCAACCTATGCTTCCAAAATTGAGGCTGAATTGGATAATCTTATCAAAGATAACTTTGTCATAGAAGTTCAATATCCCAAGTGGTTGGCTAATATTGTCCCAGTGAAAAATAAGAATGGGAAAATTAGATTTTTCATTGATTTCAGGGATCTTAATTGACATTTTCCTAAGGATGATTTTCCAGTTCTGATTACAGAACTATTAATTGATGAAACAACTAGCTATGAAGCACTCTCCTTCATGGATGGATATTTTGGATATAATAAAATCCAAATGTCTCTAGAAGATGAGGAATCTACAGCCTTTAGAGCTCCTCAGGGTGTGTTTTGCTATCGGGTAATGCCCTTTGGCTTAAAGAATGCAGGCCCAACATATCAGCGTGCTATGCATCATATCTTCAAACCCTTTTAGGGAAGTTTGTTGAATGTTATGTGGACGATTCGATGGTCAAATACAAACAAAGTTCTAATCACTTGGCTGTTTTGGAAGTTATATTATACAAGCTTCGACAACATAATTTGAAGATGAACCCCTTAAAATGTGCTTTTAGGGTAACCTCAGGAAAATTTCTCAACTTGTTGTGTGCCATCGTGGTATTGAAGTCGATTTTGAGAAGACCAATTCAATCCTTGGTATGTCATCTCCTCAAAATTTGAAAGAATTAAGGGGACTTCAAGGAAACTTAGCCTATATTTGGTGTTTCATCACTAATTTTCCAGGTAAAAGTTTACCCTTCACCAAATTGATGAAGATGGGAGTCACTTACCAGTGGACTAAAGAATGTAAAGAGGCATTCGATATTCTCAAGAAAAACCTCTTGAGTCCACCGATACTTATGACACCTATTGAAGGAAGACCACTTATCCTTTATGTGACAACTTTTTGAGCGATCATTGGGTGCCTTTATTTCCCAAAAGAATGATGCTGGGAATGAGAACCACCTCTA
Source organism: Viscum album (assembly GCA_963277665.1). NCBI lineage: Eukaryota > Viridiplantae > Streptophyta > Magnoliopsida > Santalales > Viscaceae > Viscum > Viscum album. Next base: position 339,392,507 of record OY728134.1, on the reverse strand, counting down.
CTATCTCAGTCGGACTATGCTTGAAGCAGAAACCCGATATTCAAGTATTGAGAAGTGCTGCCTTGCATTAATCTTTGGAGTTCAGAAATTGAGACACTACCCGCAACATCACGAGATCCAATTGGTATCTCTCAATAACCCACTCAAATTCATCCTTAGTCATACAATTCTTACAGGACGTCTGGAAAAGTGGGAAATTATTTTGCAGTAGTTTTATATTCAGTATGTGTCTCAAAAGGCAATAAAGGTCCAAGTTCTAGCTGATTTCCTTGCTGAACATTCTTCAGTAGAAGATATATATTTAGATATTGAACTCCCTGATGAGTAAGTCTTCTCTATTCAGGATAATCCTTAGGTATGGGAAATGTATTTTGATGGTGCTTCCAAAAGTCCAACAGGGAAGAAAATGGAAGATCCTAAATTCAACAAGGTTAGATTAGGAGTTATTCTTATTTCCCCAGAAAAGGAAGTGTTACCTTATTCCTTCATATTGTGGGAAGGTGGTACCAATAATGAAGCAGAATACTAGGCCCTCATCACAGGATTAGAGTTGTCACTTCAAGCACAAGTGAATCACTTAAGGGTGAAAGGTGATTCAGACTTGGTAATCAAACAAGTCAATGAGGATTATGCAATCAGAAAAGAATAATTGATCCATTTGTATGATTACGTCAGAGAGTTAATGGAAGAATTTCCTACAGAACCGACATTTTCTTATGTCCCGTGATCACAAAATGCTCAGGCTGATGCACTGGCTAATATAGCCACAACTCTAGAAGATCCAAATCGGGACAAAACAACCATCAGTATTGCCCATCATCGTAAAATTTCACCTTATGTTCGAACCAGAACAGAAGAGATCAATGAAATTAGTCCCATTACTGAACCATATGGTCATACTATAGGATGTATGACACCTATCAGGGAATACCTTCAAAATGGAACACTTACACATGATAGAGTCGGGAAAGAACAAATCCGGCGACATGTGGTCAATTTTACTCTTTATGATAGCCTAGATCACCTAGAGAAAATTCTCTACAAGTGTGGTTTTGATGGAGTTCTCTTCATATGCATTGATGGTGAAGAGACAATGGCTGTCATCAAAGAAGTACATATAGGAGTCTGTGGTGCCCACTAGTCTGGACATAGACTGTCTGATCTGATTCGAAGGCTTGGATACTTTTGGCCTTCAATGATACAAGACTGTGTTGATTTCACAAAGAAGTTTCATTCATGCCAAGTACATGCCAACTTAATTCATCAACCCCCAGAGTTGCTTCATATAACTAAATACTCGTGGCCATTTCCCACATGGGGAATGGAAGTGGTGGGACCTTATCCTTCAGCTACAACCAAATAGTTTAAGTATATTCTTACTACTACTGACTTCTTTTACAAATGGGCAGAGGCAATACCTCTTAAAGAAGTTAGTTCTAAAAGCATTGTTATCTTCATCAAGTCTAACATCATTACCAGATTTGGTGTCCCTCATACCATATTGACAGACAATGGCACAAACTTTTGTTCATCCGAGGTGAAGAAGTTGTATCAAGAATACAACATCAAATCCAATCATTCATCTCGGTATTATGCAGTGGCCAATGACCAGATAAAATCCTTTAACAAGACTCTGTCAAATATACTGCAAAAAATGGTGGATAAAGATAAGAGGTCATGGCCTGATAAACTCTTTCATGCTTTATGGGCTTATCGGACCACCACCCACACTGCAACGCGGTTAACTCCATATTCACTGGTATATGGAACAGAAGCAGTCTTGCCCATTGAAGTTCAATTAACTTTGATCAAAGTATCCATTTGTGATCAATCATCTATAGATGAAAAATCTCAAAAGAGATTGAATGAATTGGAACGACTAGATGAGAAAATATTGTGCACTCTGCACCCCTTGGAAGTCTATCAGAATCGAATAACACAAGCTTTCAACAAAGAAGTTCTTCTTCGTTCAATCGTTCAGGGAGAATTGGTATTAGTTCTCAGAACTCCAATGATACTAGGAAAGAAACCTACTAAGCTTGAACCAAAGTGGGAAGGACCTTATTCAATACATAAGGTCTATTCCAATGGAGCTTATTCTTTAATCTCAATGGATGGAGAACTCATCACTACTCCAACCAGTGCCAGATTTTTGAAGAAGTATTTTGTATAAACACAAAATACACCATCAACAGTCCATGCATATGACCTTAAACTATTTGCATGTCCCTTATGTCTAGCACAACGTTAAACTGCACCATCCAGGGTCCATGGATATGACTTTAAACTATTGGCACTTACGTCCAACATGACGTTAAACTATGATGTCCAGACTACATGACGTTAAACTGTACAGAAGTCCCTTACATCTAGAAAGACTTTAAACTACATAACCAACGGTCCATGCATATGAACTTAAACTATTCGCACTTTCGTCCAACATGATTCTAAACTATTTCATCCTTTTTTCGTGCAACATGACGTTAAACTGTGAAAATTTCCCTAATACGTCCAACATAACCTTAAAATGTGTCCTCTTTTGTTCTTACTGCATGACATTGAACTGACAGTCCTCTTTTTTTTCCAACATGACATTAAACTGTATTTTCCCCATCATCCTAACTACATGACGATAAACTGTATAAAAATCCATTAATATGTCCTACATGACATTAAACTGTATTTTTCTCCCTACTACATGACACTAAACTGTGCAGCAACAATAGTCCTAACTGCAAGACTTTAAACTGCATAGTCCCTTCATATGTCCTACATAACATTAAACTGTGCATCGTTAAGGTTGTTTTTACCTCTTGTTTCTCACACCGAGTATGACTCACGTGAGCTTAGAGAAAATTTCAACCATAACACCCTCTTTGGGCTGCTAACCACGCGTAAGTCCCAACACCATTTTTTAGGTCGTTGTCCCCCAAAACAACTTGATCACTAATTCATTCTTTAATTGAACTACGCGGAATTTGATCCTTGCCTTCCAGGCTGGGTACGTAGGCAACCTCCCAAGGTCCAATACCAAAACCAATATCTTCACATCAGTTCACCTTCATCTCATATGATATTTAAAGGTGAAACCGCTCCCAGAATCAATATCTTTACATTGGTTCACCTTCGTCCTTGCTATACGACATTAAACTGTACAACACTTTTGTCCTGTACGACAATAAACTACAATATTCTTTGATACCCTCACCTGAGAGGGAATCATTATTTACATTGATTTTCAATCATGTTATATTCAAAAAAAATTATATGCATACATGGAAATACCTAAACCTTTTATCTTAGGTTAAACCATCATTGCACTAAAGTCCCCTTTCACCCTTAACATGTACGAACCAAATTTGTACAGAAGGTATTTCTAGAACTGCGTGGGATTGATTCCCATCCGTATGGGATACGTAGGAACGTTCGAGTGTCCCTCGAATCCAGCCCCATGTCTTTTGGGCCTAACCCCAAATTCCACTTTCAGTCCCCTGGCTAAAAAGTCCCCATGAAAACACACACTGTGTATTTCTTATAATGGTCCGAGATCTATGACCCTAAACTAAGATCTATCAAACTTTTGTCCCACACGATGTTAAACTATATTTCAAGAACTACATATGGCTTGATTCCCATACTTATGAGATACATAGCGAAGTCCAGTATTTCAATTCAGGACCCAACCACAACATGATTATGGTTAGCATTGATTTGTGTATCTCTACATACATTGGACAATACCAATTTTTTATGTGTCATAATCCTAACCTTAAATATTTTCAGATCTTCATAACCCTTTTCTTGACTTCTAGTCAGAAAATATCCAATTTTTGAGAGTTATTTTGTCTAAATATGCAGCACGTTCCCTTAGGTGGCCTTGCATAAGTAGTCTACATAATGGACCTGTCAGCCAAAAGATGCTATTATTTGACTATTCAGCCAATGCCCTTAGGCAGCCCTACATAATTCAACCCCCTAATGGGTTTGTTAAATAGTGGTAACTTCATTCTTGGGAGGAAAACCTATTTGTCCTTATTTTTGTTAATGAAAATATGTAGGGATCCGCAAAAATAGCCATCCTTAAAATATTTGTCCCATATCCTTTTTCATGATCTGAAAGTATTCAAGTCTATGGTTTATATTTTCCTTCCCTACATTTGGGTCAGATCTTCATAGGAGTGATATTCATCCAGTTCTTCGATAATCTTGTTTGGAAATATCTTCTCCATATTCAAGTACCTATTTCCATATAGAAAACTCTATACTTTGGAAAAGTTGAATCCCTATAAACTTTAACTGGCTTCTTAGCAGTAGAAAAGTAAATTTCTAAGAGTTCTTTTGCCTGACTATGCAGCACGTGCCCTTAGGCAGCCTTGCATAAAGAGTCTACATAACAGACTTGTCAGCCAAAAGATGCTATTATTTGACTATGCAGCCAATTCCCTTAGGTGGCCCTGCATAATTCAACCCCTAATAGGTTTGTTAAATAATGTAAACTTCATTCTTGGGAACAACTTCTTCTAATGCCTTTTATCCTTTTTTCATATCATTCATCAGATTCATAATTTCTTAAGTCATAGTTTACATGTTTTCCTTCATACTTGAGTGTGGTAAAATGTTTTCAGATAAGTTGTCAAGGAATTGAGTCAATTTTAACCCATTCGGTCAAAGATATTTTTGAACATAAACATTAGCCTTTTTATGTCCGACGTGCATGAATTTAAACTGCCAATAACCACAAAGACCCCTGGTTTTCTTCTTTCCTCAGAGTGAAATCCTCTTTTCTCTCTGGATCCAACTCTGAGGGGGGAATTTTGTTGACACTCATTTCCATCACAGAGTCTAAACGAATGAAAATGTAAATGAATTAGCATAAATTGATTCATCCTTTGAAGAAAACATCAAAAATTGACAAAGGCATGAACAAGGGTTCTTTTCCCTTTGGGTCGCGCAAGTTCCAGCATGGTCGCACAAGTATACTTGCGCTCCACCCAAATGGTCGCACAGGTGACTTGCACGCCCTCTTTGAAAATTTCCCAGGGTCTTCTCCAGCCTATAAATACCCCCGGTGGGCCCCCCATTTGGAAGGATGATTTTTTTTTTTCAGAATTTAGATATAGAGCTCTGAACGCCCAAGTCTCTTCTTCAAGTCTTACGAACACTTATAAGGTAATTATTTACCTAGAATGGAAGGCCTAAACAAGAGGAATAAGGTATAAGTGTTAGAATTCACTAAAACTTGCACGCCTAAGTGTTTTACCCTTATGGTAAATGGACACCTTGCGCGCCTCCTTACCTACTCATTGAAACTTGCGCGCCACTCTTCTGGAAGTACCTCAGGATAATTCTAAAGGCTTTGGTCAAGGATCACCCAAGTATTACTCTACTTGTCAAGGATCACCCAAGTATATATGTGTCACGCAAGTATACATATGCGACCAAGACTTGCGCGCTCATCCAGTACTTGCGCGACCCCCCAGGACTTGTGTGCCCTTCTATTTCTGGGTTCCCTTCCTGCCCATTTCACCTCTCTTACACCTATCCACCTCTCCTCTTCAGGATTAAGCCTTTAGAATTCTCTCCAAAGCCATTTATGCCATGATTTCCTTATTGGATTCTTTATCTGAAAGGAATTCTGTGGAACATCTCTCAAAACCTAGTGATTTACACATCTTTATATCACTAATGTTAGAGAGTTCATTCATTCAACCTCATCCTCTAAGATGAGAGAATACTTAATTTGGGCCTCCTTTTCAGGAGTAAGCTCCAAGTCCTCATTAATTTGGGCCTCCTTTTCAAGAGTAAAACCCAATCATGAGTCCCCTCCTAATTTGGTAATCTTCCTCAAGAGTAAGCCCCATGTTAGAGCACCCAAATCTCTGTGAAGTACATATACCTTTATGGACCTTGTTCCTGGATTTCTTCCCTGAAGTAAATCTCAATCCTCATCTATTTTTGGGAAGTCATACATACATAAGCCCCATATCATTGCATCTTTTGTGGCACAATTGTCTAGTTTCACCAATACCTCTTGTTTCTCACACCGAGCCTGACTTACATGCGCTTAGAGTGTATAAGTAATCATGACATCTTTATTTGATCCATAAATCATGAATAAACATCATACTCACTTACTCAAACTATGTGGGTTCTGATTCATTTTCTAAATAAAGGATACGTAGGTAGCCCCTCTACGAGTATGATCCCAACTCTGAAATAATCTATGTCCTTCTGAATGACAATAAACATCAAGTGCCCAACTGAGTGGCTTTAAAACCAGCATGGTCATCATAATGACCAAGTGACTTTTATGTATTGAAGGATACCATTGAATAAGAATATCTAACAAATACAGATGATTCTCTATCGATGAAGAACCTCAAATACATATATAAGATTCTCTAAATTTCCTACATATTTAATAATTTATTGTCAGATCTAAAGGAAAGCTCATTTTATACTTGGTAATGTAATAAGGATTCACGAACATAAACTTAAATCTATAAAGAGATTCCCTGAGTAGACAATAATTCCCCTAAAAAAGGTGTGATGAGTCCGACCTCCCATACTCTTGACCAATGAAAATTTCTAAGCCTCATCAGTCAACAACTAATGAGCGCCTACCTTTGGAAAGTAGGTTCAAATGGATATGTATTCATTGGATGTTTTTGATTCTACGAACAAACCCGTTAGAAACTGTTTGGAATGTTTGAATCTTAAATCAATGAGATCATCCCCAATTCTGGAGGAAACAAGGTTAATCATACCCATCTAATTTAAGAATAAATCCATTTGAAAAGTGATGATTAGAAAATTTGTTACAAATAAAAATGTAATATATATAAACACCAAGACTTTGAGGAAAAATCACAAGACCACCTACCTCAAATTGATTGTAGAATCTTCATCTGTTGTTAGCCTCTAATATGGACTAAAATGGAAGAAATCAAAAAAATAGACAAATGACCTCAAAATAGGGCATATGATATCACACAAAAATAACTCCATTAATAGGAATAGAAATAATTAATGTCCCAAGAGGAATTGATAAATCATTGGTGGTTATCCAATGAGACTAACAATAGCTCGATCAGTTTATATATGGAAGAGATATCACTAAGCCTAACTTAGGGGAACCATGGAGATCTCAAGGAGGAGGGGGCACTACATGTTGAAAATGAGAGGGGAAAAGGGGTGAGAAAATATAAATTATTTAAGGTGAATATGGTTTCTCACACTTTTTAAATGGTGCATGATTTGGCCACACAATTTTGACAAATTGTGTGCCAACCTTCACACCCCACTACCTTGGGATCACACTCCGCATGGATTACAGTGCATGGTTAGAAAAACCATACATAGACTATGTGCACCCTTTGTATTAACCCCACATGAAAAAAATCCCCATCACATGGTTAATAAAAACTAGGTGTCACTCTCATTAGGCCACATGGTTTGAGGTTCATGGTTACCACTATCTTTGTGCCTCTGTTGTTTCCTCCAAAATCTGAAGCTCTAAGCTCCGTAAAATCCCCGAATACTTCCAAATCATTCATTAAATCCTAGGTAACATTTATAAGGATAAAAGGAAGAGTTTAAACCAAAATTTAAAGTATAAAATCCATAATATAATTATTTAGGTCATATTCCTTTGGAAACTTGGATACATAAACAACTTTTTCCTAAGTGAACTGCATCATCTCCCACTAAATTCTTCATAACTAGAACCCTTCTAAGACATATCATACATAATATATTTCTTCATAACCTGGGGAAAGGAAACATAATAAAGGGTGAGATCATATGCTCAGTAAGGGCAAACAAGGAGGATATCAACATAATGTGAGCATAAGGGTATGAGAATATCAAAATAAAAATTGAAAACTAGACCCTAAATATTATAGATCACAAACATGAGTCATCGAATAAATCTTTAAAGTTTATGAGACATGAATCATAATGGAATAAAAAATATCTATCTGAGCATAACATTAGAATAATACATATATTTGTGTCATACATATAAACATAAAAAATATCATGTTAAGGATACTCAACAAGACATTCATAACATGTTAGTATTGGGATAACCAATAGTGTATTGCTTTTTTTTCTTGGGATTAGCTCTTGAGTACCCTCTTTTGGGATTGGGATGACATCCAACATAACCTCTTTCAGGATTGAGATAACCTCTCATGTATCCTCTTTCAGTCTTAAGATAACCTACCATGTACTCTTTGATCTCATAGAACATTAATTATTACCCAATGCATTAGAGGGAGATATAGTTCCCACTCATCACATAATGAAAATCATATATATATGTGCACAAAAAGATTATAAAACATTTATCTTATCAAAACCCATAAAAAAGAATGGGTTTTATAAACATTTCATCATAGTATAACTTAAAGAAAAGGAATGGTTTCATAAAAATATTGTTATCATAAAAATAATCCATCCAATGGAATAATAAGGATAGTATACTTGGATAATATCCCCACTAAATCATAAGTGAAATCAAGGGTTTTTTATTTTGATGAATAGAAACATAATTAAAACATCAATAAAAAAATTCATGAGGAAAATATCCTTTCCACTTTGAAAATACCTTTGTAAAATAAAAAATATTTCTCAAATATTAAATATTAAATATTCTTTTAAAACAAAAATTTAATATTTTAAAAGAAACTTTAAATCATTGGGTATTCATGATGATGGGAAGTGCGATTCATGCCGTACATGTTAAAACAAATATTCCTTTCATATTTTTTAGTAAAAATTCCAAATTGCCTCATTCAGGAAATGACAAGGAGATTAATTTTAAACCATTCTATAAAAATTAAAACATGGGTAAAAATGTATTTAATAAATCATTGAGTAATAATAAAAACATTGTTTAAATTGTTTTTATAAAATAGTGACATTTAAGAAAAAAATAGTTTTAGACCGAAGAGAGAAATAAAGTCGGTTTTCATTAAAAACATTATTTTAAACTATTGAGTATATAAAGAGAGTAAAATGAAATTAAAATAGGAATTTTCATGTCATAGACATAATATAATAAAATTCATGATTTTCTTGAGATATAGATAGGAATATTTCATCATTAGAAACTTAATCATAAACAACCCCAATGAACAATGAGACTGTAACATAAAACCATTACCTCTTCGATATATTTTGAGTTATAATCCACAAGAAATAAAGAAAATTATATGGATATGTATATACAATATTTTAATGATAATAATTATAAAATAAATTCATGGTTAGTATATACACCACACAAAATAAATAAGCGGTGAATATGGAAAACATCTCACAAAAATAAAAGTGAGACGAAAATACCCTACATCAAGTATCAACTTTCTTCATACACATTCATACCTACTATATAATAAATATAAGTTTATTATATATCTATTCCATAAAATAATCGTATATATAATAACATATATGATTTACTTACAACCTTTTATTACCCATTTATTAACTGTTTCTTGTTCAAATCAAAATTTGGGTAATAACTGCTTCGTTTTCCATATATGTTTTGGTTTCAAATTTTCGATCCTTTTAATTTGATCATGGTTTCATAATCTCCATAATTTCAAGAATAATATAAATATATATATTAATTTTATATGTATTTAGATTAATTGATAACATTTATATAAATAAAATTAATTACACCGTTCATGGAAACTGTAGGTCATATGTATTCATGAACGCTGTTTCCATTTTCTCGACAGATAGAACAAAATAAAGGTAAAAATTAATTCAAAATTACATAATTATTTTTATATCCTAGATATCATATTTATTCATTTAATATGTCCTTATTACCAACTAAGTCAAAATAAAATGAAAAATGTATCAAATCAGTTCGTGGAGGCAGTAGTCCACATGTACACATGAGTGACTTTATCATTTATTAATGGATTTAAAGGTAAGAAGGTATACATAATAGCACAAAATTTTAATAAATGGATATTAAATCTTTTTATATGAATATTCATTACATTACACAAACACATTCCCAAGGACCATAATATTTTAGTTCCTTTGGAAACTTGGAACACATTTTATTAATTTTGTGAAATATCTTCAACATCTCCCATAAAGATCTCACCCTTTAATATTCCCACTTAGAACCATTCTTTATAACATAGGGAAAAGAAAAATAAGAAAGGGGGAGATTATATTCTCAATAAGGGTAAATATGGGAGATAACAAAGGGTATGAGAACATAATCCCAAATTTTGGAGATCTTTTCCCGTATGTCAAAGATATTATACATGAGTCATGGCATAAATATTGGATGTTAATAAGACATGAATCATAAGGGAATCAAATAAAATAATCCATGAGATCATAACATTGACATAAGTCATTAAATTATGGAATACACATAAACTTGTAACATTGTAAAAATGTATAAATATAAATAGTTCCACTCATTAAGTTAATGAAATGAAATCATTCCCTTGCATAAACATATGTACATAAAATCCACATCCTCACATAAAATTATGGACACGTAAACTAGGTACACACACACAATTTTGAACATGAAACCAGGTTCACACATACCATATATACCTCATGACTTATCCATACTTATCCAATACAGTGGAGGGTTCATAAAACAAAATCATATATATATATTCCACAAGATTATAAATTATCCATCACATTAGAAATCATGAAAAGAAATGGTTTTCATAAAAATTTTATCATAGCATATATCATTGAAAAGTAATTGGATTTATAAATATCATTCCATAAAAACATAAACCATTCAATGAAATAATATGAATGGTATCCTTGAATAATATCACTAGTAAGTAATGATTAACTCCAATGGATGTCATCTTAGATTGAAAATAAATTTGAAATATATTTTTAAAACATTTTTGAGGAATATATCCTTTTCAATTTAAAAAATTCTTTTTTAAATCATAAAACATTTATCAAATTTTTTAATTGAAAATAACCTTGAAAAATTATAAAGGAAGCTTTGAAATCCATTTTAATCATCTTTAAATTCTTTTTCCTTGAAAAATCATAAAATATAATTTAAATTTGTTTTGAAAACATTTTTAGAAAAAAAGTTTTTTTAACAAGAATTTTTTTTGAACGAAGAGAGAATAACATTACATGAAACTTATAATATAATTTAAAGAAAGATATTCATGATAAAACATGTCAAAGTGTAGTATATACAACTCTTAAAATAATATAGTTTTATAACATAACATGTGTCTCAAATAAGGAAAATTCAGACAAAATTACCCTATCGATTTGGCAAATTTTGAATTGTAAACCCCATGAAATAGAGATCATAAAATAGATATTTAAATACACATATAATTAAAGATAAGGATCATAGATTACATTAATTATAATTATATACACCACAAAATATAATTAAGTAGTGTACAAGGAATGTTTCCCATAGAAATAAAAGTGAGACAAAAATACCTTACCTTAAGTATTGACTTGCAATATACACAGTCAAACTTCCTATATAATAAATATAAGCTTATTATACATCTACCACAAAACCATATCCATATATATAATAACATATATTATTTACCAATTAATTTATATCACTCACTTATTAAAAATTACATGTTAAAATTATTCTTCGGGTAATAACCACTTTGTTTCTGGTAATTCTTTGACCTTTTATACTTGGTCCTCTTACCCTTAACTGTGGTAATAAAAATTTATACGTTTAATAATAAATTTTTTTAAAAAATAAATTGGATATATTTATTAAATTTTTACCTTATGATTCTAAATATGGAATCCATTTTAAAAAATTCAAAACACACAATTGGATAAAATTAATTAAAAATTAATTCTGTATATGGGGTAAGAAAGCGGGTTTTGAAAGTGAAAATGTTTAACAGTTCACCAGGTTTCATATCTATATAAAATATAGAAAAACAATTCAAATTAAATACATTGTATTAATGGATATATAATTTTACTATTGTGATTTTAAATCCAATTTAAAATATAATTTAACATTATAAATTATTTAGATGAAAAAGACCATTTTCAATTAAAATTTAGTATTTTCACTATTCATCAAAAGATGAAACTTTTCAGAAAAAACAAATTTTTTTTCCATAATATAATTTTTATGTCACTCTTTCATTTTTTTTATTTTTTCAAATGAAATTTATAATAGTGTCAAAATTTAGTTTTAAAAAAGTCTACCATTAAAAGGTGACAAACCGCCTTTTAGAAAAATATATCTTTTTATACTTAAAATGAGTTTGTTCTTATTTTATGCCTATAAAAAATATTGGATGAATTGAAAAAAGTTAATTTAATATGTAACATATAAATTTAATTAATATCATTCAATAAAAGTGATTAATTTAATTTACTAAGATAAAACACCTTTATGGGAAAAAAAATAGTTTTTCATAAAAAAACATCCTTTATTTTCAATTGGTTTTTATCTTATTTTATAATTAATTAGTCTATGAAGAATTAATTTTATAAACATGTGTAAACCATATTTTCATAATTTAGTTAATCCTATTAATTTTCTCCATTATAATGACTAGGTGATAATTATAATAATAAATAGTATATCATTGTTTGGTAAAACATAGTCTTATGTGTAGCACAAGCTATCTAAGGAATTAGTTGTAGTGTATTACACAAGAAAAATTAGTATTTAGTGTAACATAAGACAAAATATGTGTTTAATTTATAGAAATCATGTGTATAAATCAATCTTGACTTGGTGTATCATGCTACATAATACATCATATAATTTTAATTTTTTTTAAAAATAATTCCTAAAAACTTGGGGTGATGCATTTAACCCCCCTTAAAATGAATTTCACCCAATAAATTCATAATTCTAATTTAAAAAAGGAAGATAATTTCAACTCATAATATCCTCAAGTTCCCATATAGATTCTTTAAACTGGTGGTTTCTCCAAAAAACTTTGACTAGGTGAGTTTTCTCAATTCATATAACTTTCTCTATATGATCTAGAATATCTATTGGGTTTATAAGAAATATCTTACTCCAAAAGTATGACATTTTATTTTAGTACATATGAAGGATAAATTATCTACTTCCCCAGGATAGATACATGTAACACATCATGGACTTGAGAGAGGTTTGGTGGAAGCACCAATTGATAAGCCACTATCTTGATACGATATATAATTTCAAAATTAAATCGAATCCTTACAATTTCAAATTTCACTTTGAAAATCCAAGGTGGATGTGTGAGAATTTCATCAGGGAAAACCCACATCATAAAATGGTTCAATAAAACTTAATATTAAAAATAGGTAAAGTAAAAGGTGAATATTACCAAATAACTAGGATTTTGATAATGAGAACATTATTGGAAAGTGAAATATCAGATACGGAAGAGAATTACAACTATAATGTTCTGATGGATAATGATAGGGAATATGGTCATTATATGGTTATTGACCAAAAAACCAAATAGGTCTGAAAAATTTCATTGATATCATCATAAAATATGATAATAGGATAAAATTTTATTTCAAAATCATTTGATAATCAATACCTAATTAAATTATTCTCATAAGTATAATATCACTCTTTGGTTGTGCCTTGATCAATATCTGCTTTATTTCTTACTCTAATAAATGAAGTTAAAATTGTAATACCTACAGAACTAGTGTATCATAAGATCCATAATGGGATGAAAATTTAGTCCTTCTATCTCTAGTTATAATTATAAGAACATGGTTAAAACATGTAATCTAATATGCATAAATCTTCATATGGTTAAGTAAAACATTAATCTCTAAAAAATATTCCAAATTACAACATAAATAATTTCAAAATGGTTACCCTTATGAAAATTACAAAATAAATTTAAAATCCAAAAATATTCAAAAAAATTTCACTAAATTTCTCGAAATCATTTTAACATTGATCCCCCATATATTATAAAGTAGCTCTTGATTATCAGATACCAAATACATGAATACCATCATCATGTATTCTCTTGAAACATGTTAATAACCATAATTACCATAAAACCTTATTGAAAACATGTATTCTTACTTAATTATTAAAACATAGATTATTGTATATATTCCTCAAATCTAAAAATTCTTTAAACACTATCCATGATAGAATAAACAACTTTGTCAAAAAATTGTTAATCAATTTACAAGGAAACTAGTACTATCCAATTTATTTTATTCTTATCCAACATCTCTTTACCTAATCTAGACACCATTTTCTCAACATTTGAAATAAATTAAGGGTTAACTTTCCTTAATCATTCAATTTTCATAAAATATATCCTTTCTATTAAATCAATTTTCTAGGTCATCAAAACCATTCAACATACTCCTTAGATCCTTAATGAAAGAAATATTCTAAATAGTACTTATATATTTCATAATTTAGATAATAAAATCTTTAAAATCCAATACATAAACACTTACTTTATCTAACTTCATTATCAAACAATTAACCAATATTAACACTTCTTTCCTTTCACATGTCATTTGTAGGCTCTTCATTATCAGCAATATAACAATTACTCATACAACCTCACCGATTTTCTTTACAAGATTTCCCTATAGGACATTGATTTGAATAATTCCCATAATTTCCACATTTAAATCATTCATCCATTAATAATACCCTAGGGATACCAATATTCCCATCCATTGAGTTAACCGTATTCTTCATTTTTAGTTTGTAGTTACTTTCTTTGTGTCCTTATTTTCCACACCCAAAACATATTTCTGTTCAAATAAGACATTAACTTGGGGGTTTCTTCCCACATTATCGACACATGAGAAACTAAATCTTCTTTCCCTTATGGTCTCTACTACCTGAACTCTCAGAAAACTCTTTCCTTATCTTCTTTTGAGATTCTGAGAGTTGTTTAATGTATATATTGTTAATTATGTTCTGTGAAAGCTGGTTAGGCATAATCACAACTTCCTTTACTCCAGTCATCATCCCATTTAGCTGCTCATCAGCAAATTGTCTGTTACACTCAGCATTAACACATCAGCTTCAGGTTACATCCATCGACTACAACCAAAATCATAGTGTGAGAATTACTAATCATAGTGGGGAACCATATAATCAAGGGAAATTATTTATAAAATTTCAATCCATAACACCTTAGGTTTAACATAGGTTATTCATGATCGTTACCAAAACTCTAGGATTTTAACCTATATCTATACTTATAATTCTTACTAAGGTTTTATCATCCTAGCTTCCAAAGGTTAACTAAACCTTTCCTATGATACCAACTATAACAACCCAATATTTTCATACATGGATATTACATCTTTTTAGATGAATATTCCCCACATTACACAAATAATTTTCTGAGGACTGTAATAGTTTATTACCTTTGTAAACATGGAACATATTATCCTAATTTGGTGAAAGATCTTCAAAATCTCCCATAAATATCTTCCCCTTTAGTATTCCTACTTAAAACCTTTCTTCATAACCCGGGGAAAAGAAACATAAGAAAGGGTGAGATCAGATAATCAGTAAGGGTAAACATGGGAGATAACATAAGGGTATGAGAACATAAGAATAAATTTTGGAGATCATACCATAAATTTAAAATATCTTATACATGAGTCATGTCATAAATATTGGTAGTTCCTAAGATATGAATCATATGGGAATCAAAGAACATAATCCACAAGATCATAACACTGACATAAGAAATGAAATTATGGCATACACATAAACTTGTAACTTTATGTACATGTATAAATAGAAACACGTTCACTCATTAAGTTAAGTATATGAAATCATGCCCTTTAATAAACATATGGACATGAAAACTAGGTCCACACATAAAATTATAGACATGAAATCTAGGTCCATGCATAGAATTGGGAACATGAAACCGAGTTCACGCATAACATATATACCTCATGAGTTATCCATACTTACCCAATGCATTTGATGTATATATAGTTCCCACCCATCATATAATTAAATCATATAGATATTTTCTATAAGATCAAAAATCATTCATAAAGTCATAAATCATGAAAAGAAATAGTTTTCATAAACATTTCATCATATCATATCTCATTGAAAAGTAATGGGACTCATAAAAATCATTCCATCAAAAAATAAAAAATTCAGTGAAAGGATATGAATGGTATCCTTGGATTTTATCCCCAGTAACTCATGAGAAATACCAAAGTATGCCATCTTAGATGGAAAATAATTTTGAAAGATATTTTGAAAACATTTCTTGAGGAAAATATCTTTTCCACTTTGAAAAACACTTTTTAAACCATAAAAAATTTTTCAATTTTTTAATTGAAAATAACCAATAAAAATTATAAAGTAATATTTTAAAACCATTTTAAACATCTTTAAATCCTTTTCCTTAAAAATTCTTAAAATTTCATTTAAAAACATTTTTGAAAACATTTTTAGAAACATGGTTTTTAAACAAGAAACATTTATAACTAAAGAGAGAATAACATTACATGAAAATTATAATATCCAAAAAATAATGAGATTCATGATATAACATGTTAAAGGGTAGTATATAAGCCACTTAAAGGAATATAGGTTCATAACATAACATGTGTCTCAAAGAAGGCAAATTGAGACAAAATTACCTTATTGATTTCGTAACTATTGAACCATAAAACCCATGAAAGAGAGTTCATAAAATGGATATTTAAATACCCATAAATTTAATTATAAGTATCATATATTAAATTCATGTGCCGTATATATACCACACAAAAGAAATAAGTAGTGTATAAGGCATGTGTCCCATAGAAATAAAAGTGAGACAAAAATCCCTTACCTTAAGTCTTAACTTCTTTCGTACACGTTCAAACCTCCCATGTAGTAAATATAATTTATTATAAATTTTTAACATAACCATATTCAAATATATAATACCATATATTATTTAGTTATGAATTTATATTACTCTCTTATCAAAAATTCCATGTCATAGTTATGTTTGGGGTAATAACCGCCTTGTTTCCCATAAATGTTTCGACTTATTATTCTTAGTCAACTTACTTAGATCATGATTTCATAATTTCCTGAATTATAACCATGATATATATATATCATATTTATTCAGTACATATGTATTTACAGTGATTCATAAAAGTTATTGGTTGAAAATAAAATACAAAGTTAATGGATATGGTAGGCTGTAAGTACGCATGAATACTATTTTCATTTTCTTGTCTGATTAAAGAAAGAAAATTATATGGTATATTATCATTCCAAAATAATTTTTATGGAATATATATCACATATTTTTATTAAAAAAATAATTAATACATTTTATGTAAAGCATGAATGAATCACATCGCTTTGCAAGGCGGTGGTCCTCTATACACACGAACGACGTTATTGTATTCCCATAAAATGGAAATCATGAAGATATGCATGCTATAATAATTATAGAATCATAATAACATAATAAAAATAATATATATCATATATAAACTATATTTCCATCATTATTACCAACCTTTAAAGGTGGTAATGGAAGAACAGATGACATCGGTTTGCGAGGCGGTAGTCCGACGTACAAATGAACAATGATTATGTATCCTATTTTATGCAAGTGTGTGAATTTGTAGTTCATACACTTAAGATAAAAAAAATAAGTATATTTAAGATACAGAGGTTATGAAATAAAAATAATTGATTTTATTTAAGGAAGAAATAAAATAAAAACATTTGTTGATAAACATTACCTCTTCTTCGGGTATCTCCTTTTGGTTTTCACCAAAGGGCTTCCTTGGTTGGATTTATGCCCAAAGTAAGGACTATAGTATGAAGGGAGGGAATTTTGGAGGATATTTTTATTGGTTTTGGTCAAAAAATAGGTTTTTAAGTGTGAATAAAAGATAATAAAAGGTAACCTTTTATAAGAGAAGAGAGGGGCACTCTTGGAATTTCTAAAATGATTAATTTATAATAAATTAAATCTAAAATAAAATTCATCCAAAATTCCATGGATTAAATGATAAGATAAGATATGTTGTAATATCATCAACAAGTAGATTTTATATAGGTTTTGGTGTTATTTTAAACCTTATCATTTTGATTAACCCTTAATTAATTATTTTAATTTTAATTATGGTAACACATATTTCCATATTAAAAGGTTGTAATTTTTATATATAAAGTGTAAATTTGACCATAAATGGTCAATTTATAATATTTTAAACATTAACTCATCCCATTGTCCTTATTTAATTTTTTTTAAATATTTTATTAAAATATTATTTTCAAAAAATATCATTAGTGTCAATTTTGACACTATTCATTACTTTGACTTCAATAAAATAAATAAAAAGGATATATTAGAAAAAGCATTTAATACACCATTAACATGACATATTAACCTATAAAATTCATAGATCATATTAATTAATTCAAATTATATTTCATTTAATATTTCTAATACAATTTAATTGATTTTGTTCATTAATTGAATAATTACTGCATCATCATTGTGTAATTATTAATAATAATTATTTAATCACTAAAAGTTAAAAATAAAATTCCATGATGAATAAAAATATTTTTTATTGAAAATTAATATTTATAGTCAAACATATCCCATAAATAATCTCATATTAAAAATATTTCACTTGTTAAAAACAAGAGTATGATAAGTTTGACTTTTATTTGAATAACATATTATAAAGATTATAATATCATCCAAATGGAAATAAATGGTCACATAAACAATAATTTAATTCTTATAGACGAAAAATAATTATACAATAAAATTGGGGCAAGTGTTAGGGTCATTTTCTGATATTTATAATATTATTTTTACCTTTAATTACCCGATTTACCCTTTAACTGTGGGAATAAAAATACAATGTTTACTATTCATATTGTCCAAAAATAATAGGGATATACATAATAAATTTGGAAATTATGATTTAAAATATGGATTCAATTTTTAAAAACTCAAAACATATAATTGGCTAAAATGAATTAAAAATTAATGCTGTAGATAGGGTGAGAAAGCGGGTTTTTAAAGTGAAAATATTCAAAATCCCACTATGTTTTATATCTAAATGAAATATAAAAATGATTCCAATGAAATAAATTGGATTAATAGATTTATAATTTAAATTTTATGATTTTAAATTAAATTTAAAATATAATTTAAAATTTTAAATTATTTAGACTAAAAGACCATTTTCAATTAAAATTTAGTATTTTAAATATTCTTGAAAATATGAAAGTTTATAGAAAAAACCCATTAATTTTACCTAAGATAATCTTGATGTTAAAATTCTAAAAAATTTATTTATTATTTCAAAATAAAATTTATTAAATTGTCAAAATTTATTTTTAAAATAAGAATTATATTAAAAGGTATTATAACTACCTTTCAGAAAAATGAAGCCTTTTATGCTTAAAAATGGGTTTGTTATTATTTTATGCCTATAAAACATATTTTATAAATTAAAAAACATTTAATTTTATATATAACATATAAATTTAATTAATATCATTCCCTAAAAGTTATTAATTTAATTTTCTAAGATAAAATGCCCTTATAGGATAAAAATAGTTTTTCATAAAAATACAACCTTTATTTTTAATTGTTTTTTTATTAATTTATAATTAATTGGTCATAAAATAATTCATTTTATAAAAACATGTAAACCATATTTTTATAATTTAGTTAATCCTATTCATTCTCTTCATTCTAATAGCTAGGTGATAACTATCGTAACAAATAGTATATTGTTGTTTGGTAAAACTCAGTCTTATGGGTAGAAAAAAATATAAAAGGAATTCATTGTTATGTTTTGAAAAATAAAAAATTAGTCTTGAATGTATGAAAATCCAAAATCTGTGTTGCACATAGCATAATATTGTGTATAAATCAAGCTTGTCTTGGTGTAGCTTTCAACAGAGGACATCAATTTTTTTTAATTTATTTGAAAAAACTAATTCATAAAAACTTAGGGTGTTACAATTTATATGATATTTTAAATATATATGTATAATAATTTCATTAGTATAATATATAAATATTAAATCAATTATTTTCTCCCGTCGTGAGGTGTTGTGATGGAAAACAAATTACATCGATTCGTGAGGCAGTAATGCTTCATACACATGATCGATGATTTTGTTTCCCATTTGATGGAATAGATAAATGTTGTACATAAAATTAACATAATAAAATATCAGTATATATAAGATAATAATTTTATTTTATTATCATGTTTTAATAATATTTGAAAGAGTTTTTGGAAGAAATAAAATGAAGCACATGATTAAGGACAATACCTCTTCTTTTGAGAACCCCTTTAGGTTTGCACCTAAAGCCTTTTTAGGAGGGGTTTCTAATCAAAATAAATCATTTATGATGTGGTTATAGAATTAAAAAATGTATTTGATTATATATTTTATTAATTAAAGGGTTTTGGAAGTGTAATAAGGAGAGAAGAGAGGGTATCCATTTATAAGTGGGGGAAAACACATTTGGAATTTTTGAAAAGAAAAAGCTATACCCATTTTTTAAAAATGATAAAAGGATAAAAATGTCTCATTATAGAACCTTATATAATATAAGTTCTAAATATTTCCATTCATAGAAGTGTAAAATTTTAATTTATAATTAAATCTGAAGACGTGATAAAAAAACGGTTTTTCAAAGAGAAGAGATTCAAAATTATACAATGTTTTAATTTCCAAATTCAATATGAAATTGATTCCAATAAACTAAATTGGATTAATAAATATATAATTTAATTAATTTTACTTTTAAATCCTTGTCAAAATAAAATATGGCTTTTAAATGATTTTAATTAAAATTCATTTTTAATAAAAAACAGAATATTTTTACCATTCATTAAAAAATTAATTATTATAGAAAATTATAAAAAATCCACTCAAAGATAATTTTGACATATAGTTTAAAAAATGATGTATAATTTTTTAAATGGATTTTCTAAAAGTTTCAAAAAATTAATTTTTTTATTTGTTCACAAAATACAATAAAAAACATTTTTTTGAGAAAATAGTATTTTCAAAACATATAAAGACTTTACTAAAAATTAAGTACTTTTTATCAATATGTTCTATTTATATAAAACCATTATAATGATTTTTTAATTTTTTATTCCTATAAATACCAACAGGTTTAATGACTAGGTTATAATGATCATGTTTAAATAATAATACTAATAGTACATTGCTGTTTGTTAAAACCTGATGTTGTGTGTAGTGCAAGATATCAAAGAAATAAAATTATTACAAAAAATATATTTCATATAAAATAAAGGTTTTAGATTCTACCATCATTAAAATAAATTTCTACCTCAAAATTAATCACTTTGATACAAACAAATGAGGATACTTTTACACTATCATATCATCATATTCTCACATAGCTTCTTTAAATTTGTGGTTTCACCACAAAACATTTACAAGGTGAGTGGTATTGTTTTGTAGAACTTTCTTTCTATGATATATAATTTCCATTAGTTTTTCTTTATAGGAAAGATCATATTCTAGTGGTATTATCTATGAGTTTAGTACATGTAAAGGACCAGGTATGTACTTCATTAGGAGAGATTCATGGAACACATTGTGGACTTGAGAGAGGTTTGGTGGAAGTGCTAATTGAAAAGCTACCATATCGATACAATCAATAATTTAAAATGGAAAGATATAACTAGGCCTTAGTTTTCCATTATTTCTAAATCCCATTAATCTTTTCCATGGAGAAATTCTTCGAAACACTTTGTCACCAACTTCATGTTCCAGATCACACTGGTGATTATCAGTATAACATTTATTCCAACTTTGTTCTACCCATATATGTTACTAAATGGATCTAAACTTATATTCAATTTATTAATATATATTGGGACCTAATATATTTATTTCTCCAACTTCATCCCATTACATTGGATTTATACACTACTTTACATAGGGGGATTCATAAGGAGGCATTTGAATGCTCGAATAAAAACTATTATTGTATGAAAACTCAATCAGAGGAAGGCATTGATCCCAAATACCTTTTAAATCCATATGAAAAGATATAAAAATATCCTATAGGGTTTTAATTATTATATCACACTAACCATATATTTGAGGATGATAAAATGTTCTAAAACTCAACTCTGTATCAAGAGCTTCTTGAAGACTTCACAAGAACCGTGAGGCATACCTTGGATATCGATCATATACAATGGAATGTGGTACTCTATGAAAAATTACCAATTCCTTAATATATATCCTGGAAATATTATCTAGATATAAATATTCTCTAATAGTGATTAAGTGTGTTGATATTATAAGGCTATTGAATACAACCCATATATCGTTATGCCCTTTAGATGTTTTGGGGAGTCCAATGACAAAATCCATAATGATGTTTTCCCATCACCATTTTGGTATGGGTTATGGTTGTAAAACCACCATAGTATTTTGTCTCTTATCCTTAGATTTCTAACATACCAAACACTTATATACATATTCTACAATATCCCTCTACATTCCACCCCACCATAAATACTCTTTTAGATCTCTATACATCTTTGTACTTCCAAGATGAATTGAAAATGAAGAACTATGGGACTCCTATAACATCTATTTATTAAAATATGATATGAATGTAACAAATACATGGTTCCTGATCCTTATCATTCCATTATAATCAAGTTTAAACTTAGGTGCATTTCTGACCTTCTTCTACAGCTCTACATATTCCTTCTATGCCTCTTTAATCTTTACTTGGATAGATGTTCAAACACTTATTTGAAACATATAAGATTTCTATCAATCCTTAAATATTTATAGATACATAATTTTAAAATCCATAAATATATTATATTTTATCATCCTCATCATATATAATATTGAATTATCCTTTTGACTCAAAGCATCAACCACATTGTTTTCTTTCTGAGGGCGGTAATGTATTGAGAATCCATAATCTTTAATCAGCTCCAACCATATTCTATAGAGCATATTAAACTCCTTCTATGTGAATATATAATTTAAAAATTTATGATCGATATATATATCACACTTTTATCTGTAATGATAATTCCTCTATATTTTTAATGAAAAATTTACCAAAACTAACTCCAAATCATGAGTTGGGTAATATTTATCATGAAACTTCAATTATCATGATGCATAAGAAATCATCATATCATCATGTATAAGAACATATTTAAATACCTTTTTTGACAAATCACTATAGATTACATATCCTTATCCACTATATGGTAATATAAGTACATGTGCACTGACTAATCTTCTCTTCAGTTCCTCGAAATATTCCTCATATTCATCCTTCTAAAGAAACCTGGTTCCCTAATGAGTTAACATGGAAAGTGGATTGTATAGTCATGTGAAATTTTACATAAAACCTTGATAATATCTAGTCAAACCAAGAAAAATTTAGATCTTAGTCATTTCATTTGGTCTGGGCCAACATTCTATAGCATATGTATTTTATGGATCCATCAATATACCCTCTCTTGAGATTATATGGACCAAAATTGAAACCATTTGTAGCCAAAATTCACACTTTTTAAATTTATTCATTTAGTTTCTCCTTCCTTAGTGTCTTAAATAAAATTCTCAAGTGATATTCATGATCTTCCTTTCTCTTTAATCATATAATAATATCATCTATAAAAACTACCAAAAACTAATTGAGTAAATCTCTAAAGACTATATTCATTAAATCCATAAAGATAACATGGGCATTAATAAGACCAAATGGAATCACTATATATTCATAGTTTCCATACATTGTAAGAAATTATGTCTTTGGTATATCATCCTTATTAAACCTCAATTTTTGATATCTAAAATTAAATTCAATATTGGAAAAGTATTGAGCTCTACATAGTTGGTAAAAAAATCATCAATAAGGGGTAGTGAATTTTTTATCTCGATTTTTATCTTGTTTAGTTCTCGATAATCAATATAGAGTCGCATTGATCCATATTTATTCTTCAAAAAAAGGATAGGTGAACCCTAAGTGACATACTTGGATGAATAAATCCCTTTTCAAGATCAACTTAGAGATTCTTTTTCAATTCTTTCAAATCAATCGGGGCCATTCAATAGGGAGTCTTTGAAATAGGCATAGCACCAGGTATGATTTATATTGAGAACATAACTTCATGATTTGGTGGAAGACTAGTAAAATCTTCTATAAGGACAAAAACAAAATCCCACACAATAGGCATATCATTTATGTTGAGTTTCTCCCAAACCATTTGAAATAAATACCCATTTTTAATGGGAATAAAGACCCATACAACGGATTTGATGTCCATCAGAAGTTTATACTTATCATAAAACTGATATATTATCTAAGGTTGTCTTGGAATATAAAAATTGAATTTAATTCCTTGTAAATTGATGTGGTATTTATATAGTGAAAGATAATCCATGCCTAAGATAATGTAAAAATCAACTATAGGGAGAATTGAATGATTTACAGGAAGCACATTCCTACAAATTTCAAATAGAGTTGAATTATAGACTTGAGATATGATCATCATACCATTAGGGGTTTTCATAGTTAATTAAACTTCTAATAGTTTGTGTAGAATTTTAATACCCTTATAAAATTATTTAGATATAAAACAATGGGTAGATCCAAAATAAAATAAGGAATTATAAGTTAAAGAGTTGATTATAAGTGTACCTTTCACCACGTCGTTGTCATACCACTCATCAAAAATAGTGATCGCATGAGATTTACCGTTTTATCTTAGATTAAGAGGTATCTAATGTTGATCATCATCATTAGACATCAAATTTGAGCACTAGTTAAAATAATTACAATAATCCTTGAATTTGAAACATTGGAGTGTGAGAGGTTAATTCTATAGAGATTTATCTCTATTCACATCATTAGTTAACTTC
This sequence comes from Viscum album, assembly GCA_963277665.1. Taxonomy (NCBI): domain Eukaryota; kingdom Viridiplantae; phylum Streptophyta; class Magnoliopsida; order Santalales; family Viscaceae; genus Viscum; species Viscum album. The sequence continues at coordinate 339,367,555 of OY728134.1, read as the reverse complement.
TTCCAATAACTTAAACATTAAACCACTCGATGAACACCCTTTCTACACTTAAAATATTTAGTGGTACCCTTATGATAATTTTTTCAATGTTTCCTTCCACACATCAAGCATAAATGAAATCTCATATTCTTTTATCCATGGTTTGTAGAGTTTAACTTGAATTATATATTTATTTTCTTATCAAAACCATGCGATTGATGAGAAACTCTAATCTATATTTCAACCATGATAGCACAAAAAAAGATTTATTCATAAATATCAAAGTTTCTTATGGATAACTCCCTTAATAGAATTGGTTTTAAGCCATCGATGAATCGATCCAATTTACTTTTAGGTTAGATGATAATACAATAAGCTTACCTCACAAGTATTGTAAAATTTTCCTTATAGGTACCAAAAAATTAATTATCCTTCTATTTTATACCAAGGACTAATTTCTCTATTTTTATATGAAGAATTTGATAAAATTACTTATTGAAAAATAATATCTTAAACTCATCTCACTCTATGGAGTCAATTTCTTCCTGTTTCTTTGTATTCTTAATAAGATTCCACCGTTTATACACTTCACCTTCCAAATGGTAGAAAACCAAATTGACTTTTTCATACTATAAACACTAGAGAGAAAAAATATCTTATTAGTGGTACTAATCCATTACTCATAAAAATAGTTTATAATTAGAACATATAAAAGAAGGTTGATGCTGAAGGACCCCGAAACACCCTGAGAGGGGAGGAGTGAATCAAGGTGTAAAATTTTTCTTTGAAACTGATGGATCTTGTTCCCACATTGGTAGGAATCTATTAAACTTGTCTAAAGAGTAAGTTCATAATATAAACAATCACATGCAAAGTAATGACACAACAATTTTACTTGGTTCACCACTAAGGGATACATCCAAGGAGCATACACCAACAGTGTGTCGAGCGTACCAAAAACCACTAATATTCACAAGTTGTGGATTAAAAGAGTTTGAGAATATTCAATATATCCTAAGAACACTGCCTTTACAAGGTCTTAGGGATTGCACATTGCGTCCCTCAGATAACTTTTTCCGACTCCCCTTGCTCACTGCGTTGGAAGAATATTCACTCAGTTTATTGAATTGAAGGTTGCCTCAATGGTTTAACAAAAAATCATACATTCTCAACTACAAATGGATGTTTTTTTGAAGTCCCATAATCACCCATAGATGTAATTTATTTTCCTATACACTGATATGTTATGGAAATTAATTTTGAAAACCGATTTGGTCAATTTTCAGGCTTCCTTGGGTATTCTGCAAACTACTTCTATTTTTGGGTACTGATGCTATTTTTTCATACTGCTACTATTTCCATGTACCACTATTGTTTCCATGTACCATTAAGCTCCTCCACTAAAAACACTTCTCTGTGTACTTCTCTACTCCGCATACTGCTCCACTCCTCCGCATACCGTCCTACTCTGTTAATTGCCTTGCTTCACCGCATACTGCGAGATATTCCTATGAAAACCGCACTATTTCCACGAACTATTTTCCTTACACAAATGATTATCTCCATGTACCGTCTTTCTCCACGTACATCCTTACTCCACCGCGTACTATGAGGGATTCCTGTGTGAACTGCACTCTCTTCTAAGGATTATTTTCCTTATGTGGATGATTCTCTCTGTGTACCGTCTTCTCCTCCGTGAACCACTTCGAACTTCACTGGATTTATTCCTAAAATTTTAATCTCCAATATCATCACTAACAAAGGGGATTACTGCTCCTTAAATGGGCACATATCTACACAAATTTCGATAATCCGACTTACCAAAATTTTCAATGTGGGACAATCTTAATTGTAAACTGAAATCCATCCGCATACTATTAACCTCTACTATGTACCACTCCTGTTTCACAAACCGTAGTAATCCCACAAACCTTCTTCATTCTATGTACCGCACGCCTTCACCGTGTACCATCACTGCGATCCATTTTCAGTAGCATTCTGTGTAACATACGCCTTCACCACATACCATACCTATGAACTATTTTCAACAGAATTCTATGTACCACACACCTTCACCATGTACAATGTGACTTCCCCGCATACCGCATGCCTTCACTGTGTACCACATGCCTTCACCGTGTACCACATGACTTCAATAATACTTTCAGCATCAAATGCATGACCCCATTTTTTGCAAACTTCTTATTCATCCATGTGCATATTGATAAAAAAACACAAACCAAACTCCATTATTATCAATGAAAAACCTTGGTTCCAACAATCTCCCCCTTTGGGTTTGTTGGAAATCTCCATATATATTCACTGATGCGCCAGCCATGATCCAAACCTAAACCTTCAAGAAACATCTGACCCATCACTCTAAGTATATGTGAGTAATGTTCAGTGTAGAAAACAAGAGAGAGGACATGAATTGAGTTCTCATCCTTTTATTTTCTCCCCCATAGTCTCATTTCAAGATTTTTCTATTCTCCATCCTTCCTGTATACAGAAAGAAACATTTAACTTTCCATTGAATTTATCAATTCTCCCTCATTGGAAATAAACCCAATGAACCAAATCTTGACTTCTGGAGAGAAAAAAAACATGCTCCCCTTGGATCATATCTCCCCCATAAACCTAAATCATTTCCAAAAATAGATTTAAAACAGTTAAACCAATTGGGGAGTGGGGAATCTCGTAACCTCCTTATACACTGGGAGGTGGCTGAACACCAAGTTTCAATCAATGTTTCTCAAAAAAAGTCACTGACATTGGCTTTTTCATAATGTCATCCACTTTCTCATCATTTCCCACATGGTCCATTTTGGCCATGCCTTGTTTAACTTTTTACTTGATGAAGTGATATTTGATATCAATATGTTTCGTACGAGAATACTAAACAAGATTATTAATAAGATTAATTATGCTCTTATTATCATAGTAAATCACCATTGGTTATTTCACCTCATCACCTATGTCAATCAGTTGTTTCTTAATCTAAATTATCTAAGTGCACACCTTGGTAGAAAATATATATTCCTATTCAGCGGTACTAAGAGAAGTACTTTCATGTTTCTTGATTAACCAACTCGTACATTTCTTCCCAATATATAATACTCCACCACTGGTAGAATTTCTATCCACTATATCTCCATCCCATTCAGCATTAGAAAAAGCAGACAGTTCACTATCTCTTCTTGCAGTAAAGTATAGCCCATAATTATGTGTACCTTGAACATATCTCATGATATTTTCACTACCACCATATGTTCTTCCTTCGTATTACTCTGAAAGCAGGCTGAAAGGAAAGTTTCAAAGACAATATCTAGCCATGTTTCCATCACGTAAAATAGGATTCCAATGATTCTTCTGTACATGTTGGGATCCACAAAATTCCCATCCTCATGCTTCCCGAGCTTTGTCCAACCATAATTAGAGTCGACATTGGTTTGGAATAATGTATATTTAATTTCTTCAGCATCTCTTTTTCATAATTTTCATGAAAAATGAAAGTATAATCCTTCTTCTGAATCACCTGCAACCCTAAAAATTATATGAGTTCACCAATCATGAAAATTAAAAATTTTGATTTCATGTGAATGGAAAATTCATCCACTGATCCGTGCCTGCTTCCACCAAAAATAAATTCATCCATGTATACCAATACCATGAACTGATCCTTTTGTGAATTCTTCACATAGAGATTTTGATCCACTCCTCTTTTAAACTCAAGCTTTCTCAGATAAGATTCCAACCAAGAGTACCATGCCTGTGGTGCTTGTTTCAGTCCATAAAGAGATTTATTTAATTTGAAAACCTTCAGTTTATCATTTCCAAGAAATAACCCCTTGGGTTGTTCAATGTATACTTCTTCTTCCAATAATCCATTTAAGAATACTATCTTGACATCCATTTGATACACTTTATAACATATTTGGGTTTCCATGGAAAGAAATAGTCTAATTGAATCCAATATTGCTACTGGAGAAAATTTATCTTCTACATAAACACCTTTGATTTATAAATATCCCTTATAAACCAAGCGTGCCTTATTTATCATCAAATTTCCATGCTTATAAAATTTGTTCTTGAAAATCCACTTCGTACCAATCACATTGTGACCTTCGGGTCTTTTGAAAAGATCCGAAGTCTGATTTTTGTCAATCTAATCTAAATATTCATTCATTGATTTTACCCATGACTCATCCTTTTTAGCCTCTTTAAATGAGGATGAATCCATGAATGATAGAAATGTAGATTGTGCATTATTCCTCATTCTCTATATTTGTGTAGGTGTATTTCAATCCCTAATAATGTTGGACTGATCAATCTCTAATCTTCAATTTCTCCTTTGGGGTTCGACCAAATTCTCTCTAGCTATGGCTTCCTCTTTTTATTCTTCTTTAGATTCAACATCACGATGTGACTCTTGGGAGTTTTTCACACCTTCATCTACCTCAATATTATCATTTGTTCCATGTTCACATTCTTCATCATCTTCTATAACATCAGTATAATAATTCCTTGAAGCATTCATGTTTTTCTATTCAATGATCTTAACATCACTACTTTCCACAATTCTTCCCAAGAGATTATTGAAACACTTGTAGGATTTTCTGTTCATTCAGTATCCAAGAAATATTCCTTCATCTAAATTGTCTCCATACTTCCCTTGTTTTAATTCTTTGTTTCGGATAAAAAATTTTCTTCTGAAAACAGGATAATATTTCAAATAGGACTTCCTTCCATGAAAAAATTCATATGGTATCTTTGTATCTCCTATATATAGTCCTATTTGATGTTGAATATACACTACAGTTTTTAATGCCTCTTTCCAGTAGTGTCAATGAATAAGACTCTCGATTAGAATAGTTCTGGCCATATTGTTTACCTATAGATTCTTGTTCTCAACAACTCCATTTTTCTGTAGAGTTCTCACTACTAATAACTCATGTTATATCCCATGAAACTTTAGGTAATTTTCTAATTCAATGGATGTGTATTACCACCCATTTTTATAAAATGGGACTTTGATATTTCGTCCAGTATCATTCTAAGCGATTTGATGATAGGTTTTCATTTAATAAAGCACTTGTCGGTTCCTGTGTATAACGATGACACATGAAATTATATTGTAATAATCTATGAAATGAACAAATTACCTTTCTCCATGTAATCCATCAACATTTATCAGGCCAAATACATCTTTATAGATGAGGCAAAGGAGATTTGATTCTCTTTTCTTCTTTGGATGGTAGGAATTGCAGACCGGTTTCCCTCACATGAAAGCATCCCAAGTATTTTCTTATTCACGCTTCAGATTATAGATATCCATCACAATATTCATCTTAGATATCTTTTCCACATCATTGTGATTGATGTTCTCCAATCTCTGATGCCATAAGTTGTTTTCCTATTCAATTGTTAGGTAGAAAATGTTCTCTTTGCTGTCAACCTGATATAAGTTTCCATCTGTTCTCTATCCTTTCATGAGAAAATTCTCAGACTTTCCTCTTATAGTACAACCGTTATGATTTAATGTCACAATAAGACCTGAGCCACAGAGTTGACTCACACTAAGAATATTATGATGTAGACCATCCACATAAAGGACTTTAGTTTTCTTCATCTCTCCTTTAGGTAGCTTAATACTTCTACTACCTTTTATTTTCAAAGAATCATCGTTACTGAACCTCACTGTTCTATTGGAATTTTTCTTGACATTCGTTAATAGGTATGCATTGCCCTTCATGTAGGATGAACATCTGCTATCAAGAATCCAAGTGTTGTTGTTCTATTTAGCATTGAGGGATACTTCTGAAAAATTATATTTTCAATTTTCTTCTTTTCTTTCCATGAGATATTGGATTGAGTGTAGAAAACTAATGGTATTTAAATTCTCTATTATGTGTACATGGGTTATTCATATTAAAATTCTTATTCTATAGGAGAAAAACTATTTGAAATAGAAACACTATTTGGTTGACAAGTATTGACTCATCTCTAAGCATTGAAATAATTTCTCCTGTTATACCTCTGCCTGCAATAAATACCTTTATGGTCAAAGTTAGAATAGTGAAAAAATTATCCATATAAATTAAATATTCTATAATAACTAGTATATGAATATGTTCTCCTTTTTTGAACTTCTAACTATTCACCATTCATATAGCTCCTTGCCTCTTCATAGTATGACATGGTATGGATCAGATAGCCACAAAACTGACACTTCACAAAGAGAAATGTCTTCTCACTTCTATTTCTCCTCATGCCTTCTTCCTCAAGAAAATAGTTCGACTCCCTATCATTTCTGGAAACTTGAGGATAATCTTCAGCTCTCCTTTCCATTTGATTTAAGGGTTTTTTTCAGAACTTCTGATGGATTTTCAACATGATCAAATTTTAACTTACCTTTATTTTAGTTCAATTTATTTATAGAATTTGACATTTCAGCATCACAACCAAATCCACTATTTCCCATGCATGTGGTTCTTTGATCACTCAAGGTATTTTCAACTCCATCAGAACAACATTTTTCTCTTTCTATCAGTTCAACATCTAAGAACCTTCTAAATTGTATTTTCTTCTTTGCTTCTTTTGAAATTGATTCACTTTTGAGTTTACTTCTTAGAGTAACAACTTATTCTTAGAGTCTATCAACAGTCTTAGACTTCTCCTCCATTCTCAAGGTAAGGTCATTGATTAACTTTACTTGTTCTTCAATTATAAGTTTTAGTTACACAACATCATCAGTGCTTTCAAGGATTGATGATTTTACCTTCACCAGTTCTTCCAGTCATTCAATTTCTACTTCCAACTGATCAATATATTCTGAAGATTCCTCCACCATTTCTTTCCAATTATTGAATCTCTTATATTTATTATAAATATTACCAATATAATCCTTAAGTTGAAACTTGGGATTGAAATTAACAGTCAATGGTTTTGACTTTTCAATGGTATCCATCATGGAAGCATGGTTCCCATATTTTAATTCTACTTCCTCTTCCTCAAAGAGTTCATTATCATCATCTTCTTCTTCACAAAAAAACTATTTCGTTGAAATTTATTTCTAGATTTGAAGTATTCATTTTTGAAAAATATTTTCTGAGGATTTTGGATGTCTTTATATTATCTTTCTTCGTCATTGAACTTTCTTGGGAAATGAGAGGCAATGTGCCCAACTCTTCAACAACTAAAACAAGCCATAGGTAGCTTTCCTTCAAATTTCACCGTCCCCTTCTTGAGTTTCTTAGAAATGAGAGAAAGAACTTATTTTTCCTCATCATCTTCATCAACACAATATCCTAAAATTTATAGTTTTTCTATGGCTTTGAATGCCATTTCCTTGATTACATGAGTCGTTTCATCTTCTGGGTTGAATCTCATCTCATATGCCACCAGTCTGCATAGTATATTATCAAGAGGAAGTTTAGAAAGATCCATTTCTTCAAGAGCTGAAACCTTTGAATTATAAATGTGAGGAAGTATTCTCAATATTTTCTTTACAATATCAATGTATTTGATCTCTTCTCAAATCCCTATAATTACTCCCACAACTTCTGTAATTCGATTAAAGAAAGAATCTGCATTTTCATCAGGTTGCATCTTCAGATCATCAAACATGTTGTGTAAAACTTGGAGCTTCTCCTCCTTCACTTTTCTGTCACCTTCATAAATATTATCCAGTTTCTCCCACATAGACTTAGTTGACATAAAATTCATCACCTTCAGATATATTTGATCAGAAAGGGCTGCAGTTAGGGAATTCTATGCTTTAGCATCAACATACACCATTTTCCTGTCTGTATCTGTCATAGATAGGCCAGTTGGATCAGTGACCTGTATTCCTTACGCAGTGAAAAAATGTACATCAATTCGAAGATATAATAGATGAGATCCCATCCTGTTCTTCCATATTTGAAAGTTACTTCCATCAAAAAAAGGAACTCCCCTGACATTAACTATATTCTCCATGTCATAAAGATGGACATATTTAACACCAAAAACCTTTACCCTTTGACACCACTTGAAATACCTCGGAACACCCCAAGAGAGGAGGGATGAATCAGGGTGTCAAATTTTTCTTTTAAAATAATGGATATTGTTACCATGTTGTTAGGAACCTGCTAAACCTCTCTAAAGAGGAAGTGAAGAAAATAAACAATCACATGGAAAGAAATGACACAACAATTTTACTTGGTTCACCACTAAGGGATGCATCAAAGGAGAATATGCCGACAGTGTTTCGGTCATACCAAAAACCACTAATCTTCACAAGTTTTTGATTAAAAGATATTGGGAATAGTCACTCTATCCCAAGAACACTAACTTTACTAGGTTTTATGGATAACACACTACATCCTACTGATCACTTTCACTGACTCCACCTTGCTCACTGCATTGGAAGAATATTCATTAAGTTTATTGACTTGAAGGTATACTCAATGGTTTAAAATAAAATCATGTATCCTCAACTATAAATGGATTCTATGTTGAAGTCTTGTAATCACCCATAGATGTAATTTATTTTTCCGTACACTGATATGTTATGGAAATTAATTTCACAAATTGATTTGGTCAATTTTCAGGCTTCCTTGGGTGTTTTTCGTATTGCTACTGTTTCCGCGTACTACTACTATTTCCATATACTACTACTATTTCTGTATACCATTATTGTTTTTGAGTACCATTCATCTCCTCCGTGAACTGAACTTCTCCTTATACTTCTCTACTCCACATACTGCTCCACTCCTCCGTGTATCGTCCTGATCCGTGTGCTGCCTTGCTCCACCGCGTACTATGAGAGATTCCTGTGTGAACCACACTCTCTTATGCAGGCTGTTTTCCTTACATGGATGACTCGCTCCACATACTATCTTACTTCATGTACTACCTTGCTCTGCCGCATACTGCGAGAGCTTCCTATGCGAACCAAAATCTCTTCTGCGGACTGTTTTCCTTACGCGGATGATTCTATCCGCATACCATCTTCTCCTCCACAAACCACTTTGGACCTAACCATATTTCTTTGCAAAATTTTAATCTCCAATATCATTACTAATAAAGGGGATTACTTATCCTTAACTAGGAACATATCTTTGGAAATTTCAGTAATCCAATTTACCCAAATTTTCAATGTGAGACAATCTTCACTGTAAACTGAACTCCATCTGTGTACTATTAGACACCACCGCATACCAATCCTATTTTTCAAACCAAATTAATCATGTAAAACTTCTTAATTTTTCATACCACATACATTCACCGCGTACCATCACTGCGAACCATTTTTGACATCATTCTGCATACCACACGCCTTCACTGCATACCATCACTGTGAACCATTTTCGACATCATTATGCATACCGCACACCTTCAACATGTACAATGTGCCTTCAACGCATACCACATGTATTCACCACATACCACATTCCTTCACCGCATACCGTTATTGCAAACTGTTACCAAACTCCTGATTTTGAGGCCAAAAAATTTAGCAAACACTGGGAAACTGCGCCCCCTTCAATACTGCTTTCAGCCTCAAATGTATGACCCCATTCTTTAAAAACTCCATAGTTATCGATGTGCAGATTGACAAAAAAAACCAAAATCCATTATTATCAATGAAAGACCTTGGTTACAATAGTTTTTACCTCATGAAGGACTCAACAGAACATTGTTCCCTCCTTTAATAATTTGAAAGTTCAACATTATTCATAGATTGATGAATTTGTGTGACCATAAAAAATATATTTTTCATTACGTATCCCATAATGTTTTTTTGATCAAGAGTAAAATCATTGAATTATCTATCATACATAGCATTAACACAGTTCCTTCGAGTTCTAGCATTTAATTAAACCAAAAAACATAATGTATTCAACAATAATCATAGTGGAGAACCACATAATCATGAAAAATCACATATAAGATTTCAAAATCATGACACCTTATTTACAATCTATAATAAAATAGGCGTAAACTAGGTAATTCATGTCCACTATTCAAATTCTTCATGAATATTTCTAAAGAGTTTGTGAGTTTCCAAAACATACCCCCCAAAAGTGTGAAACCATATGTGTAGCAAGGCCCAATTTCATACACCGGGTGATGATTGAGTCAAATACTAATGTAACCCTTTCAAATTTATTACCCATAAGTGCATTTTTCCTAGAGAAACATCCACTTATAGTATCCATATTGAGATGTAATTACTTAGAAACCACTTATTCTATCCTTCACAAAAATTTGAAGACATTTTACTATACCTTGAATTATCCTTAGAGTTCTCCCTATATTTTTTTCATCCTAGTTCCAAAGGTTAACTAAACCTTTGGACTGATACCAACTATAGATACTATGGATTTTCATACACATATATTACATCTTAATATGATAATATTCATTACATAAATTAATGATCCAATATAGAATCATTTAGTTCTAGTGCCTTTGGAAACTTGGATATATAAACAACTGGTTCATAAGTGAACTACATCATCATTATATAAGTTCTTCATAACCAACACCCTTCTTAAACATATCATATATAACACCTTTCTTCATAACCTAGGGAAAGAAAACATAATAAAGGGTTAGATTAGATTCTCAGTAAGGGTAAACAAGGGGGATATCAAGATAACATGAGAATAAGGGTATGATAACATGAGAATAATATTTTAAAACCATACCCTACATATCATAGATCATAAACATGATTCATGGAATAAATATTGGCAGTTCATATGACATGAATCATAATGGAATCAAAGAACATGAGCTATGAGAGTATAACATTGGCATAATACATAGATTGGTTGCATACAAAAAATCATAAAAAAATCATGTAAAGGATACAAAAAAAGACATTCATAACATGTTAGGATTGGTCTAATTAACCATGTACCTACTTTGGTATTAAGATAACCCCATGTACCCTATTTTGCACTTGGTATAACCTCTTATGTACCATATTTCAGGCTTGAGATAACCTCTCGTGTACTATCTTTTGGGTTTGAGATAAACTCTCATGTACCATTTAAGCTCATAGAACATTAATAATTACCCAATTCATTGTATGAAAATATATGTCTCACCTATCACATAATGGAAATCATATAGACAAGTTCCACAAGATAATAAAATATTCATCAGGTCAGAACCCATGAAAAGGAATGGGTTTTATAAACAATTCACCATAGAATACCCCATGTAAAAGAAATAGGTTTCATAAAAAACATGCCATCATAAATATAAAACACCCTCATAAAGAATAATAATGTTATCCTTATATAATATCCCCATTAAATCATAAGTTAAATCATATTTTATTGTCTTTTATGAATAAAAACATCAACAAAATATCATTAAAAACATTCATGAGGAAAATAACCTTTCAACTTTAAAAACCACTTTTTAAAATCTATATATTTAAAAATGTTAAAAAAAATATTTTAAAATAACATTGTAATCTTATAAAGGAAACATTAAATCATTGATTGGTCATCATTAAGAGAATTACTATTGATTCCATTCACTTTAAAACAAATATTTATTTCAAATTTCTAGTAAAAAGATAAAAGTGACTCATCTAGAAAACGACAAGAAGATTCATTTTAAACCATTTTTACAAAATTAAAACATGTTAAAAAATGTCTTTAATAAAAAAATTAATATTATTAAAAACATTCTTTATTATATTTTTATAAAACATGGATATGGGAAAAAAGGTTTTGGATCGAAGAGAGAAATAAAATCAATTCTCTTTAGAAACATTATTTCGAACACTTAAGTGCATAAAGAGTATAAAATTAAAGGAAAATATTTATTTTCATGACATGACCAGAAGATAATAAAATTAAGGTGTTTCCTGAGATTTATATCATAATATATCATCATCATAAACTTAATCTTAAAAAATCTAAATGAATAATGAGATTGTAACATAAAACCTTTCCACTTTGGTTTCTTGTAAATCATAAGTTTCATGAAATAAAGAAAATTATATGGAAATTTCTTTCACATAATTACAAGATAATAATCATAAAATAAATTCATGGACAATATATACACCACACAAAATAAACAAGTGGTGAATATGGAATGTGTCTCACAAAAATAAAAGTGAGACGAAAACCACTTAACTTAAGTCTTGGATTTATTCGTATAAGTTATAACCTTATGTATAAAAAATATAAGTCAATTATAAATATATTTTAGAAAAATAATCATATATATAATACCATATATGAATTACTTGCAAACTTTTACTACCCATTTATTAACAATTTCCTTGTTAAAATCACATTTCAGTTAATAACTGGTTCATTTTCCATGTGTCTTTTGGTTTGGTATTTTTGGTTATTTTACATTGATTATGGTTTAAACATATATATAATGTTAACAATGATATAAATATCACATATATTAATTTTATATGTATTTATAGAAATCCAAAAAATTTAGAGAAAGAAAATGAATTAAACTGTTCATGGGGACAATAGGCCGTACGTATGCACGAGTGCTGTTTCCATTTTATCAACAGATAGAATGAGAGAAATTTAACCCCAAATATGTGATATTACTGCTTATCTTTTTTGTTTAGCCCTAGATGAACCTATTTTAACCATAACTTGGATAATTAATTTTGAATATTTTTACTATTCATTTTGACCAAAAATTAAGTTGAAAATATTATATAATACTAATTATTCTAATTAAAAATATGTAATACATTTTTCCAAATTCCATTCACAGAAGTGGAAAATTTTAATTTAAAATTAAACCCACAGATGCGATGAAAAAGCCCTTTTCCAAAGAGAATATTTTGATAAGTGTTGAAAGTTTTAATTTAAAAATTCAATATAAAATTAATTACAATTGAATAATTTGGTTTAATAAATATATTATTGAACTAATTTTCTGTTTTAAACTATCTTAAAATAGAAGTGATCTTGTAAAATATTTAAACAAAAATTTAGTTTTAATAAAAATTAGTATATTTTTACTATTTATTAAAAAATTAATCTTTGCAGAAAATTATCAAAAAATAAACTCAAAGATAATTTTGAAATTAATATTTAAAAAATGAGGTTTTTTTGTGAAATAAATTTTTTAAAATTGGAAATAATTACGTTTATTTTTTTTTCAAAAAAATTAATAATGTTTTTTGATAAAATAGTATTTTTAAAATATATAGTCTTTACAAAAAATTAAGTACTTTTTTATCAATACGTTTTCCTTTTTTAAAATCAATTATAATTAATTTTTAAAATGCAGTCATTCCTATTTATACTTCCAATTTTAATAGCTAGGTTATAACGATCATATTTAAATAATAATATTAATAGAATATTACGACTTGTTAAAACTCCATGTTGTGTGTAACTCAAGTCATCATAGAAATTAAATTATTCAAAGAAAAAATATTTTATAAAAACTTGAGGTCTTACAGATAAATATTTTTCATATCCTATAAAATTGGTCGTTGTGAGGTGATAATTTCTTCATGTGATTTATTGCCTAGTATCACTAATACTCCATTCTCATTATTTTGAAAATTACATCTTGGGGAGTTGAAATAAGTTATTTTTTATCTTTATCTTGATAATAGGTTAGTTACTAATCTATTTGGAATTTAAAATAGCCTATTAGTCAAGGTAGGTATTTTTTTTTATTTACGATTGATTTTCTTATGCTTGACATGGAGTTTGATACTAAGATTCCTATCATTATAGGTAGAAGTTTCTTAGCTACAAGGGGGGAAATTATTGATGTATAAAAGGGTAAATTTTATCTTCAAGATATGGATGATATATAATAGTTTCATGTTTTTGATAAATGAAAACTTGAGGATAGCTATAAACATATAGAAGTTACTAGGGATTTCTTTACATTTGAGTTCGTGAACGATTTTCATCACCCTTATGATGAATTAATTAAAAAATCTAACAATGAAAAATTTAATGCCTATTATTTTGAATATAAGTTGAAAAAGGATCTTGGAATACTAGGGAGACTTGATTAAAAACTTAGGAAAATAATTACTATGAATTAAGAGTTATTTAAACTTGAAAAAAATGTTACTTTGAAAGTATTACTTAGGTTTATAGAAAAAATATACATATTCTATTTATGAGAAAACCCCGCCTTCATAGAGTTATTTATCTAAGAATACTATTTCCAAATAACCAAATGTGGATTTAGGTTTTCAAATACTTTATCCTGAGTTCTATGAGCCCATGTATGAGAGTTGCTCATATAAGATAGAGTGAATTAAGGTGTAAAAAACTGGATAACATTATAGGTTAAGTCTTACTTAAAAACTAGATATCATTTAGTATGAACATGTTTCCATTCTTGGATATTATTATCAAGTTCTAGAATTAAAAACACTAGTTGAAAACAACATTGATCCTATGTTCTTTTGGGATTTTAGGATGATTTTTTTGTTTCAGATGTATTGGAAATCTTAGGTGATCATAGTGAAATATCTTTGATAAATAATTGAATACCTTTATTTTATAAATCACTCATATTTATGATAGAATTTATAGTTGAGGACTTACAATCAAGCACTACATGGGAGGTAACCTATGATTCAATGAATCATTGATTTGTTTCTTTCTTTTCAAATAAAATTCCGTCATCAAATCTTGTGGGTATCTTTTATTCTACTCACATACTCTCTATTATTTTATTGTACCAATTTAGTAATCAATGCCTTGAAAATATCACTTCTACATCCTCTAACTTATATTTCTTTTCATGTTTTTTATTTTCAATGATTAGATCTAATGATTGAATTGTTTAATCCTTTTAGGTACCTCAATGAAGAGGCTTTGTGGAGTATAGTGTTTTTAAAGAGAGTGATTTTTTAAAAGATCTTAAAGGAGAAATACCACTGGTAGGGGATTTTTTACCTTCTTCCTTCCTTGAAATATTAATTTTTTAATCTTACTAAAAGCCTCCCTATTCATGGTATTGAGATGAATGTGATTTTTTATTTTGGTTTTAAAATATACGCTTTCCATGAAATTAGGTGTAGGTTAATTTCTCTACAAATGGAAGAAAATTGAGTTTGTCTATTTTTATTTACTATGTGTTTAACTTGCTTCTATTTATATTGTTGAAAATTAGTTTGAAATAAAGCGATGGTGGAAGAAAGAGACATATAGGGAAACAAGATTAAAGGAAACATGTTTATACGTATGGGAATAAGTGGGAACTCTAATACTAGAAATGAGAGGAGGATGGAAACCTATTCTCAAGGGGGTGATATATCTTAGAATCAGACTATGGTATTAGTCAACTTACCTCCTCGACCAAAGAGTAATCTTGAATTTTTTCTTTGTGGTTCACTAGATCGCATCAAGTGAGATTGTATGACGCCACCTAGAGCATGTCACAATTACAGCGATATGATAAATCTTCAGAACTATTTTCACAGTGCTCCAAGATCAAGTGTTGGGGATCCATCTCATGCTTCTCAGGCATCATATTCTTCTACAGGATGATTGAAGAAGATTATATCTTATCAGTAGAATCAATAAATCCATGATAATTCTAGGAATACCATGACTTCTCAACCAGTGCAATACCAACAGGGAAACAAATAGAAAAGTGTAGCGATTAAGTAATTATATGGAGATGATCATGTGATCATGGAATATCATTTGATAGTGATTGGTACAATTAATTTTAGTTATACCCTTATACAATATTTTTTTGATATAGGTGTATACCACTAATTTATTTCTTATAAAATCTTTGTTCTGATGGCTTTACATGTTAAGATAATTCCTTCTATTTTGAAACTCCAAACACCTTTGTAACATCAAGAGTGTTGATATTTGAAATGTAAATCATGTTTGATAACAATAAATGTGACTTAGTTTATATGGAATTTATATGTGATAGACATGGATATCTATGACTTGATTTTGGGGATGGATTAGCTAAAGTTATTTGAGGCCAATATTGTTTGTTATGAGCGAATAGTGATTCTAAAATATTCTGATGGTGTTAGATATATATTTAAAGGATATTGATAATAGGATATAAGAATATAAGGAACTTTGATATTGGTGGTTGGAATTATCTCTTACCAGTTGATAATAGAATCTTTGGAATCAGTAGATGAGATTGGGAATAAAGATTTTCCAACCATAGTGGACCAGTTCATTGATGTTTTTCCTAATTTTTTTTTGAGGTTATCACCCAAAAGAGAAGTGGAGTTTATGATTTTTCTCCTACCAAGGACTATTCCTATTTATCTTTTGTATTATTGTATGACACAAATTTAATTCAAAGAATTTAAGTATCAGTTGTAAGAGTTATAAAGTAAAGGTTTTATCAAACCAATCATGTCTCTATGGGTATCACTAGTTCTCTTTGTGAAGAAGGTGGATAAAACTATTAGGATTTTTGTATATTATCATAAGATTAATCAATTTACAATAAAGAATAGGTATCCTATTAAACACATTCATGATCTTTTTGATCAATTAAGTGAATCCCATTGGTTATCTAAAATTGAATTTACTTTAGGATATCACCAATTGTGGTTTCAGAAAAATGGTATTATGAAGATAGATTTCAAAAGCAGATATGGACATTATAAGTTTGTTTCTGTGACTCTTGGTCTTATGAATGCACTAGGGATATTTATGGAATTAATAAATTGATTATTTTAAAGGTATCTTGATTCCTTTTTAGTGGTGTTTTTGGATGATATACTGGTGTATTCTAAAAAAAGAAAATCATGAGAAACACTTGGATATAATGTTGGGTATCATATGGGAGTATCTTATTCATTCCAATATATGAATGTGCGATTTTTGGATATAAGAGGTATGTTTACCTATCCATTTAATTACTAAAAATGCATTTATATAGATCCATAAAATTTAGAAGATGTTATCTCTTT
Organism: Viscum album; assembly: GCA_963277665.1. Classification (NCBI taxonomy): domain Eukaryota; kingdom Viridiplantae; phylum Streptophyta; class Magnoliopsida; order Santalales; family Viscaceae; genus Viscum; species Viscum album. The sequence goes on along the minus strand of OY728134.1, from coordinate 339,350,646 downwards.
GAAATATCCAAATAATGTCTTTTAGATATGTAGTTTCCTTGGATTGGTGGGATACTACATATATTATGTATGTGAATTTTCATGTTTTTCATCATCGATGAAAACTTTGACAAGGAAAGAAATTATTTTCTAGTGGAATGAGGGATGTTATAAATACTTACAAGAGCTTAAGGTTTGAATTAAAATATCACATATCCTCACATTTCTAGAGTTTGGATTGGGAAATATATTCTATTGTGTTTCATTAGGATTGGGGTTTGGATGTGTTTTCATATAGGGGGATCTTGTTGTTTCTTTTATGATAGTTATGGTTTCATGATAAAAACTACCTGAAACATGATTTGGAATTGGATACTATAGTCCATGATTTTAATACTTGACATAATTATCTTTTTGGTGAGAAATTAGTGGTGTTTACAGATCATAATATCTTGAAACATATTTTCTCAAAAAGAGATTTTAATCTAAGTCAAAGAAGATGGATGAAATACCTTAAAATGTTTAATTTCAACTTGATGTATACACCAGGTAAAGACAATTTGGAAGATGATTAATTAATAAAGAAGTTTTATAATTAGTTTACTAATGAATATTTGGATATGTGGTTTCTAATATTTGTTATAGAAGACAAGCACCTAAATTGTACTGACCAGTGTGCTGTTATGGTTTTATTCCCCATTTTTTCTCCTAAATTAGTTTATCATGTAAAATAGGCTTATATATCTGATCATTAATGCGTTTCTATGATGTAAAAAATCAATGGTGGGGAGACTATTGAGGTATGGAAGCTGGATGGGAGATCAGTTTTGAGTTTTAGAGATTAAATCATGGTACCTTTGGTTTGTCAATAATAACTTCAAAATTCTTACCACCATTTTAAATGGGATGTTCATCCAGGCATTAAAAATATGTATAGAATGATGAAAGCACAATTTTGGTGTGTTTTCATGAAAAGGGAAGTGGTGGAGTATGTTTCGATATTCCTTACCCATCATTTGGTTAAGGAAGAACACCAATAACTAATAGGCATCTTGCAATTTTTATCAATTCCCGTGTGGAATTTTGAGTGTATATCCATGTATTTTGTGAAAATTTTACCAATAATTGTTAGGAAACATGATTTAATATGGGTAATTGTGGATTGGATCACAAAGCCAACTAATTTTATCCTTATTCTTGAATACCATACGATGGAAGACTTATCAAAAATCTATATCCAAGAAGTTGTAAAGAAGCTTGATGTTCCAGTATCAATAATATCTAACCATGAACCCAGGTTTATGTATCATTTTTGGAAGTCCTTATAATAATCCCTTAGGACTCAGTTGACTATAAACACTGCATATCATCCTAAAATGGATGGAAAATCTAAGAGGATAATTTAAATGTTGGTTAAAATTCTTAGGTCTTGGGTAATGGATTTTGGTGGATGATGGGAGGAGCACATACCATTAGTAGAGCTCTCATAAAATAATACTTATCAGTCCTCGATACACATGGACCATTTTGAAGCATCGTATGGGAATCCTTATTGTTATCCACTTTTTTGGGTGGAAACATGTGAGACTTTACTATTTGGACCTATCCTTGTATAAGAGACAATAAAAAATGTTTAATTGATCAGAAATAGGATATAGATGACACATAGTCATTAAAAATCATATATTTATCATCATAGTTTACTATTTTCATTTGAGGTGAGTGATCAAGTGTTCTTGAGAATCTCTTCAAGGCTTGGGCATTATCATTTTGGTAAGAATGGAAAGTTATCCTCTTGATATGTATGATCTTTTGAGATACTTGAAAGAGTTTGTGAGGTGAAATATCAGTTGGATTTCTTATTTAGGTTCAATTCAGTGTATAATGCGTTTCATATATCTCAATTGAAGAAGTATCAAATTGATCCTAACCATATGATTTGATAGGATGATGTTGACCTAGATCCAAATTCTTCTTTGGTTCATGTGCCGGTATGGATTGTGGATATTCAAGATAAAGTCTTGCATGGGAAAATAATTATTCTAGTGTGGGTTTTATGGAAACATAGTTTAATTTAGGAAGAAATATGGGAGTGAAAAAAAGGAAATGATGGAGCAATAGTTAGAAATCTACATGGAAAACTTTGGTTTTCCACTTTCTAAGGAAAAATATTATAAGGGTGGGGAGAATGCAGCACCCCTGGTTTTAGGTAATTGACCATTTATTATTGTTTTAAGGAAATATAATAATTGGGTTATGTTTTGGTAGGTTATTAGGGATTTCGATACTTGTTAGAGGCTTTTCTAGAGGTGCATGGTTTGGGAACAATTAGTAGAAACTATGAAAGGGAAAAAATGGTCACCAGATAGGTGCACAGTTGGTGCATAACTTGGCCAAACTGTGTGGATTCCTAAGAGAAACCGTTCTCTTTGAAATAGTAGGGGAAAAAATAGTTGGCACACGGTTTGTATAATTGTGAAAGAAAACCATGCGAGACATGGATTAAGATAGTAGATCATTCACAATCGGTGAATAGTTGAGACTGTAACGACCCAATGTTTTATCAATGGAAATTATCTTCTTATAATTATTTCATATAATCACATAAAATCACAACATGATGAAATACTAAGTACTATGCGACCTTTAAGCATAATTTTGATACATCTATGTTTTAAATTTTGAAAATCTGACATACACGGTTATGATCAGTAAGATGTTTGTAGTCCGATATGACAAAATTAATTTTTTTTGTGAATAGTAAATGACCCTTATAAATAGTAATGTTACACTTATTAATATTAATATGACCCTTATGCATAGTAACTTGACCAAATGAATAGTAACCTCACACTTGAATGTATAAATAGAATTTAAGAATCTTATAAGTGATAATGTGACCATAGTAAAAGTATTGGTATTTTTGTAAGTCATAAATAAATAATTATAAATAATTAATTAATTTAAAGAAATTATATTTTCCAAAAATGTGTTCATAAATTAAATTTTTTATGTCTTCTGGTTTTAATATAATTTTATAAGACCATATAAATTTTTTGAAAGCATTATAAAATAAGTTATAGTTTTAAAATCTGTATTTTTCAAGTAAATTATGATTTTAATTAAAAATTAAATTAATCATATTTAGAATAATATTTTTGGAAAACATATCTCATTTTTAGATTCTATACATCAAAAAATTGTTCGGGTTAATTTTTTTTGATTTTTCTGAAATACTTGAATTTTTGATGAATAGTGAAATACATAAATTTACTGTATATATACTATAATCTAAATGAAATATTAATAGATTCATGGATGATGTAATAAACCTTGGTTAGAACTCACATGAAATTATGACTATTTATGGTCATGGAATAATCACTATTTCTGGTCTTAAGGGAAATTAATAAACTAAGGAATTAAATATTATGAAAACCCTCCTCTGCTCCACTATAAATACCACCCTCATTACCTCTTCTCTTCACTCCTCTCAAGCCTTGTTCCTTGCCAAAATTCTACCCACTTATCTCCCAAAGATCCTCCCCCACATCCAATATCCATTATTCTATTCAAAATACCAAATCCTCTCCCCTTAAGAGGATCTCAAGGAAGATTGATTCAAGAGGTAAATTCCTCTTTTCAATTCTATTACTTTATTTTCAAGTTCTTTTGTTTTTTTCTATAATTAACTCTCCTCATAAAAATTTTATGAAAAATATAGTATCTTATATGTACTAGAATATTTTTAGGATAATGGAATAACTTATTATCATATCTCCTTTACTTTTATTTTATACTAGTAGTAAAGACACCATCCGAGATGTGTTAATTTACCATATTCAAGGATGATGGGTTTTCAATTTCTTCTACCATATACAATCCTAGTAATGAAACCATTTTTGTTATGGCAGACTAGATTATTATTTAATATATCCTATTTAATGTTCTATAATATTTTTGTACACATTATATTAAATTATAATTCAAAATGAGTTTGTAGTGATCAAAAACCACCGATAAACCCAAAAGGGTATCACTAAATTTTATTATAATGATTCAAATTCAATCCAAGTAATAAAATTAAATTTACAACCATGAAATCTAATATATTTTTAATAATAAAATATAACTCCAATTCTTGACAACCATCCCCATTTTATATGATTCTCCATTCATGAAAATAAGTACACCGATCGTAAAAACCATGAAAACAAATAGACCTGAACAATGAAATTGAACAACTTAACCCATCAAAATGGCCATGAATGAAAATAAAAAGTTTATAATAAATATTTTAATTATATAATAAGTTATTTAATTATTAATTAATGAACTTAATTTGAATATTCATGTCATTAATATCAAGTGGAGAACACCATCAGACTTAAGGTAAGGGATCCTCTCTATTTCACTTTTATTTAAGAATGTACTCTATGTTATTCCCTTTAATGGGTAATATAATATGATGGGGTATGATTTAAAACCTCCCCCATACTTACCTCATGATTTAAAAGTGATGAGAAACCCCATTTTCTCTCTCATTAATCCCTCTTAAGTACACCCGATACCATGTCGATAATTCGTAAGGGATTCTACCCGAACCTCCTTTGTTCCTTCGGGTTGCCTTATATTCCATTTACCAAAATGAAGATATCTTATATTTTTATATGAATATTATAAATAATATTTATATGTACCAAACTCATTTATCAATACCCTTTCATCATTCTCTTTTGGGGATATACATGTTTTTAAGTGATTCCCTCCTCAATACTTCCCGATAAGCAACCCTGTTTTGTGGGAACTTCCAAAATTATTACCCGATTTCAAGTGCACTCTATCTTCTATTTTAAGAAACCACTGTATTTATAAAATCAGTATTTTCATTATTAAAAACTTATTTGTTCACTTCTAGTTTTATAAAAATCATTTTTCCCTTTTCTATTTTAAAGGCTCTATAGTATTTTCCTTAAAACCGCACAAAAATTCTTTAATGCTAAAATTTATTAAATTATTTTCTGACATGTTTTCACTTATAATTGAAATCAATTACCTTTATACATGACTATTATACCTTATTAATTTCTATGTATATTTTAGTTCTTCTCTTTCATGGACACTTTTATGATACGCCCATTTGTTTTTCTTTATGACATGATTGTGGTACCCAATTCCTTTCATGGGTAAATCTTATATTTATGTAAGTTAGAATATGTATGATTATTTATGTGGAAACAATATTCATGAAAAGTAAATATCGGTGCGCCCATATTGCACTCCAATGCATTGTGTAAATTTGAGTCTCATGAGACGTTATGTGCGACGGTCTTGGCAGTTAGCCTTGGCTTGTGCTACCATGTGCAACAGTCTTGGAGGTTAGCCTTGACTCATACTAAAGTAATGTTTTATATTTCTTACACATTACTATGAATCAATGTTTATATAATTCCATGTTTACATGTTTTTATTCCATATGTTACATGCCTTTTTATATCATCATGTCATGCCTTTTATCCCATGCGCCAATGCTTTGTTCTTATGGTTATTCCTTTACTGGTCTATTTAGCTCATTCTTTTATTCATGTTTTCCCCATGGAACCCTATAAATAATTTTTAGGTCAATGGAAGTTAGGAGCTCAATTTAAATATTAAATAAAGAAATGTTTTATTTAGTTCAATGTTTTCAGTTTTATGTACCTAGTCTTCCAAGACACTAGACTTTACAATCCTTGGCTTGTACTCTGATGTATAATTATGATTAAAATCATGTAATATTATATGTCAGAGGATAGGGTTTCAATAGTTGGTATTAGAGGATGGTCTAGTTATTTTTGGAGATTAGGAATAGAGAACAATCGTAAGAACCTTATGGATGAGACTATGTTTAAGAAAACAACCCTAATTTTTTTTAAGTATAGAGTAAGTGGTTTATCAAGAAAATACATACGTGTCTGGATAAAAATAGGTAGAGGTGGCTCTGGAACAAATGTATCTGGGGTTAAAACCCGAAAACACCAATTTGATCTAGAATTGAAGGGTAAATGGTGCATGACAATGGGCCTTTCTGCACTCTTGGTTTGACACTCCCGAGGGATATGCTTTGGTAAATTCATGAGCTTAGTACAAAACATTATTAAGGGAATAAAAAAGAGCCCATAAGAATATAAGATATGAAATAGATCAAGGATAACCTAGATTGAAACATTAGGAATCACAAGTTAGGATATACTTATCCTTTACAAGTTTATCCTCTTATATTCAAAGTTTCCTTTTTTATTCTCAATAGAGAAGTATTCAATCCCTATAATTGTACATTATTTTTCATAGTTAGTGGCGGGAAATAGAAGAACACGTTCTAACAATAAATGTGTTAGGGAATGTGAAGATTTTCATAATGATATACCAAATATGATGGGAGTGGGTGCTCAAAAATTTATGACAATACTTTCTCAACTGGATCAAGTTATGAATAATAACTTGAATCATGTAAAACACCCTCCTCCTTTAAGGAAAGATCAAGTTTCCATTGAATCCTTCATGTAGAACAGACCTCCCATGTTTAGTGGATATTTTTATCCCCTCTTCATGGAATAGTGGATTAACTATATTGAAATGATATTCTCTATTATATAGTGCTCATAAGAAGAGAAAGTTATGCTGGTGGTCTATCATTTTGATGGGGAATCTAATCAGTGGTGGACGCTGATTAAGAATATGAAGCCCTAAGATGAAATTCATTACATGGATTAGGAGGAATTCAATAGAATGTTTTTAAATAAATATTTTCCCTAAAACCTCTATCTCAAGATGGAAAGAGAGTTCCTTAGACTCAATCAAAAGGAAGATGATTCAATCAAGGTGTATGAAGAAAGCTGTACAAGGCTTTCAAGGTACACCTATGGCTTTGTCATGAACACCCAAAGCAAGGTGGATCGCTTATTTAGCAGACTAAAGCCATGTCTATGAAAAACATGGTTATTTGAGACTTCAATAGCTATGAAGAGATTTTCCATTGTGACCTTAAGGTTGAAATAGAGATCAGAGACGTTTATCGGTATCATGGGACCAGTGAATAAAAGAGGAAAATGTAATCTAATGTGGGCAGTTATGCAAATAAATTTTATGCTACAATGTAGCTCGAACATCCCATGTGTAAAAATTGTGGGAAGAATAATATTGGGAACTATCTAAAGGGAATGAGGAATTGATTAAAATATTAAAAGTTGGGACATATGGATAAAAACTTCTGATGGGATATGAAGAATCCGGATAATGTGGAAGAAGAAAGGAATGTTCAGATTATCACTTAGTCTATAGTGCAGTGTTACAATTGTAAGGATCACGAAAATTATGTGAAAAATTTCCCTAATACAAGGGTTGTCTAAGAAATTCAACAACAAACTACAAGGAAATAGGGAAGGGATTATGCTATCACTACTACTGAGGTCGATCTCGACAATGATGTAGTGATCGATACACTAGTTTTTCATTCAAGAATAGTGAACTTACTATTTTATTCTAGTTCTACACATTCTTTCATATCTTATAGGTTTAGTCAATCTATGTAATCACCACCTAAAAATTTTGAGGATAAGTTATCTATGAGAACAATGAATGGAGAAATTATTGTGTCAATTTTTTATAACTCCTCTCTGGTTAAATTTTGTGGACTGAACCTCCTAGAAAATCTCATCATACTTCCTTTAGTGGAGTTCGACGCTATCTTGGACATGGATTGGATATCTTTATAAAAAGAGGAAATCAACTATTGGGAAAGAGAGATCAATAATTACATCCCAAAGAATCCTCAAATTCTTTATAAGTGTAAGAAGGAAGATGAATCTCCTTTAGAATCATTATCTCAAGTGTAGAGATTAATTCCTTATGAGTAATCATGTCTAGATCAAATGATTGAGACAAAAGAGAGAATCATGCTTGAAGACCTGCCCATTGTGAGGGATTACACTGATTTATTCCCTGAAGAGTTTCCTGGTCTTCCTCCTAATCGAGAGGTTGAGTTCTCAATTGAACTTATTTTTTGGATCTCTTCCTATATCAAAGTCACCTTATAGAATGGCCACCGTAGAACTGGAGGAGCTGAAGAAGTAGTTACAAGAGAATCTGGATAAGGGTTTTATATGCCCAAGTGCTTTACCATGGGGAGCACCAGTCCTCTTCTTCAAGAAGAAGAATGGTTTAATGAACCTCTATATTTATTATCCCAAGCTCAATAAAATCATGATAAAGAAAAATTACCCCCATCCACGAATATATGAATTGTTTGATCAGCTTCATGGGGACATTTATTTATATATGGTGGACCTACGGTCAGGATATCACCAATTAAAGGTGAGAAAGGAAGATATTCCCAAGACTAGATTTCAAATTAGGTATGGACACTATGAGTTAATAGTGATTCCCTTAAAAATCACTAATTCTCCATAAATTTTCATGGATTTAATGAATATAGTCTTTAGAGATTACCTTGAAAAATTTGTAGTGTAGTCTTTATTGAGGATATTCTAATATACTCTAAGAGTAACGAGGAACATGAGGAGCATTTGAATACTATGGTAAAGAATTTTAAAAGGGAAAATATGTATGAAATTTATAGTAAATTTTAGTTCTGGATGGATGAAGTATCATTCTTTGGGAACGTTATAACCAACAAAGGGATATCTGTAAATCCTTCCAAGAAAAAGGCATTTGAAGAGTGGGCCAGAGCAATATCTGTAATGGAGATCCAAAGCTTTCTGGGTCTATCCAGGTATTATTGATGATTTGTGAATAAATTATCATGATTTTAAAACCCAATGACCAAGTTTACATGGAATGGAGTGAAGTTTTTTTGGACTCAAGAATGTGGATATTGCATTAAGGAGTTAAAAATGTGGCTAATCACTACACCAGTACTCACACTCCCAACTAGTGGAGTACTCTTTATGGTGTATAGTGATGCTTCAAACGAGGGATTAGGCTTTGTGCAAATGAAAAATGATAAAGTGATAGGCTATGCCTCAAGGAAGCTCAAGATCCATGAGAAAAACTATCCTACACATGATCTAGAGTTGGCGGCTGTGATCTTTGCGTTAAAAATATAGAGGTACTATCTCTATGGAGAGAAGTGTGTGATTTATAATAATCAAAAGAGTCTAAAATATATATTCACACAAAAAGAGATTAATATGTGACAAAAAATATGGATAGAGATATTCAAGGATTATGACTGCACAATCCACTACCATCTTGGTAAGGCAATCAAGGTGGCAGCTGCTCTAAGTTGAAAGGATCCTACATCTTTATCAATGATGATAATTGAAAAGGATATGATCTTCTTAGATTTGTAGAGGATAGACATGGTAATTATTAATGGAGAAACGTCATCAATACTCTCTCAAATTATTGCTCAACTATCCCTCTTTGAGAAAATAAAGGGTTCTCAAAGAAAAGATGTGGAAATTCAGAAAAGGGTGGAATCCATTAGAAATGGGAAATACTCTGAGATTATGATTGATTAAGAAGGATTTGTAAGATCAGGGTCATTATTACGCGCAACATTTGATCCATATATAATGAAGGATATTTTTAATCATGTACATAACTCAACCTTCTCTATTCACCCAGGGAGCACAAAGATGTATCGAGATCTCTGGGAGAACTTTTGGTGGGACAATATGAAGAAGGAGATTGATGAGTATAAATCAAAGTGGCTGGTATGTCAACAAGTGAAGGATAAAAGATATATGTCTAAGTGGATGATGCAACCAATACCCATACCAACATAAAAGTGGGAGAAAATCACCATGAAATTTGTCACTGGACTTCTAAGGACATCTAGAGAAAACAATTCTATATGGGCCATTTTGGATCATCTTACAAAGACAACTAACTTTATCATGATTCAAGAGGAATTATCATTGGATTATCTTGTGGAGATATTTAAAAGAAGTGGTTAGGATACATGGAGTACCACTATCTATTGTATCTGATTAGGATCCGAGATTCACCTTGATGTTTTTGGAAAAGTATCCAACATGATCTCAACACTAAATTGAACTTCAGTACATCCTATCATCCTCAAACTAATATCCAATATGAGTGAAATATTTAGAAACTAGAATATATGTTGAGAGAATATTCTATAGACTTCAAAGGAGTATGGAACCAACATATTCCACTGGTTGAATTCTCCTACAAAAATTGTTTCCACTCGAGTGTCGAAATGGCACCATACAAAGCCCTATATGAAAAATGGTGCAGCTGGCGTGTTGGGATGAATTCAGTGAGTGTAAGATGATAGGACCTAAAATGGTCGAATAAATGGTGGATAAGTTGAAAAACATTCAGCATCAAATCAAGGAATCCCAAATTTTACAAAAGAGTTATGCAGACAATCATCGATGAGACCTTGAGTTCAAAGTTGGAGACATGGTATTTCTACGCATATCTCCATGGAAGAATGTCACGAGGTTTGGGAAGAAAGGAAAGCTAAGTCCCAGGTACATTGGCCCCTTCGAGATCCTTGATCGAGTTGGAGATGTGGCCTACCAACTGACACTTGAACCTATTAGGTCCAAAGTTCACAATTTCTTTCATGTATCCCTCTTAAGGAAGTATATACCAAACCCTTCACATGTATGCTCTTCAGAGGTGGTACAATTAGAGAATGATATTTCTTATGAGGAGCAGCCAATGAAGATCTTGGATTGTAGAGATAAAGTTCTATATAATAAGAATACTCACCTAGTAAAAGTACTATGGAGGAACCATAAGTATGAAGAGGCAACATAAGAACTGGAGGAGGCAATGAAAAAAATTACCCACACCTGTTCATGGCTAAGAATCTAAAACGCAATTTCAAGGGTGAAATTTCATAAGGGGGGAATAATTTAATGACCCAATGTTTTATCAATGGAAATTCCCTTCTTATAATTATGTCATATAATCACATGAAATAACAACACAATAAACTACTAAGTACTTTGTGACCTTTAAACATAATTTTGACATTTCTGTGTTTTAGATTTCAGAAATCTGATATACACGGTTGCGATCAGTAAGATGTTTAGAGTCCGATAAGGAAAACTTAATTTTTGGTGAATAGTAACCGACCCTTATGAATAGTAATTTTAACCTTATGAATAGTAATATAACCCTTATTAATATTAAATCAACCAAAAGAATAGTAACCTCACCCTTGAATGTATAAATAAAATTTAGGAATCTTATAAGTGATAATATGACCATACTAAAAGTATTGGTACTTTTGTAAGTTATAAATAATTAGTTATAATTAATTAATTAATTAAAATAAAATTTATTTTCCTAAAAGGTTTTCATAAATTAAAATTTTTATGTGTTCTGGTTTTAATATCATTTTATAAGACCTTATGTAATTTTTGAACGCATTATAAAATCAGTTATACTTTTAAAATCCGTATTTTTCAAGTAAATCCATATTTTAATTAAAAATTAAATTAATCATATTTAGAAAATTATTTTTGGAAAATGGATCTCATTTTTTGATTCTACACATCAAAAAATGGCTGGGAATAATTTTTGGGATTTTTTTAAAATTCTTGAATTTTTTATGAATAGTGAAATACGATAATTTATCATATATATACATTATAAGCTATATAGACTATTCCTAGCATCATTTATGATGTAAGAAACTTTTGTTTGAACCCACATGAACTTATTACTATTTTGGTCATATAATCATCACTGTTTATAGTCTTGAGGGAAATAAATAAACTAAAAAATTAAATATTATGAAAACCCTCCGCTCCACCACTATAAATACCACCCCTCCTTACCTCTTATCTTCACACCTATCAAGCCTTGTTACTTGACTAAATTCTTCCCAAATATCTCCCAAAGCTCCTCCCCCACATCCAAAATCCCTTATTTGCTTCAAAATACCAAATAATCTCCCCTTAAGAGGATCTCAAAGAATATTGATTCAAGAGGTAAATTCCTCTTTTCAATTATTTTACTTTTTTTCAAGTTCATTTGTTTTGTATTATATCCTTACCTATCCTCATACAAATGTTATCAAAAATTCATTACCTTACATGTACTTTAATTTTGTTAATATAATGGAATAAGTTATTATCATCTCACCTTTACCCTTCTTTTATACTAGTAGTAAAGACACCATCCGAGATGTGTTAATTTACCACATTCAGGGACAATGGGTTTTCAATTTCTTATACCATCTTAAATCCTGGTAATGAAACCATTTTTTATGGTTAAAACTTATTATTATGTAATATATCCTATTTAAGTTTCTATTATGTATTTGTACACATGATATTAAATTATAATTCAAGATGAGTTCGTAGTGATCAAAAACCGCCAATAAACCCAAAAGGTTATCACTAAAGTTTTATACAATGATTAAAATTCACTATAAGTAACCAAATTTAATTTAAAAACATTTAATATTACATATTTTAAATAATAAAATATAACTCCAATTCTGGACAACCATCCCCATTTTTCATGATTCTCTATTCATGAAAATAAGTACACTGATCGTAAAAACCATGAAAACAAACGGACCCAAACAATGAAATTGAACCACTTAACCCATAAAAAAGGTCATGAATGAACTTAATAAGGTTTATAATAATTATTTTACTTATATAATAGGTGCTATAATTTTTAATTAATGAACCTAATTTGATTATTTAGGTCATAATAGCAGGTAGAGAACACCATCAGACTCAAGGTTAGAGATCCTCTCTTTTTCACTTTTATTGAAGAATGTCCTCTATGTTATAACTTTTTTGTGTGAAATACCTAATGAAAGGGTATGATTTAATACCTCCCCCATACTTCTATCACGATTTAAAATTTCTGAGAAACCCACTTTCTCTCTCATTAACCCTTCTTAAGTACACCCGATACCATGCCGATAATCCGTAAGGGATTCTACCCAAACCTCCTTTGTTCTTTTTGGTTGCCTTATCTTCACTTTACCAAAATTAAGTTATCTTATATTTTTTTGTGAATCTTAAAAATGTTGTTTAAATGTACCAAAATCATATATCAAGACACTTTCATCATTCTCTTTCAGGAATATACATGTTTTTAAGTGATTCCCTCCTAAATACTTCCTGACAAGAAAAACAATTTTGAGATAACTTCTAAAATCATTACCCAATTTATAGTGCACTATATCTTTTGTTTTAAGACAAAATTTTATTTATAAAATCATTATTTTAATTATTGAAACCTTCTTGGTTCACTTCTGGTTTTATAGAAAGGATTGCTCTCTTTTCTATTTTAAAGGCTCTATAGTATTTTACTTAAAAGCACACAAAAATGTTTTAAAGATAAAATTTATTAAATAATCTTCTTACATGTTTTCAATTATAATTTAAATCACTTAACTTGATATAATCATATTTTAACTTATTAATTTCCATGTATATTTTAGTTCCTTTCTATCATGGACACTTTTATGATATGCCCATTTGTTATGATTTATGACATGATTGTGGTATCCAATTCTTTCCATGGGTAACCCTTATGTTTATGTAAGATTTATTATGTATGATTATTTATGTGGAAAACATATTCATGAAACGTTAAAATGGGTTTGCCCAGATAGAACTCAAATTCACTGGGTAAATTTGAGTTTCACGAGACGTTATGTGCGACAGTCTTGGCAGTTAGCCTTGGATTGTGCTACCATGTGAAACAGTCTTGGAGGTTAGCCTTGAATTGTGCTAAAGACTTGTTTTATATTGTTTCCACATTACTATTAATCCATGTTTATATGATTCCATATTTATATGTTATGATTCCATATGTTACATACCTTTTTATATCAGCATGTCATGCCTTCTATCCCATGTGTTATTGATTTGTTCTTAAGGTTATTACCTTACTAGGCTATTTATCTCATCCCTTTGTTCATGTGTTACCCAGGGTAACCTATATAGATGTTTGAGAATAATGGAAGTTATGGGCTCAATTTGAAAATTAAATAAATAAATGTTTTATTTAGTTCCATGTTTTCAGTTTTATGTACCTAGTCTTCCAAGACACTAGACTTTATGATCCTTGGCTTGTAATCTAATGTATAATTATGCTTAAAATCATGTGCTTCTATAGTTGGTATAATAGGATGGCCTAGTTATTTTTGGAGATTAGGAATAGAGAACATTAGTAAGAACCTTAAGGATGAGACTAAGTTTAAGAAAACACCCCTAAATTTTGGTAAGTATAAAGTAAGTGGTTTATCTAGAAAATACATCCCTGTCTGGATACAAATAGTTAGAGGTATCTCTAGAACAAATGTATATAGGGGTAAAACCTGAAAACACCACTTTAAGCTAGAATCGAATGAGAACTGGTGCATGACAATAGGCCTTACTGCACTCATGTTTTGATGCTCCTAGGGGATATGCTTTGGTAAATTCACGAGCTTAGTAAAAACCATTATTAAAGGGAAAAAAAGACCCCATAATAATATAATCTAAGAAATAGATCAAGTATAACCTAGATTATAACATAGGGAATAAAAAGTTAGGATATACTTGTCCTTTAAAAATTTATCCCCTTATATTCAAAATTTACTTTTTTATGCTCAATAACTAAGTATTCAATCCCTCTAATTGTACATTATTTTTCTTAGTTAATGGAGGGAAATAGAAGAACACATGAAAACAATAAATGTGATAGGGAATGTGAATATTTACCTAATAATATGCCAAATATGATGGGATTAGGTGATCAATACTTCATGATAGTACTTATTAAGATGGCTCATGTTATGAATAATAACTAGAATCATGTGGAACACCATCCTCATCCAAGGAAAGGGAACGTTTCTGTTGAATCCTTCATGCAGCAAAGAACACCCATTTTTAGTGGATCTTTAGATCCCCTCCTCAAGGAATAGTTGATTATCTCCATTGAAAAGATATTCTCTTTCCTCCAATGCTTATAAGAAGAGAAATCTGTGCTGGAGATCTATCATTTTGATGGGGAAGATAATTAGTGGTGGAAACTATTCAAGAATATGAATCCCTGGGAGGAAATTGATTCCATGGTTTGGGAGGAATTAAAGAGAATGTTTATCAATAAATATTTTCCCTGAACCCTCCATCTCAAGATGGAAAGAAAGTTCCTCAGACTCAAGTATAAGTAAGATGAGTCAATTGGGGCGTATGAAGCAAAATTTAAAAGGCTTGAAAGGTATGCATATGGCTTTGTTATGAACACTGAAAGTAAGGTGGATCAATTCTTTAGCAGACTAAAGCTAAGTCTACAAAAAATGTTGGTGATTCAAGACTTTGATAGCTATAAGAAGATTGTCTGTTGTGCCCTTAAGATTGAAATGGAGATTTGAGACTTTAAGTGGTATCATGGGCCCAAAAAAAAGAGGAAAATGGAATCTAATGTGGGAGGTTCTATAAATAAATTCCATGATGGAAAGAAGATCGACTATCCCATGTGAAAAATTGTGGAAAGAAGAATATGGGAAACTAACTAATGGGAACTAGGAATTTCTTTAGATGTTGAAAGTTGAGAGATCTGGATAAAAACTACCGAAAGGATATGATGTATCCTACGAATGTGGAAGAAGATAAGAAGGTTCATATTAACACTCAGTATTTAGTGCAGTGCTACAACTATAAGGAGCATGAGAATTATGTGAACAATTTCTAGGGTTGTCAGAAGAAATTAACAACAACCTCCAAGGTAAGAAGGAAGGGATTATGGTATCACCACTACTGAGGTCGAGACGAACAATGATTTGGTGAAAGGTATGATAGTTATTCATTCAAGAATAGAAAACGCAGTATTTGATTCTAGTTCTACACATTATTTCATATCTTTCAAGTTTTTTTAGAACTATTCAAACACCACCTCAAAATTTGGAGGATAAGTTATCTGTGAGAATAATGAATGGGGAAATTATTGTGTCCATGGTCTATAACTTCTCCCTGGTTATTTTTTTTGGACTGAACCTCCCAGAAAATATCTTCACACTTTAGTAGAGTTCGAATCTGTATTGGGCATGGATTTACTATATTTATACAAATCCATCATCAACTATTGGGAAAGGGAGATCACTCTTCACATCCCAAAGAGTCATCCAATTCTTTACAAGATTAAGGAGGAAGATGAATCTCCATTAGAATCAATAACTCAAGCGTGGATATTAATTCCTTGTGAGAGATAATGTCTAGCTCAAATTATTGGGATGAAGGATAGAATCATGCTTGAAGACATGCCCATTGTAAGGGATTACACCGACGTATTCCCTAAAAAATTTCCTGGTCTTCCTCCTGATCAAGAGGTTGAGTTATCAATTGAACTTATTCTTGGATCTCTACCTATATCAAATAAACCTTATAGAATGGCCACCATAGAGATAGTGGAGATGAAGGAGAAATTATAGGATAATCTGGAGAAGGGTTTTATATGCCAAAGTGCTTCACCGTGGGGAGTGCCTTTCCTCTTCATCAAGAAGAAGGATGGTTTAATGCACCTCTACATTGATTATAATGAGCTCAATAAAATAAAGATAAAGAAAAATTATCCCCTACCTTGGATAAATGACTTGTTTGATCAGATTTATGAGGCCTGTTATTTCTCTAAGGTGGACCAATGGTTGGGATATCACTAATTAAAGGTGAGGACATATGATATTCCAAAGACTGTCTTTCAAATTAGGTATGGAAACTATGAGTTCATAGTGATACACTTAGGACTCACAAATTCTCTTGAAATTTTCTTGGATTTAATGAATATATTATTTACATATTACCTCAACAAGTTTGTGGTAGTATTTACTGACAATATTCGGATATACTACAAGAGTAAGGAGGAACATGAGGAGAATTTGAATACTATGTTAAAGACTTTACGAAGGGATAAACTTTATGCAAAGTCTAGTAAATGTGAGTTTTCAATGAATGAAGTATCATTCTTGGGGAATGTTATAACTGACAAAGGGATATCTATAGATCCTTCCAAGATAAAGGCAATTGAAGAGTGGCCCAGGGTAACTTATTTAATGGAGATACACAACTTTATAGATCTAGTCGGGTATTATAGACCATTTTTGAAGAAAATATCATGATTTTCAAACCCAATGACTAAGATGACATGGAAAGGAGTGAAGTTTTTCTAGACTCAAGAATGTGAAGACTGCTGTAAGGAGTTAAAAATAAGGCTAATCACTACACCAATACTCACACTCCCAACAAGTGGAGAACTATTTATGGTGTATAGTGATGATTATAAGAATGTATTAGTATGTTTGATGATGAAAAATGATAAATAGATATGCTATTTCTCAAGGCAACTGAAAATCCATGATAAAAACTATCCTATGCATGATCTAGAGTTGGCAGTTACGATCTTTGCATTAAAAATCTAGTTGCATTATCTCTATGGGGAGAAGTGTGAGATATATAATGATCACAAGAGTCTCAAATATATATTCACACAAAAAGAGCTTAATGTACACAAACAAATATGGATAGATCTCATCAAGAATTAGGACTTATCAATCCACTAGCATCTCAGTAAGGCAAAAAAGGTGGAAGATTCTCTAAGTAGAAAGGATCCTGCATCATTATCAATGATGAGAATTAAAAAGGATCCAATATTCTTAGTTTTTTAGAGGATGGAAATGGGAATAATAAAGGGAGTAACATCATTAATCCTCTCTCAAATGATTTCTCAACCATCCGTCATGGAGAAAATAAAGGATTCTCAAAGAAAGGATGTGGAAATTAAAAATGGTGGAAGCCATAAAAATGGGAAATGCTATGAGTTTATGATTGATTAGGAAGGAGTTATAATATTTGGGTCATGAATATGTGTACTATATGATCTAGAGATAAATAATGAGATTTTGAATGACGCACTTAGCTCAACCTTCTCTATTCACCCAGAGAGCACAAAGATGTATCAAGATCTCTAAGAGAACTTTTGGTGGGACAATATGAAGAAGGAGATTTCTAAGTATATATAAAAATTCCTAGTATGTCAACAAGTGAAGGTTGAAAGAAAAAAAGTCTAAGGGGACTATGCAACCACTACCTATAACAACATGGAAGTGGGAGAACAACACCATGGAATTTTTCACTGGACTTCCAAGGATATCTAGAGGAAACAATGCTATATGGGTCATTTTGGATTGTATTACAAAGATATCTCACTTTATTGTGATTCAAGAGGAATTATAATTAGATCAACTTGCATGGATATATATCAAAGAAGTGGTAAGGATGCATGGATTATCACTATCTATTATAACCAATCA
This sequence comes from Viscum album, assembly GCA_963277665.1. NCBI lineage: Eukaryota > Viridiplantae > Streptophyta > Magnoliopsida > Santalales > Viscaceae > Viscum > Viscum album. The sequence continues at coordinate 339,332,366 of OY728134.1, read as the reverse complement.
GGATCTGAGATTCACCTAGAAGTTCTAGAATAGTCTCCAGCATGCTCTAAGAACTGAGCTGAACTTTAGTATGGCCTATCATCCTCAAACTGATGGAAAATCTAAGAAAACTATTTAGAAACTGGAAGATATGTTGAGGGCATGTTCTATGGACTTAAAATAAGGATGATACCAACATCTTTCACTAGTTGAATTCCACCACAACAATAGTTCCCACTCGAGTATCCGAATGGAACTATATAAAGCCCTCTATAGGAAAAGGTGAAGAACACCAATGTGTTGGGATAAAGTCAGTGAGCATAAGCTTCTAGGACCTGAAATGGTCAAAGAAATGTAGGAGAAGGTGAAAACGATTTAGCAACACATCAAGGCAGCCCAAATTCAATAAAAGAGTTATGCAGACAATCCTTGACGAGACCTTAAGTTCAAAGAAGAAGCAACATGGGAACTGGAGGAGGCAATGAAGGAAAAGTACCCTCACCAGTTCATGGTTTAGAATGTAAAATGAAATTTCAAGGGTGAAATTTCATAAGGGGGGAAAATGTAACAAACCAATGTTTTATCAATGGAAATTACCTTCTTATAATTGTGTCCTATAATCACATAAAATCACAAAACAATTAAATAATAAGTACTATGTGACCTTTAAACATAATTTTAATACTTATGTGTTTTGAATTTTAAAAATTTGACATACAAGGTTGCTATCATTAAGATGTTTGGAGTCTGATAAGACAAATTTAATTTTTGGTGAATAGTAACTATCCATTATGAATATTAATGTTACCCTTATGAATAGTAATATGACCCTTATGAATATTAAATCAACCAAAAGATTAGTAACCTGACCCTTGAATGTATAAATGAAATTTAGGAATCTTATAAGTGATAATATGAACATTGTAAAAGTATTGGTATTTTTCTAAGTCATAAATAAATAATTATAAATAATTATTTAATTAAAAGAAATTTTATTTTCCTAAAATTTATTTGTAAATTTAAAGTTGTATGTCTTCTAGTTTTAATATAATTTTATAAGACCTTGTGTAATTTTTTAAAGCATTATAAAATCAGTTATAGTTTTAAAATTTGTATTTTTCAAGTAAATTATGATTTTAATTAAAAATTAAATTTATCACATTTAGAAAATATTTTTTGGAAAATGGATCTCATTTTAGATTCTAAACATCAAAAAATGGTTAGGGTGAATTTTTGGGATTTTTCGAAAATACTTGAATTTTTGATGAATAGTGAAATACAACAATTTACCGTATATATACATTATAAGAAAAATGGACTATTCCTAGCATAATGGATGATGTAAGAAACCTTGGTTCAAACTCACATGGAATTATTACTATTTTTGGTCTTGGAATAACCGCTATTTTTGGACTTGAGGGAAATTAATAAACTAAGGAATTAAATATTATGAAAACCCTCTTCTCCTCCACTATAAATACCACCCCTCCTTACCTCTTCTTTTCACTCCTCTCAAGCCTTGTTCCTTACCTAAATTCTGCCCAAATATCCCCCCAAGTTACTTACCAACATCTAACCTCCCTTATTCTCTTCAAAAGACCAAATCCTCTCCCCTTAAGAGGCTCTCAAGGAAGATTAATTCAATAGGTAAATTCTTCTTTTCAATTATTTTACTTTATTTTCAAGTTCATTTATTTTGTTTTCTATCGTTACCTCTCCAAATCCAAATTTTATGAAAAATATGGCACCTTACATGTTCTGGAATGTTGTTATGATAATTTAATAAGGTATTAGCATCTATCATTTACTCTACTTTTATACTAGTAGTAAAGACACCATGCTATATGTGTTAATTTACCACATTCAAGGACGATGGGTTTTCAATTTCTTCTACCATCTTCAATATTGGTCATGAAACCATTTTTGGTATGGTTTAACCATATTATTATGTAATATATCCTATTTAAGGTTCTATAATCTATTTATACACATGATATTAAATTATAATTAAGAATGAGTTCATAGTGATAAAAAACCGCCGATAAACCCAAAAGGTTTTCACTAAAGTTTTATATAATTATTCAAATTAACTCCAAGTTACCAAATTCAATTTACAACCATGTAATCTTCTGAAATTTAAACAATAAAATATAAATCCAATTCTGGACAACCATACCCATTTTAAAAGATTCTCTGTTTATGAAAATAAGTACACTGATTGTAAAAACCATGAAAACAAACAATCCCGAACAATGAAATTGAACCACTTAACCCATCAAAAAAGTAATGAATTAACTTAAAAAGGTTATAATAAATCTTTTAATTATATAATAGGTTGTATAATTATTAATTAATTAACATAATTTTATTATTTAGGTCTTTAATATCAAGTGGAGAACACCATCAGACTAAAGGTAAGGGATCCTTTCTATTTCACTTTTATTCAAGAATGTCCTCTATGTTATGCTCTTTTATGTGTAATACATAATTATGGGGTATGATTTCACACATCCCCATACTTCCCTCATGATTTAAAAGTGAATATAAACCCCCTTTCTCTCTCATTAATCCCTCTTAAGTACACCCGATACCATGCCGATAATCCGTAATGGATTCTACCTGAACCTCCTTTATTCCCTTGGGTCACCTTGTATTCCATTTAACAAAATAAATTTATCTTATATTTTTATGTTCATCTTCTAAATTCTTTGTACATGTACCAAAAAATTTTATCAAGACCCTTTCATCATTATCTTTCAGGGATATACATTTTTTTAATTGATTCCCTCCTCAATACTTCCCGATAAGCAAACCTGTTTTTGAGGGAACTTCCCAAATTCTTACCCAATTTCAAGTGCAATCTATATTTTATTTTAAGAAACCATTGTCTTTATAAAACTATTATTTTCATTATGAAAACCTTCATGGTTCACTTTTATTTTTATAAAAATCAATGTTCCCTTTTCTATTTTAAAGGATCTATAGTATTTTCCTTAAAACCACACAAAAATGTTTTAATGATAAGATTTCTTAAATAATTTTCTTATATATTGTCAATATTGATCAAGTGTTGTTTTAAAAAATACATAATTTTGTAATGGGGAGATTGTTGAGAACAATACTCATCTCTTTATGATGATTTTAATGCTCACAAATATCATTATTTGTTATTCTAATGATTTTACTTGAAGTATATTTTAGAAAATTTATATTCCTTATATTCTTTCTAGAGAAATATTAAAGCATTTATTCCATTGGGTATATTTGAAAAAGTATTTGTAAATCGTTTTTAGTGTGTTCTAGAAACACTGTTCATACCCTATGTTGAGGAGTGTAGCATAAGGATGGAATGCAGTGTTTACTTTACGAGATATAGGAAAAGTATTGTTAAACAACCATATATTATCGGTAAAGTATTAAAGAAGAACCCTACATTTGAAGAGGAAAGTATGGATAATTTAGTTTAAGTTTTAAAATTAGAGAGAAAAGTATGGAAGACCAACCTTACATTTGAAGAATGGATCATCAAATCTTACGTTTGAGATGAACCTTACGTTTGAGATCAACCTTATGTTTGAGATCAACCTTACATTATGAACCTTACTTTGTGAACCTTACATTGTGAACCTTACATTGTGAACCTTACATTGTGAAACTTATGTTCAGAGAATGTATGCTATGTAGTTCAACCCTACATTTGACGTCATATATTTAAATTATGACTTTGTTAAAGAAACGATATTTATGCAGATTATCAGGATAATTTCAAGCCCGATTAAAAGATCGAATCTAAAGAACGTATTTGATAAATTCAAAGCCGTTTATTCATGATTCAAAGGTTCAATTTAATAGGATATTTTCATGGAAAAATTTCAGAAGTTATGACTGCTCTGTTATTCAAACTTTTGAATATCACGATTCTAAAGGTGACTTTTGTGGATCTAAATTTGAAAGAAGAATGCTTGTATTTATCCTATATATACCTGTATTATTTTTCATTATATAGATATGAGAGTCATAGAAAATAAGAAAAATATATATTAAGCACTTTAGTTTTTCACTGCTATAATTTACATAGACAATCGAGACTTACAGATCTGCTGTTACGAGGAGTGACAAAGCTTTATTTTCTAAAGAAGAAGAAACACGATTGAAGATTCAATGATTATACATAGAATATCTTTTTTTGGATATAATGTTGTTAAAGTTGATAAATTCATTTCAATATCTACTGCAACCGGATCATCTTAGAACTACTTATCTCTAAAGATTATTCTTTCTGAAGATGACTAACCATCGACTATCAATTGTGTGTTGTTGCAATTGTGAAGAACAAATGGAAAGTATTTAAAGAACAAATATTCCTTTACTTTGAGTGACTGGATTATTGTACTATGTTGTGTGTTAGGTTCTATGTATGAACCAGAAGGATCTGTTTAGCCTTAAATTTGTAAAGGTGTCATCTGACTACACTCAGTTGTGAAACAGTCTGTTGATAAGAGGACCAAATAGTGAAAATCACCAAGCTCATGGTGTAGAGCATTGGTGGGGTGGACTAGGGGCCTTCTGTTCCCCAAACCACTATACATTGTGAACCCTTTGCTATTTATTTTCCACTGCTTAATCATTTTGATAAAGTTAAAAGGACATATCATGATCTCGCGAAGAAATTTTAAAAGACATAATTAACCCCCCTCGTGTGTATATTTGGTATATCCCGATCCAACAATTGGTATCAGACGAGGATCTTTTGTAAAAGCTATAACAAGCTAAAAGTATTTGAATTATAAAAAGCACAATGGCTGATACACGAGAGGTTATGTCAATGGTTCAAGATCCTTACTTCAATGGTGAAAATTATGGATGTTGGAAATAAAGAATGACCATTTATTTAAAAAATCATGGATACAGAGTCTACTTGAAAATTCTAACTCCCTATGTGATACCCGAAAAACCTGAAACATGGAGTGCTGATATAGAAGAAGAGTATGAAAAAAAACTCAAAAGCTATGAATTCCATCATCTATGGTCTTAGACCAGATGAATTTAATAGATTATCTCAGTGCCCAATAACTTATGAAATGTGGAAAACGATTGCAGTTTCTTATAAAGGAATTGACAATGTCAGAAAAATGAGTTATGCTACTTCTATACTAAAATTCAATACATTCAGGATGTTTGAAGGAGAAAAAATCACCCAGATGAATGGAAGGTTGACAGAGTTTGTCAAAAATATAACTACCTTGGGAGATCTAATCAAACAAGCTGATTAAGCACTGAAAGTACCAATAGTACTACCACCTAGATGGAATGTAATTTCTGATACTATTAGACAATCATATCCTATAAAATATTTAACAATGAGAGAGTTAATTGGAACTCTAATGATGTATGAGGCCGAGATGAAGGATAAATCAAATGATCATAAGTTTTTGATCAAGTGAGAAGACACTACCTTAAAGGTGTCATCCCTATGCAAAAGCATAAAGATGAAAAAAAATAAAGGTAAAATCAGAAAGTTCTGATTCATCCAATTCAGATGTGAAACTGGATCAGATAACAAGAAGATTTAGTAAGTTTTATTGAAATAAAAAAGTTTTTAGAAAGTCTTTTAAAAAGGATGAGAAGGAAGTCAGATGCTATGAGTGCAAGAAACTAGGATATATTATACCTGACTGTCCTCAATTAAAATAAGACAAGAAAAATAAATTCTTCAAGATAATTGACTATGAGAAGAAAAAAGAAGGAAATGAAAGCTACTTGGTGTGTATCTGAAGACTCCAACAACTCATCAGAGTCTGATTCAGAAAAAGATGAATCGAATCTGAAATCCAATATGTGCTTTATGGAAAAAACTGATGAGGTACAATCCTATTACTAATCTGACTCTAATTCTGACTCTAATTATGATTCAAGATATTCAAATGAAAAACTTGAAGCCTATTGAAATATGATTAAAGAAAAATATGAATCTTTATTTAAGAAACACAAGTCTTTAAAAAATATTTATAATGGTGTTTTAGGAGAAATAGATGTATTTCTGAAACAACATAAAGAGTAAATTGAAAAATATAACTCAATTAACACAAACTGTATAGATCATGAATCAATAATAAAAACACTACAAACTGAAGTAGAAAATTATAAGAGTGCAACCCTTGTTTTTACTATAGGTGAAAATTCTTTAAATGAAATTCTTGGAAAGAATGTGGTTAAGAAAGATATATTTTGAATAGGTAGTAAAGGTGAAAAACCTAAACTATATAAAAATTATTTTGTACCTAGTAAAAAAAGATTAAACTATAACTACTTTGGAACTAAAGGACATATTTCAAAAAATTATTACTTAAGGAAACCTTAGATAACTAGTATCAAGAAAGCCTTTGTTTCAAATAATTTATATGATTCTGCTGATTTTAGAAAAACAAAGCAAGTGTAGATTCCCAGGTATTTGCTAGCTAACACAACTAGACCCAATAGAATATTGGTACCAAAAAAAATCCTTGTTTAAATGACATTGTAGGAAGCAGGTCATAAAAGACAAACTAAAATATGGTACATGGACAGTGGCTGATCTAGGCATATGAGTGGAAACTCATCAAAATTTAGAACTCTAACTCAAAAGGATGGTGGTCTAGTCACATTTGGTGACAATGCCAAAGGCAAGATTATTGGCATTGGAACTGTTGGAGATCCAGAAGATGTCTCAATCAATAAATTAATCTATGTAAAAGGATTGAAACACAACCTGATAAGCATCTCTCAACTCTGTGATGATGGTTATGTTGTTAATTTTTCTAATAATTCTTGTTTTGTTTTTAAAGATAAATTTCTTAAATTTAAAGCACCCAGAACTGATAATGTTTATAGTCTGGACTTAAATTCCTTAAGTAAACAAAAAGTAAAATGTTTAACTGATAATATAAATGAATCTTGATCTATCATAAAAGACTTAGACATTGCAATATATATTCTTTACATAAGTTATCTATGAAACAATTAGTTTCTAGTTTACTTAGTCTCAAATTTGAATGTGATAGATTCTGTGATTCATGCCAACTTGGAAAGCTGCAAAAATCATCCTTCAAATCTATTAACAAAATTTCTACATTTAAACCTCTAGAAATTATCCATATGGATTTTTTTGGACCTTTAAGAATAGAATTCTTGGCTGGTAAATTATATGTGTATGTTTTATTTGATGAATATTCTAGATTTACTTAGATTTATTTTCTAAAATATAAAAATGAAGATTTTACTATATTTGAAAGTTTTTGAAAAGCTGTCCAAAATGAAAAAGGTTTTAAAATAATTTCCTTAAGAAGTGATCATGGTGGAGAATTTGAGAATCTATAATTTAATTCCTTTTTCTCAAATATGGGTATTAAACACACCTTATCTGCACCAAGAACACCTCAACAAAATGGAACTATTGAAAGAAGAAATAGGACTATTCAGGAAATGGAAAGGACTATGCTAAATGAATACAGTCTTCCTACCTATTTCTGGGTAGAAGCTATATGCATATCCTGTTATATAATTAATAGAGTTTTAATCAGACTGATTTTCAAAAAGACACCCTATGAACTCTGGAATAATAGAAAACCTAAAGTAAATTACTGTAATCTTTTTGGATGCAACGTTTACACCTTAAACACCAAGGATAATCTTGGTAAGTTTGATCCAAAATCTGATGAATGTATTTTCTTAAGATATTCTACTACTTCCAAAGCTTATAGGGTTTTTAATAAAAATTCAAGGATTGTTGAAGAATCAATTCATGTGACATTTGATGAATCTGATCCATTTGAGAAAAGAAAGACCAAATTGATGAATCTGACTCTAATGATAACATGAGATTTGATAACATAAAAGATGATTTTGAAAATGATATAAATGGAATTCAGTTCAGTTCAAAAAAATATAACACTAATGAACCTAAAAGTGTACTACCTAGACAGTCTAGAACTATAAAGAATCACCATTTAGAAACTATATTAGGTGACCTAGACACATGAATAAAACTAGAATAAATATAGGAAATCTTTTTGAATTATCTGCCTTTATATCCCAATTAGAACCTAATTCTATAGAATAAGCCTTAGATGATGAAATTTGGCTGATATAAATGAAAGAATAACTAAAAAAATTCAAGAGAAATGAAGTTTGAAATTTATTTAAATGACCTCATAATTATCTAATTATAGGAACAAAATGGGTGTTTAGAAATAAACAAGATGATCAAGGAATAATAACTATAAATAAAGCAATACTAGTAGCTAATGGATATAATCAGGAAGAAGGTATAGATTATGATAAAACCTTTGAACTTTAAGCTATTTAATATGGATGTTAAGTCTTCCTTTTTAAATGGTTATTTAATGGATGAAGTTTATGTTGAGAAACTTCCTTGTTTTTAAAATTCACAAAAACCAGATTCTATTTTTAAACTTACTAAAGCTCTCTATGGACTTAAACAGGTGCATAGAGCTTGGTATGAAAGATTAAGTTCTTTTCTATTAAAGAATTATTTTTCTATTGGAATGGTAGATCTAATGATTTTTAAGAAAATTGTAGATTCTAATGTTTTATTGGGTCAAATTTATGTTGATGATGTAGTTTTTGGACCAAAAAATTTAAAACTTTATCATGATTTTTCAAATTTAATGTAAAAGGAAATTTAAATGATCATAATGGTAGAATTAAATTTCTTTTTCAGAATTAAAATTTATCGAAAATATTTTGGAAATATTTTGAATCAAAGAAAATACATTACTGATTTACTTAAGAAATTTGGACTTACAAACAACAAGACATATACAACTCCTATGTGTACTAATATAAAACATGACTTGTATGAAACTGGAAAATCAGTTGAAAAGAATTTATATAGAGGTATGATTGGAAATTTATTATATCTTACTACTAGCAGGCCAGATATTATGTATTCGTTATTTCTTTGTGCAAGATTTCAATCAAATCCTAAAGAATCTCATTTAACTACTATTAAAAGAATTTTTAGATATTTAAAAGGAACTATTTATCAATCTCTACTTTATCCAAAAACTTCTAATTTTAATTTAATTTCTTATTCAGATGCAGAATTTAGAAGTTGTATATTAGATAGAAAAAGAACCTCAAGGACTTTTTACTTTTTAGGAAAATCCTTAGTGTCATGGTTTAGTAAGAAACAACACTCAGTTTCCCTGACAACAACTGTGGTCGAATATGTATCTGCAGGTAGTTTCTATGCACAGGTTTTGTGGATGAAAAACACTATTATGGATTCTGAACTAAATTTTAATAATACACCTATTTTATGTGATAATACAAGTTTTATAAATATTTCAAAAAACCCTATTAATCATTCTAGTACTAAGCATATTGATATCATACTTCATTTTCTAAGATATCATGTTCATAAAAGGATATATTCTTAGAATTTGTAAGCACTAAAATTCAATTAGCTCATATTTTTACTAAACAACTTCTATCTGCAAGGTTTTATTTTATTAAGGGGGATCTAGGTTTATTTATTTTTTTAATAAATTTATTCATATTTTATCTGTTTTTATTGATACTTGTTTCTAATATTTTTATTTTTTGGTACGGTTTTAAACCTTTTCCGCATAAGTTTTTACTTTTAAATAATGTAATAATTACTATGTGCATAATGAAATGAGAATCAAGAGCCTATATGGAGAACTTCGTCAATTTTTTAAATCGGTTCAGTTCAGTCTAGGAGAATATGAAGATTCAATTATAGATAAGATCGAGGACATATATTTTTTGATATCATCTGTAGAGATAGGAAAAGTTCTTGACTATCCTTATGAGGGAGTTTTCTATTTTGATTTAAATAATATTGGTGATAATGTCCATAAGTCTGAGAAAATTATGTCTTTTCTGTTTGTCTCTACAAATATAAGAAATATGTTAGTGAAAGATATAGAGCCTGATCAGAATATTTTAGTTAAATTCATGGAAACGGGTATTGCACCCAGAATGTCAGAGATAGAGAAAATTTTGTACCCTGACAAGTACATAATATTTCTTTTCATGAGTGATATTAAGTTGAATTTTCCAAGATTTATGGTCAGATATCTCAATTACTGCTGCGAACTAGAAGTGATGATGAACTTCTATCCCTTTGGAAGATTCCTTTCAAAGATTTTATTTTAGAAAGTTATGGTCATGCTTGTGGATGTTCGAGTGAGATTCCACCACAACAAAATTTTCATTGCTGGAACTTTGAGAAAGATTGGTTATTTATGGAGCATAATCAAAGGAAATATTATTCTTGTAGGAGTAGAGGGAGATGAAGAGAGTGATCATGAACAACCTGCAAAGTCAAAAGAAGGAGTTGCTGAACCTAGAACCCATGGTGTATCAAGGAGGATACAGTTTGAAATAGTTGATCTATATGAAGATGAGGAAAGTCAAGAAGGACTTCAATGAAAAAGGCCTAGAGTGGCTCAAGATGAAAATAAGCCTACTCACACAAATGTAGATAATACAGAACATATTCTAATCTATATATTTATTATAGAATCTATAGTATAGGACATAGATTAACCAAAAGTTTCTTAGATTGAGGTGACTCCTCAAGTGGAACAAGAAATTGTGCCTCAGGCACAGATAGAAGCAGAAGTAGAGGCTGAGGCAGTGCCTGGTGAAGTGGCAGTGGCTAAAACTGCAGTTGATCTAGAAGAAACAATTTTATAGAATCTAGTTTTGGAGGAACCTATCTTGGAAGATATCAATGAAGAAGATTATTAGTTGGAGCAAGAACAAGTTCATATGGATAAAGCAAATAACCCTTATGAAATTCATACTAAAGTACTTAATGAATATTTTTCTGTGGATGAGTCAGGGAAGAACTCTGAAGAAAAATCTATAGAAAAACCAGTACAGGGAGGGGATGAAGAGAAATTAGATACTGATCACTTTCCCTTAGTACTATTAAATCAGAATGAAGTTGAAATAGAAAATCATGCATAGGGTTCCTCTGATTCTGATAATAATCAGGTTGAGGAATTGATCTAAAAGTTTAATAGAGTTCAAGCTTGAAATTTATCTTTGAGAAGAGCATTAGAAACAGAGAGGCAAAAATTTTAGAACATGAAATCCATTTCTATTTTTAAGAAGTAGAAAATTTCATGAAGGAAATGTTGGCTGAAGTTGAAAATATAAAATCTGAAATGGTGATGAAGTCAGATTTACTAGAGTTTAAATCTTTCATGGAGAAACAATTCACAGCTATCTGAAATAGTGAAGCCAGTTTATCAAGTACTTCACCTGATCTGATCAGATGATTTCATGCCATTATAGCCGCTATGATAAATATGAATGATAGACTGCAAGACCTTCAATGCAATAATGATCCTTTATCTGTGTTGTGGGACAATCAGAAGTTTCTTTTTGACCAGTTGACTTCTAATGAACCTGGAATTAGATCTTTGTTGAATCAGTTCACTGATAAGTTAACTCTTTTTATGGAGAAAGAAGAAAGACAACATGAGTTATTCAGATTCAATTTGATTTAAGACATTCATCTAACTGAGGAATGAAGATATCTAATAATCTGGTTTGGTGATGGATTAATGAAAAGTTTAAGTCTACAGTTGTTAGAAATCAAGGAAGTTATTCAATGGTGCTAGAACCCGTTTTACAAACCTTTTTAGCCCAACCATGATTCTTGTTGTCTTTACTGTCCTTGTAAATATATTATCAATAAAATATATTTTCATCCCATGTGTATGTGTTATTAATTCGTTTTCATGTCCTATCTCTTCTAGAATTCTAGTAATCTGATTTCAGATATTGATAAATATTTTATCATAGCATTTACTTAAGTTCATTTCTACATTAAAATGTATTATATTCATTACTCTATCATTCTTTTTTATATAAAAAATGGGGATAAATATGTATAAAAATAATATTTTTTATTCAAATATTTTTAATCTTTTATTGGGAAGAAATTTTTGTAGAAATTTGGATAAACACAAAATTATTTATTTATAAAGGAGGAGATATTACTTTACTTTATAAAGTGGGAGAAAAATTAGGAAATAATTTGGTTAAAATTAAATATTGTTTTATCTTTTAATAATTCGAAACTATATGAAATTAATTTTTTATGTTAAATTCATTGGTTATTTTATGGGTTTTGTGATCATAAAAAAGGGGAAGATTGTTGAGCAAGTGTTTTTTTCAAAAATACATAATTTTATAAGGGGGAGATTGTTGAGAACAATACTCTACCTCTTTATGATGATTTTGATGCTCACAAATATCCTTATTTGTTATTCTAATGATTTTACTTGAAGTATATTTTAGGAAATTTATTTTCCTTATATTCTTTCTAGAGAAATATTAAATCATTTAATCCATAGGGTATATTTGTCCAAGTATTCCGAAATCATTTTTAGCATGTTCTTGAAACACTTTTCATGCTCTACATGTTTGTACATTACTTGAGCATGTTCTAGAAACACTGTTCCTACCCTACATTGAGGAGTGTAGCGTAAGGATGGAATATGGCGTTTACTTTACGAGATATTGGAAAAGTATGGTTAAACAACCATACGTTGTCGGCAAAGTATGGAATAAGAACCCTATGTTTGGAAAAAACCTTACATTTGGGAAATCAGCAAAGTAAGGAAGAAGATCATTACATAAGTATGGTATGAAAATTTTGTTTCTTAAAAGTATGGTTCATCAACATTAATTTTGTAAATAACCATACATATGAGATTTAAGAGAAAAGTATGGATCATTTATTGTACGTTTGAAAGTTAAAGAGAAAAGTGTAGAAGATCAACCATATGTTTGAAGAATGGATCATCAAATCTTACGTTTGAGATCAAACTTACGTTTGAGATCAACCTTATGTTGTGAACCTTACATTGTGAAGCTTACATTGTGAACCTTACGTTTAGAGAATTTATTCTATGCAGTTCAACCCTACGTTTGATGTCATATATTTAAATTACGACTTTGTTAAAGCAATGATATTTATGCAGATTATCAGGGTGATTTCCATCCAGATTAAAATCCCATATCTAAATCACATCTTTGATGAATTCAAATATGTTTATTCATGATTAAAAGGTTTTATTTAAGATAATATTTTCATGGAGAATTATTTGGGAGTTACAACTGCTCTATTATTCAAACTTTTGAATATCACTATTCTAAAGGTGACTTTTATGGATCTAAATTTGAAAGAATAACTCTTGTATTTATCCTATATATACTGGTATGATTTTGTATTATACAGAGAGGAGAATCATCTAAAAGAATAAAAATATATAACAAACACTTTAGTTTTTCACTGCTACAATTTATAGAGACAATCAAGACTTACAAATCTTCTATTATAATGAGTGACAAAGCTTTGTTTTCTGAAGAAGAAGAAACATGACTGCAGATTCAGTAATTCTACATCTAATATCTTTTTTGGATCTATTGTTGTTAAAATTTTTAATTCATTTCAAGATCTACTAAAACCAAATCGGCTCAGAACTACTTCCCTCTTAAGATTATTCTTTCTGAAGACCACTGTACATCGACTGTCAATTGTGTGTTGTTGCAATTTTGAAGAACAAATAGAAAGCATTTCAAAGAACAAATACTCTTTTACTTTGAGTGACCAACTTCTCATACTAAGCTATGTGTTAGGTTCTGTGTATGATCCAGAAGGCTCTTTTTATCCTTAAATTTGTAAAGGTGTTAACTTCCTAGACTCAGTTGTGGAATGATCTGTTGATAAGAGGACCAAATAGTGAAATTCACCAAGCTCGTGGAGTAGAGCATTGGTGGAGTAGACTAGAGGCCTTTTGTTCCCCAAAACACTATATATTGTGTGTCCTTTTCTATTTATTTTCCACTGCTTAATCATTCTGATAAAGTGAAAAGGATAGATCACGATCTCGCGAAGGAATTGTAAAAGACACAATTCACCCCCTCTTGTGTATATTTGGTATAACTCGATCCAACAGTCAAATATACTTGACATCACTTAACTTTATACATACCTATTTTACATTATGAATGTCCATGTATATTTTAGTTCCTTTATTTCATGGAAACTTTTATGATACACCCATTTTCTATGCTTTATGACATGATTGTGGTACCCAATTCCTTCTATGGGTAACCCTTACATTTATGTAAGATTGATTATGTATGATTATTTATGTGGAAAACATATTCATGAAAATTTAAGATGTGTGCGCCCAGATAGCACACAAATGAATTTGATAAATTTGAGTCTCATGAGATGTTATGTGCGACAGTCTTGGCGGTTAGCCTTGGCTTGTGCTACCATTTGCAACGATCATGGCAGTTACCCTTGACTCATGTTAAAGACATGTTTTATATTGTTTCTACATTACTATGACTCCATGTTTATATGATTCCATGTTCATATTTTATGATTCCACATGTTACATGCCTTTTTATATCATCATTCCTTTTTATATCATCTTTCCATGCCTTCTATCCCATGTTATAATGCTTTGTTCTTATGGTTATTCCCATACCGGGCTATTTAGATCATCCCTTTATTCATGTGTTCCCCAGGGTACCGATATATAGATGTTTGAGCACAATGGAAGTTAGGAGATCAATTTTAAGATTAAATAAAGAAATGTTTTATTTAGTTCCATCTTTTCAATTTTATGTACCTAGTCTTCCAAGACACTAGAATTTACAATCCTTGGCTTGTACTTTGACGTATAATTATGCTTAAAATCATGTAATGTTATATTTAAAAGGATAGGGTTGTTATAGAGACAGTACCAACCACATGGTTGGCACATGGATTTCAAAAACGTGCGGCCTAACTACGAGACATACATTCATCCCTCTAAAATTTATTAATTTAATTTTAATTAAACCCTTTAAGACTTATTTTTCCCCAAATTATCCCATAACATGAACTCCTTTTTCCCCAAGGTGTGAGATACATTTCCCTTCAATCCAGGAGTGATCCATTAGAGGTTTAAAGGCTGTTGAAGATCTATATTCATTGGTAAGTCTCTCTTCTTGTCCATTCTTTATTGATCACTTATCCTTATCATTCAAGGAACCTTAAATATAATACATTGTGAATAGATCCATGTTTCATAATAGGAATTTTTTTGTTTTATCCTTTTATCTATGGAATTAATGTGATTTATGATTGGATCTAGAGAATTGACGTGTTGTTCTTTATTTTCACTAATGTTTGCATGGTAGGTATATTCTATCTCGACTCCACTTGATTAAAACATGAAGGATTAGCTTGAAATAAATGTTTTTCTTGAAATTAATGCGAAATTATTGTGTGATACTTGTTGGAAACCTCTTGAAAGATGGTTTTTGTGAAATTATTGAAGTTGGATGGTTTTTTAAAAAATGTTCTTAAATGATAATTTTAAAATGATGATCATAAAATTATGGGTTTTTTATTTATTCATGAAAATTGTTTGTTAAAATGTTTTAAAGAATGAAAGGTTTATGTGAGTTGTCTTGGCATGTATTTTTGTCATATATAGTTGGTGAGATATCATGATTTTGATATGACCCTGAATAAGGGGTGTGTACTATTGGGGTATAAGAGAAGTGGCCTTGGATAAGGGATGTGTACCATTTGGGAACATGGATATTGGAAACCTAGTGATGAATTAGTGGATGGATGGGAGGCCACTCTTGTGTATGGATATTTCAATTGAGAATGAATGTGTGGGTGTGTGTGGAATCATGGAACTCGTATGAAAAATGGAATTGAGAAAGGTTTTAAAGGATTGTTTTATTTCATTCCATGGAAAACTGTTTTGGGTTTCAAAAAAGGTTTTGGATTTGATGTAAAATAATTTAAATTGTTTTAAAACTATTTTATATAAATGTGATAAAATGTTTTTTTCTAGTGGCATGATTTGGTAAGTTATTGGGTAAATCCTACTAAGTTTAGAATCACCCCCTTATTGGTAGCTTTTGTGCACTTTCAGATGTCATATATCAGGAAATAGGTAAAAGAAATGTATCTTAGTTATTTAGTGATGCTTATTGATACTTATGACATGGATTATCGATTTGGATCTTGGAATAGGTTGGGAGTTTTTGGTTTGATGTCTTTGGTGTCTAGTTTTTTTGTCCTTTAGTTTTCACATTTATTATGATATGGTTTTTGGTTTGGTTTGTTTGTTTTAGTTGTACTTTGTAATCATGCATAATTTAGAGGTTTGGTTTATATGGTTATCATACTTTAGTAGTTTTATATTAAATGGGAATATAATCCCCTAATTGTTTATGAATCCCTTGGAATTTATTTCTAGCCTTTGGTATCTTAGGGATGTCACCTTAGGCCAGTAACACCCACCGCCTCTTCCCAAGACAATAGGTGAGGGGAAGGTCGTTACAAATTGTAACATCCTACCCCTAACCCATTGGATTGGTAAGAGGCAGTGGGTGTTAATAGGACTTAGGTGACATCCTAAATACAATAAATTTTGGAAAAAATTCCAAGGGATTCATAAAAAAATATACGATTATTTGGACTTTTTGGATAACACAATCAAACTAAGATAACCATAACAACCAAACCTCTATATGATAGATGAGTACAAAATACAACTCAAACAAAACCAAACCACACAAAAAACCAAATCATAGTAAAAGAGGAAAAAATATAACAAAACCCAAAGACATCAAAGACATCAACTAATAACTCCCGACCTTCTCCAAGATCCAACTTGAAAAGTTATACCCCATGTATTAGGAAGAATCACAAAAAAAATGAGATACATTGCCTCTACCTGTGTCTCAATATATGAAATATACAAATGTACAACAGTTACCAAGAAGGGGGTGAGTCTAAAATAAGTATTATTTATCCAATGAATTCCCAACTCACACCACCAGGACAAAACTTGTTAGCACATTTATAAAAACATTTAAAAAAATTTAAATAAGTTTATATCAAAGCCAAAATAGTTTTCCAAACCAAAATAGTTTTCCTTGGAAAGAAATAAGATAAGACTTTAATAACTTTATCAATTTTCATTTGGTATACTTTTACCATGATTCCACACACACACACACATGAATTCCTAGGTAAAATATCCATACTCACGAGTTCTCTCTATTCCATCCAAAAAGTATTCATTAGGTGTCCAATCTCCTTATACCCCAATGAAACATGCCCTTTTCCAAGGTAACATATCTTATAACCCAATGGTACATTTCCCAAATACAATGACACATATACAACATGAAATAACACCAAGAATGTATTCTATAAATCCATTCCAAGACAATTCACATAAAACTTTCATTATTTAAAAAAATTTAACAAAACTTTTATATGAATCAACACAAATCAATAATATTAAAATCATCATTTTAAAATTATAATTTAATAAAATTTTCAACAAAATCACACAACTTCCACGATTTCCTCAAAACCATCACTAAATAGGTTTCTAATAATAATTACACAATCATTTCACAATAATTTAAAGAAAAAAATTTATTTAAAGTTATGCCTTCAAGTTATATTCAAGTGGGGTCGAGAGAGAATCCAACCACATCACAAACATTGGTGAAATTGAAGAACTACACAATGATTCTCTAAATATGACCAAAAATAAACTTTCCTTACCTTTATCCATCTATAAAATATCAAAATTCCCATCATGGAACATGGATATGTGCAAAGTGGACTAGATATAAGGTTTTGGGAAAGAAAAGGAGAAAATATCAATGAAGAACAACCAAAAATAGAGAATTACTAGAGAATGAAGAATAACCAAGAATAGAGACTTACCAGTGAATATGGATCTCCAAAAGACTTTAAAACTCTTAAAAATCACTCCTGGACCAAAGGTAAATTTCTATCACACCTTGGAGGAAAATGGAATACGTGTTATGGGAGAATTAGGGGAAAATTGAGGCGTAAAGAATCTAATTTGAAATAGATCTACAATTTTCAGAGGGATAACTGTACACCACATGGTTTGTAAAGTCATTCCCCAATTGTGTGGTTAGTACTATCTCAAGCCAACACCCTACATGGTTGGCTCACATGGTTATACAAATAGTGTACCTATCATTAATTATCTACTATCTTAATCCATTCCTCATATGGTTGGATCATGCTACTAGACAAATCGTGTTCCAACCATGTGTTTCCCCACTATTTCAAAGATCATGGTTTTTCCTAGGCATCCATATGGTTTAGACAAACTATATGAAAAATATGCACCTTCCCAATAACCAATATTTTTTCTTGAACAGTTTCCTAGAGGTGGTTCACAGTTTTTACTAGCTGTTATCAAACCGTGCGCCTCTAAAAAAGCCTCTAAACCATGATAAAACTCCTTCGAACCTCCTAAAACATAACTCAATCATTATATATACCTAAACTATATAAATAAAGGGCCATGTAACTGAAACCATGGGTTCTAAATTCTATCCACCACTGGTATTTTCATCCATATAAAGTTGGAAACTAGAGTTTTCCTAGAAGAGTTCAGGCCACTGCTCTAACAATTCCTTTTCCAAACTCCCAAGTTTCTTCCTAAATATAACCATGTTTCCATAAAACCCACACTAAACCTATGATTTTTCCACACAATACATTCTCTTACCTATCCAAAATCCATACCAACATATGAAAAAAATAAATAATCTGGCTCTAAGTTAATGTGATTCCATCAAATCACATGGTTAAAATCAGGTTGACACTTCTTCAACTG
The DNA here is from genome assembly GCA_963277665.1 of Viscum album. Classification (NCBI taxonomy): domain Eukaryota; kingdom Viridiplantae; phylum Streptophyta; class Magnoliopsida; order Santalales; family Viscaceae; genus Viscum; species Viscum album. Next base: position 339,313,641 of record OY728134.1, on the reverse strand, counting down.
AGATACATGAAATACATTATGAACTAAACTGAACATTGGAAGAAAATACAACCAATTTTACACCTCATAAACCTTCCATGTATCTCAAAAGGGACTATATATCAAGGATATAACTTTCCCTATTTACCAAAATGATGATGCACATGCCTTGGAGAGATTAAAAAAAACGCATGATCACTCAACTAGAATGAAAATTGTTGTCGATGATGATCCCCATATGTTTTTTTATGAATATGAGCCATCTACATTATCGTTCTAATAAAAAAAATCTTCTCCACTATATCTTGCAAAAGTATTGGTCCACCCAATGATGTCTCACCTTAAAAAAGTGTAGAATGAAAAGGATTCCTATATAATGTTTCAAAAAGATCCATATGTATCAAGGCATGATAAATGTTGTTTTATAAGAACTCTACTAACAATATATTCTCCTCCCATGATCCAAAAAAATCCATTACATAAGTCCTAAGAACATCCTCAAACGTTTATATCATTCTTTCATATTTTCCATCCATTTAAGGATGATATGCTGCACTCATAGTCAATTTAGATCTAATGGATTGTTGTAAGGACTTCAAAAAATGATACATAAACCCATGGTCTCAATTAGATACAATAGAGACTAGAACTTTATGTCTCTTTACAACTTCTTGAATATATATTTTGTACAAGTTCACCACTGTATGAGATTCAAAAATAGGGATAAAATGAGAGGAATTCATGAGATGATTCACAATTAACTAGATAGAATTATGTTTCCTAACCATCCTTGGTAAACTTGTCACAAAATCCATTGATATCTTATCCCACCACCATATAGAAATTGATAATGGATAAAACATGAATGTTTTTTTTGGTGTTTCACCTTGACCTGCTGATAGGTGATGAATCTAGAAACATACTATGCTACTGCCCTTTTTATACAAACCCACCAAAAAAGTGATTTCATAACTTTATACATCTTTTGAATTTTTGGTTGAAAAAACCATTTTGAATGGTGGTAATCATTAAGAATTTGTTCCTAAAAAACCTATGGTACCCTGATCCATTCTCTAAATATAAAAACCAAACTCCTATCCATCTTCCATCCCTCAATGGTATCCCCACCATTGTGTTTTTATCTCATAGTAACACATTTAGGATTGGATATCTAAGCCTATTTTTCATGATGAATTAAATAAGGAACAAAAGAAACTGGGAAGAAAACCACAACATTACCATGTTTGGTATAATCTAGGTATATGTCTGTTGTGTCTAACATCAGCTACAACTGATCAGAAGCTTCTTTATCCAACTGATTATAAAACTTCTTACTTAATGCACCCACCATTTAAATTCCTTTACCTGGTCTATACATAATGTCAAAGTCAAACATTTTATGGTATTTCATCTATTTTATTTGTATTAGATTAAAATATTTTTCATGAGAAAATGTGTTTCAAGATATTATGGTTTGTAACCAGCATTCTCACTAAAAATATAATGATGCAAGGTACTAAATGCATGGAATACCACAAACAATTACAAATTGTGTGTTGGGTAGTTATTATCATGCAACTATAACTACAATGAGACATAAGAAAATACATGATCTCCTTGTATGAGAATATATCCCAACCCAGATCCGGATGCATCACAATAGACTACATATCCCTAACCAGAATCTGGAAATTTGAGTATAGGTGTTGAGGTAATTCTAAACTTAAGATCTTGGGAGGATTTATAACATTCCTAATTCCACTAGAAATTAACACCTTTCCTCATCAAAATTATCATCGGTGATGCCAAACATGAAATATCACATAAAAATGTCTATAATATCTTGCCAAGATAAGGAAACTATGTATCTAAAAGACATTCTTATGTGGTATCTAAGAGATAACATATTATATCTTTTCCAAATCATTAGAAATTAATTTTTTAGAAATGAAATGTCCAAAGAAATGTACCTCTTGTATCAAGAAATCACAATTTGATAACTTATAATATAGACGATGCTCTGGTAAGAAACCCAACACTATAGCCAAGTGTTTCTCATTATCCCCATTTTTCCTAGAATAAACCAGTATATCATCCATAAACTATAATTCCCCAGCCTTAAACATTACATAATCTTGAGATATTTCAAGAATACACCTTGAGAATCTTTTTAGGTTTAGAGTTTTAGAGAATTAGATCATAAAACATACATTATATCCCACATTTAAACAAAGTGGTTACAATAAAAGATAGTATTCATTTTTCCCATCAATGGAAACATATTTAAAATAAAACATGGATTCTTTCTTGACACTTCTTTGACACTATCATCATATCATGTACCATTCCCTTTCCTGTGAATTTTTTTCAAAAACTTGGGATGAGCATAAAAGGCTCAGTAAGGGTTATAAAAAAATATGGAAAGGAAACATGAGTACATATATACATAAGAATGAAATCATACTTTTCCCATAAAACATAAGCACTTTAACATACCTCATCAAATCATGAATAAATCATAGAAATCATAAGACATAAAGGTAACTTGAGGTATTCATAAAATTCTTACGTAGGGAGTAACCCTCTTGGTTATGTTTGGAATACCCATCACAGTATATTCTCTAAATCTCTTCTGAGAAACATTAATATTTAACTCCTTCACGTTACCCAATGCATTGAAGAGCTATATTGAGCTCACTCGCCCTTAGTTTATCACGGAACCACCGATCTTCATAAACAATGCCCAAGAACCATAACATAATCGTATCACATAAAACATGCATAAAGGAAACATAAAATTTCCACATTTCAATCACAAGATATAAATAACACATTGATATAATAAAAACATTTTCAATACCATTTTCAATACCAAAATAAAAGAAAAGTAAAACATGGTATTTATTTTTCATTGAAAAAAAGTTATGGCTTGTAGAGAAAGACAAAACTCAAATAATGGTCATGGTGGTGGAGAAGTCGTAGTCGCCACATACGTACGAAAAAAAAAAATTCCCTTTTGTCATTTAGTAAATGCTTTGTATAAAAAGATTCCTTTTGAAAAAATGAAAAAGTCAATGGGGTTTATACACCGTATAAAGGAAAGTTGTGTATAAAACAAAATATGCCTCAATGAAAGAAGATTGAGACGAAGTCCCTTACAAATATAATTTTTTAAATAAAATAGATCTATTATGTGTATTCACTATAAGTACACATAAAGAAAGTACAAATACAAGATATTACATAATAATATCATGACATAATTTGAAAGTAGGAGATTAACCCAAAGAACAGAAATTGGGTTAAGAAGTTCCCTTACCTCTTGTCCGACGTGACTCAATTGCTCTTTAATCTCCTGAATAATAAACTTGAGTTAATTTATACTTTCTTAATAACCTTTGAAAAGTTCATTATTCCTTTTATATCACTTATTACCATGTCATGAACACTATGTAATTATTTAAGTTAATAACGGTCGTTTTAACGATCATTGGTACTTGAGTAAAAAATAAACTCTTTATAATTACAATTTGTTCATGTATCCATTATAACCAGAGTTATATTAATTATGTAGATATTATATATATCATATATATCCATTATATACATGAATTTATAATATGACATAAAATTTAGAGGTAAGAAATGAAATGCACCGTTCATGGAGACGGTAAGCCGTACGTACGCATGAATGCTACTTTCATTTATATTTCGTATATTATGGAATGGAATAATAATGACATAAAGGTATATTATAATTCCAGTATAATGTCATGTATAATATCATTAACTCCATCCTTTATATGTCCCACATATGGAATTAACGAATCAAATCACTTTGATGGGGCGGTAGTCCGCACTTCCTAAAATGAAATTATCGTGTTTACCCACAATAGAAACCATAAAGGCATGCCACAAATGAAAAATACAGAAGCATAAGGAAAAAATAAACATAATATATATCATATATAAATAGAGTTACATCTTAATGGCCACCATGAAAGGTGTTAAAATAATATTGAACAATTATTGTTTCGTGAGGCAGATAATTGCCAACCACAGAAACAGTATGTTCTTTAACCATTAGACGAAGGTGTGTGTAGGTGTAGCTATAATCCTTATCATAAAGACATCCTAGTATATTGAATATACTAGTGTTTTTACAAAAGAAAGGAATAAAAATAGTTTAGGGGGTTGGAGAAGAAAAATAAAATATAAGAATACATGAGAAGACACTACCTTTAAAACGGGTAACTCTTTTTGATTTGAGCTCAAAGGCTTCCTTGGAAAGACTTAAGACCAAAGTGAGGATTCTAGGAGTAAGAGAGGGATATGGAGAGAATTAATGGGTAGGGTTTTGCCGATCCAAAGGTTTTAAAGGTGTGGGTAAGGAGGTATAGGTGGGGGCCTTTTATAAGAGGAGAGGAGGGGCACTCTTGGAAAGGTATAAAACGTTACTTTATTTTCAAATGAGTTTCGGATTTTAAAGGTCCCATATTGATATATTTTGAGGATAAGGTGATAAGGGTTATAATTATACTCATAAAATAGGTTATTGACATGTGTAGGTATTATATTTTACATTATCTTTTCATTTTATTTAAATCGTTAAATAATGAGGTAATCACTGCAACATCATGATGTCATAAATAATTTAATTTATTTAATGTATAAAAATTATAAAAAAAATACTATGATGTATGAAATATTTTTATCTTTCCAATGACTATTTATAGTAAAAAATCTGACTTTTATAACCCCATGTAAAAAATGTTTTAGTAAAATAATACATGTTTGTGTCATTTTTACTTTTACTTTAAATAAAAGTCATTAATGTCATTATCTTACCCAAGTGGCTCCATGGGGTCCAAAAAATAGACCGATGAGTTTTCTTGGTCGGCCATGAAACATCCAATAAGTTTAGGACATTTTTCAAGGTCATTTCATATTATTTAAATAATATTTTTACCTTAAATTACACTAATTACCTCTAATCGTGATTAAAAACTTAAAAGTTACTATTCACCAAAAAATTATTTTAATCCCATTGAACCACATTTTACTTCCTAATGACAACCATGTATATCGGATTTTTGAAATTCAAAACACATAGGTGGTAAAATTTCATTTAAACAAAAAATCAGTTTTTTAAGTACCACTTAGTGGTTTCACTATTCATCAAAAATTGAAGTTTTTCAGAAAAATACCAAAACTTCACCCTACACTATATTTGATATTCCGAATTAAAAAATGATATCTATTTTAAAAAATTCAAAACATAGAAGTTACATTAATTAATTTAATAATTAATTCCCGCTGTGAGAACAAATAGCGTGTTTTTATGAAACAATATATATCAAAAGATTGACACTAGTTTAAGTCCAATTTCAAAGTGAAATTAATTCCAACGACCAATATTGGATTAAATAGTAAATATATATTCTAATATCACTTTAAAACCAATTCAAAAGATAATCTAATCATGTAAATAAATTATATTAAAAAGAGGTTTTGGGTTAAAATAAAACAATTTTCACTATTCATTAAAAAATGAACTTTATTGGAAAAATACCAAAAATTTACACAAAGTAAATTTTGATGTCCCGATTCTAAAGAAGAATTTTATTTGGTCTAATAGAATGTATAAGATTGAACAAAACTATATTTAAATAGGGATCTCCATCAAAAGGCGATAGTTCGACCTTTTAGTGAATATTAGATTATATGTGCCTAAAATTGAATTCTTTTCTTATTTTAAGACTTTATATTTTATTTCATAAATATAAAAACATTTAACAAACATATATAATCATATTTTAGTTATTTATATTCATTCCTGCCAATACAATGGCTACGTGTTAACTACCATTTAAAATAATATTATTTTATTACTAGTGTGCAACGTAAGATTTCAAAGAATCTCTTTGTTGCATATCAGGTACGCTATCGAACATAGCAACCCATTTAAAGTAAAATTAATATTTAATTCACAAATATTAATAAATATGAGAATGTATTATTCTTTATTTACCTGGGATGTTACATCCTTCCCCCCTTTTGGGAATTGTGTCCTTACAATTTTATTCACTTATCAAAATAAGTGGGGTTATTTATCCCTCATATCATTTTCAGATTCCCACGTTGCCTCTTCAACCATATGGTTTTTCCAAAAAACCTTTACCTGGTGAATTACCTTATTTCGCAACACTTTCTCTCTTCGGTCGAGAATCTGGACTGGTTGTTCTTCATAAGAGAGATTATCTTCTAGCTGAACTACCTCTGGGCTCAAAACATGAGATGGATCTGGCATATAATTTCTCAACATCGAAACATGAAAAAAATTGTGTACCTGAGATAAAATTGGAGGTAAAGCCACTCGGTAAGCAACTAATCCAACTTTCTCCATAATTTCATATGGTCCAATGAACCTTGGACTCAGCTTTCCTTTCTTACCAAATGGCATCACATTTTTCCACGGTGAAACTTTGAGAAAAACATGATCACCTACCTCAAAATATAGATCCTTCCTCCTGTTGTCTGTATAACTTTTCTGTCTGCTCTGAGCGGTTCTTATGTGTTTCTGAATCAACTGAACTTTTTCTTCCATCTCTTCTACCAATTCTAGTCCCATCATCTTCCTTTCACCCAATTCATCCCAGAAAGCTGGAGTTCGACACCGCTTCCCATATAATGCCTCAAATGGTGCCATCTGTATACAGGAATGAAAACTGTTATTATAAGAAAACTGAACCAAAGAAAGATGTTGGTCCCAACTTCCCTGATAATCCATCGAACAAGAACATAGCATATCCTCCAAAGTCTAAATTATTCGTTCTGACTACCCATCTGATTGAGGATGAAAAGCTGTACTAAAATTTAATTCAGCACCCAACGACTTCTGAAGGCCTTTCCAAAAGTTAGAAGTAAACCTAGGATCACGATCAGATACAATGGAGAGAGGAACTCCATGTAACCTGACTATCTCTTTAAGATACAAACAATAAAGTTGATCTAGGGAAAAAGTATATCGAATAAGAAGGAAATGAGCAGATTTAGTAAAGCGATCAACAATAACCTAGATTGAATTATTACCTCGAGATGTCTTTGGTAATCCCAAAAAAAAGTCCACGGATATGTTTTCCCATTTCCACTATGGCACTGGTAAAGGCTGAAGCATCCCTTTCAATAACTGCTGCTCTTCTTTAACCTATTAACAAGTCAAACACTTAACAGTAAAATCATCAATATCTCTTTTCATTCCATCCCACCAGTAATACTCTAGCAGATCTCTGTACATCTTAGTACTATAAGGAGGAACTGAAAACAGAGAACTATGAGCTTCACATAACAACTCTCTATTCAACTGTGAATCAAAAGGCACACACAATCTCTTCACAAATCTCAAAACACAATGATTATAAATGTTGAATTCAGGCAACTTACCCTTCTAAACCAACTCTAGCTTTTTCTGCAACCCACTGTCTTTCTTCTGTGCTGGCTTAATTCTGTCTGATAGAGATGATCTCACTGATACCTGAATCAAAACAGAAGAACTTCCTACACAAACAACTTCTATTCCAAATTTCATCAAATCAAAAACCAAAGGATCTCGTTCCAAACGTATCATGGTTAATGAAGAATTACTTTTTCGACTCAAAGCATCATCCAATTTATTTGACTTTCCCAGATGGTAATGAATTGTACAATCATAATACTTGATTAATTCTAGCCATCTCCTCTATCTCATGTTCAATTATTTATGAGTGAATATATACTTTAAACTTTTGTGATTGGTATATATTTCAGACTTTACTCCATACAAATGATGCCTATAAATTTTTAAAGAGAAAACAACAGTAGCTAATTCCAAATCATGTGTAGGGTAATTTACCTCATGATCTTTCAACTGATGTGAAGAATATGCAATTACCTGATCATTCTTCATAAGGACACAACCAATTCCCTTCAATGAAGCATCACTATATATAATAAACTCACGATTCCTGGAAGAAAGTGCCAAAAATGGAGCATTCACCAATCTTATTTTCAACTCCTAAAAACAATCATCACATTCTTTTGTCCAGATAAACTTAACACCCTTTCGAGTTAGCTTATTCATTGGACTAGATAACCGTAAATTTTTTTCAAAAAACCTTCGGCAGTAACCTGCCAAACCAAGAAAACTATGGATCTCAGTTACATTGGTGGGTCTTGGCCATTCGTCAACAAATTTTGTTTTTACGAGATCCACAGTTATTCCATTTTTAGAAACAATATGACCAAGGAAAGAAATTTGTTGCAACCAAAACACACACTTGCTAAATTTCCCATACAATTTATTTTCTTTTAAGGTTTTCAAAATAACCCCTAAATGTCTCTCATTCTCCTCTTTACTTTTAGAAAACATCAAAATATCATCAATGAAAACAACCAAAAACTTATCCAAGAACTCATGGAAAATTCTATTCATAAGGTCCATGAATACAGCAGTTGCATTGGTTAGCCCAAAAGGCATTGCTACAAATTCATAATGGCCATATCTTGTATGAAACATGGTCTTCCGAATATCTTCTACCTTTACCTTCAACTGATGGTACCCCGATCTCAGGTCAATCTTTGAAAAAAACTGAGCTCTCTGGAGATGATCAAACAAATCATCGATATGAGGAAAAGGATATTTTTTCTTAACAGTGATGTTATTCAAGGATCTATAATCAATGCAAAGTCTCATTGAACCATCTTTCTTTTTAACAAATAAAACAGGAGCACCCCATGGTGATGTGCTAGGTCAAATGAAACCTTTCTCTAATAAATCTTGCAATTACTCCTTCAACTCTAAAAGTTCAGTTTGTGCCATTCGATAAGGTGGTTTTGAAATGGGCTTAGCATCAGGAACTAAGTCAACAGAAAATTCAACTTCCCGATCTGGTATTATTCTAGGAAACCCATCAGGAAAAACATTAGGATACTCATTTACCACTGGAACATCATTAATCTAAACAGTTCCCTTGTTTTCAACGATATGTGCAAGGTAACATTCATTTCCATATTTTACAAGTGTCTTGGCCTCTTGATATGTTATCAATAGTAAGGGTTCATTCTTGTACAAAAACTGAAAGTCTTTTTGAAAATAAAATTCTTTAGCTCTACAATCAATATTAGCATGGTAAATAGAGAGCCAATCCATACCCAGGATAACATAAAACTCTACTAGAGGTAAAACAATAAGGTTTTCAAGTAGGATATTTCCACAGATAAGGATAGGAAGATTCTTATAATTTTTTTTTGCCTCAGAATTTCCCCTAGGTGTTTTTACCACAAGTTCAGGAGTCATTTCTTGAGATGGTATTCCCATTTTATTAGAAAAGTTTTCAGAGATGAAAGAATGTGTAGACCCCAAATCAAACGACACACTGGCATAATCTGAAAAAACAAACAAAGTACCTGATACAACATCATTTGATAGCCCGACATCTGTTGAAGTAGTTGCAAAGGATTTCACTAGCCCTTTCTGCTTGTAGTCTAACTACTTCCCATCACTCAAGATCTTTTTCAGACACTTGTTTGCATAGTGACCCATCTCATCACACTTAAAAAATTTCACTAACTATAAATCAAATTTGGTCTTACCATCACCCTGATATTTTTCAGTGCAATAATGAGCCTTATGTCCCATCTTGCCGCATCGGTATCACTTTCCAGAATTCAGAAGACATTCCCTAGCATGCCTTTTACCACATTTATCACAAACTGGAAACTTAGTTTTCTTACCATCAGACCTTTTTGAAGAATTCTTCCCTTTCTCCTTCCACCTCGGTCTCTTCTTTTGTTGGTTGTTATAGAACACTTGATCATCGATAAACTCCATTTCCACCTTCTCAGCACATCGAACAAGCTTTTCATAAATTTTGAATTCACGAGAAGCTAAAGCCCTTCGATATTTTGGCTTTAATCCTGAGTAAAAATGATTGATTTTACTATCAAGGTCTCGGATAAAATTTGGAGCATACCTTGCCAATCGAGTGAACCTTTCTTCATAGGTAGCCACTGAGTCTTCCTCTTGGCTCAATTCTAGGAATTGTTTTTCCATCCTAAGTCGAACTTCTTTAGGAAAATACTTCTCAAGAAACATACCTTTGAATTCATCCCAGTTGATAGCATCAATCTCATCAGTGTCCCTGATATTTTTAACCATCGACCACCACTGATCTTCTTCACCCTCCAAACGGTAAATATCAAGACTAACCTTTTGATTGTCTGAACACCCCATGACATCGAAAATCTTCTTCAGTGATTTAATCCACCCTTCAGCTTGCACAGGGTCATATGATCTTCTGAATGATGGGGGATGTCGCCTCATGAAATGTTCCACCACTGACATGTTACTCTACGGTTGATTTGGCTAATCTCATGCATGGATACAGCCACCATTTATCACTTGAGTCAACTGCGCCATTACTACAACAAACTGTTCAGTTCCAATTCCGAGCATCTCAGGATGCTGATTCGGAAGGTTATTTCCTTCTGTATTCCTTCCTAGCACTGCTTCCCTGTTTCCTCTACGGAAAACCATTCCGAACAAACATGTCTTAGATGAAGCAACATGGTAATCTTCAAATTCTATATCATTTCAATTTGACCATAATAAAAATATTTTTGGATAATCATTTAATAGAATTGTAACTCCTAAAGTTATCTAAACCGATCTGTGATACCAACTATAAGGCCCCAACCTTAAACATTACATAATCTTGAGATATTTCAAGAATATACCTTGAGGATCTTTTCAGGTTTAGAGTTTTAGATAATTATATCATAAAACATGCATTACATCCCACATTTAAACAAAGTGGTTACAATAAAAGATAGTATTAATTTTTCCCATCAACGGAAACATATTTAAAATAAAACATGGATTCTTTCTTGACACTTCCTTGACACTATCATCATATCTTGTACCATTCCCTTGACCTGTGAAAAACATTTCAAAAACTTGGGATGAGCATAAAAAGCTCAGTAAGGGTTATAAAAAAATATGGAAAGGAAACATGAGTACATATATACATAAGAATGAAATCATACTTTTCCATAAAACATACGCACTTTAACATACCTCATCAAATCATGAATAAATCATAGAAATCATAATACATAAAGGTAACTTGAGGAATTCATAACATTATTACGTAGGGAGTAACCCTCTTGGTTACGTTTGGAATACCCATGACAATATATTCCCTAAATCTCTTCGTAGAAACCTTAACGTTTAGATCCTTCGCGTTACCCAATGCATTGGAGAGCTATATCAGGCTCACCTGCCCTTAGTTTATCACGGAACCACCCATCTTCATAACCAATTCCCAAGAACCATAACATAATCGTATCAAATAAAACATGAATAAAGGAAACATAACATTTCCACATTTCAATCACAAGATATCAATAACACATTGATATAATAAAAACATTTTCAATACCATTTTCAATACCAAAATAAAAGAAAATTAAAACATGGTATTTATTTTTCATTAAAAAATGTTATGGCTTGTAGAGGAAGCCGAAACTCAAATAATGGTCACGGCGGCGGAGAAGTCGTTGTCGCCGTATACGTACGACAAAAAAAACATTCCATTTTTTCATTTTGTAAACGCTTCATATAAAAATATTCCTTTTGAAAAAAACGAAAAAGTCAAAGGGGTTTATACACCATATAAAAGAATGTTGTGTATAAAACAAAATATGCCTCAATGAAAGAAGATTGAGACGAAGTCCCTTACAAATATAATTTTTTAAATAAAATAGATCTATTATGTGTATTCACTATAATTACACATAAAGAAAGTACAAATACAAGATATTACATAATAATATCATGACATAATTTGAAAGTAGGAGATTAACCCAAAGAACGGAAATTGGGTTAAGAATTTCCCTTACCTCGTGTCCAAGCTGACTCGATTGCTCTTTAATCTCTTGAATAATAAACTTGAGTTAATTTATACTTTCTTAAGAACCTTTTCCAAGTTCATTATTACTTTTATATCACTTATTACCATGTCATGAACAATATTTAATTATTTAAGTTAATAACGGTCATTTTAACGATCATTGGTACTTGAGTAAAAAATAAACTCTTTATAATTACAAGTTGTTCATGTATCCATTATATCCAAAGTTATATTCATTATGTATATATCATATATATCATATATATCCAGTATATACATGCATTTATAATATTAAATAACATTTAGAGGTAAGAAATGAAATGCACCGTTCCTGGAGACGGTAAGCCGTACGTACGCATGAACGCTACTTTCATTTCTATTTCGTATTTTATGAAATGGAATCATAATGACAAAAAGGTATATTATAATTCCAATATAATTTCATATATAATATCATTAACTCCATCCTTTATACGTCCCACATATAGAATTAACGAATCAAATCACTTTGAGGGGGCGATAGTCCACACTTCCTGAAATGAAATTATCATGTTACCCACAATGGAAACCATAAAGGTATGCCACAAATGAAAAATACAGGATCATAAGGAAAACATAAACATAATATATATCATATATAAATAGAGTTACATCTTAATGGCCACCATGAAAGGTGTTAAAAGAAGATTGAACAATCATTGTTTCGTGAGGCAGATAATTGCCAACCACAGAAAGAGTATGTTCTTTAACCATTAGACGAAGGTGTGTGTAGGTGTAGATCTAATACTTCTCATAAAAACATACTAGTATATTGAAGATACTGGTGTTGTTACAAAATAAAGGAATAAAAAGAGTTTAGGGGGTTGTAGAAGAAAAATAAAACGTAAGAACACAAGAGAAGACACTACCTTTAAAACAGGTAACTCTTTTTGATTTGAGCTCAAAGGCTTCCTTGGAAAGACTTCTTCCCAAAGTGAGGCTTCTAGGAGTAAGATAGGGATGTGGAGAGACAAAATGGGCAGGGGTTGGCTGAGTCAAAGGCTTGAGAGGTGTGGGTAAGGAGGTATAGGTGGGGTCCTTTTATAAGAGGAGAGGAGGGGCACTCTTGGAAAGGTATAAAATGTTACTTTATTTTCAAATGAGTTTCAGATTTTAAAGGCCCACATTGATTTATTTTGAGGATAAGGTGATAAGGTTTCAAAATATACTCATCCAATAGGTTTTTGACGTGTTTAGGTCTTATATTTTACATTATCGTTTCATTTTATTTAAATCGTTAAATAATGAGGTAATTGTTGTATCATCATGATGTCATAAATAATTTAATTTATTTAATGTATAAAAATTATAAAAAAATACAATGATGTATAAAATATTTTTATCTTTCCAATGAATATTTATATTAAAAAATATGACTTGTATAACCCCATGTAAAAATTGTTTTAGTAAAATAATACATGTTTGTGTCATTTTTACTTTTTCTTTAAATAAAAGGCATTAATGTCATTATCTTACGCAGGTGGCTCCATGTGGTCCCAAAAATCGACCCATTGGTTTCCTTGGTCGGAAATGACACATAAAATAAGGGTAGGACATGTGAAAAGGTCATTTCATATTATTAAAACATTATTTTTACATTAAATTACACTAATTACCTCTAATAGCGATTAAAAACTTAAAAGTTACTATTCACCAAAAAATTATTTTAAACCCATTGAACCAAATTTTACTTCCTAATTAAGACCATGTATGTCGGATTTTTGAAATTCAAAACACAAAGGTGGTAAAATTTCATTTAAACAAAAAAATCAGTTTTTTAAGTACCACTTAGTGGTTTCACTATTCATCAAAAAATTGAAGTTTTTCAGAAAAATACCAAAACTTCACCCTAAGCTATATTTGATATTCCGAATTCAAAAATGATGTCTATTTTACAAAATTCAAAACATATAAGTTACATTAATTAATTTAATAATTAATTTCCACTTTCAGAACAAATAGCGTGTTTTTATGAAACAATATATATCAAAAGATTGACACTAGTTTAAGTCCAATTTCAAAGTGAAATTAATTCCAACAACCAATATTGGATTAAATAGTAAATATATATTCTAATTTTACTTTAAAAACAATTCAAAAGATAATATAATCATGTAAATAAATTATATTAAAAAGGTATTTTGAATTTAAATACAACATTTTTCACTATTCATTAAAAAATGAACTTTATCAGAAACATACCAAAAATTTACACAAATTAAATTTTGTTGTACCGATTCTAAAGAAGAATTTTATTTGGCCAAGATAATGTATAAGAGTGAACAAAACTATATTTAAATAGGGTTCTCCATCAAAAGGCGATAGTTTGACCTTTTAGTGAATATTAGAGTATATATACCTAAAATTGAATTCTTTTCTTATTTTAATCCTTTATATTTTATTGGATAGATATAAAAACATTTAACAAACATATATAATCATATTTTAGTTATTTATATTCATTCTCACCAATACAACAACTACGTGTTAACTACCATTTAAAATAATATTATTTTATTACAAGTGTGCAACGTAAGATTTCAAAGAATATCTTTGTTGCGTATCGGGTACGCTATCGAACATAGCAACCCCTTTAAAGTAAAATTAATATTTAATTCAAAAATATTAATAAATATGAGAATGTATTATTCTTTATTTACCTGGGATGTTACATAAACACCACTATAAAGGAATCAATATACCTTTGGAATTTTTGATTCATCAATTCCATAAAGATGAATGGTGCATTAATTAGACCAAAAGGCATAAAAATGAGCTCACAATGTCCATATTAGCTTCTAAAAGATGTCTTCAGAATATCCTCCTTTTGAAATCACAACTGGTGATATACTAAATGCAAGTAAACTTTAGAGAACCATTGGTATCCCATCAATTGATTGGGTAGACCATCAATTCATGTAATATGATACCAAATCTTTATCATAACTTGGTTAAGATTACAATAATCTACACAATGCCTATGAGTTCTATCTTATTTCTTCACATAAAGAACCATTTCCTCCCACAGAGATGTACTTAGTCAGATAAACCCTTAACTTTATAACTATTCCAACTGATCTTTCAATTACTTTAATTTTTTTGGAGACATTCCATATGATGTAAGGAATATATTACTGGTCCCTAGTTGGATATGAATCTTAAACTCTACTTCTATTTTGGGTGGAAATCCATATAAATTGTCAGGAAAAACATCAAGAAATTTGTGCATTGTGGTTGTAAAATATATATTCTCGATCTCATCTAATGAAGCTAAAGAAACTGCTATAAGCTGATATGATAGAGTTCCAACCACTGATGCCAAAGGTACCACTCTGCTTGTATCCACAACCCAATTTCCTTTAATGATATTCCTAAAACTATCTGAAAATTTGAAACTCACATGTCATGTATAACAATAGATACGAGGATCAAAATTCATTAGCCAATCCATCCCTAAAATCAAGTTATAAACATCTATATCTATCACAGAGATGTCCCATACCAACTCAATCCTATCAATTATTTTTTAACACACTGCACATTTCAAGGTCCGAGATTCTCATTTTCACAATAGTGTTTGGATTTTCAAAACACAAGGCATCATCTCAATATGAAAACCCAGATGATAAAAAACATTATAATCAATAAATGAACGAGATAAACCCATATCAAAAAAAGATTTTACAAGGGTAGATTCATAATAATAATACCTATCACTATAGAGGGTCCTGATTGATTATCCATGATCACTTGCTCAGTTATATAGAATTTAACACTCACTACACTTTGCTCTTTGTTACCCTATTGATATTTCACTAGTTTTGGGGTCATGGTATTAATAGAATCACCATGGATTTCTCAATTATACTAAATATATTTACTCTACTTCACTCATCTCATCAAAGTATATGATGCTTGAGAAGTTTGATATGTGTATCTAGCACCCAGTCTTAGAGCACAATGATAATAATGCTAAAGATGTCCCATCTAGTTTTAATTGTGACATGCTCTAGGTGGTGTTGTACAGTCTTGCTTGATGTGATCCAGTGAACCACACTGAAAATATCTGATATTACTCTTCGATCGAGGAGGTAAGTTGACCGATCCCATATTCTGATTATATGATATACCACCCCTTGAGAATAGGTGTCCCTCCTTCACTTGTTTCAAGAATTGGAGTTCCCACATGTTCCTATAGAAAAAACATGCTTCCTTCAACTATGTTTCCTAATATATCCCTTTATTCCACTATCTCTCTATTTAAAATCACTATATAATCCATTATACAAGTCAAAATAATTTTTGAGAGAACTTCTGGTTTTAACCCCAACTCAAAAATGAATTACTTCAAGGATAAAATTACATAAAAGTATCGTGAAAATAAGACTAAATTAAAAAATTTAACTGCATAATATTTTACCAAGAGATTCCCCTGATTCAAACGAAATAAGTCTATTGTTCTAGAAATTATGAATGTGTGAGGATAGAACTATTTGATGAAAAATTATTTAAAATCCTCCCATGCCATGACTTATTCCAACTTAGCCCTAAATACTAAATCCCACCACTGGCATGCTGAATCTTATAGAATATATGTTTCCAAAATCACTTTCATCTCTATTGGTATACCAAGGAAATTAAAGATTCGATTTATCCTATTCAACTATACTTCTTCTTTTTCTGGTTCATAATCCCCCCAAAATATGGATGGATTCTACTTTTTTAATTGAACTGAATGATCCACTTATATTAGTTTATCTTTTTTGTTCCCTCTATCCATGGCCTAAAAATCCTAGAAAATACTCTAAACCCACTGTTTCTTCACATGTGGCTTTGGTTCAACCACATTCTCAATAGCCTATTTCGATTGGTTACTATGGCTCCTACACAATGCTATTCTCTATAACCCAAACAAGCTCCATTTAGTATCACTGTCTAGAAAATGAAGGCTTATCTATTTGAATTTATGAAATTTATGCATATTACCACATATCTTTCCTCAAGTATGTTTATCCATGATAATACAGTTTAACCATTTTCAAAACACCCCCATCATGCCTATTCAAAATATCACATTTTGAAAACATTTTCAACACTTTCAAAAATCATAACATTTTACCAATTTGATAGATCATTAACTCAATAATTAATAATGAAATACTAGTGGGAAGTCATTCTACCAATGAATTTCATGAAACTCTCATAAGCTAAACCCATAAATATGAGGTTAAAACTCACCTATATGTTTCATAAACACTCATGTAACCAAACTCCATGGTAACATGAATTTCATCATAAATTTGTTAGCTACACCTTTTTATGCTCTAAATTTCAAGTTATGACATTCCAACTCCTTGATACCATCCTAGGTATAAATGAACCTTCTAAGATTGATACTCACGGACCAAACAATATGACACCATTTATATCAAAAAAATATGTAGTTCAACCAAGTATAATACCATTTGTATTAAAAAAATATTTGGACTGACCAAATATGACACCATTTGTAACATCTCACCCCTCACCCATTATCTTTGGAAGAGGTAGTGGGTGTTACTTGGCCTTATCTGACATCCACAAGACACTAAAGGCTATAAATAAATTCCAAGGGATTAATATACAATTGGGGGATGATTTTCCATTTTAATACAACAAAACCAAACTAATATAACCATAATAACCAAACCTATATATGATTAATGATTACAAAATATAACTCAAAAAAAACCAAACCAAACCAATAACCACATTAGAGTACAAGAAGAAAGTAAAGAAAATAAAACCCAAAGACACCAAATACATCAACCGTCAACTCCTAAACTTTTCCAAGCTCCAACTCGAAAACCACTCATAAGGTATCAAGAAGAATCACTAAAGAATCAAGATACCTTGAATTTACCCATGTCTTGATAGATGAAATCTACAAATGCACAATAGTTACCAAGTAGGGGTGAGTCTAAACTCAGTAGGATTTTACCAATGAATTCCCAACTCACTCCATTAAGATAAAACTTGTTAGAAAATTTATATAAAATAGTTTAAACTTTTTTAATGTACTTTATATGAAATCCAAAACATTTTTCCAAACCAAAGTTGTTTTCCTTGGAAATAAATAAGACAAGCCTTTAGAAAATTTCTCAATTTCTATTTTGAATTACCATTACATGATTATAAGAATACCCACACATGCATTCCCAGGTTATTGATCCATACCAATGATCAATATCTCATCCATCCACCGAGTCATCACTAGGTGTCCAATCTCCCTGTACCCCAATGACACACAACCCTTATCAAGGGAAACATCTCTTATACCCTAATGGTATACACCCATTATTCAGGGACATGTAAAAAATAATGAACTCAAACCAACCATTTATACCAAAAATACATGGAAATAAAATTCACATAAACCATTCCTTCTTTAAAAAATTTTAACTAACATTTTACATGAATCAATAAAAATACATAACTTTAAAAGCATAATTTTAAAATTATCATTTAATAACATTTTCAAAAAACCATATAACTTCCAATATTTTCTAAAAACCAACACTAAATAGGTTTCCAACAAGATTCACATAATAATTTCTCAATCAATTCAATAAAAATATTTATTTCAAGCTAAGCCTTCAAGTTCTAATCAAGTGGAGTCGAGAGAAAAGCCACCTACATCACAAACATTGGTGAAACTAAAGAAGGACATAATGATTCTATAGATCCATTCATGAATCACATTTACTTCCCTATATAAATCCATAAAACATAAAAATTCTCATCACAGAACATAGATATATCCACACTGGATTACATTTAAGGTTCTAGGAAAGAGAAGGATAAGAGATCAATGAAGAACGACCAAGAACGAAGACTTATTGGATAATCTGGATGCCCAAAAGCCTGTAAACAACTTATGGATCACTTCTAGACCAAAGGGAAACAAATATAACAAATTAAGAGAAAAATAATTTGTGTTATGGGAGAATTAGGGGAAAATTTAGGCTTAAAGGATCTAATTCTAATTGGATTAACAATTTTTAGAGGTATGATTGTATGCCACATGGTTGGGATGCATGATTTGGAAAACCATGAACCAACCATGTGGTTTCTACTATCTAAATTCAACAACCCTCAGAGTTGGATTGAATGGTTAGACAAAACATGCACCAGCCATTCACGAGTTACTATCTTAAGCCACCCTCACACATTTGGCTCACACGATTAGAAAAATCATTCTCTAACCATGCATTTACCCACTGTTTCAAAGAGAATAGTTTCTCCTTGTAATCTTCAGGGTTTATCCACACTGTGTGAAAACCATGCACCTACCTAGTGACTACTATTTACATGTTGTGATAGTGATTTCTCTTTTTAAACTTTAAACACATTTGGGAAAATGAGAGTTTCAAGCTTTGAAATGTGAAATGCATTTGATAATAATTGATGGGACTGAATTTGAATGGGATTTATCTGTGATAGATATGAATGTCCATGAATTTATTCTAGGGATGGATTGGCTAATTATATTTGAGTCCCATATCGATTTTTATGAACAAAATGTGTGTTTTAAATCTTTTGATGGTGCTAGACATCTCATTAAATGATATAGGGTTGTGGATGTAAAAAGAGAAATACCTTTGGTAGAAATTATTGGAACTATCACTTACCAATTGATAATAGTTTCTTTAGCATTAGTATATGAGATTGAGAATAGATATTTTACAACCATACTAGACTATTTTATTGATATTTTCCTGATAATTTATTGGGATTTCCACCCAAAAAATATGTAAAGTTTCCGATTGATCGCTTTTTAGGGAATAGTCCTATTTACATTTAGTCTTATCAGATAACACTAAGAGAATTGATGGAATTGAAGAATTAGTTAGAATATTTGTAAATTTAAGGTTTAATATGGACAATAATGCCATCGTGGGAAGAACTGGTTCACTATGTGAAGAAGAATGATGGAAATATTTGGATTTGTATAGATTATTTTAATCTTAATCATGTTATGATAAAGAATTGGTATCCTCTTCCATGTATTGATGATCTATTTGATCAGTTTAAGGGAGCCTGATGGTTCTCTAAAATTTAATTTCATTTGGGATATCACCAATTGGGGGTTCATAAAGTGGATATTCTGAAGACAACTTTTAGAAGAAAATATGGACATTATGAGTTCGTTGTTATATATTTTGGTCTTAAGAATGCACCAACCATATTTTTTTTAATTAATGAATAGAATATTTAAAAGGTACCTAGATTCATTTGTAGTGGTGTTTGTGGATGATATACTAGTGTATTCTATAAAAAATGTGGATCATGAGAAACACATAGATATAATGTTGGGAATCTTGTGGGAGCATCGTCTGCATGCTTAGTTATCATAGTGTGATTTCTAGATACAATAGGTACATTTAATAATCCATGACATTTATGAAAAAGGAATTTTTATATATCTGGAAAAGATAGAAGTTTTTATCTCTTGGAAACATCTGAATAATGTCTTTGAGATATATAGTTTCCTTAGTTTTTTTGGGACAATACAATTGTTTTGTATATGAATTTTCTTGTTCAGTATTATCTATGATAACTTGGAAAAGGAAAGGTGTTCCTTTCCAGTGGAATGAATAATTTTATAAATACTTCCAAGAGATTAAGATTATACTTAAATCATCACCTATACTCACATTTAAATATATTGTAAAGAGTTATATAGTCTTTTTTGATGCATCGAGATCATGGTTGGGATGTGTTCTCATGCATGTGGATCATATTATTTCTTATAGTTCATGGTAGTTATGATTGAATGAGAAGAAATACCCAAAAAATGATTTGGAACTGGATATCATAGTCCACGATTTTAATACTTGGAGTCATTATCTTTTTAGTGAGAAATTTATGATGTTTATAGATCATAAGATCTAGAACTACATTTTCTTGCAAAGAGATTTGAATATAAGGAAAAGAAGATGGATGGTGTAAGAACCCAGTTTTTCACCCAGGTATGGATCTTTTAATTTTTGTTCTAAGTCTTTACTTTGGACCTAATATGAATTACTAATGAGTTAGTAAAGGTTATGAGGGTGTTCGGGGATTATGCGAAGCCCAGAACCCATATTTTTGGAGAAAACAGACTTTGCGCACAATTTAGAGTAAACTGTGTGGATTATGTTTTTCTGAACAGAGCCACCTCGCACGGTTGGCACATGGCTGTGCGGCCTAACCATATGAATGAACCTTTTTCTTAGGTACCCATTCATGGATTGAACATGGTTTTATCAAACCATGTGGACAAACTATTCAGGCAAAGCTGTCTCGCACAGTTTGTTCACAGTTTGACAAACTGTGTGGACAAACCATGCACATGGTAAATTTCCAGTTTTCCCCTTAATGATCTATTTACTCCTCTCTTCTTCCCTAACTCGAAAACCATAAATATTTTCCTCATTTTTCACCCATTTGGATATTTTTGAAGGCCAATCTAGGGATTAAGATATCTCCTTCATCCAGTATCCAATCAAGATTCCGTTCATCACGTTGGATGCACAACGGTAAGTACTCGAGTCCTATTCAGCCATTATTCTTCTCTCTTTCGCACAAACTAGGTATTTTTACGTGAGAATTTTTCACATTTTCTTATATATACTCTAATCTGATTAAAATAAAAATCCAATAATAGAGGAGGAGAGTCGTACAACCCTAAGGTGGATGGTCTATAACTCATCCCAAAAGTTCATTGTTTTTGGAATTTTCGTGTGTGGCCTAGTGATTTCATCAGAAGCTGTTTCTTAAATTTACATGGCATGATTATACTTGTTAAAATCATATGGTTATTTTCTATCAAAATATGTGTTTATTTGTTAGCAGTTACACCCACAAATCAATCTTCCCCAAGTTTAAGGTAATTCAATAATTGGTTTTTAGTGTTTTAGCATGTTTAATCCACTATTCGGGTGTGACTTTGCTTAAAATTTTCAAAGGAGAGACTTCTTATAATAAATGGATTGTTATTAATGAGGATTACATAATGGAATGTACCATTTATTCTCACCACTTGACCCACCTATGTTATGTTCTTTCAAATTGATTATTAAATGAGAAAAGTTAAATGGAAAGTATACTAAGTATATAACTTGGCCTTATTGAATAATATTGAATAAATATTACATGTCCATAGAACCCCTTTCCATATTTATGGAAGGTAGCGAAGTGTACCCCAATAATTGAATATACCTTAATGGTTAATTAAGACTTGATTAAATGATTGCAATGCTACATGGCCTATCAACACTAATAGAAGACAAGGATTGGACCAATAAATAAATGGTTGCAAATCTACATGAACTATACAAACTAATGGAAGGAAATAATGGAACCTAATGAATTAATACATGATTATAATATCAAATAGGAATGGACTAACTCGATCCCACCTTTGATTCTGAGAGGATAATACCTTGGGTCTTAGGAACCCCATTTCGATTCAAGGAAGCAGTTTGCTAAGGTTGATACCCACCTAGACTCCAGTTCTTCTATCTTCCTAGGATTCCAGGTATATTATCATAGGGTCCTTTAAATTATTATAGGACACATAACATATACTCCTTGGATCTATCATTGACTGGTAGGTTCCATGGTGAAAGTCCATTAGGCCCTATCCTTACTTTTCTCCATTTTACCTTGGTTGATCACCTTGGACTCAGTAGGTTCCATATTGTGGAATTCCTTGGATTACACTCATTGGATTACACTCTTACCCTTTATTTAGACTTAGATACTACTACATTAGCGTTTTGTGAGATTTATGTTACCTTAGTTATTACCCTGGAACTCCCTCATGGGATATCTTTTATAGGTTTCCTTGTTACGTCTTGGGACCTTCACTACTTGTATTATCACGAGGTGATGTCAATGCTGGATATGCATCACATGACCTATTAAAATAAAATGAACTCGTTACATATTTAGACACTAGCCGTGGGCTGAAACAGGTACTGGGTATTTAGTTATTGTACTCCTTGCTTTACTTTATATATACATGCCTTCACATTGCTATATTCCATTACACAGGCCAGATGTTAAAGACACCATTTGTGGTGGCCCACTAAGATTTATCTCACACCCTCTTCATGCACCGTTTGGTACTCAGATTAGATTACATGACTGCAGGTGATGAAAAAGTGAGGAATACAACTTCAAAAACTTGATTTCTTACTGATAGGATAGAGCTTGATAGCATATGACCGAGTTGGACCTCAGGATGATTGGAGCGGCCTTTGTTTTCTTTTACCTTGTGGAACATGTTATGTCTGCTGTCTTGTATCCATGTTTTTGAGTTTTATAGTGACATGTCATTACATTATCATTGTTCCAATTGATACAATTATTATTATTCTAGACTATCTATTGCGTCAGTTTTCTTCTGCTATTTATTTATATTTCTTCTTCTATTTACTATTAATTTATATTCCTTCTAGTATGCTACACTCTGTTAATGAGGGAATAGTCTTACCAATGACACAACACACCCTAGGCCCTCCCTACTAGTCACCAACCTATGGAGTTCAGGGAGATTTACTTGAGACTATGTGGCCCACTCAGCTTGGGGCACCCATTAAGGGGCATTCATGTTTGGGACGTCACATATGGAATACATTTAAATGTACGAATTCGACTTGATGTATACACCTAGTAAAGAAAATTTTGTGCTGGATGCATTAAACTATAATTTATATAATCAGTTAGCTAAAGAAACTCCAGATTAGTGGAAAATAATTTCATTCATATCAGACATGCACTTAGATTGTACCAAACAAGGTTATGTTGTGGTTTTCTTCCCAGTTTCATTTGTTGTTGAATTGGTTTAATATGTAAAATAGAATTAGATATCTAATCCTGAATTTGTTGTTTTGAGGTCAAAACTCAATTATGGGGATACCATTGTGGGATGGAATCTAGATGGGAGTTTGGTTTTGAGGTTTTGATATCAGATCATGGAACCTTTGGTTTTTTAGGAGCAACTTCTAAATGATTAAAACCATTCAAAATGGGATATTCATCTAGGAATTCAAAATATTTATAGAGTGATGAATGTATAGTTTTGGTGGGTTGGCATGAAAAGGGAAGTGGAAGAATATATTTTGAGATACCTAACCCATTAGTAGGTCAAAGAGGAACACTGACAACCAATAGGTTTTCCTCAGTCATTATCAATTCCCATGTGGATGTGGGATCATATATCCATGGATTTTGTGATAAGTTAACCCATAATGGTTAGGAAAAATGATTCCATATGGGTAATTTTTCATTATCTTATGAAGTATGATATTTTTATCCCTATTCATGAATCCCATATGGGGGAGGAATTATCCAAAATCAATATCCAAGAATTTGTAAAGAAGTATGATGTTCTAGTCTCAATCTTATCAAACCATGACCCTAGGTTTATGTTTATTTTTTGGAATTCCTTATTGAAATACCTTTGGAATCAGTTGACTATGAGCATGGAATATCATCCTAAAATAGATGGAAAATATAAAACAATGATAAAAATGTTGGAGGAAATTATTAGGGATTGTGTAATGTATTTTAGTGGATCATGGGAGGATAACATACCTTTAGTAGTGTTCTCATACAACAACTGTTATCAGGTCTTAGTACATATAGATCCTATTGAAGTATTGAATGGGAAGCCTTGTTATTCTCGTTTTTTTGCTGGAAACAGGTGATACATCACTAGTTGAAACTAACCTTATTCAAGATACAATGGAAAAGATTCATTTTAGGAGAAAGAGGATGAAAATGGCATAGAGTCCTCAAAAATCATATACAGATCATCGTCAAACACTGTTATCATTTGAGGTGAGTGATCATGTGTTCTTAAGAATCTATTTAAGGCATGGGAACCATTGTTTTGGTATGTATTACAAGTTACCTCCTTAGTACATAGGACTTTTTGAGATACTTTAAAGAGTTGGTGAGGTGGAATATCATTCAGCTTTACCACCATGGTTCAATTAAGTGAATAATGTGTTTCATGTATCTTAATTGAAGAACTATCAACCTGATATTGACCACGTGATCCTATGGGATCACATTGACCTAGAGTTGAATGTTTTGTTGGTTCATGTGATGGGACATATTGTGGATAGTAAATAAAAAGTATTTCATGGGAAAATCATCAATCTTGTGTGGGTTTTATGGAAACATGGTCAGATTCAAGAAGAAATGTGGGAATGTGAAAAGGAAATGATAGAGTAATGCCGAAACTCTTCATGGAAAACTCTTGTTTTCTAATTTATGATGAGATAAAGTCCAATAGTGGGGAGAATTTATCACCCTTGGTTTTTTGTACATGACCCTTTATTCATGTTTTAAGGGTATATAAAAATTGGGTTATGTTTCAGGAGGTTCTGAGGGGTTTTTACACTTGTTAGAGGGTTTTATAGAGGTCTATGGTTTGAGAATGACTAGTATAAACCATGAAACACCTCTAGGAAATGATGATAGGGGAAAAAGTGGTCAATGTTCTGGTTCATGGTTGTTGCAGGATTTGGAAAAACTATGCATTTTCACAATAGAAACCTTTCTCTTTGAAATATCAGGGAAACATAAAATTGGTGGATGACTTGTCT
This sequence comes from Viscum album, assembly GCA_963277665.1. Classification (NCBI taxonomy): domain Eukaryota; kingdom Viridiplantae; phylum Streptophyta; class Magnoliopsida; order Santalales; family Viscaceae; genus Viscum; species Viscum album. The sequence continues at coordinate 339,288,032 of OY728134.1, read as the reverse complement.
AACTATGTAAGCCAACCATGAAAGGCATGACTTAATATAGTAGGTCATGAATGATTGGCGCATGGTTTGTGTAACTATTCAAGACTAACATGTGCGGTGTTGTCTTGAGATAGTGTTAACCACATGGCTGGCCCACAGTTTTCCAAACCGTAGAGCCTAATCATGCAACGTACATTCAGCCCTTAGAAATTTGTGGATCTAATTAGAAATATATTCTTCAAGACTTATTTTCCCACTAATTCTCCCATAACATGAAGTAATGTTTCTCCCATTGTGTGAGAAACATTTCCCTTTGGCCCACGAGCAATCTGTAAGTAGTTTAAAGACTATTGGAGATCTATATTCTCTGATAGTATCTATTATTGGCCCTTCTTTATTGATCTCTTCTTCTTTCCTTTCCTAGAAGCTTAGATCTAATCCTACATGGATATATCCTTATTTCATGATGGGAATTGTGATGTTTTATGGTCATATCTAGGGAAGGAAAGGTGGTTCATGACTAGATCTAGAGAATCAATGTGTCGTTATTCAATTTTTCCAACGATTGTGAGGTAGGTGGATTCTCTCTTGACTCTAATTGATCATAACTTGAAGGATTAGCTTAAATAAATGTTTTTTTCTTGAAATGATTATGAAATGCTTGTTGAATTCTTCTTATAAACCCATTTAGTGATGATTTTTTGGGAAATCATGGAATTTGGATGTTTTTTTGGAAAATGTTCCTAAATGATAATTTTAAATTGATGATTTTAAAATTATGGATTTGTTTTGATTCATGGAAAATGTTTGTTAAAACATTTTAAATAATCAATGATTAATGTGAATTTTCTTGGAATGGTTTTTTGGAATACATGGTTTATGTGAGTTCATGCTTTCGATGTGAGCCTGAATAAGGGGCATGTACCATTAGGATACAAGAGATGTGACCCTAGATATGGGGTATGTTTCACTAGGGCATAAAGATATTGGACTCCTAGTAATGACCTTATGGATATATGTGAGAACACTGATGAGTATGGATCTATCACATGGGAATTCATGTGTGGGTTTCTATGGAATCATGGAATGAGTTTAAAAAATGGAATTTAAAAAGTTTTCGAAGGATTGTTTTATTAGTTTCCATGGAAAACTATTTTGGTCTTGGAAAACTATTTTGGATTTGATATAAACTACTTTATTTTTTAAAACTATTTTATATAAATATTTTAATATGTTTTATCTTAGTGGAATGAGTTTGTAAGTCATTGGGGAAATACTACAGAGTTTGGAATCACCCCCTTCCTGGGCACTATTTTGCATTTAAAGATGTCATCCATTAAGTCACAGTTGAAGACAAGGTATCTCAGTTATTTAGTGATGATTCTTATTTCCATGGGCAAGGATTTTAAGAGTTGGATCTTGGATTAATTTGGGTTTGGCTAGTTTTATTTATTTAGTGTATTTGGGTTTCATTCTCTTTAGTTTTCCTTGAATGTTGTATTTCAGTTTCCACTTGTACTATGATATGTTTATTGATTTGTTTTGGTTTTGTTTGAGTTATAAATTATACTCATGAATTATTTAGAGGTTTTGTTTTTATGGTTTTATTGTTCTGGATTATTTATCTTAAAAGGGAAAATATTCCCCCAATTGTTTATGAAGACCTTGGAATTTATTTCTAGCCTTTTGTTTCCTGGGGATGTCACCTAGGGCCTGGTAACACCCACCACCTATTCCTATGATAATGGGTGAGGGAAAGGATTTAACACCCCCAATATGTAGGTACTTGTCCCTTTATTAAGGTTTTTAAGGCTATATAATAATTGGGTTATGTTTAGGGAGGCTTGGAGGGATTTTGACACTTGTTGGAGGATTTTCTATAGGTAGGTGATTTGAGCATGGTTATTAGAAACCGTTGAACACCTCTAGAATACCATATAAGGGAAAGTAGTGGTCACTGGGTAGGTGAATTGTTCGAGCATGGTTTAGCCAAACCATTTGGATGCCCATGAGAAACAGTTATCTTTAAAACAGTAGGAAAAAACATAGTTGGCGCACGATTTGTCAAACTATGTGATCCAACCATGTGAGGAATGTATTAAGATAGTATCTCTTGCATGGTTGGAAAAAAATTTATCTAACCATGAAATCCAACCATTTAGGGTGTTGTCTTGTGTAACACCCCAAGCTTCTACGGTACGCTTCTCTTTGAATAATGTGACAGCGTGTGTTGTACGCAACACCGAGTTCTAACACACCATAACCAATCAAACTAGCCGTTATGAATAGTAATACCTAATTTTTTAAATTATATATATATATTTTATTTATTAAAATGGACTTAATTTTTGGATTCAGAATATCGAATTTAGCCTAAGGTGAAATTTTGGTACTTTTCGGATAACTTATATTTTGATGAATAGTGAAAATTACTAAATTTTAATTAAAAACAAATTTTTTAATCAAAATAATTAATAGTGATAAATTATGAATTTGAGTGGTTTTAAAGTATATTTATAATATATTTTTACCATTTAATATAATGTTGGTCATTGGACATAATTTTACAATTAAACCGAACATAAACAAGTGTCAATCTTTTGATGGTTATTATCTCTTAAAAACACGCTTTTTGTTTTGACAACGGGAATTAATTTTAAATTAATTTCTGCCACTTCTGTGTTTTGAATATAGAAAAATGGATTCCATATTTGGAATCAGGATGTCCAAATTGTGTAAATAGGTAACTTTTATTTTTAGACATTTTGAATAATTACTGCGGTAAATATTTTATTTACCATGGTTAAGGGTAAATCTGGTAAATAAGGGTTAAGAAATAATATTATAATAATACTAAATTACCCTAAAACGTGTCCTAGCCTTATTGGTTGATAAATTGTCGACCATATACATCTTTGGGTCAATTTTGGGACCCCATGGTGCCACTTGTAGGTGATAGGGACATTTTATTTTAATTAAGTTAAAATGAATACAAAAATGACACAAGCATATATCTTTTAGCAAAACAATTATTACATAGGGGTGTGTATGTTGTATTTTAGATTATAAATATTATTTAGAAATATAAAAAGATTTACTACATAATTATATTTTATTTATAATTTTTAGACATTAAATAATTTAATTTATTTATGACACAATGATGATGAATTAATTACTATATTAGTGAAAAATTAAAATAATTGATATTATAAATACCCAAATAAATATAATATGAACCTTTTAATGAATTAAACTGATTTTCTAGAATAATATGATATATTAGTATTGATTTAATTGACTTTTTTCGAAGTAATCAATCTGTTATGAGTTTTACAAAAATCAACTATTGAATAGTGTCAAAATTGACATAAAAGAGTTTTTAAAACAAATATTATATTATTAATTGATATTAAATTCCTAAAAATCTAAGGTTCGGACAAGAGACTTATATCATGATAGGTTCATCATTAGTGGACCAATAGAGGGTCTCTTGGATGTATATGGTAAGTTTATTAACCATATAATATAAAAATACAAAGAGACATTGTAAAAGTGAAACTAATTAACTTAGAGTTAATACTTAAAGATAAGGTTAATATAATGACCCAAACCTGTCTAAATTCTATTGGCTAAGTGGTTTTCGACATATTCCCACCTTAGACTTTGAATAATCAACTTTGGATCCATTATAAACCGAATATGAATTTATTATAAATTAATATTTCTATCTTTTCCAAAGGTGCCCCTCACCCCTCTTATAAAAGGGCACTCCTCCATCTCATTTATTCACACCTTAAAAGCCTTTTTGTTCTGCCAAACTCTGCCCAAATACTCTCCCAAATTCCATCACTACAACCTAGAGGCCTTAGTTTGATCAGAAATCCAACCTAAGGATCCCTTTTGATCAAATCAAAAGGAAGAAACCGAAGAAGAGGTAATGATTTCACCACCCTTTTCCAAGTTCCCTTCTTCTTCCACTTCTTCTTCCTTTGTTGTTACCATCATAAAATAATAACTCCAGTATCATATATATACTGAGATTTTATTATAAATATGGTACAACCATATTCAGTATTCTATCCACCCTTTGAATAACATGTCACCATACGTGCGTACGTACGACTTACCGTCTCCATGTCGTGGTGTAATTGTTATTCAATATAATATTATTTGGATGGGTATAATAATGATGTGTAACTCATGTAAATAATAAATATAACATGTTAATGATTCTGTATATATGATATACCATCCATTTATATATTATTTTAATATCAAAAGAATGATATTGTCGCTCGTGCGTACGTACGGACTACCGTCTCCACGAACGCGATGAGATTCATTCTCCATCGTATCCATTCAAGTATAATTATCATTTTATGATTTAAAAAATGATGTTTAAGGAATTGATATCATTCTGTATATGAATAATATACAACCTATCCTTTACAAACATGTCTTACGTAACAAAACATATAAAATAAAACAATTAAGTTAACACTTGAAACAACGATAATACTAAGATATTATTATCAAATCAATATTAAAAGATCATATATGATATCATATTAATGTATATGATTCTTGTATAATTTAATAACAATTATTTCACCATTATATAGGAGGTTAACCTACCCCAACCAAGGAAAAGTACAAGGTAAGGGTTATTTCACAATCTCTTCATTATCCGAGGTTGTTTATATGTAATAATCTACTGAGATCTCTTTATCATCCACATCCATGTTTTCTTAAAAATGTATTTCAAATTTTTTTTATTATTTACAAGAATATGGGTTAAAGTCATTTATACCCTTGTTTGACTTTTTATAAGAGTAATATTTCCGTCGTTTTCAAAACAAGGTCCTTTTTAACCTTTTCGACAGAATTAAGGTAAGAATGTTTTTTTAACTTATACGGCGGGTGCAGTTATTTTCCGCCGTTATAAAATCTTCAAGATTTCCTAACAAGCTTATAAGAATATTTTCAAAGAAAATGTTTTATTTTATATGGCTCATAAATGATTTCAAAAATAGAAAGAGATATTTCTATAAAAAGTGTTTTGATTTCATCTATGTCAACATCCTTTGATGGATTTTATGCTTATTTGAAGTTGATTTATTATGATACAAAACTTCTATATTGTATTGAAGGTTTTGTGATATGTTTGACTGTGGATGTGCTATTTTTATACCATTCATAGTTTATGGTGAAATTATTGACATTTTGTATGCTAGTTTTAATACGAATGTTTATGTTATGTTTAAACCTTTTCGTATGGGAATGCATTGGACTTAATATGTGACGGGTGGAGCCCGCTATAGCTCCTCGATGCATCGGTAGGTCTCATGAGACAAACTAGTGTCTTGGCACAAGGCCTTGGCAAAATCTTATTTTTAGTCTTGGCACGAGGCCTTGGCTATGTGGTTATGATAGTCTGGCATTTTGCATTCCAACATTATGAAAGTGGTTATTGATATTGCATGTGATTATTCAATTATTAGAATATCCATGTGAACAAGTAAATGGAATTATTTCATTTTACTTTTGCCATACTATGTTGAAGTTCAAGTTTAAAAGGCTTTTGTTTTAGTAATGCATTGCCTTAAATGTTTATGCTTATTTTGAAAAGTTTCCGCTATATTGTTATCCTTACTGGGCATTTGAGCTCACCCCTTTTCTATGTTTTATTTTCCCAGGATGTGAAGAAGTAAATTATGAATGACCTGCAGGGATATTATGTGGGGGATATGAGTGTGGATTATGGAGACAATATGTTGTTGTAGTAGTTTTTTTTCATTTTATGATGTAATGTAAGACTTAGGAATATATATATTGTTTCCAAGGCTACTAAACCAATCGGTCTTTTGAGATTTGATCTTTCTTGTGATCATGCCAATGTTATGTAATAATGCACCGACTCTGGGTGACTAGGGTCAGGGCGTTACAGTTGGTATCAGAGGAAGTTTAGTACAAACCTTGGAAGCTAGATTTAGATAAACTCTAATTAGAGCACGTAGACCTAAGATGAACTTTGAGGATTAGTATAGAAGAACTTCCTAGAATTTTGGTATTGTAGAGATTTTGTGAGTTTTCCGAGCAATACATCCCTGTCTGGATACAAGCAGGTAGAGGCGGATCTGGCATAGATGTACCTAGGGGTAAAACCCGAAAACACCGCTTTGAGCTAGACTCGAACGGGAACTGGTGCACGACAACAGGCCTTGCTGCACTCTTGGTTACGACACTCCCAGGGGATATGCTTAGGATAACTCTCATTTTATTTACAAATCATTATGAAGGGTTTATGAGTATATACTTCCTCAAAGAAAACATTTTTATGATTATGGATTATATCCATAAATAGTTCAATTTTTGTTAAGTGTTTTATAATTATGGGATTATGTATTTTGATTCATAAATTGATCTAGTTTATGCCATTGTTTAGAAATGGCGCCTAGTGGAAGAAATGGAAACCGTATCAATGAACGCACTCCATGTAGGGATTTCCCTCCTGCTCAAGATAATTATAGTGGGGCTGGTGATGCAACTGGTGCCGATCAGCTAATCACCATACTGGGACAACTTACTCAGGTTATGAATAATAACCTTACCCGTATGGAGCACCCTGATCCACAACATGGAGGATCAATGTTAGATCGATTCATGAGGAAACAACCACCAACGTTCAATGGGGGTACAAATCCCTTAGTAGCTGAGCAATGGATAAATTCCCTAGAGAAAATATTTCAGGCTTTGGGGAGCAGTGAAAGGGAAAAAGTTATCATGACAGTTTACCGCCTCACTGGAGATGCTGATCAATGGTGGTCATTGATTCAAAACATGAAGGAAGATGATGAAGTATCAAATATGGAATGGAGGGAGTTCAAAGATCTGTTTTTAGAAAAATACTTTCCTCGTGACCATCGAGCAGATATGGAAAGGCAATTTCTGAATCTGAGACAAAAGGAGGATGAGAATGTCACAAAGTATGAGGCTAACTTTACAAGGTTAGCAAGGTATGCTAGAGATTATATACGTAACCCAAGAAGTAATATTGATCGTTTCTTTGATGGGTTAAAACCATTTCTCCGTCGAGCATTTGTCTCACAATCCTTTTCATCGTACGAAGACATTGTCTCATGTGCTATCAAGACCGAAAAGGAATTCTCTAAGTCTTATGAATTTAAAGCAAAGAAAGAGAAGAAGAGACCTGCTGATCAATCTGGGAATGGAAATAAGGGGAATAAGGGAAAGGTTGAATATCCATCCTGTGGTAAATGCGGGAAGAAACACCCTGGTACTTGCTTGAAGGGAATGGGAGTCTGTTACAAGTGTGGTGAAAAAGGCCACCAAGCTCGTGATTGCAAGGGGAAGAAGGAAGCTACCAATGTTCAGTTCTATAATTGCAGGGAGATGGGGCATTATGCAAATGCATGTCCTAAGTGTCAGGAGAACTTACCTCAGAAAAGGCCAAGGGATCAAGGCTAGGCTTATGCTATCACTACTGCTGAGGTAGAAGCTCCGAAAGACGTGGTGGCAGGTAATTTAATGGTTTCCTCAAGTTTAGCAAATGCATTATTTGATTCTGGATCATCGAATTGTGTCATATATTCCCAGTTTGCTAAGAAAATTAGATATTTCCAATTTGATTTAATAAGGGAGTTGTCAGTTAAAACTCCTAAGGGAAGTATCATTGCAATAAAGTTTTTTGAATCAGTCCCCATTAGAGCACATAAATGTTCGTTATCTGCTGATCTCATCGTCATACCTATGATTGAGTTTGATATAATCCTCGGTATGGACTGGCTTTCGGACTATGATGCGAAGATTTATTGTAAGAAGAAATAGGTTACGATTCTTGATGATAATGATAAGGAACACCTTATCTTTAGAGTAGAATCGTCACCACCTAATTCTTATTTAGATCCACCCCTAGTAGCTCAACTTAATTCAATTATTGGAGAGGAAGAGAATTAAATAATTGTCGGTGAGGAAAGGAATGTTTAAATAGAGGATGTACCTGTTGTGAAAGAATTTGTAGATGTATTTCCGGAAGATTTACCTGGACATCCTCCAGAACGAGAAGTTGAGTTTTCCATTGATTTAATTCCTGGATCAAGGCCTATATCAAAGACCCCTTATATAATGGCCACTGTAGAATTAGTTGAACTAAAGAAACAACTAGAGGAATTGAGTAATAAGGGATTTATTCGCCCTAGTGTTTCTCCATGGGGAGCCCCTATTCTTTTTGTTAAAAAGAAAGATGGATCTATGAGGTTATGTATTGACTACAGGGAGATAAATGCTATAACAATAAAGAACAAGTATCCCCTACCACGCATTGATGATTTATTTGACCAACTGCATGGAGCTCAATACTTTTCAAAGATTGAACTTCGATCTGGATACCATCAGTTGTGTGTGAAGAAGGAAGACATTCCGAAGACAACATTTAGAACTAGGTACGGGCATTACGAGTTTACTGTAATTCCGTTTGGATTGACTAATGAACCCTCTGTATTCATGGATCTGATGAATAGAGTTTTCAAGGAGTATCTCGATGAATTTGTGGTGGTATTTATTGATGATATCTTGGTATACTCCAAAACCTACGAAGATCATGAAAATCACTTGCGCATTATCTTGAAGACTCTGAGGAGGCATGAATTATATGGGAAGTTTAGCAAGTGTGAATTCTGGCTTCAGGAGATTTCTTTTCTTGGCCATATTTTCTCTAAAGATGGAATCTCTGTTGATCCTTCTAAGACCAAGGCAATCCAAGAATGGCCAGCACCTAAAAGTATAACTGAGGTACGTAGTTTTATTGGTTTGGAAGATTATTATCGACGTTTCGTCCAGAATTTTTCCCGATTGGCTAACCCATTAACGAAGCTCACATGTAAAGGGGTTAAATTTGTTTGGACAAAATAGTGTGAAGAATGTTTCGAAGAACTTAAGATAAGATCAGTCAATGCTCCTATATTGACTCTACCATCGAGGAATGATGGGTTCGTTATTTATAGTGATGCATCAAAGAAAGGACTTGGTTGTGTCCTTATGCAGAATGATAGAGTTATTGCCTATGCATCACGACAGTTAAAAATTCATGAACAAAAATATCCTACTCATGATCTCGAGTTAGCAGCTGTGATCTTTGATTTGAAGATATGGAGGCACTACCTCTATGGTGAAAATGTGATATTTATACTGATCACAAGAGTTTGAAGTATATTTTCTCACAAAAAGAACTCAACATGAGGCAAAGGAGATGGATTGAATTACTCAAGGATTATGATTTCACAATACACTACCACCCGGGGAAAGCAAACAAGGTGGCAGATGCTTTGAGTAGAAAAGACCATGGAGTTTTGAACAATATGATAATTGAAAGGGATCCAATTTTCATGGATCTAGTGAAGATGGACATGGGAATAACCAGGGAAGGTGAAACATCAATGCTTTTTCAAATGGTTGCCAAACCATATTTACTAGAAAGGATTAAGGGTTCTCAGACCGATGATGAAGAATTTCAAAAGAAGATTAAAGCTGTGAATGATGGGAGATTGAGAGACTTTGTGTATGAAGATGGAATTTTGAAATTCGGGAAGAGACTTTGTGTTCTCGATATACCTGATCTAAAAAGGGAATTATTGGATGATGCTCATAGTTCCAATTTCTCTATACACCCTGGGAGCACCAAAATGTATAGAGATTTGAAGGAACATTTTTGGTGGGACAACATGAAGAGGGAGATTGCTGATTTTGTGTCAAGATGTATGGTTTGTCAACAAGTGAAAGCTGGAAGGCAACATCCTGGAGGAGTCATGCAACCTCTTCCCATACCGGAGTGGAAATGGGACAATATTACGATGAAATTTTTCATGGGGCTACCAAAGACTCCTAGAAGGAACAATGAAATATGGGTTATTGTTGATCATCTTACCAAGTCAGCACATTTTCTTGCTATAAGAGAAGATCTACCCCTGGAACGTCTAGCAAGACTATATATTAATGAAGTTGTGAGACTTCATGGAGTACCCCTATCAATTGTTTCTGATCGTGATCCCCGTTTTACTTCAAGATTTTGGAAAAGTCTTCAGAAATCCCTGGATACTGAACTTCATTTGAGCACTGCTTACCATCCTCAGACAGACGAACAATCAGAACAGACCATTCAGACCTTAGAAGACATGTTGAGATCTTGCTCACTTGACTTTCAGGGTATGTGGGATCAATACTTACCTCTCGTAGAATTTTCCTATAACAATAGCTTCCATTCGAGTATTCAGATGGCACCATATGAAGCGTTATACGGAAAGAGATGTCGTACACCAACCTGTTGGGATGACGTTGGTGAAAGAAAACTTGTAGGCCCAGAACTGGTGGAGGAAACGATGGAAAATGTGAAGGTAATCCAAAATCACATCAAAGTAGCTCAAAGTAGGCAGAAGAGCTATGCCGATAATCGAAGGAAGGATTTGTAATTTCAAGTCGGTGATCATGTTTTCCTGAAGGTATCTCCATGGAAGGGAGTCATACATTTTGGTAAGAAAGGTAAATTGAGTCCCAGGTACATCGTACCTTTCGAAATTCTAGAACGAATTGGGGCTGTGGCTTACCGATTGGCAATGCCGCCAAGTCTCTTCAAAGTTCACGATGTGTTCCACGTATCTCTGTTGAGGAAATACATGCCTGACCCAACGCATGTACTCACCTATGAGGAATTAGAATTGGAACCCGATCTGTCTTATTGTGAAGAGCCCGTCAAGATTCTTGATACGAGAGAACAAGTACTGAGAAACCGGATGACGCGTCTGGTAAAAGTTTTGTGGAGAAACCATAAAATGGAAGAGGCAACGTGGGAACCCGAGGAACTTATGATGAAAAACCACCCGAGTCTTTTCATGTGATAAGTATTATAAAAATTTATAGGACGAAATTATTTGAAGGAGGGGAGAATGTAACACCCCAAGCTTCTATGGTACGCTTCTCTTTGAATAATGCGATAGCGTGTGTTGTACGCAACACCGAGTTCTAACACACCATAACCAATCAAACTAGCCGTTATGAATAGTAATACCTACTTTTTGAAATTATATATATATTTTATTTATTAAAATGGACTTCATTTTTGGATTTGGAATATTGAATTTATCCTAAGGTGAAATTTTGGTACTTTTCGGATAACTTTAATATTTTGATGAATAGTGAAAATTACTAAATTTTAATTAAAAACAACTTTTTTAATCAAAATAATTAATAGTGATAAATTATGAATTTGAGTGGTTTTAAAGAATATTTAGAATATATTTTTACCATTTAATATAATTTTGGTCATTGGACATAATTTTACAATTAAACCGAACATAAACAAGTGTCAATCTTTTGATAGTTATTATCTCTTAAAAACACGCTTTTTGTTTTGACAACGGGAATTAATTTTAAATTAATTTCTGCCAATTCTGTGTTTTGAATTTAGAAAAATGGATTCCATATTTGGAATAAGGATGTCCAAATTGTGTAAATAGGTAACTTTTATTTTTAGACATTTTGAATAATTACTGCGGTAAATATTTTATTTACCATGGTTAAGGGTAAATCCAGTAAATAATGGTTAAAAAATAATATTATAATAATACGAAATTACCCTAAAACGTGTCCTAGCCTTATTGGTTGATATATTGTCGACCATAGGCATCTTTGGGTCGATTTTGGGACCCCATGGTGCCACTTGTAGGTTATAGGGACATTTTATTTTAATTAAGTTAAAATGAATACAAAAATGACACAAGCATATATCTTTTAGAAAAACAATTATTACATAGGGTTGTATATGTTGTATTTTAGATTATAAATATTAATTATAAAGATAAAAAAGATTTCCTACATAATGATATTTTATTTATAAATTTTAGACATTAAATAATTTAATTTATTTATGACACAATGATGATTAATTAATTACTATAATAGTGAAAAATTAAAATAATTAATATTATAAATACCCAAATAAATATAATATGAAACTTTTAATGAATTAAAATAATTTTATAGGATAAAAGGATATATTAGGATTGATTTAATTGACTTTTTTCGAAGTAATCAATCTGTTATGAGTTTTACAAAAATCAACTATTGAATAGTGTCAAAATTGACATAAAAGAGTTTTTAAAACAAATATTATATTATTAATTGATATTAAATTCCTAAAAATCTAAGGTTCGGCCATGAGACTTATATAATGATAGGTTCATCATTACTGGACCAATTGGGAGTCTCTTGGATGTATATGGTAAGTTTATTAACCATATAATATAAAAATACAAAGAGACATTGTAAAAGTGAAACTAATTAACTTAGAGTTAATACTTAAAGATAAGGTTAATAAAATGACCCAAACCTGTCTAAATTCTATTGGCTGAATGGTTTTCGACCTATCCCCACCTTACCCTTTGAATAATAAACTTTGGATCCATTATAAACCGAATATGAATTTATTATAAATTAATATTTCTAGCTTTTCCAAAGGTGCCCCTCACCCCTCTTATAAAAGGGCACTCCTACTTCTCATTTCTTCACACCTTCAAAGCCTTTTGGTTCGGCCAAACTCTGCCCAAATACTCTCCCAACTTCCCTCAATACAACCTAGAGGCCTTAGTTTGATCAGAAAGCCAACCTAAGGAGCCCTTTTGATCAAATCAAAAGGAAGAAACTGAAGAACAGGTAATGATTTCACCACCCTTTTCCAAGTTCCCTTCTTCTTCCACTTCTTCTTCCTTTTTTGTTACCATTATAAAATAATATCTCCAGTATCATATATATACTTAGATGTTATTATAAATATGGTACAACCATATTCAATATTCTATCCACCCTTTGAATAACATGTCACCATACGTGCGTACGTACGGCTTACCGTCTCCACGTCGTGGTGTAATTGTTATTCAATATAATATTATTTGGATGGGTATAATAATGATGTGTAACTCATTTAAATAATAAATATAACATGTTAATGATTTTTTATATATGATATACCATCCATTTATATATTATTTTAACATCAAAAGAATGATATTGTCGCTCGTGCGTACGTACGGACTACCGTCTCCACGAACGCGATGAGATTCATTCTCCATCATATCCATTCAAGTATAATTATCATTTTATGATTTAAAAAATGATGTTTAAGGACTTGATATCATTATGGATATGAATAATATACAACTTATCCTTTACAAACATGTCTTACATAACAAAACATATAAAATAAAATAAGTAAGTTAACACCCGAAACAACGATAATACTAAGATATTATTATCAAATCAATATTAAAAGATCATATATGATATCATATTAATGTATATGATTCTTGTATAATTTAATAACAATTATTTCACCATTATACAGGAGGTTAACCTACCCCAACCAATGAAAAGTACAAGGTAAGGGTTATTTCACAATCTCTTCATTATCTGAGGTTGTTTATATGTAATAATCTACTGGGATCTCTTTATCATCCACATCCATGTTTTCTTAAAAATGTATTTCAATTTTTTTTATTATTTACAAGAATATGGGTTAAAGTAATTTTTACCCTTGTTTGAATTTTTATAAGAGGAATCTTTCCGTCGTTTTCAAAACAAGGTCCTTTTTAACCTTTTCGACAGAATTAAGGTAAGAATGTTTTTTTTAACTTATACGGCGGGTGCGGTTATTTTCCGCCGTTATAAAATCTACAATCTTTACTTAAAAGCTTATAAGAATATTTTCAAAGAAAATGTTTTATTTTATATGGCTCATAAATGATTTCAAAAATAGAAAGAGATATTTCTCTAAAAAGTGTTTTGATTTCATCTATGTCAACATCCTTTGATGGATTTTACGCTTATTTGAAGTTAATTTATTATGATACAAAACTTCTATATTGTATTGAAGGTTTTGTGATATGTTTGACTATGGATGTGCTATTTTTATACCATTCATAGTTTATGATGAAATTATTGACATTTCGTATGCTAATTTTAATACGAATGTTTATGTTATGTTTAAACCATTTCATATGGGAATGCATTGGACTTAATATTTGACGGGTGGAGCCCGCTATAGCTCCTCGATGCATCGGTAGGTCTCATGAGACAAAATAGTGTCTTGGCACAAGGCCTTGGCAAAATCTTATTTGTAGTCTTGGCACGAGGCCTTGGCTCTGTGGTTATGATAGTCTGGCATTATGCATTCCAACATTATGAAAGTGGTTATTGATATTACATGTGATTATTCGATTATTAGAATATCCATGTGAAAAAGTAAATGACATTATTTCATTTTACTTTTGCCATACTATGTTGAAGTTCAAGTTTAAAAGGCTTTTGTTTTAGTAATGTATTGCCTTAAATGTTTATGCTTATTTTGAAATGTTTCCGCTATATTGTTATCCTTACTGGGAATTTGAGCTCACCCCTTTTCTATGTTTTATTTTCCCAGGATGTGAAGAGGTAAATTATGAATGACCTACAGGGATATTATATGGGGATATGAGTGTGGATTATGGGGACAATATGTTGTTGTAGTAGTTTTTTTCATTTTATGATGTAATGTAAGACTTATGAATATATCTAGTGTTTCCAAGGCTACTAAACCAATCGGTCTTTTGAGATTTGATCTTTATTGTGATCATGCCAATGTTATGTAATAATGCACCGACTCTGGGTGACTAGGGTCAGGGCGTTACATCTTGAGATAATATCAACCGTAGGGTTAGCGTATTGTTTTCCAAACAATTTAGCATAGTCGTGCACCGTAAAATCATCCCCTAAAATTTATGGATCAAATTAAAATTAGATTATGTTATACTTGTTATCCTTATAATTCTCACATAAAACAAATTATTTTTTCTCCCAAGGTGTTGTAGAAATTTTCTTTTGGGCTGAGAGTGATTCGTAAGCGGTTTAAAGGCTGTCAGAGAAGTAGATTTGTGGGTAAGTGTCTGTTCTTGGCCATTCTTCATTAATATCTTCTCCTTATCTTTCTCAAAACCTTATATTTAATATAATATGCATATATTAATGTTCCATAATGGGAATTTTTATGTTTTATAGCTATATATAGGGAAGTAAAGGTGATTCATGGTCAGATCGAGAGAATCATTGTGAAATTATTCATTTTCACCAATGTTTCTAATGTAAGTGACTTCTCTATCTATTTCAATTTATTAGAACTTGAAGGATTAGTTTTAGTTAAATTATTTTTTTTGAAATGGTTGTGAAATACTTGTCTGAATCTTGTTGGAAACCTTATTTTGACATTGTCTTGGAAATTGTGGACAATTAATTGGTTTTTGTAAAATCCCTTATTTATAATTTTAAAATTATATTTTAAAATTATTGTTTGGTTTGAAACATGTAAAGTATTTTTTGAAATTATTTATATAAATAAATGATTTTATTTTAATGAATTAGCATGATGTTGGAATAAATAGTTGGTCATAATTTTAATGGGATGGATAATGACCATGAAGTATCACCATCAATGAGATAGAGTATAGAAGTGAAGTTGTACCATAAATGTTAACACCAAACTTGTTTCTATGTGTCGTTTGGTGTGTGTAGATCGAAAAGAATATGAAAAATGTAATTTGATAAATATTTTAAAGGCTAGTTCTGATTTATTTCCATGGAATCTATTTTGAGTCTGATATAAACTTTTTTAAGTTGATTTAAACTATTTTATATAAATATGTTAATTTGTTTCATAGTTGAGTGTTTAGGTAAGTCATTGGGGAAATCCTAATGAGTTTAGAATAACAACTTCTTGAGAAATATGGTGTTTTTATATATTTCATTCATCTAGAAATTGGTAAAGGAAGGGTACCTCTGTTTTTTAGTGACGCTTCTTCATACTGTGGGCATGGATTGTTGAGTTGGAGCTTGGGGAAGGTTGGGAGTTGTTGGGTTGATGTATTTGGTGTCATTGGGGTTTTTTCATTTGATTTTCATTGGATACTTTATTTTGGTTTCTACTTGTACTTTGATATGGCTATTAGTTTTTTTTTACATGTACTTTGTACGAATTCATCATTTAAAGGGTTGGTTGTTACACTTTTCTTGTTATGGTTGTTTTATCTTAAAAGGAAAAATTGTCCCCAATTGTTTATGAAGCCCTTAAAATTTATTTCTAGACTTTTAGTGTCTTGGGGATATCACCTAATGCCTAGTAACACCCATCGCCTCTTCCCAAGACAATGGGTGAGGGGAGGGATGTTACAAATGGTATCCATTTGTTTAATCCTTGGGTATTAGTTGTGTTCTGTCATGGACATGGAAATGGTATCATTATTGATAATTTCATTTGTCTATTGGGATGGTATTAAGGAGTAGGATGGTCAGAAATTTAAATATAGAGAATAAAAAGGCGTAACTATCCTATTTATGCTGAAATTCAAGTTACTAGGGAGATTTGGTACATGATTGTTTTTAGACACTTCTAGGTAAGTTGTCACCTCATCATCATGGGTTTAGTCTATGAGATTTTCATTACATGAATTGATAGAATGACTTACCACTAGGACTGAAAATTTCACTATTGAGTTAATTATTTTTGTAAATAGTTAAAATTAATTCTTTTTGAAAAGTATTTAAAATGTTTTCAAATGGTGAGATTTTGAAAAGGATTGATGGGGGTATTTTGAAAATGGCTAAAACGGTTTATTATGTGTGAACATAATGGTGAAACTTATTTATATTTTAATTTGAAATAGCTAAGAATTTAGTTTCTAAAGAGTGATACTAAATGGATTTTGTTTTGGTTATAGAAAATGGAACTGGGTAGGCATCGTAGAAACCAACTGGAAGAGGCCTATAAGAATGTGGTTTCACCTGAGCCACAAGTGAACCAACAATTAGTCTAGAGTATTATTTAGGTTTTTAGGATATGGATAGAGGGAAATAAGGATGAACCAAGATTAGTGGATCATTTGGTTCAGTTCTAAAAAATAATCCACCAATCATTTGGGGTGATTTAGAGCTGAAAAAAGTAGAAGAGTGTCTGAATAGGATGAATGAAATCTTTGATTTTCTTGGCACACCAATTGAACTGAAAGTAAAGTTGGCAACTTATATGATGGAGGATCTAGCATGCTAGTGGTGAGATTTAGAATTTCAGGATAAATTGAAATAAGGCATGGCATGGGGGGATTTGGAAGAATTTTTCAATAAAAAATTATATCCCCACACATTTAGAATTTATATAACAACAGAATTATTAAGTTTGAAGCAGGATAATCTATCGACAATAGAGTATGAAACTAAATTTATGAATTTAGTCCACTTTACATCATAAGTTTCTACAAGTGCGTCCTTGATGGAAAACATTTTTAAGTTAGGGTTGAATTTAGAAATTTTCTCAAGGATTGATGGCCTGTGTATAAGAGATTTTATAGAGATGGTCAATAGAGAGATGGTGGAAGAAAAAGACATCTCAGGAAATGTAATGTCCCAGTTCTGGGTGCCACTGAACGGGTGCCCAGACCTCGGTTCGTCACATGACCTCAAGCCCATTTCCCCAAACGCCAGAGGCTATCGACTAGCAGCGAGGGCCCAGGTCTGATAGTGGGGAAACTATGCCCTCATTTGTCAAAGTGAAATGCAGCGGAATAAAATGAAAAACATACAGTAACTACAGAAGTAGTAAACCATACACAACTAAAATAAAATAACTGCAGTAGATATAACCAACCAGTATATATATAATGGTGCAGCATGCCTCAAATTCTAAGAAAATAGCCAGCACATGTTACACAACAATACAACACAGTACAAGTACAGAAAAGAAAAACAGAACAAAACAGCCGGTAGTATCAAGAGTCTTAGCCCAGTCCCATGCTCCCCTACTCCCCAGTAGCAATCAAGTACCTATATAGGGACTCCTGCCACTATCAACACCTGCAACAGTATAATCTGTTTGGGCCGAAAAGCATGACCCAAACAGGATGTGAGAAATAATTCCCAGTAGGCACCCAACAAAGGCCCATGCCCAACTGTGTGTAAACATGAAACAATGTGAATTAGTAAATGCAATAAACTAAGCAGTACTAAAAAGTAACTAAATTAACCAGTTATATTGCCATTTTAATTATCCATTTAACCATTTAATATTAAGAAACCTCCACAGTGAATTTCTAAATAAGCAGTCAATGTCCTCAGACAAGAAAAACATCACCCTCAGGTAATTAGAATCCAAACCACAGGTATTGCACTTAGGCGTAACATAAATTTCACTCAGGCGTAGGAAGTGTCGCCCTCAGACACAGAAGTCAAGCCCTTAGGCACAAAAGGCTATCGTCAGGCGAAATAAAACGTCGCCCTCATGCTAATACAGTCACACCCTCAGGCTATAGTAAACACCACCCTCAGGCATAAGTAACCGGGCCATGCCCAACATATAAACATGCAATTTACACACAATTCCCCTCAAGGACAAAGTAATGCATAATTAAACATGGCATACCCTCGGGTATCCTGGCCAAATGAAAAAACAGAGGAACGCACCCCTTGGGATGGTCCTGGATCCAAGTAGTGATCCCAAACAGCATTTTATTATCAAAATTAATTACCTATTCAATTATAGGTATTTAAAATAGCCACAACCTCAGCCACATGGCACCTCAAATATGGGTTCGTAGCTCAAAAACGCACAACAGTTGGAAAATAAACACCAAGCCACCTACCTTTAACACCCACAAATGATATACACAAATGACGATCCTCGATTCGTCCTAGAACGACGTAGATCTGGGGTAAAATAAAATCCTCTTAAACTTAAATAAATTCTCATAGAGGAAGAATTGGAAAGAATAGATTAATAAGAGTTGAGGGCTTACCCGCGCTGTTCCAACGAGATCGTCTGAGGTGGAAACGGATTCCCGACATGTGCCTGGCCGATCTCCAAAGCTCCGGCCTCCCTCTTCTACTCCTTCTTCCCATTCTAAGCCTTCCCTATGAACAAGGGAGGCTACTTCCCATTTTAAGCGAAAAAAAAGTACACGGCATGTACTTATGAGTATAGGACGTGTACTTCCTTCATTTAACTGTTCATCTGGCGGTTTCCAGCCAGCGTGGCACTGTTCATCTGCTGACATGACTACACGGTGTGTCTTCTTGAGTACACGGCATGTTTTGGCGCACAGCTGGCCACCGACTTACTATTTTCCTACCGACTGACTACACGACGTGTAAAGGACCACTACACGGAGTGTAGTCAGTTTCTACACCTTCATCGCCAACATGGGCACACGCCCCGTGTACTCATTCCACGCGGCCAAAAGTACACAATGTGTGGAAAAGTACACGGCGTGTACTTTCCAAAATTTAGGATTTTCCCCCATTTTCATTATTTTCTCAAAAACACTTAAGGAAAAGAAAAAAGAAGAAACCTATGTTGTACCTCTCGTACCCCTCGTGGTTTAATTTTCATGATCACAATCACTCTCTTATTTATCTAATCTTGTTTTAAGTGTTTTTGGATGATAGGCATGATTTCAGGTTGCCAAGGAATTAGGCCAAGAAAGCCAGAAGGCAAAAGTGGACTGATTTCAGTCCACTGGCCAACCGGTGGATGACCACCGGCCAGCCGGTGGAATCTTGACAGAAGGCATCCCCTCTGTCCAGACCACTGGCCAACCGGTGTCCCATCACCGGCCAGCCGGTGGAACCCAGACAGAAGAGACACCTACTGTCTCACCACCGACCAACCGGTGGCCTCCTCACCGGCCAGCCGGTGGTGCCTGGGAAGAAGGCCTCTCCATTTTCCAAAGCACCGACCAACCGGTGGCACTGTACCGGTCAGCCGGTGGAGCCAGTCAAACTAGCCGTTGGGCTTTGACCAGCCTGCTCCCAACGGCTCCGAAGACTTTTCCAACGGCTCCGAAAACCCCGAACGGCCATATGAGGGTTCCCCCTCTATAAATAAAGGACTAGGAAGCCCCGGAACAAGGGTGGAATAATAATAAATCCAACGGAAGCCAACAGACACATTTTTCATCATTTGGAAAACCTCCGGCAGATTCCTTCAAGGAACCTCAATTGCTCCAACCCACTTCCACATCCAAGGAGAACCATCAAAGAAGCTTGGGAGCGCTCTTCATCAACTTCATCAATCCTTTGGCGCCCAAGACGTCTCCACATTACGGTTTTTCTTGTTTTATCTTTTTGAGCATCAATTTGGGTTTGTGCCTACAAACACCCATTTCTTTTATCTTCCTTTTGTTTGGGTTTTCACACCACCTTCAAGGTGTGAAGAGGTTAGTCAAGCCTTCCCTTTAAAAGGCTTGAGTCACAGGTGAGCTAGCCTTCACCTGTAAGAAGGCTAGTGGGTTCTAGATCAACCATTAAAAGCAAGCTGTAATAGTTTCTAGACTACCTTAAAGTCTAGTGGGTTTCTTGCTAAAACCATTAAAAAGCAAGCGGTAGTAAATCTCTCAACGGTTGAGTTGGGAGCGGAGACGTAGGATTTGGTTTAAGCCGAACTCCGTTATCAAGTTTTGTGTCTTGCCTCTTTTATTTCCGCTGCACTTTTTACTTTGATTTTAAATTGTTAATTATTTTTTAAAAGGCAATTCACCCCCCTCTTGCCATCACTCTCCGACCCAACATTTGGTATCAGAGGTAAAATTTGAGTAATACCCTAACCAGTTTCAACTTCAAGATCCTTTGTGATGGCTTTAACTTCTTTCGCCCCCGAAGGCTATTCTTTGGGTCGTGCTCCATTCTTTGATGGAACCGACTATACCTATTGGAAAACCCGCATGACCACTTTTCTTAGAAGTATAGGTTATCCTATTTATAAAATTGTCATGCATGGTTATTCTCTTTCTTCTCCCGATGAATCCAAATGGACTCAAGCCGATATTAAAAATTTCGAGCTTGATGGCAAAGCCATGAATGCTCTTCATTGCGGCCTTGATCGTAATGAATTCAATCGTGTTTCCACATGCACTTCATCTCATGAAATCTGGAAACTATTGGAGGTTACCCATGAGGGGACCAACAAAGTTAAGGATACTCGATTGGATATGTACCGTCAAGATTTTGCGTCTTTTACCATGCATCCATCTGAAAATATTACTGAAATGTTTACTCGTTTTACTGACGTTTGCAATGGAAGAAAATCTCTTGGAGATGATGTTTCTGCAGAGATGATGGTCTAAAAGATCCTTTGGATCTTACCAAGCTCATGGGCACCAAAAGTCACGGCAATTCAAGAAGCAAAAGACATCAAGAACATGCCGGTCGAAGAGCTCATCGGATCCCTCATGACCTACGAGATCACCATGAGGAGGCAAGATGAAAAGGAAGGCAAACCGATCAAAGTTCCAAAGAACATCACCTTCAAAGTTCAAAAAGAAGAAAGCTCCTCCTCCTCATCGTCTTCCTCTTCAAGCGGCAATTCAGAAATGGAGAATCTTGCCCGCAAAATGCACAAATTCATGAAGAAGCACAAGAAGAAGAAATCCCGCAAGGCTCAACCCAACGAAAAATCCGAGCCCGAGGTAACATGCTATGGGTGCGGCAAGAAAGGCCATTACAATCCCGATTGCCCACTCCGCAAGACAAGGGCCAAGCAAAAGGAAAAGAAAAAGGCATTCAAGGCCACTTGGAGTGATAGCTCCACATCCTCCTCCTCCTCCTCCTCAAATGACAACAGTAAAAAATGCCTAATGGCATTTCATGAGGTAACCTCTTCCGACTCCTCTTCCTCTTGTTCTTCCAATTCTTTCAATCATTTATCTTATGAGGATCTCCAACATGCTAGAGATCAATTGGAGGAAGGTTTTCACGAACTTTCTTCCAAATTTATTTCTTTAAAAAAGAATTTCAAAAAACTTTCTTCCGAAAAGGATCAACTTCTCAAAGAAAAGGAGGAGTTGTCCCTCAAGGTCCAAAACCTTCCCGATGTTGATTCTATGGAATCAACAATCAAGGATTTAAGGAAATCCCTAGATAAGTTCACCGAAGGTGAACATAACCTCTCGAAGCTCCTTGGTTCCCAATGCGTATCTAGAACCACCCAAGGGCTTGGCTATTCCAAGAAAGCTTCCTCTTCCCATGCTCCTACTATTTTTGTAAGGGGGAGCTCCCAATATAAATTTTGCAACTATTGTAAAAAACCCCGGCACTTAATTTATGAGTGCAATTGCAAAAATGCCCGGTATGGAAGGCCCAAAACCATTTCCTTTAACGATGAATTTCATAGGAGAAGACTCGCCACTAGACAAGTGTGGATTGAAAAATACCTTTTAGCGAGTCTCTCCGGGTCAAAATTTGTCTCGGTTTAAAAATCCTCTCCCCGGTGATTTGTTGTTTTTATTTAGGGGGAGTTAGGATCGTTTAAGCCTTTTTGCATTTTTATTTCAAAAATTTAATTTCAAAACTTTCAATTTAAAAACTTTCATTTCAAAACTTTCAATTCAAAACTTTCAATTCAAAACTTTCAATTAAAATCTCAAAAATTTCAATTGGTTTAAAAACTCTATCTTGTTTTTCAACATTTCCCTCAATCAAGTTTTATGCCCCGTGCTATTTTGATAATCACAAAGGGGGAGAAATTCTTGGTTGATTGGGGGAGAAATCTTTCTCTCATGCTTTTCTTTACTTTTCAATTTATCATTTAAAGCATGCCTTTCATTTCAGTCTTTTACATTGCTTGTTTTGGTGATTGTGATCATCAAAATAGGGGGAGATTGTTGTACCTCTCGTACCCCTCGTGGTTTAATTTTCATGATCAAAATCACTCTCTTATTTATCTAATCTTGTTTTAAGTGTTTTTGGATGATAGGCATGATTTCAGGTTGCCAAGGAATTAGGCCAAGAAAGCCAGAAGGCAAAAGTGGACTGATTTCAGTCCACCAGCCAACCGGTGGATGACCACCGGCCAGCCGGTGGAATCTTGACAAAAGGCATCCCCTCTGTCCAGACCACCGGCCAACCGGTGTCCCATCACCGGCCAGCCGGTGGAACCCAGACAGAAGAGACACCTACTGTCTCACCACCGGCCAACCGGTGGCCTCCTCACCGGCCAGTCGGTGGTGCCTGGGCAGAAGGCCTCTCCATTTTCCAAAGCACCGGCCAACCGGTGGCACTGTACCGGTCAACCGGTGGAGCCAGTCAAACTAGCCGTTGGGCTTTGACCAGCCTGCTCCCAACGGCTCCGAAGACTTTTCCAACGGCTTCGAAGACCCCGAACGGCCATATGAGGGTTCCCCCTCTATAAATAAAGGACTAGGAAGCCCCAGAACAAGTGTGGAATAATAACAAAGCCAACGGAAGCCAACAGACACATTTTTCATCATTTGGAAAACCTCCGGCGGATTCCTTCAAGGAACCTCAATTGCTCCAACCCACTTCCACATCCAAGGAGCACCATCAAAGAATCTTGGGAGCGCTCTTCATCAACTTCATCAATCCTTTGGCACCCAAGACTTCTCCACATTACAGTTTTTCTTGTTTTATCTTTTTGAGCATCAATTTGGGTTTGTTCCTACAAACCCTCATTTCTTTTATCTTCCTTTTGTTTCGGTTTTCACACCACCTTCAAGGTGTGAAGAGGTTAGTCAAGCCTTCCCTTTAAAAGGCTTGAGTCATAGGTGAGCTAGCCTTCACCTGTAAGAAGGCTAGTGGGTTCTTGCTCAACCATTAAAAGCAAGATGTAATAGGTTCTAGACTACCTTAAAGTCTAGTGGGTTTCTTGCTAAAACCATTAAAAAGAAAGTGGTAGTAAATCTCTCAACGGTTGAGTTGGGAGCAGAGACGTAGGCTTTGGTTTAAGCCGAACTCCGTTATCAAGTTTTGTGTCTTACCTCTTTTATTTCCGCTGCACTTTTTACTTTGATTTTAAATTGTTAATTATTTTTTAAAAGGAAATTCACCCCCTCTTGCCATCACTCTCCGACCCAACAACCTATACCTCAGAAATAATAACCGGATTCTTACAAACTTCCCCCCTTAAAGAAATTCGTCCTCGAATTGTCCTTCCATGGGTGGTGAAGATATAACCATGAATAACTATGACCAATGAGCATGTACATCAGTCTCCCACTCCCAGGTTTCATCCTACACTCGGCCATGCTGCCATAGCCCCTGTAAGAGAGGAACTGACTGGCCTCAGAGAACCTTCATTCTTTTATCAACGATATGGATCAGATGCTCCTCAAAGGATGCATCAACCTGAAGCTCAACCTCCTCAGGATAAAATATGTGAGATAGGTCTGAATGATAGCGGCACAACTGAGATACATGGAAGAAATCATGCATGACCTATTACCTCTATGGTAACTTAAACCAATAGGCAATTGGCATGACTCTCTCCCGAATCTCAAATGGCCCCACATACCTCGGTAAACTTTTTCCCTATCTTCTGATCCGTCTGTGTCCCTGCCTCAGCGAAACACGTAGGAAAACCTGATCCCCGACCATGAACTCCAAAGGACATCTGTGGCGATCAACATAAGACTTCTGACAAGACTACACAGTAGCCATCCACTTCTAAATCAACTGTACCTGCTCAGAAGTCTCCTACATGAGATGTGGTCCAAGTAAAGCTGACTCACCTACCTCTAACCAGCACAAAGGTGATCGGCATAACCTACCATATAAAGCCTCATATGGTTCATCTCAATAGTTTCTTGAAAACTATTATTATAGGCAAACTCGACTAGGGGTATATTCTTCTCCAAAGAGCCCCCAAAGTCTAGGACACATGCACGTAGCATGTCCTCAAGCACCTGTATCATACGCTCTGACTGGCCATTGGTCCGAGGGTGGTAAGCTATGCTCAGAAGAACCATTGTACCCAGTGCCCTCTGAAAAGTATGCCATAAAAGAGATGTAAAATAGACATCCCTATATGAAACGATAGAACGAGGGACCCCATGAAGACGTACGATATCTTAGATATACAACCTTTCGAGATTGTCAACTCTGAAAGTCTCCTTAATCGGAAAAAAGTGAGCTACCTTTGTGAGTCTTTCTACAACAACCCACACGGCATCATTGCCTCGAGGTGACCTCAGTAAACTGGTCATGAAATCCATCATGATATCATCCCATTTCCACTCTAGAATGGGAAATTACTGTAACAGTCCGGTTGGCCTCTGATGCTCCGCCTTCACCTGCTGACAGGTGGAACACCTCGTAACCAAACCAACTACATCTCTCTTCATACCCGACCACTAGTATTGACATCTCAAGTCTTGGTACATCTTGGTAACCCCAGGATGAACTGCCCAAGATGAAACATGAAACACCTGCATCAGCTCTTCGCAAATATCCCATGGAACCCACACCCATCCCTGGAAACACAAAATCTCATCATCGCCTATCGCCCAACTAAGAGGAGTGTCCTCACTTTCCACTGACCCCCATAGAACTAGGCCTTATGAATCAGATAACTATCTCATCCTCACTCTATCCGGAAGGGTATAAGTCATAGCTAAAGAGGAAAGATAAGTCTGCCCCTGACTATCATGCACCTTCAAATGCATCTCAGAGAATAATGCCATGAGCTGCCACTCATCACTGGCCTCCCGCATAGCCTTTACCTAATTCCTCCTTCTCAGTGTATCCGCTACTGCATTACCTTTTCTAGGTGTATAGGAAATCTCAAAATTGAAGGACTGAAGGTATTCGACCAACCTTCGCTGTCTCAGATTCAATTCACACTAAGTAAAGATATACTTGAGACTTTTGTGGTCGGTGAAGACCACAAAACATTCTCCCAATAGATAATGTCTCCAAAAGTGCAATTCATGAACAACTGAAGCTAACTCAAGATCATGCGTTTGGTAATTCCTCTCATGTGTCCTCAACTGCTGAGACCCATACACCACAACTCCATCACCCTACATCAACACCGCTCCCAGCCCAATACCTGATGCATCACAATAAACTGTATAGATCTTCTGCTGCTCTGGGAGTATCAGGACTGGTGCTAATGTCAACTTCACTTTCAGTTCCTGAAAGGCTGTCTCACAGACTTTCGACCAAACGAACTTCACACCCTTCTTAGTCAAACCCATCAATGTCACTTTTAAGCGGGAGAAGTCCCAGATGAAGCATCTGTAGTAACCAGCCATCCCTAAGAAACTCTGTATCTCAAACACGTTCATAGGATGCTCCTAGGAAACTACTGCCCTCACCTTCTCTGGGTCTACTGCAACTCCTGCCTCTGAGATGATATGACCCAGGAAGTGAATCTGGTCCATCCAAAAGTATCACTTGGAGAGCTTAGCATATAGATTATGCTCTCTCAGTGTACTAAATACGATCTCAAGATGGGTATCATGGTCGTGTCGAGTGTGAGAGTACACCAAGATGTCATCCACGAATAATAACACAAAAGAGTCCAGATAAGGATGGAACACATGATTTATCAGAGCTATAAAAACTGCTGGTGTGTTCGTGAGTCTGAACGGAATAACCAAGTACTTGTACAGACCATATCTGCTTCGAAATGCTGTAAGCGGTATATTCGATGGTCTCATGTGCAGCTGATGATATCCTGACATCAGGTCAATCTTTGAGAACACTCATGCTCCACTAATTTGATCAAAAAGATCATCTATCCTCGACAAGGGATATCGGTTCTTAACTGTCAACTGGTTCAGATTTTGATAATCCACACAGAGTCTGAGGGTACCGTCCACCTTATTTACAAAAAGGACCAGAGAACCTCAATGAGAAGTACTGGGTCAGATAAAACCCTTTGATTTTAACTCCTCTAACTTCCTCTTGAGATCCTGAAACTCAGGCGTGGCCATCCTATAAGGAGGAATGGACATCGGTGCTTCTCTTGGAACAATATCAATAGAGAAATCCACCTCACACTCCGTAGGTAGACATGAAAAGTCGTCTAGGAAGACATACCTGAAATGATCAACAACTGGAGGGAAATCCGTCTGAAAAGTACCATGATCATCAAACTATAAACTCGAAATCTGGGCTATGACTCCACCTCATCCACAATGATCTGGTCCAGCTCGACTCTCTTGAACATCCCACTCACCCTTGTATAGAAACTCTCCACCCTCTAGTGATGTGAAACTCACCCTATGATGATAGCAATCTATAAAGGCTCGAAAGGGAACCAACCAGTCTATCCCGAGAATGAAATCATAAGATGTCATCTCTAAGACATAGAGGTCCCAAAGGAAGTGACACACACCAACCTCAAGGGGGCACTCCTTTCACTGACACAAACCAGCCGTTCTAGTCCCCAAAGGAGTTTATAGCATCATGATATCCGAAGAAGTAGAATCATAGAGCCCAAGGCTCTCCACAATGGGTACAGATATGAAACTATGTGTAGCACCCGTATCAAAAAGTACTGAAGATAAGAAAAAAGCTATTAGAATAATACCTATGACTATAGAAGGTCCGGGATCCTGCTCCTGCTGGGTCTGTTGCACTACATATGCCTACCCAGTGCCATGACCTTGCGACACAGCCTGACTACCCTGAGCTGTCCCGCCCTGCTGCCTCTGAGATCCTGGTGTCTGGCTACCACGACCATGACCACTATCCCTGCCAGAACGCCCTGATGTATTATAGTTCCCTGGCTGGTAAGAAGCCACTAGTCCTGCTCCTGCATGCGGAGTCTGCGTATAACCCCTCTCACTAGCCACCGGTGAAAACGCTCTGCAAAAGCGCCGCATATGCCCCATCTTGCCGCAATCTCAGCACTCCACTGGATCACGTGGACACTATGGTCTCTCGTTCCCTTCCTTACCACATTGGTAGCACCTGATCAGGCCACCTGAAGAAACTACCTGGCTGGTACTGCCACCATGAGAGAATTCCATATGTTTATTCCTCTTACCAGTAGAAATAGTTCCAGTAACTGGTGCTGAACCGCCTTGGCCCACACCACTAGATTCCCACATGTTCCACTCTGTAATTAGCACCTGGTTTACAATAGAATGTACTGAAGGCAACCTGAAAACATACACCAGTGCCCAGATGTCATAATGAAGACCATCCTCAAAACATCTGGCTCTCAACATCTCATCACCCACTAGTACGGGTGCAAAATGCTGAAGCTCAGTGAAATGAGAAGAATAGTCCGTCATTGACATGGTGACCTATTGCAGATTCAGGAACTCTCGAGCTCTATCTGCTCGCAACATCTCTGGAAAGAAGAAGTCATAGAAGAATGCATGAAAATATTCCCACGCCATGTCTCTGTGATTTTTTGAATGGTTGGTAACATCCCACCACCTCTTGGCAGAATCACACAGCATGTAAGTCGTGAGCTTGACCCTCCACCCTGGAGGCATCTCAAGATGATCGAAAATAGTCTGCATCGATCCTAGATAAGAATCCGTATCCTGTGGTCCACAATCCCCTGAAAACGTAGGCAAATTCTGTTGCTAGAAGATACGAGTTTTCTCGACCATAGATGTGGAAGCCTGTGGTGCTCCCTGAAAGGTCTGTATGAACTACATGAAGCCTTCACGGAACTGCGCATCTGAGCCTGTGTCTGGTATAATGGCTGGTGCTGCATCTGGCTCTGCTGGAGGATCAACTGGTAGCCCATGTCCCACCATCTCTAGAGTATAGTCGTTGCCGCTCTCCTGGTGAACAATGTGCGGTCATCTCGGTGGCATGACACTACAAGGTCAATTGCACACCTTAGAATAATATTAACAGTGACTGAAAATGAAGAAACCCAAAAGGGAACAGGAGGAAGAAGGAATTAAAATTTTGAAAAACCAAACTACATGGCATGTATACTAACTACACGGCGTGTACTTGACTTTCCTTCCCCTGCCTGGGTCCTTCTACATGGCTAAGCTACACTACTCCTGTTGAACAAAACTACACGGTGTGTACATCATCTACACGATGTGTATGGTGTTATTTCAAACTGCCCGTGTCATTTGTTACACAACCGACTACTCATCTTGATACTACACGACATGTGACACCCGAACATGGCGTGTACACCACCCCGTTTCCCAGCCACATGACTAACTTCACACAGTCTGTCACTGGTCAAGACTAAATGGCGTGTCCCACAGGTACACGACGTGTACTAGACGAGCTCCGCTAACCCGTGTTGTCGGTTACATGGCCGGATACACGGCTCAAACTACACGGCATGTTCTATATACACACGGCATGTATAGAAAGGATCACCCTGACCCGTGTTGTTAGTTACACGTCCGAGTCCCCAGGTCACACTACACAACGTGTTCATATTTGACATGACGTGTATGTATTAAGTCTCCTCCATCCGTGTTGTCAGTTACACAGGAGGGCTTCGGGTCAACCCTAGACATCGTGTACATTCGGTACAAGGCGTGTTCACCACAAGCTCTTCCCTTCCCCGTGTCACCTCCCCTACGGTTTGTGACACGGGAAGAGACTACACGGTGTATACTTCGGGTACATAGTGTGTACTTAAGAAGTTTTCTTTTCTTCCCGAACATAAGAACATACACGACATGTGTAAAATACTACACGGCGTGTATACTGAGTTTTCCAGATAATATTCCTTAGAAACTACTCCGGAGCCCATAAAATACTAAAAAACAACACCTAAGTGTCAAATTATGGTCTCTGAGGGCCCATACTCCCCACGAATCAAAGTTTGACATCTTATATGTGTTATAATAAAATAAATAGTCAATGATCCACCAAATTTCGGTAAATGGGGGACCATACTCCCCAAAAACCAAAGTTTGGAATCCATTTTATAAAAAACTTATACAGATATACCCTATCACATAGCAGGTATTTATCAAAGCAGCTATCACAACAACATGCTTTTCTAGCACAACAACTATCACAACAACATGCAATTTCTAATGCACCTACATGGCATGGAACTACGCATGGTATGTGATTTCTAGTATGTGACTAAATGATGCATGAGGTGGCATACCCTCATATCATCAGGTTGAAAATAAATAGAACCCATAGATCAAATATAAATAGCACAATACAAGTGCGTCACCCAACAGTGAAAATCATATCAACTGTAAATTGAAAAATCTGTAAAATTGTAATACGATGTAAATTGGCTTTTCCCTATACACGGGTTAGCTACGCCCGAGAACAACTTATTACCAACTACCATTCCCATCCTATCCATGACTAAGGTTACGAATAGTAAGTCAAAGAAAAGAACCCCTCTGATACCACTTTGTAAAGTCCCTGTTCCTGGTGCCACTCAACGGGTGCCCCGAACCCAGTTCGCTACGTGACCTCAAGCGTATTTCCACAAACTCTAGAGGCTTCCGACTAGCAACAAGTGCCCAGGTCTGATAGTGGGGAAAGTATGCCCTCATTTGTCAAAGTAAAATAGAGCAGAATAAAATGGAAAACATACAGTAACAGCGGAAGCAGTAAACCATACATAACTGAAATAAAACAACTACAGTAGATATAACCAACCAGTATATATATAATGGTGAAACATGCCTCAAATTCTAAGAAAATATCCAGAACATGTTATACAGTGATACAACAAAATACAAGTATAGAAAAGCAAAACAGAACAAAACAACTGGTAGCATCGTGAGCCTCAGCCCGGTCTCATGCTCCCCTAATCCTTAGTAGAAATCAAGTACCTGTATAGGGACTCCTGCTACTATCAAAACCTACAACAGTATAATATATTTGGGCTGAAAAGTATGACCCAAACAGGGTTTGAGAAATAATTCCTAGTAGGCACCCACCAAAGGCCCATGCCCAACTGTGTGTAAACATGCAACAGTGTGCAGTAGTAAATACAATAAACTAAGAAGTACTCAAAAGTAACTAACTTTACCAGTTATATTGCCATTATAATTATCCAATTAACCATTTAATATTAAGAAACCACCACAGTGAATTTCTAAATAAGCAGTATGCGTCCTCAAACAAGAAAAACCTCACCCTCAGATAATCAGAATCCAACCCACAGGTATTTCCCTCAGGCGTAACATAAATTTCCCTCAGGCGTAGGAAGTGTTGACCTCAGGCATAGAATTCAATCCCTTAGGCACGAAAGGTTGCCCTCAAGCAAAATAGAACATCTCCCTGAGGCTAATACAGTCACGCCCTCAGGCTATAGTAAACACCACCCTCAGGCATACGTAACCGGGCCATGCCCAACATATAAACATGAAATTTACACACAATTCCTCTCAAGGCAAAAGTAATGCATAATTAAACATGGCATACCCTCGGGTATCATAGCCAAATGGCTAAAAAGAGGAACGCACCCCTCAGGATGGTCCTGGATCCAAGCAGTGATCCCAAAAAACATTTTATAATCACAATTAATTACCTATTCAGTTATTGGTATTTAAAATAGCTACAGCCTCAGCCACACGACACCACAAATATGGGTTCTTAGCTTAAAAACACACAAAAGTTGGAAAATAAACACCCAGCCACCTACCTTTAACACCCACGAACGATATATGAGAACGATGATCCTCGATTCATCCTAGAATGACGTAGATCCAAGGTGAAAGAAAACCCGCTTAAACTTAAATAACGTCCCATAGAGGAAGAATTGGAAAGAACGGATTAAGAAGAGTGGAGGGCTTACCCGTGTGGTTCCAACGAGATTGTCCGAGGTAGAAATGGATTCCCGACATGTGCCTGGTGGATCTCCAAAGCTCTGGCCTCCCTCTTCCGCTCCTTCTTCCCATTCTAAGCCTTCCCTGTGAACAAGGGAGGCTACTACCCATTTTAAGCGAAAAAACAAAGTACATGGCATGTACTTCCGAGTACATGGTGTGTACTTTCTTCATTTAAATGTTCATCTATCAGTTTCCCGCCATCATGGCACTGTTCATCTACCGACATGACAACACGACATGTCTTCTTGAGTACACGGCGTGTTTTGGCGCACAGCTAACCACTGCCTTACTATTTTCCTACTGACTGACTACATGAAGTGTAAAGGACCACTACACATCTTTTAGTCAGTTTCTACACCCTTCATCACCGACATGGCCACACGCCCCATGCACTCATTCCACACGGACAAAAGTACACGATGTTTGTAAAATTACACGACGTGTACTTTCCAAAATTTAGGATTTTCCCCATTTTCCTTATTTTCTCAAAAAAACTTAAGGAAAAATGAAAAGAAGAAACGTGTACCTCAGAAATAAGAATTGGGTTCTTACAGGAAACATAGTCGAAGGAAGCATGTTTTTCCCTATGGGAACGAGTGAGAAATATAATGATTAAAATAAGAATAAGAGGGGCACCTATTCCCAAGGGGGTAATATATATTTGAATTAGACTATGGGATCAATCATTTTAACTTCTTGACTGAAGAGTAAGACCATATGTTTTTCAGTATGGTTCACTGGATCACATCAAGTGAGGTAATACGACACAACCAAGATCATGTCATAATTATAACCAAACGGGACATCTTTAGTTCTATTATAATAGTTATATAATATCGGGTTCTAGGGAAACATATCATGATTTTCAAGCATTTTGTGCTTCAATGGGATGGGTGTAGTAGAATAGATCTCATTAGAAAAATTGAGTAAGCCATGATGATTCTATGAATACCATCATCCTCAACTAGTTAAATCTTAACAGGGTAACAATGAGAAAAGTGGAGTGAGTAAGAAATTGTATGGATATGAGAAATTGATCATGGATGATCAATAAGGACCTTCGATTGTAATAGGTATGATTATTTTTAATTTTACACACATACAAGATTTGTTTTATTTGAGTGCATCCAATTTATTTATTTCTTCTCGTATCATTGATCTGATGGGTTTACGTGTTGATATAACACTTTATATTTTGAAACTCTAAACACATTTGGAACAATGAGAGTTTCTATCTTTGAAATGTGAAGAGTTTTTTATAACAATTTATGGGACTGAGTTGGTTTTTTATTTATCTATGATAGAGATGGATGTCTGTGAATTGATTATGGGGATGGATCGACTGATGATATTTGAGGCCCATATCATTTGTTATGCATGGAAGGTGAGTTTCAAATAATATGATGGTGTTTTACATCTATTTAAAGGATATTGGGAAATTGATGCACGTAGATAATGACCTTTGGTATCGGTTTTTGGAAATATATCTTACTAGTTCACATAATATTCTTTGGAATTAGTAGATGAGATTGGGAATAGTGATTTTTCAATTATAGTGGACCAGTTCCCTAATGTCTTTCCTGATAATTTCTTATGTTTTCCAAAAAAATAGAAATGGAGTTTGTGATTGATCTATTATAAGGGACCATTCCTATATACCTTCTATCTTATTAGATGGAACCAATAGAATTTAGTGGATTGAAGGATCAATTGGAATAGTTAGAAAGAAAAGTGTTCATCTGACCAAGCATGTTTCCATGGGCAACATCAGTTCTATTTATGAAGAAGGTGGACGTAACTATTATGTTTTTTGTAGATTAATTTAAGCTTAATAATATTATAATAAATAATTGGTATCCTCTTCCATACATTGATGATCCATCCAATCAATTTAGGGGAGTCTAGTTGTCCTCTAAAATTGAATTGTGCTCAGCATATCACTAATTGAGGGTTTAAAAAGATGATATTCCAAAGATATCTTTTAGAAGAAGATATAGAAATTGTGAATTCATTATTATGCCTTTTTGTATTATGAATTAACCATAAATATTTATAGAATTAATTAATTACACATTTCAAAGGTATTTGGATTCCTTTATAAAGGTGTTTTTGGATGATATACTTGAGTATTCTAGGAAAAAGGTGGATCAAAAAAAAAACATGGATATAATGTTGGATTTATTATGGGAGCATCATCTGTATTCCAAGATATAAATTAGTAATTCCTAGATACAAGAGGTACATTTTCTTGGCCATTTCATTTCTAAAAATGTATTTTTTATAGATCAGGAAAAGATAGAATCTATTTTTTCTTGAAAAAAATATGAAGAATTCCTTTGAGATACGTAATTTCCTATCGTAGAAGG
Source organism: Viscum album (assembly GCA_963277665.1). Classification (NCBI taxonomy): domain Eukaryota; kingdom Viridiplantae; phylum Streptophyta; class Magnoliopsida; order Santalales; family Viscaceae; genus Viscum; species Viscum album. Next base: position 339,254,059 of record OY728134.1, on the reverse strand, counting down.
ACACTAAAGACATTTTGTAAATGACTTTTCACATTTGGAATCACTGAACACAAATTTTACAAGGAAAGTATTATCTTTCCAGTGGAGTGAGGAATTTAAAAAATCTTTCCAAGATCTTAAGGTTAGAATTACCTCAACACCCATCCTCACATTTCTAGAGTCTAGAAAGGGATATGTAGTCTATTTTGATGCATAGAGATCAGGGTTGGGATGTGTACTTATTTGTCCAACTAGGATAAATATCATAATGGGGGGGGGTGTGAATTAGGGTATGATAGGTTAAATTACCCACCCCTTAAGATCTTGTTTCATCATAAAAAAAACACACTTCTCCCCCTTTCCCGTAGAAATGTATGAACAGAAATAAATCATGCACGGGACATAAAAATTTTATTTGGTTAACCCCCACTAGGCTAAATCCAAGGAGCATAAAATAACAAATTTCTAATTTTAAAAAATTCACTAAGTCTCACTACCAAAATAAGGTTCGGGCTAGAACACTTATATATCCTAACTCACTGCCTTTGAAAAGTTTAGGGACAACTCACTAGTTCCCAAGGGTCACTCCCTTGATCTATCTTTATGTGGCTCACTAAAAATGGAAATGATCACCTTATTACTCTTCCTTTTATCACATCTCTTTAATGGACTCTAAAATAGTTTATGGATATGTATTTCCCTTCATTATCAATAATGAATGCGTCCTAATTTGTAGGTAGATGCTCTGTTGAACTCCCAATTTCAACCATTTGATAAATAACACTCTTCCAAATATTTACTGGGAAATAATTTTTTAACACTTTCGAAATTACCACTAATTTTGTGAAGCTCAACTCTTTCATAAATCTCAAATAGCCTTCACAAATCACCTTCCTTTTACAAATCTCACTTAGTCTTTGCAAAGCTCCTTCTTTTCATGGAGCTCACTTAGCCTTCATGAAGGTCAATCCTTTTCATGAATCTAACTTATACTTTGAGAATATCCACACTTTCATGATTATAAAAACTTTTTTTTCATATTATATAGCCTTTATGAACTTCAACACTTTTGGTATTCTTTTAATAACCTTCCCAAAATTCCTTTATTCGTGAACATTTTCACAAGAAAAACCTTCGTGAATCACCTTCAAAAATTCAAAGGCTATGGATTTTTGTTAAGGATTTAACTTATTTTATAGGGGGGGGGGGGGTAGAAGAAAATTTATAGGTGTTTCCCCCCATTCCATAATCTTCCATCCACATCATCACCCTTTTCAAGAATCTCACAAATCACAATAGTGATGCTTCTAATTTTGTGAAGATCTAGGTACATGTCACTATTTTTGAAGCTTCTTGTAGTCATTGGAGATTACATTTAAACCTTCACACATTCATGATTCTATATTTCTCGAAGCTGTAGAGATGTTCCATTTTTCATCACACATTCACGAAGCTCCACACCCTCGTGAAACACAGCCTTCATGACACTGAATTCCTTCTCAAAGCTCCATACCTTCATGAAACTCAAATCTACATGAAACTAATACCTTTTCAAAAATTTAATGAGGAAGTCATGGAAATCCTACTTTTGTAATGATTTATCCAATATATAAATTTTGTAACCCAAAAATTTGGCAAACATTGAGAAATAGTGCTACATTGTATACACAATTTTCTATACTACCTCTAGGGAATTCTTTCCTCTATCTTGGATTTTTTTCAACATACCTAGAAAAAAAACATGATAGAACTCCACATATATCTATGTCCACCTACTTTGTCAATAAACACAATCAAACCAAAAATACTAAAATGATACCTTGAGGGGTTTTTTTTCCAATAATCCCCCCATTTGTGTTTGTTGACAATTATTCACATTTTTATACCTCATTAAATTTCTTCAATATACTTCCAAAATCCACTTTTTCAAATCCAAATAGTGGTCAATGATTTAATCAACACACTCTAATCCATCATGATCCATGATTTTTGTGAGAAATATTAGTAACATGCAAAGATTATTAATGAAACACTTCATTCCAAAATGACTCAACTTCTTTCATCACGAACACTATCTGTCTTGATACATAACTTTTGATTGATCACATTTAGCATCATCAGATTTAAAACTCCCCCTACTTCAATACTCCCCATATCAACTTCTCCCCTATCATGATTAAGACATTTTATCCCCCTCTATATCCATAATTTCTCCCATTTGTCAAAAAACCCAAAGGCCACTTCGTTGTGGTCTACAACAGGGTAAATAACATAGATCATCACATTTGGAAAAAATACATCATACCTTAGAGATAGTGGGTCCCACATTCACCCTTTTTCAAGTGTGGGTAGTTGAATGAACTCCCAGTTCTAGTTGATGCTGTTAAAACACATCTTTGGGTAAGTATTCTTTAGAATGTCTAGAACCCGTAGTTTTGTAGGCACATACTCCAACTTCAAAGCCCATTATCCACCATCTTCTTGATATAATGATACTTTATTTCAAAGTTCCTTTTCCTTGAGTGATGGAATGGATTTTTTCTTATACTTATATAACTTGAATTATAATAATGGGTTCCGATCAAAGACTTCACTTCAACTCCCATATCATAAAGCTACATCTTCTTCCAAAATAACTACATTCAAACTTGAGTAGGCATAATATATCCAGCTTCTGTGGTGATCAATGAAATGGAATATTATTTATTTATTATCCAATAAATACCAAATATTACAAGATCGAATGAACCACCTGACGTTGATTTTCTATCATCTACTGAACTAGACCAATCTAGATCTGTATAGTCTAATAACTGTTGTTAAGATTTTTCATTATACAATAAACCGAAATCCACCATCCCCTTGATATACCAAAGTATTATTTTTATTGAAATAAATTTGATTTATTTGGTATTGATTTGATATCTTGCTTCTTGGAATGTTTCAAAAATAATATTAGATCTTATCGTTGTCATGTAAAATAGACTACCAATGATTTTCCTATATTCTAGGAGATTAACTACATTTCCTTCACCATCCCATGACAGTTTCATCCAGGTAGCCACTGGAGTAATCATATCCTTGGAATTATCTATTCAAAATATTCTCTAAATATCCTTGGAATATTTATATCGAGAAATGAACATGCCTGCCTTTCCTTGTGTCACTTGTAAATAATAGAAAAAAATGAAATTTCACCAATCATTGACATTTATAACCAACTTTTAATGAATTATGTGAACTAATTTCATTGAGATTCATAAAATACACCAAATATTATGTCATCTATATACACCATCACCATCATCCTATGATTACTGCCATTTTTTGACATATAGATTGTAATCAAATCCACCACACTAAAAATAGATATTCTTCAAAAACTAATCGAGCCTTGAATACTATGATCTTATTAATTTATTTAACCCATATAGTTTCTTTATCAGCTGACAAACTCTATTATTATATTCATGAATGAGAAAATAATTTGGATGCTCAATATAAACTTTTTCTTCTAGAATCCCATTTAGAAATTCTAACTTGACATCCATATGAAATTTTTTGAACATTATTAACACTACTATCGCCAAGAATAATTTGATTTTCTATAGAATTGTAATAGGTGAAAATGTTTCATCAACATCGATACCCTCTATCTTGGAGTACCCTTTTGACACTATTCACGCTTTGTCTCAAATAACTACACCTTCTTCATTCATCTTATTTCCAAAGATCCATTTAGCCCCGATGACATTATTATTTGTTGGCCTCGAAACAATTTACCATGTCTGATTCTTCTCAATTTGGTCAAGCTCATCATTCATATTCTGAACCCAGTTTTCATCTCTAGGTACTTCCTCAAAATATTTTGGATTTACCTATGATAAGAACGATGCTTTCTATAGAGTCTTTATCCTCTTTGTCTCTATTTGGGTTGTTTGATCATAGATTATGTTATGAATATAAATTTCAGCTCTACTATTTGGTCTTTGTGTAGATAATGGTTTATTCTCAACCTTTTCATTATCTTAATATTATTCTAAATCATTCTCTTAAGTTGGAACATCCCTTGATATAGTTATATCTTCCTCAATATCCTTGTAAAACTAATCATGTATTTGTTTAATATTCTTCTCATTCCTAACTATAGTTACGTCATTCATTTCAACTACCTTTCCCAAACTCTTATTGAAACATTTATATGATTTTATTTTTCTTGAGTATCCAAGAAATATCCCTTTATCTCCCTGATATTCAAACTTATAGTGTTTCTTCTTATTAAGAATGAAATACTTACTTCAGAAGCATTTAATGTACTTCAATGTTGGATTCATTCTATACCATAGATCACATGGTGTCTTCTCTTCGTTTAGATATAATAACACTCTATTTGATGTGTAGACTGATGTCATCAGTGATACTTTACAAAACTTCTCTAGAAGTTCTTTCTCAATGATAATTATTCTATCCATGTTATTTATAATTAGGTTTCTTCTCTTAACTACTCCATTTTTATATGGAATTATTACTACTGAAACTTGGTTCCTTATCCTATTTCCCCTGAGATAATCCCACACTTGGATATTTTTGAACTCTATTCCATTATCTATTCCAATATTCTATATTTTTTTAACTAAAATCTTTTAAATTTCCCTTCGATAAGTTGTTATGCAACTGAACACCTTAGACTTGTGAGTGATGACTGAAACCCATGCCATTCTGCTAAAATCATCAATAAAGTGAACATAATATCTCCTCCCATCAATTTCTCTTAGTGAAACAGGTCCACACACATCAATATGAACCAACTCAATAACTTTTTTTGAGTTTTTCTCCTTTTCCTTATATGTCATCCGAATGATCTTCCCTTGTTGAAAAGCATCACACATATGAGAATGATCACATAATAACCTATGTATGTCTCGAGAAGAATCACATTTCACCAGAGATTCCAATAATGTTTGGATCAAATTATGAAGGTGTTTGTTCCATAACTTGTTTTCTTATTCCTTATACAAAATGAACATATCTTCTTCTCCACTTACAAGGTATAGATTCTTATTTGTATTATTTCCCTGTAAAACAATTGAAAAATATTTTTACTTAATGATACATAATTTATTTGAAAATATTATGGAATGTCTTGAGTCACATAGTTGACTTACCCTTAGAAAGTTATGACTGATACCTTCAACAAACACGACATCTACACATCTCATGTATTTCTCCCCAAACCTAGCTTTTCCTAAGACAATATTTTTTAGGCCTTTAGTATTACCAAATATTATAATACCTTCATTGTTTTATTTTATTCTTATCACCAGTTACTTATTTACTGTCATATGAGAGGTGCATCCACTATCAATGATCCATATTCTAGTGTGATTTGATACTTTAAAAGTAATCTTTTCCTACACTACATGTTTTTATCTTTTCTTTTTGATCAATGTTTTTAACTTCATACCCAGTATGGATTGATAATATTGATCTTCATTAGAGTATGATGGACCAGATTTATCTTGTAGACCTGGAAATCGATTTTGTATTTTCATCTCATTTTTTGATATATTTAGCTGCTGCTTATGACCACATTCAGTTTTCTTCAACACATTCCTCTTCATTATTTATGAGAAATATCATTCCATGTTTCTGAATCATCCACACCTAAAATAGAGACCATCAAATGATATCCCCAAATATTTAGCTTTTCATGGTTGCCTATATTGTTCTTTTTACCTTCAATACCTCTTGGTTATAGAACATACATTTTATGAATGTCCCAACTTTCCACAATAATAACATGTAATATGGAGTGAATTCCTGTTTTTCACCATTACACTATTAGTTTTCCCCTGGGTTCTCTAAATATTTGGGTTATTATTCATACCAAAATAAATATCCAATATTAGAGAGGGTTTTTATGGTCTAACTTAAACCATTACTACTTTTTTTTTTGTTTTTGATAAATCTGCATACCAGTTGTAACATTTGAATATATTGTTTCTTTATTAGGACATTCCTTTTTCTATTTTACCAGAGCTTTGAACTATACTTTTACTTTTTTCTACTACCTTTTCAACCTTCTTTTCTAGAGTCAACAGTTTTGACTGATATTTCAATTTCCTTCATAGGATAACAACCTCCTACTCAAATATTTTGATGACTTTTTCTTGATATTTCACTTTATTACTCAAACCATCGATCACATTTTTTTTCTATTCAACTTTGATCTTGTAATCATTGATCATATCTATGTTTTTTGGGCATTGAAGACTTAGGATTTTCAATTTCATCTATCACCTCACACATCTCTTATTATTTATATTGAATAAATATTTTGGCATCACAAACCTCTCTATTGGATTTATTTTTTTTGTCTCTCCAAATATCTATCTCTTCAAGTGTAACTTCTAATTCAACCTGATGGTAAACTCTTCCTTCAACTTATCCTTCATCATTGTCGCTTTGTTTTTTGGGGATTTATGAAAACTTCCACCATATCATTTACGTCATGGTCCTTACAGTATCCCAAATCATCTACCTCATATTCTTATGAAATATCATCTTATTTTGATAGAAGATTCTTCTTTTTGAAGAATTTTTTCTTAAAATTTTTCTTACCTTTAACTTGGGATGAAGACTTATTCATGGGAATTTTTACTTCATCCTTATAATTGTCTTGAAACTTCTTAGGCCACCTCACCATAACATGTACATCCTTTCCACATAAAATATATGAAAATGAGAGTTTACATTTAAACTTTCTTTTTCCTCTTTTTAAATTTGATGAAGGGGACATGAATTCATTTGTCACTTTTTCTTCCTGAACATATTCAATAGTGATCTTCTGCATGGCCTTGAATTCTACTTCTTTAGACTTCCCTTTTTCAATAGACTCATTATCATCATTTCTCATCCCATATGCAATAATAGTACAATGCAAGCTATCCAATTTCATCTTATTTGGATCTTTATCTTCCAATATAGAAACTTTTGAATTGAACCAAGGTGGAAGTCTTACCAAGATACACTTGAAAATATCTACATCATAAACAATTTCCTAGAGACCTCATATGTATTACATAATAATATTCACCTGGTCAAATAATGAATCAATATAATCATTAGGGAGCATTATGAAATCCTCATACTTATTCCATAGCACCTATGGTTTTGCTTCTCTAACTTTTGAGTCTCCCTTATTAATATTTAAAAACTTTTCCCATATAGAATGCGATGTCTTACATGACATCATATTATTATAGATTTCATTATATAAGGATACTCATAAAGAATTGATTTATTTGGTATCAATGTCTAATTCCCATCCACCAACTTCTGATAATGGACCACTGTCAATACTTGTTGAAATTCCATGCATCGCTGTTGTAAGAACACTGATCCCTAAAGATTAAAAGTAGTGCTATATTTGATTCTTCTATAATAGAAAATTATTTCCATTAAAGGTTGGAATCCATTTGTGATTGAAAATATCCATTGAAACTATTGATTGGGAAACACTAATATTAACCTTTCAGTATGATACTAATTATAATATGAAATTGGATAAATACACTGAGGGGGGGGGGGAGTGAATCAAGGTATGAAAAATTAAAATAAATACCCCTTAGGATCTTGTTTCAATGTTAAATAGAACACTCCTCTATCCATTTCCCACATATATGTATGAAAAAAATGAAATCATGCATGAGACCTAACAATTTTAATTAGTTCACCATCACTAGGCTATGTCCAAGGAGCATACAATGAGAATTTACCAATTATACCAAATTCATGAAGGCTCACTGCCAAAATAAAGTTTTAGCTAGATCAATTCTATTTCTAGGCTCACTACCTTTACAAAGTTTAGGGACATATCAATACTTCCCAGGGGTCACTCCCTTGATCTATCTTTCGATGGATCACTACCAGTGGAAATGATCACCTTTTTCCTTAAGAAAGGATTAAAACATAGTTTATGAACATGTAGGTCCCTTCATTATCATTAATGAATGTATCCTCAGTTTTTGGTTGATTCTCAATTTAACTCCCACTTTCAACCACTTGATGAATACCACTTTACCACATATTTATTGGGAAATAATTTCTTAGCACTTTAATGATTCTCACTTCTTTTTTCTAATCTCACATATTTTGAAAAGATCAAATAGCCTTCGTGAAGAACCTTCATTTCACAAAGATCATTTTGCCTTCACAAAGCTCCATCACTTCTTGAATCTCACTTATACTTTTCAAATCTCCTTCATTTAATGAATCCCACTTAGACTTTATGAATCTCCACACTTTTGTAAAACTCAAAACTCCTAGTCATCTTATGTAGCCTTGAAAAACTTCAATAGTTTTGATTATATTTTTATATCCTTCATGAACTCCCTATCTTCACGAACATTTTCACAAGAACAACCTTCATGAATCACCATCATGAATTTAGAGCCTAAATGTTTTTTAAGTAATTATCTTCTTTTATGTGGGAGTAGAGGATTATTTATAGGCATTACCTCCGATTCCAGAATCTTCCATCCATGTCATCAACCTTTTCATAAATATCACCAATCTCATTCACGATGATCTTGATTTAAGGAATCTCTAGGGATATTTAAATCTTCACAAAGATTATCATAGTCATAGATATTATTGTTTAACCTTCATGAATTTGCGATTCTCCATTTATTTAAGTCACAAAGAGTTTCCATTTTTCATCGCATTTTCACGATGCTCCACACCTTCATGAAACACAGCCTTCATGACATTGTATGTCTTCTTAAATATCCATACATTTGTGACACTCCCATATTCATAAAACTCACGACTTTTAAATAATTTAATGAGGAATTCATGGAAATCCAAATTTCATGATGATTGATCCATCCTCAAAATTTTGGCGACCTAAATATTTGGAAAACACTAGGAAACAACGCCACCTTGTATAAATAGTTTTCTATACCACCTCTAGGGCATTCATTACATGGTCTTAGATCTTTATCAATATAAATTTTTAGAAACCATCCTGGAAATCCACATCTGTCCATGTCCACCATCTTTGTAAATAAAAAAAATCAACCCAAATACACTACAATGATAACTTGAGGGTTTCCCCCAATAGTTCTTATGTAATTGGATCATGTTGTTGATTATAGTTTATGAAAGTTACAGTTGTAGGATAAGAACTAACCAAAAAAAATTCATAATTGGATGTTGTAGTCCATGATTTTAATACTTGGAGTCATTATATTTTTGCTTATAAATTTATGGTTTTTATGGATCATAAGATATTACACCAAATTTTTCTCACAATGTGATTTGAATCTAAGGAAAACAAAATATGGAAAAAATACCTTAAAATGTTTGACTTTGACATGATGTATACATTGGGAAAATAAAATTATGCGGTGGATGAATTAAGAAGGAAGTAATACAATCAATTGGATAAAGAAGCTTCAGATTAGTGGAAGTTAATTTCATTCATAATAGACATGAACATAGATTGTACCGACTAGGGTGATGATGGATTTTTTTTAACATTTTTGTTTGTTACTGAATTGGTTATGAAAGTAAAAGTGTATTAGATATTTTAATTTGAATGTGTTTCTATGAGGTCAAAACTCAATGTTGGGGAGATCACTGAGGGATGGAAGCTTGATTAGAGTTTATTTTTGAAGTTTAGAGATCAGATAATGGTACCATTAGTTTTTCAGGAATAACATATTAATGATCACCACCATTTAAAATGGGTTGTTCATATAGGAATTCAAATATGTTTATAGTGATGAAAGAACAATTTTTGTGGGTTGACATAAAAATGGTAGTGGTAGAGTGTGTTTTGAGATGACTCACTTGTTAGTAGGTCAAGGTAGAACACCAACAGCCATCAGGCATGTTGTAGTCATTATCAATTCCTATATAGAAGTGGGAGTAGATAACCATGGATTTTGTGTCAATTTTACAAATAATTTTTAGGAAAAATGATTCCATATGGGTAATCGTGGATCATCTCACGAATTAGTCCCATTTTATCCCTATTCATGAATCCCATAGGTTGATGAATTATCCAAAATCTATATCCAAGAAGTTTTAAAAAAGAATTGAATTCTAGTATCAATTGTATCTGACTGAGACCCGAGGTTTACATCTCATTTTTAGAAGTCCGTACAACAAATCCTTGGGACTCAGTTGACTGTGAGCATGGTGTATAATCCTCAAATAGATAGAAAATTTGATATGATGATTCAAACATTGGAGGACATGATTAGGTCTCGTGTAATGGATTTTAGTGGCTCATGGTTGGTGAAAATATCATTACTAAAGTTATTTTACAACAACTATTGTTAAGAATTTATATATATGGATCCTTTTAAATAATTTTATGATCATAATTTTAGTTCTAAACTTTGTTGGGTGGAAATAGGTGAGACTTCATTAGTTGGAACCAACCGTGTGAAAGATACAATGAGAAAGATTCAGTTGACCAAAAAGAGGATGAATATGGAATAGAGTCATCATAAATCATATGAAGATCATTATCAACAACCGTTTTTGTTTGTGGTGAGTGATCATGTGTTCTTGAGAATATCTCCAAGGCTTGGGAATCATTGTTTTGGTAACAAGGGCAAGTTATCTCATTGATACATAGGACCTTTTGAGATACTTGAAAGAGTTGGTGAAGTGGAATATAAATTACCTTTATAGTTGGATGCTATATTGGTTCATGAGCTAATACTGATTATGGATAGAAAATATAAAGTGTTGTATGGGAAAATCATTGGTCTAGTGTATGTTTTATGGAAATATGGTTGAATTTAAGAAGAAATTAAGGAGTGTGAAGAGGAAAGGATAGATAAATGTTCTAAAATAATCATGGAAAACTCTTGGTTTTTAATTTCCAAGCATCAAAAAACAAATGGCAGGGAGAATTTATGATCCACAGTTTCTGTAACTTTACCCTTTATTCATTTTTAAGGAATTTATAATAATTGGGTTATGTTTTTGGAGGTTATGAGGGGTTTTAACACTTGTTTGAGGATTCTTTAGAGGTCCATGGTTTGATAAATGTTATTCAAACTGTGCAACATGTCTAGGAAACAATGAAAGTGAAAACAATGGTCACTATGTAGTCATATGATTGCTGCATAATTTTTCTAATCCATTTGTATTCCTAGGATACATTGTGATCTTTAAAGTAGTGGGGATATTCATGGTTAGTGTATGGTTTGTATAATTGTGTGAGTCGTTTCTCGGGCATATCACACGTGATCCAACTTTTGATTTTGTTTTTGGATCTTGTGCCCCTAAAATTTGAATTTCGAATGTCCTTTCCCCTTCTGTAGGGTGTAATTCAGTCGGTTACCACTCTACCCTCAAAGTAACTTTTATGAAAATACCAAAAAAATGATTTGGAGGCTATAATTGTGTGAGACAACCATGTAAGTAATGAATCAAGACAGTATATAGTGCATGGTTAGCAGACAATTTTTCTAACCATGCGGTCCAGCTGTGTGGATTTGTGGCTTGTGACAGTAGAAACCACAATGTTAGTGCACATTATTACGAACCATGTAGATTAACCCCACATAATATAGTCATGCCTCCAAAATTTATTGATATAATTTGAATTAGATCCTTTAATCCTTTATTTTCCATAATAATCCCCTAACATTATGTCCTTTTACACCCAAGTGTGAGAGAAATATCCCTTAAGTTTGGGAGTAATTTATAAGCGGTTTTAATGCTTCTAGAGGTCTATATTCACTGTTAAGTCTCAGTTCATAACATTTTATCATTGATATATTCTCATTATATTTTCTAAAAACATAGATCTAGTCCACTTTGGATAGATCCATGTTCCATGATGGTAATTTTGATGTTTTATGGTAGGATCTAGGGAAGGAAAGGTGATTTGTTAATGAATCTATAGAATCATAGTTTTGTTCTTCGTTTTCACTATCATTTGTGAGGTTGGTGTCTTTCTCCCGATTCTACTTGATTATAACTTGAAGGCTTAGTTTTAATTAAATTATTTACTTGAAATGGTTGTAAATTGCTTGTGTGAATGTTTCTAGAAATCTTGTTTTGGAATTGGATTGGGAATTAGGGAATGTTTATTTGTTTTTGGAACACCCCTAGTTTAAAATTTTAAAATGAAGTTTTAAAATTATGGTTTGGTTTGATGCATATAAAGTATATTTTTGAATTATTTAAAGAAATAAATGTTTTGATTTAAATGACTTTGCATTATTTTTCCATAAATAGTTGGGAATGAGTTGAATTGAATGGATAATGGTTATGAAGTACAACCATCAATGGGATTGAGTATAGACATGAATTTACACCATCAATAGAAACACTAATTTTGAGTGTGTGTGTGTGTGGTTGGGTATGTGGACATAGAAAGTAATATGCCAAATGGAATTTGAGAAATTTTTTAAAGTATCGTTTTAATATATTTCCATGGAAAATATTTTAAATCTGATATAAAATACTTTAAATTTATTTATATAAATGAGATAATAAGTTTTTTTTCCTAGTGTAATGAGTTGGGAATACATTGGGAAAATCCCACTGAGTTTAGACTCACCCCATACTTAGGAATTATTGTGTGTTTTTAGATTTCATCCATCGATACATACATAAATCCAAGGTATCTTAGTTATTTAGTGATTCTTCTTGATACTATGGGTGTGGCTTGTTTAGTTAGAGTTTAGAGCAGGTTGGGAGTTTTTGGTTTGATGTATTTGGTGTCTTTGGGTTTTGTTTTCTTTGGTTTTACTTAGAATTTGTCTTTTGGTTTATGAATGTACTTTGATATGTCTATTGGTTTTGTTTGATTTTCACTTTGTACTCATACATCATTTAAAGGGTTGGTTGTTATGGGACAATTATGGAAAAAATGAAGGTAAGAGAATCTTATTCAAAATTGATCTACAAATTTTGTAGGGATAAATGTACACCGTATGGTTAGGACACACAGCTTTTGAAAACATGCATTGACCATGTAGTTGCTTCTGTCATAAGAAAACACCCCATGTGGTTGGCTCACATGTTTAGAAAAATTGTGCTATAATCATGAATGAGCTACTGTCTTAATCCATGCCTCGTACGGTCGCCTCACACGGTTAAAAAAACCCTGTGTCAACCATGAATTTCCCTACCTTTTCAAATAGAACATTTACTTATAGGGATCCACAGGGTTTGTCGAAACCATGAACAAGCCCAACGACCACTATTTCCCCTTTCATGATTTCCTAAAGGTGTTTCACGATTTATACTAACCATGATCAAACCTTGCACCTGCAAAAAAAGCCTCCAAGAAGTTTCAAAGTCCCTTAGAACCTCCCAAAACATAACCCAATTATTATATATTCTTAAAACATGAATAAAGGGTCAAGTACCCGAAACCACAGGTTCTACATAGTCACTTTTTTAACTTAATAGAGTATATGGGGGAAATTTTTTTTTTCAAAATTAAATCATTGTGGCATTTCATTTTATCATTTTTGAGGATTATTTTCTTCCATCAAATTTTTAAAATTAATTTCTTTAGAATAAGAAACATGTTATTTTGGGAATAATTTAATGTGGCTATAATTCATTACTTGTTCCCACATATAGTTTTTGGATTTAACATTTTTCTTAATGGTAAAATGTACTAATTTTGGAGAAATACTAAATATCATTTTTTTTGTAGATGAAAATATTATTAATTGAATTTTATTTTTTAAAATCATGATTTTTTGAACATTGATGATGAAATTTTTATATTTTCATTTCCATACATTTTTAGAATAGTTGTTTGGGATGATTTAAATGAGTGCTTTATTTTATTTCTTTTCTTGTAATAATTTTTAAAATTAGTATTTATATTTAGATTAAATATTAATTGAATGTTTTGGAATTAATTTTATGTCATAATGTAAAATTTTATTTATTTAACCTATTTTGAATTTAAATTTCTATTTTTAATGTATTTTTAATTTATTTCTTTCAATTTTTTTTGCAATAGCTACTGCGTAAGATTTTTTATAGAGTGAATCCACCCCCAAATATCTAAATAGATACAGAGCTAGATTTATATGTATAGGAATATATTCATAAGATATTTTTAATGATTCAATATCTACAAATATCATCATATGAGAGTGGTTATAGTGACCCAATAATTGCATACTTAGATATTACATCTTTTTAATGATTACTCAATATATATCCAAAATAAATATGCCAAAGAACCGTAAAGGTTTAGTGTACTTGGAGAATAAATACCTAAATATCTAATTTAAGGATAATATTCATCGTCTAAAACATATTTTGTTTCATAAGGTACCCCTATAGACTCATCACACTCAAAACATTCCATCAAAACTCATGGAAGGAAAACATAAGGAAGGGAAAGATCAGATGTTCAGTAAGGGTAACAATGGGAGATATAAACCATAATAAATCATAATATGATCATAAGGGTATGATAAAATAATCAAGTGTATGATATCAATATAAATATTCACACCAATAAAACATTATATCATAAACTCAAACATAAAGTCATATCCTGAAGCATGATCAATAAGGGTGTCAAAGCGGTAATCATCATCTAAGATTCATAACATATGCATATGGAATCATAAGCATATAAAATCATATTATTTTGAACAAAGCTAATAATAATCACATCCATGAATAATGTTGTGATCATAACTAGAAATCAATCATACTCACACATCAAAAGGCGAACACAACCATTCATAATCATTCCACACTTAATCTTATGGTCAAAGATAGAAACAATCATACTCATAGATAAAAATGTGAAAACTATAGTCACAATTATGTCCATTATCATCATAATAATCTCATGATATATAAATATCACATTACCCAATAAATTGGAGGTATATAATAGACCCAACCATCACATAATCATAATCCATTCATATATATGCCACAATGTTATAAAACATTCATATATCACCATATCATAACCCATGGAAAATAATCATGTTTCATAAAAATATCATAATCATAATCAAAAAATTATAGTGAAATAATAAGGGTGGTATTATTAGTTCATATACCTAGCAAACCATAAAAAACATTAAAGGATGTTATCATAGATAAAAATGAATTTAAAACATCACTGGATTGTTTCTTAAGGAAAATACCATTTTCATTTTGAAATAACTTATTTAAAATCTAAAACTTACAAAATATTATTGAAATAATTTTATTTTAAAATAATCATGGAAACTTGTAAGGTAAGATTCAAGTCATTGAGATTTCATGATAGTGTAAAATTTAGTTCTTGCTGTAATTATTAAAAACAAATAATTATGTCTACATCATCGTTAAAAGGCACCTCATTTGAAAAAATATAAGAAAAATCCTTTTAAAAAATTTAATAGAAAGAAATACATGGGTAAAAATGTCTTTATCAAATAATTTTAAAATAATAAAAACATCCTTGAAAACAATTTAAAGAGAATATGGTCATGAAATAAAATGATTCCTGACAAAAGGAGAAATAAAGTTGGTTTATCTTAATAACATTTTATTGATCATTTTAAGTACCAAAGAGAGAAAAATGGTACTATATCATTAAAATTACATAAATAAAAATAGTAATAAAATATATGGAGTTTAAAGTATAATATCCATATAATTTCACTCAATAGAAATTTAGCATAAACAATCCCTAAAAGAAATGAGATTGTATCATAATTTCATCGACTTTCTTCATACATGTTCAAAACTCATATATAATTAAAAATAATTTTATTATAAATTTATTTAAAAACAATATTAATTAATAACTTAATATATACCATTCCTTATAATTTTCAATTATCCTTTTGTTAACAATTATTCATTAGAATGGACATTCAGGTGAAAAATGGTCCGTTTTACATCCATGTTCCGGTTCGGTAGTTTTGGTCCTTGAAACATGGTCATGGTTTAATTATATAAATAATATAAATAATGAAATATGTATCATATTTATTCCTTATATACAATTTTATAACCATTCATATAAAATGATGATTAAAAATGATTTACATCACTTTGTGGAGATGATAGTCCATATATACACACAAGTGATACTTCTACTTTTTGATGGATGAAATGAAATAAAGGTAAATTATAATTTACTAATAAAAAATAATTATCATATCATTAATATAATATATATTCATTAAATATTTTTTATAACCATAAGTTTATTATAGAAAATAAATACAAATCAAATTACTTTGTGGATGTAGTAGTCCACACATAAAAATGAGCAATGTTATCGTTTTCAAATAGATGGGAAGATAAGATATTATAATTAAAGAGGTATAATTATATCATAAATATCATATATAAACATTATATATATATATATATATCATAATAACCAACCATGAATCATGGTGATGGAAAATGAATTATATAACTATGTGGAGGCGGGAGTCCACACATATGAATGAGGGATAGTTTTCCTTTTCCATTTGATGAAAAAAGGTGGGAAATTATTAATACTTAATCATAATAATTAGGTATATTGAAGATAATTAATTCATTATTTTAGAATATATACCTGAAAAATTCATATTTTTCATGAATATTTTAAGTTAAAATTCCATGTTTATGCACATTAATTGATTATTCATGATAATGTTTAAATGTTTTTATATTTTTTTAGGATATATGAAATGATAGAAAATGCGATAAAAGGAGGTGAATTGATGATGATTTTTTATTGAGATTAAGGATAGGTGAATCACCACGTCTAAAACTTCAAAATGAAGAACTGGGATGAAACTGGGTTGAATCTGTTGAAAAAAAAAATACACATCATGAACAAATATTCAGAATGTAAGTTTCATCATAAAAGAAAGAAAAATACATGATGGGATAAAAAATAATTTTTGGGAAAATCCATAAGAGTAATGAAAGAACACATATGCTCATACCATGTCATATAAGAAATCACCTAGATATCCTTTAAAGCATTAAAATAAGTTATGAGTTGTTCAGCCCTACACATTAAGCATTGTAAAATCACTATTCATGATGTTAAACCCTTGTAAATACATGTAAATGAGTATATGTGATGAAATTAAGGGAATATGACCCTTTTAAATACTATTTGATGACCCTATCCCACAAAAACCCATTTATTATCACATTTAATGGTGATCAGGGTGATTTTTCCCTATAAATAGATGGATAGAGAAGGATTAAAGGATGAATAATCATCCATTTGAGGGTTCTTCCATTGAACCATGCTACGATGAGGTTTCTTTAGGTTTTCTTTTATTTTAATTTTCAATTTCTTTTTCAATGTTACATGCATATTAAATTTTAATTAAATTTTTTGGTCATCTTCTAATCTCTTTCATTCATTACCTCTCTCTTCTATTCCATCATGGTCAATTTCACTTCAAACTAAAAAGGTATTAACCTGAGTCTTGGACTTTGGAGAGGTTTTTTTTCATTATAAATTATTTCATTTTAATTTCAAAATATTTTAATCCCATTTGTGGTTAACTCGAGAGAAGTTCATGGGTGTGGTGGTCATCTGTCTCAACATGGATCTCAAATTCATCAATTTTCATTGATTCATTTATTTTCCCTACCTTCTCTTGGCTAAACTATTCATATGGTGGAGTTAAGGATACCTGAAGGGATGAAATGGAATATGGTGAAGTTAGTTCATTTAGGAATTTCATTCTCAATCGAGGTGTTTTGTTATTTGGTTATTATAGGAAGTGAGATTTGGTGTGCCAAAGAGGTTTCTTAGGCATACTAAAATCCCATACTTAATAAATCAAAGGAACGTAATTCATTTATGAGGTTTCAAAAATTTAATTATATAATTTAATTTAATAAATAAATAAATTATAAAGGATCCTATGTTACCAAACCATAAGACCAACCCTTTCTTCCTAACCCATATTCTGTCTACATACAATTTAGTTTTTTATTGAATTTAAATTTAATATTTTCCAAAAACCCAAAATTAATTTCTTTCATAAAATAATGAAAAAAAATAAATAGATTTTTTTATTTATTATTTAGTGATTTATCAAATGCAATGATCCTCAAGTAAGATGAACCTAGTCAACCTTTGTATTGCAGTGGGAAAATAAATAATATTTTGTACAAACCTATGACAGGCATGTCTAAACTGACACTGTTTATAGGGAGATAAGTGTTAGTTATTTCCATTTTTCTATTTTCACATTTTGTATATATTTTAATTATTTTATTTAAATAATTATAAGAAAAATATAAAAAAATTGTTCTTTTTTCATGATTTATCTAAACTTAAATTATTCTATATGGGAATACTACTTGCAGTTGTAAAATCAAGAACTAGAAATGGTTGGAAATGATTTAAATGGTCAGGTGGAAAGGATGATCAATAGACTGAAATACTTGGGTAGAAAAATGTAATGGGTAACTGTATATTTCCATGCATACCAGGAGAAAATTGAACCTAAACCAGTGGCTATTGAGGAAGTACTATTGGATCTGCCCAATTTTTATGAAGACACCTGAGAGGTTGAGGATAACCTTTATAACTATCCCCAACACAACCATCTCAAGCACTAGATCAATATTGACTATGAAGATCTAGAGTAAATTACTGATGTAGAATACTTTTCTTCGAAGATATTTGTGGGATATCAATAAGATCTAGATACTTTTTTAAAGAGTTTGAATTACAACATAACCTATCTATATGTTACAAAGTAAAAGAGATAGAACCATTATATCTTTCCCTAGCCATATAAGATTAATAAACCACCCAATTAGTTTAATTTTTAGAAATACTGGAGTATCCTAACTACCTTCCTCCATCGGTTACTACTAAACTCTGAGAAGAACTTTCCACTGAAGAAAATATTGAATATGAGATAACTTAAGGATTTTATCATTTATTAAACTCAATTCCATTTAATTTTTCTGAAGTGAAATTGTGTATAACTCCCCCTATTTTGATTTTGAATAATCGAATAACTCTTATTATACTGTGGAGGAAGATGAAGGAAAAAAATACTTATTGAGGAATGTATGGTTCCCCCGATGAAATTGAGAATTTATTAGGGAAATCCATAGAAGAGATCTAGTTGGATCTTCCTGATGAAATAGAGACACACATTACATACAAAAAATTGGAATAAATTTTTATTTAATTTTCAATTCAATTTTTTTTTCAAATAAAATTAAGCTCTAACACTCCCTTTAAGAATTCTTTGGATGCAACATATCTAGAGTAGAAAATGGATAGTGAATAACCAGTTGTACAAGTAGTATCCAAGGTATAGGAAGACCCATAATTCATCCTAACCAGGAAATTTTTACTTCATTGTGAAGGGGGTGGATCTTTTTTACTTCTTCCATTGAGTCCTCAAAAACAAAAAATAAAAATAATTACAAGATGTAAAAATGAGAATATAGTGGTTCAAATTCAAGAAAATACACCCACCAAAATAATTTGGATAACAAATAGTAATTATCATACAGTGGTAATAAAAAAATAGATCCACTTGCGAGATTAAACCAAGAATTATATTTCTCTTATTGCGACCCTATACTTTTACACATATTATTACATGATTTTAAGCATAATTAATTATAAAATTACAAGCCAAGGATTGTAAATTCTAGTGTATTTGGATGATTAGATTCATAAAACTAAAAACATGAAATTATAATAAAACATATTTATTTTAATCATCTAAAAAGAGCTCCTAACTTCCATTTTTCTCCTACATGTACATAAGATAACCTAGTGAATACATGAACAAAAGGGATAAGCTAAAAATCCCAGTAAGGATAGATACATAGGAATAAAGAAAAGTACATGGGTTAGAAGGCATAACATGATGACATAAAAAATAATGAGACATGAATAAATATAAGGAATCATAACATATAGATCATGGAGACATGAAATCATGGAATCATAGTAATTTGGTAACAATACACAACATGATATAATTGCGAGTCAAGGATAACTACCAAGACCATTGCACATGGTGGACAAAGTCCCATAAATGAATCAGATTCACTCCATATCCCAACATAAATTCTCATGAGGCTAAAAATTACCCAATTAATTGGGGTTCTATCTGGGTACAACCATCATAACATGTTCATTCATATGTGTGCCACATAAAGAATCAATCATAAGGGTTACCCATGAAAATAATTGCGTATCATAATAATGTAATATGGTATAAAAAAGGGAATATCATAACATTGTCCGAGAAAGAGTGGATTTAAATCATAAATGTACATTTATAAGGTAAAATAGGCATACATCATGATAAGTGATGTCAAACTAAAGTGAAAACATGTAAAAATAGTGTTTAAGAGACAATAGAAATGAATCATTTTACTACGGTTTAAGGAAAATATGAAAGGGAATTTAAAGAAGAAAATAAATATTTGTTTTAATAAAGTAATAAATGAACCAAAATGGTATTTCATGATGAAATTAGTTATTTTATAAAAATAATGGTGGCTTAAGATAGATTATGGACTGCACTTAAAAATGGGTAAGAAATCTAGAAATTCTCTTTAATCGGGATTGCTTTTCATGAAGATTTAAGAAGGTAACCATTTTAAAACAATTATTTATCCATAAAAGAAGGAATAATTAGGCTAGGATGTTTTTTTGGAACATAAATATTGAACATAGGAATATTACATAAGAATAATTAATAATTACATTGGGGTAAAGAGTAGTAAGCATAACCTGAAGGTAAAATGGAGGTTCGGAAAGAATCCCTTACCTTATGTACCAAAGTTTTTTGAACTTGATTTTGATATACTAGATAATCAAATAAATTAATTAAGAACCTTTTATAATTTTTTTAGATTTATTATAATTTTTTATTTTCATTTAACTCATTTTTATGAGTGATAAGATTAAATTTATTCATTTGGGAATGTTCATTTCCTTGGTTTTCATGATTGATTCACTTGTATAAATGTATAAAAGATAATGTAAAATGAGAAAACATATTCAAAATAAAATTTATATTTTATTAACAAAAATAAAAAACATTAAATGTTTATATAATTAATTAGGTTATTTGGGGTGAGGATTAATCATTATATAAGATGTTAGTGATAATCGTTTAGGTTATTTTATCAGGTTTTCGATCATCAAAAACTAGTTTTGTTTAATTAATTATTATTTTGTATAAAAGTTATTTTGATAGCATAAAAAGGGTTATAAAATAAATTTTATAATATATACCAAAAATTATAATTTTTTTATGTCTAGTATTGATGGTGTTAAAGGAAAAAATAAAACTTTTCATCCTCGAATGCGATAAATCAACACCTAGTGGATGATATTTTCATTTATGAAATAAAAGGAAGAGGAGAAGAGACTTGATGTGGGGATTTTACATTAACATAATAAATTTACAGTATATAAAATATATTGGAGTTATTATTCATGGTTGGACATAGTATGTGAGGGTAGTATAAGAAAATAAAATAAATTGAGAAGAAAATAAAGAAAGCAAAAGAGGATTTCAGCTCTTGAATTCTTCTCCTTGAGAGTATCCTTAGGGAAAATGGTTTTGGTATTTTGTTAATACAAAAACCACATGTATGTGGGAAAGATTCTTTTAGGTATTATTAATTATAAAATGAAAAATATTCAAGGTTTAAGAGGCGTGAGGAGAAGAGGTGGTGAGGGGTGGTATTTATAGTGGAGGGGAGGGGTGTTTTTTTATTATTTTATTCATTTTTTATTATTTTGGATAAAGACTATGAATAAAATGGATTATTATAACTATGTATAGTAAATAGTTAATTTTATTTCAAACTGAAAGTTTCTTACATAATCCATACATCATCTATGACACAATAATTCAAGTATTTAGCTTATATCTTATATTACTATATTTCACTATTCATAAAAATTCAATTATTTTAGAAAAATTCTAAAAAATAACCCTAAATTTTTTTCAAAGATTATAATTAAATAATAGACTCAATTTTATTAAAATAATATTCAAAGTATAAGAAATTTATTTTTTAATTAAAATCATCATTTATTTAAAAAATACCAATTATAAAATTATAACTGATTTTATAACACTTTGAAAAATTAATTAAGGTATCTTAAAATTGTCTTATAATTATAAGAAAGAAATATATTAATTTATGAATCTATTTTATGAAATTAATTTTTATTTTAAATCATTATATTGATTATAAAATTGTAAATAAACACTTATGCTTCCAAAAAATACCAATACTTAATATATCATTTTCAAAACATTTATTTACTTATAATATGATATAATTATATCATATTTTCATTTATAAGATGCCTAAATTTTGTTTATACTTTCATTGGTGAGTTTACTATTATATTGGTCGGTTTACTATTTATAAGGGTTATGTTACTGTTCCAAGGGTGAAGTTACTATTCCATTGAGACAAGTTTCATAGTTTCTAGAAATACATATTATTTCATTAATTATTCATTTATAAAGTTTGTATTATTTTTTCTACGTGATGTTATGTTATTTATACTACATGGAATAATTATAGGAAGGGATTTTCTATTGATAGAATTTAGATTTGTTGCATTATTCCCCCTTATGAAATTTCAACCTCGAAATTTCATTTTACATACTAAGGTTAAAACAGGTGGGGGTACTTCTACTTCACTTCTTATTATGGTTCCCCTATTTTCTCTTTGTACTTATGGTTTCTCTATAGTAATTTTACCAAGTGAGTAGTGTTGTTTCATAGAACGTTATCTCTACAGTCCAAGATCTTCACTAGCTTCTCCTTATAAGAGAGATCATTTTCCAAATGTACCACCCATAAATTTAGTACATGTTAGAGATCCAATATGCACTTACTAAAGAGGGATACGTGGAATACATCATGTACTTGAGACATGGTAGGTGGAAGTACTAGTCTATAGGCCAAAACTCTAATATGATCAAGAATCTCCAAGGGTTTGATGTACCTGGGACTTAACTTTCCTTTCTTTACAAATATCATGAACCTATTACATGGAGATTTGTGAAGGAATACCATGTCTCTAAACTTAATCTCTAGTTCTCATCGATGATTGTCTGCATAGATCTTATTTCGAATTTGGGCTACCCAAATATACTGTTGAATAGTTTTCACCTTTTCCACCATTTCTTCAACCATTTAATGTTCTAACAGCTTACGTTCACTAACTTCATCCAATTATGGTAGTTTTCTATATATTTTCCCACAAAGGGATTCAAATGGAGACATTTGAATGCTTCAGTGGAAAATACTATTGTAATAGAACACAACCCGAGGTTGATGTTGGTCCCATCCTCCTTTGAAGTCCATATAACACGCCCTAAAAATTTATTCCAGTGTCTGAATATTACACTCATATTGGACATTAGTTTGGGGATGATAGGCCATAATTAAGTTCAACTTAGTGTTTATATCACATTAGATACTTTTCCAAAACATGGAGTTAAATCTCGAATATCTATCAGATACCATTGATAATGGTATTCCATGCATCCTTTCCAATTCTCTGATGTATATCTGTGAAAGTTTATTTGGTGATAAGTCCTCTTGAATTGTGATAAAATGAGATGTATTTATAATATGATCCATGAAAACCAATATAACATTGTTTCCTCTAGATTTATTTAGAATCCCAATGACAAAGTCCATGGTGATGTTTTCCCATTTCCATTGTGGTATGGGTACTAGTTTCATCATCCCCTTAGAATTTTGTCTTTTGACATTCACTTGATTACATACCATGGATTTTGATGTATATTCAGTGATCTCCTTCTTCATATTGTCCCACCAATATTGATCTCAGAGATCTTGATACATATTTGTACTACCTGAGTGAATAGAGAATGTTGAGCTATGTGAATCTTTTGAAAGATATTTCTTTATTGTTGTATTGGATGGTACATATAGTCATGACCCAAATATCACAACTCCCTCCTCATACATTTTTAACTTTAAGGATTTAACATTTATGATAACTTCTACATTTTTCTAAATTTTCACATCATTTATTTGAGAATTCATTAGATTCTCCATGATGGATTGTTAAGAAATCATTTGAGAAATGATTGAAGAAGTTCCTCCCTTAATGATTACCATGCATATCCTTTTAAAATATAATATTCTTGCATCCTTTTCAATTCTCATCATTGATAAAGATGCATGATCCTTTCTACGTAGAGAATCCACCACTTTATTTACTTTACCAAGATGGTAGTGGATTGAGTAGTCATAATCATTGATGATATTTGAACATATTCATTGGATAATATTAAGCTCATTTTACATGAATATATATATTTTATTCTCTTATGATCAGTATATATCTAACACTTATCCCCATTGATATAATGATGCTATATTTTTAGTGAAAACATCATAGCTTACAACTCCAGATCATGTGTGGGACAATTTTTTCTCATGAATTTTCAAATTCCTTGAGGTATAGGCTATCAATTTATCATTTTTCATCAGTAAAAAACCTAAGACCTTCTCTGAAGAATCAATGCACACCATAAAGAGTTCCCCACTTTTCGAAAGTGTGATTGCTGGTGTAGTGATAAGCCTCTTTTTAAAACCATTAAAGTAGTCTTAACATTCACTAGTCTAGATAAACATTACTCCCATATGATTCAGCTTGGTTTGTGGGTTTTAAAATCATGATAATTTCTTTAGAAATTGTCAGTAATACCCAACTAGCCCAAGGAAACTACAGTTCTCCGTTATAGATATTGGCTCTGTCCACTCTTTGATTTCCTTTTTATTGGAAGGGTCTATAGACATTCCTTTACTGGTGATAACATTCCCCAAGAATGATAATTCCTTAATCCAAAACACATATTATTATACTTTCCATATAGTTTCTCCCTTACCAAGGTCTTGATCACAATATTCAAATTCTCCTCATGTTCCTCCTTGCTCTTGGAGTATATCAGAATATCTTTAATATTGAGTCCAAAAATATGTCGAGGTAATCTTTAAAGACTATATTCATCAAATACATGAAAATTGATGAAGAATTAGTGACTCTAAATTGAATCACTATGAACTCATAGTGTTCATACCTCTTTAGAAAGGAAGTATTGGAAATTTGTTACTTCATTACCTTTAATTTGTAATATCCTGACCGAAGGTCCACTTTAGAGAAGTACTTGGCCACATGTAGTTAATCGAACAAGTCATCTATCTATGGAAGGGGATAATTTTTCTTTATTGTGATTTTATTGAGATAATGATAATATATTAATAGGAACATTGATCCATCCTTCCTCTTAATAAAGAGGATTGGTACACCCCACTGTAAAGTACTCAGGTTCATGAAAACCTAGTATAGATTCTCTAGTAACCACTTCTTTAGTTATTCTAACTCAATGGTAGACATTATATAAGGTATATTTGATATAAGAAGATATCCATGAATAATTTTAATTGAGAACTCAATTTCTTGGTCAAAAGGAATACTAGACAACTCTTTGGGGAACACATCAATGTAGTCCCTCACAATGGTCATGTCTTTGACCATGATCCTCTCCTTTATATAAATAATTTGAGATATATAGGATTTCTCATAAGGTAATAATATCCACAATTGGTATAATGATTTTGATGTAGATTCATCCTCCTCCATACACTTGTACAAAATTGGAGGATACATCAGGATGTGAAGAGTGATCTCCATTTCCTGACAATAAATTTTGGATTTATATAAATATATCCAATATATTCCCAATATAGAATCAATCTCTACTAAAGGAATTAATAAAATATTTTTTGGGAGGTTCATTCCACAAACACTAACCAGGGAGGAGTTATAAACTTTGTATGCAATAATTTCCCCATTTTCTATTCTCATAGATAACTCAACATCCATATTTTTAATTAGTGTTTGAATAGTTCTAATAAACTTTAAAGATATGAAAGAATGCATAGAACCATAATCCAATAGTATGTTTTTTATTATTGAATTAATAACCTATCTACCTATCATTGCATAATTGTTAGGTTCCACCATGGTATTATTGAAAATATATGCCCTTCCTTATTGCCTTGGTGGTTGTTGTTGTTGATTGCCTCCAACAAACCTTAGCTTAGGGAAGTGCCTTGCATAATTCCCACGTTACTTGAAGTTTAAATAATGAACTATAAGTTGGGTGTTGATCTGATCCTTCTTTTCATATTCAACAATAGTGGGATTCTTCATATCCCTTCAGTAGTTATTATCCATATTCCCTTCTCTTCTACATTTCATGAATCTATTGGTTCCCTTTAGGCAGTTTCCAAGATACTTATTCCAATAATTTTGACACATGGGATGTTGGGTGTTTCTTCCATCATGGGATTTATATATTGATCCACACATATTAAACTCAATTTTCCTCTTTTTTTCATCAGGCCCATGGGAGCATTGAGAGTCTCCATTATCTATTTCAACCTTGAGGGAATAGAAAACAATCTCCTCATAACTGTCGAAGTCTCGAATCACCAATAGTTTTCGTAGACTCGACTTTAGTTCACTAAATAAACAACCCATCTTTATTTTAGTGTTCATGAAAAAGATGGAGGTGTATCATGAAAGTCTTGTGAAGTTGGTTTCACACACCTTGATAGATTTTTCTTCCTTATCCTTTAGTCTGAGGAACTATCTTTCCATCTTGAGATGGAGGGTTCAGGGAAAATATTTATTGAAAAATATTGTCTTGAAATCTTCCCATTCCATGCAATCAATTTACTCATTAGACTTTGTGTTCTTGATCAGTATCCACCAATGATAAGATTGCCTATACATACGATGTACTACCAACTCAAATTTGTATTCTTATGAGAAATAGAGTATAGATAATATCTTCTCAATGGAATTAATCCATTTTTCCACGATGAGGGGATCAAGAGATCCACAAAATATATGAGACCTTTCACACATTAAGGATTTAACCACAACTTTCTCTCTCTTAAAATGAGGGAGTTACAAGGAATTCAAGTTGTTATTCATAACTTGAGCCATCTGAGCAAGTAATTTCATGAAGTTTTGATTACCCATTCCCATCATATTTAGAATATCATTATGGAAATCGTTACATTGCATATCACATTGATTCTTGGCACAAGTTCTCCTTTTTACAGCAAGTAACTAAGAAAATAAGTTACAATTAGGGGGGATTGAATACTTATCAAATAAAAATATAAAAAAATTGAAAATAGAAGGATAAAATTTAAAATAAAAAGTGTATCCTAACTTTTGATACCCTAGGTTTCAGTCTAGGTTGTCCATGGTGATAGAATTATCCCTAGGGATCTTACTAAAATTCCCTATTCATAATCTCCAAAAATAACAAGACCATCCTCTAATACCAACTATAGATACCCTATACTTTTACACATATTATTACATGATTTAAAGCATAATTAACCATCAAATTACAAGACAAGGATCATAATGTCTAGGGTATCTGGATGATTAGGTACATAAAACCAAAAACATGGAATTATAATAAAACATATTTATTTTAATCATCTCTAAAGAGATCCTAACTTCGATTGAGATCTTACATATGCATAGGATAACTTGGGGAATACATGAAAAAAATAGATGATCCAAAAATACCAATAAGGATAAAAATATAAGAATAAAGAAAAATACATGGGTTATAAAGAATAAAATAATGATATAAAAAGGCATGTAACATAAGTAAAAATAAGGAAGAATAAAATATAGATCATGGGGAAATGTAATCATGTCATCGTTGTAATGTGTAAACAACACAAAACAAGAAATAAACATGAGTAAAGTCTAACTTCCAAGACCATTTCACATGGCACACAAGGCCCATAAAAGAATAAGGTTCACTCCCTGTCCCAACATGATGTATTGTGTGGCTAAACATTACCCAATTAATTGGAGTGTTATCTAGGTGAAACCATCATAACATGTTCATGAATATGTATTCCACATGAAGAATCAAGCATATGGGTTACCCATGGAAATAATTGCGTATCATAATCACGTTATAAGGCATACAAAAAGGGAATATCATAATGGTTTCCATGAAAGAATAGATTTAAATCATAAATGGAAATTCATAGGGTAAAATAGTCATATATCATGATAAGTGATGTCAAATTTAAGTGAAAACATGAAAAAATATTGTTTAAGAGATATTATAAATGAAACATCTTAGTGCGGTTTAAGGAAAATATTAAAGAGCATTTAAAGAATAAAATTCATATTTTTTTAATAAAACTAGAAATTAACCAAGAATTTTTTCATGATGAAATTATTTATTTTATAAAAATAATGATGGATTAATAAATATTATGGAGTTCACTTATAAAGGGATATGAAATCGAGATGTTCCCTTTAATCGAGCTTGTTTATCAGGAAGATTTTGTAAGAGAACCTTTTTAAAACATTTATTTCCCCATAAAAGAAGGAAAAATTGGGAACATAAATATTGAACATAGGAATATTACATAAGAATAATTAATAATTACATTTTGTTAAAGAGATATTAAGCATAAACTAAAAGAAAAATGGAGGTTCGGAAAGAATCCCTTACCATATGTCCGAAAGTGTTTTACACTTGATCTTCAAGTCTTGGATAATCAAATTAAATATATTAAATAATTAATTAATAACCTTTTACAAATTTATTTTATTTATTATAATTTTATTATGTTTATTTACGGTCTTTTTGATGATTTATAAGATTAATTTTGTCATTTGGGAGATTTCATTTCCTTAGTTTTTTATGATTAGTTCACTTGTATAAATGTATGAAAGATCATGTAAAATGAGAATACATATCCAAAATCAAAGTTATATTTTTATAATAAACATTAAAAATATTAAATGATTATATAAGTCATTTGGATATTTGGGGAAAGGATGAATCATTATATAAGATGTTAGTGATAATCATTTAGGATATTTTGGCGATTTTTCTATCATCAAAAACTAGTTTGGTTTAATTATTTATTATTATGTATAAAAGTTATTTTTATAAAATAAAAAGGGATATAAAATAAATTTTACAATATTTAAAAACCATTATAATGTTTTTATTTCCATAATTTAAGGCGGTAAATAAAATTGTATACTTTTCATCCTTGAAGGTGATAAATCAACACATCATGGATGATATTTTCATTTTTAGAATAAAAAGAAGAGGAGAAGAGGCATGATGGTGAATTTAAAATTAACATAATAACTTTCCATTATGTATAATATACTATAGTTATCATATATGTTTTAATATATGAGGTGAGTATAGTATTAGAAAATAAAATAAAATAAAATAAAGTGGAAAGAAAATAAAGAAAGAGAAAGAGGATTTTACCTCTTGAAATCTTCTCCTTGAGAACCACCTTAGGTAAATTGGTTTGGGTATTTTTTTGAGAAAAAAACCATTGGAAGTGGGGAAGATTTTTAGTAATAGGATTAGGAGGAAATTGGAGAAGCTTCAAGGCATAAGAGTTACGAGGAGAAGAGGTAGAAAGGGGTTATATTTATAATTGAGGGAGGGGTGTTTTTTGATTATTTTATTCATTTTATATTTTTTGGATAAAGAATATGAATAGTGTGGAATATTGTGAATAAGTATAGTAAATAGTTAATTTTATTTGGAAACAAAGGATCTTACATCATCCGTACATAATCCGTGACTTAATCATTCAAGTATTTAGCTTATACCGTAAATTACCGTATTTCACCATTCACAAAAAATTCAACTATTTCAAAAAAATCAAAACAATTCCTCCTAATAATTTTTTGATGTGAAGAAATAAAAAATGGACTCCATTTTGTGAAAATAATTTTCTATGTATGATAATTTTTTTAATTAAAATCATCATTTATTTGAAAAATACCAATGTTAAAATTATATCTTATTTTATAACACTTTGAAAAGTTAATTGAGGCCACCTAAAATTGTCCTATAATAATAAGATAACACAATGTTAATTTATGAATTTATTTTATGAAAATAAATTTTCTTTAAAATCATTATATTAATTAAAAAATTATAGATAAACATTTATGCTTTACAAAAAATTGCATTACTTAATATATCATTTTAAAAGCATTTATTCACATAAAATAAGATTTAATTATATCATATTTTCATTTATAATATGCCTAAATTTTATTTACACTTTCATTGAGGAGTTTATTATTCTATTGGCTGGTTTTCTATTCATAAGAGCCATGTTACTATTCCAAGGGTCATGTTACTATTCCATTGGGACAAGTTCTTTAATTTCTAAAAATACCTCTTATTTTATTAATTCTTAATTTGTAACATTTTTATTGCGTTTTTATGTGATTTGATGACAATTACACTATATAGAATAATTATAATAATGGAGTTTCTATTAATATAATTTTGGGTTATTATATCTCTTATATCTATTTTCTTTCTAGGAATTTTGATTTTAAATTTTAAATTTTCAATTATTAGTTTTAGGAGTAAATTAGGATGAAGCTTCGATCCCAATATCTTTTTGAAGTTAAATGGAAAGATACCTGTGATCTAATGATTAATTTTCTTATATAGAACCATGGTGGAATAAGGAATGAATATAATTATAATTATGAATGAAATACACATCATGAAATGGAAATTTAGGATGTGAAAGTGAAATTAAGTATGTATAATGTTGTAGAAAATGAGTCATGGAAATTGAATTCACACCATGAAATGGATTCTTATAGTAAACTGCTATAGAAAAAACAAGATGAATAGAAACTGAATAACCTAAACTAAAGTTTCATTGAAAGGGGATAATGAGTTTAAATTATTTATTTTATTTTACCCTCACAATTTTAAATTTAAATATGAGTTTTAAAAGAAGTTTTATACCCTAATTTGAACTATTGAACTCTAGTGTCAATATAGGAGACATATGTTGCTTAATATAATCATTATTCCATGTTTTAATTTTAACTTTTGACATGACTCAACAAGTTAAATGTTAAAATGGGCGAGTAATGTTAAGAATGAGGGGATGAATTTGAAAAATGATGATTTTTGAAAATAAGTTGATTTTTATAAATGAAATTCATTTTAGATTTATCAAGTTTTTAATTTATAAAATTGATATAGATTAGTTTATTATTTTTATTCATTAATATAAATAATTTTCCCTACCCATATGTTCTTATCCCTAAGGAAAATTATGAACCAATATTTCCCATTTCTTACTATAGTATATTTCATGAGAGACCAAGGCATATTTTTATTTTAGAACTTTCTTGGAATTGTATCATAGATTTGACTGAACAGAATCATTTTTAGCATGATTGAGGAATTTCTATTATTGTTCCCCTTTATCCTTGGACCCACCTTGACCTAAATCTTAATTTTTTATAGAATCCATGAATAAAATTATTTCAAAATGATCCATGTTATAATACTGTTATGTATATTCCTACCCTAGTCATAGTATGTAGCATGACATTCAAAAGAATAGGTGTGGTGGAGTTGGTTATCCTTGGTATCTAGGGATATACATAATTTTATTGGGGGGGGGGGTTAATTAGATTTAATATTAGTCCATTTTTCCTTTTACTTTGTCATTAATATCTCTTTCTAAAAAAATTAAAAATAAAAAAATGAAAAAAATTAAAAAATAGGTTGTGACTTAGGAGGATAAAAAATCACCATTTCTAAACTAATTAATTCTTTTAATATAGGGGTTTGGTGGTGGATGTGATGTCTCTCTTAAGAAAAACATTCAAAAAATAAAATAAACTGAAAAATAAATAAATTAGAAATCAAGAGAGGGGGATTCATTCATCATTATTACTTATATCATATGCCAACTTTGATCTTTGGGGAATAGTGATAGGAATTTTTTAGGATTATTTCATTATGGCTATATTTTTATATCATGCAGTATACTCAATAATCAAATATCCTTTTTAAAATTTATTTTCAGTAATTACCCACCAAGCGTAATCCTCAAAGACGTTTGAAACTTAATGAAAATACGTCATAAATAAATTGGATTTTCATATTTATGCGGTGAAGATTTTAGATGCATTGAAATCCTATGGTATATAAAATGTTGAGGAATGAGCACAATTCGAGTTAAATTTTTTACATTGAGAGATTAGAAAAATAAAATCAATGTGAGTTAAATTGAAAATGGAATTGAAATTAATGATGAATTAAGAAATAGAAGTGTAAAGAAGGGGTGGAATTTATATTTCAAAAGAGGAAAAGTAAAATGCATTATTAGATTTATTTGTTTTAAAAATTATGAGTTAAAATAATTTTTTTGTGTGAAATTTTAATTTTAATTTTCCATTGAAAATAATTTTGTTTTTTTTCATTTGAAATTTAAATATTGGTAGAGTGAAGTTCCTCTATGTGGTTGCTGAGATTATATGCTTGAGGAAAAAAAAGTTCTAAGCGTGAGGGAATTTAAAAATTCATATTTTACATTATTATTTTAAGTTAAAACAAATTTATTATTCACATTAATTAATTATTACTAATTTTTTTAATTGTTTTTATATTTTATTGTAGGATATATGAAATGATAAAAAATGGACTAAAAGGAGATGAATTGATGATGAAAATGCTCACCCATGTTTAAGGACAAGATAATGACCTAGTCTGAAGATTGAAAATGAATAATCAGGATTAAATTGGGATGAATCCATTTTAAAACAAAAATTCACACCATAAATACACTATTCACAATGTTAGTTTCAATTAAAAGGAGATATGGAGGCATGATTTTATGAAAAAGAGTTTTTGGGAAAATCCATAAGAGTTACAGTGTGACACATACGGCCATTCCATGACATATAAAGAAATAACCAAGAGAGACTTCAAATCATGATAAAAAGCTATGATTTTTTCATACTTAAACATTAAACATCCAGAAATCACTATTCATGGTGTGATACCCTCATATAGACCAAAAAATCATAATATGTGATGAAATTAATATAAGATTACCGTTTAAAATACCCTTTTACAATCTGAGACTGTAAAAAACCATTTATTAACATAATTAATGGTGACCAAGGTGATTATTTCCCTATAAATAGAGGGAAATGGGAGGATTTTAGGATGAATATTCATCCAATAGAGGGTTCTTCCACTAGGATTCATTAGAATTAAGCTGCTTCAAGTTTTCCTTAATTTTAATTTTTAATTTATTTTTAAATATAAAACAGATATTAAATATTAATGATAGTAAACTTTGTTCTTATAATATCATTAATTAATTTTATCACTCTCTATCACATTCCTCCATGATATCTTTCACATCTCAATGAAAAGTGATTAACCCGAGGCTTGGAATTGGGGGAGGTTTCATGATGTTCTCAATTATTTCACTTTAATTTCAAAATGTTTGATTCCCATTTGTGGTGAACTCAAGAGAAGTTCATAGGTGAGGTGGTACTCCACCATGATAAAGATATAAAATTCATCCCTTTTCATTATTTCATTTATGTTCCCTCCCTTCTCTTGGGTAAACTCTTCATATGGTAGAGTTGAGTATACTCTAAGGGATGAAACAACCTATGGTGAAGTTGAGTATTTTAGGAATTACATTCTCGATCGAGGTGTTTTCCTATTTAGATATTGGAGGAGGAGATATTTGTTGAATCAAAGAGGTTTCTAAGACATGATAAAATCCCACACTCAATAAATCAAAGTAAATTAATTCATTTATGAGGTTTTATAAATTTAATTATCAAATAAAATGTAAAAAAAACAAATAATAACATAACCCACATTACCAAACCCCAAGACCAAAACTTTATTCCCAACCTATATTGCTTATTTATCTATTTTAGTTTTACGTTGCATTTAAATTTCACATTTTCAATAAACCCAAAATTCCTTACTTTCATAAAATAAAAAAATAAGGAAAAGAAGTAGATTAGGTGATTTAAAAATTAGTATTTGATCAAATGCGATGCTACTTAAGTGAGATGACCCTGGTCATCCTATGTACTTCATTAGAAAAATAAATAATATTTTATACCACTATAAAATAGTTGTGTTAAAACCATATATTTATATGTGGTAGAATAATAAATAAAATTGAAAGTACTAAGTTAAGAGTTATATCTCTTTGTTGAGAAACCTCCTTTGAATTACCCCTTATACCTTAAAAGGATAACATATTGATTAAAATAGGGCCTCTAGGATGTGTGAAGGTATTCTAGGAAGGAATTATGGTTGGTATTAGTTGATTTAGAAGGATCTTTCAGTGCAAGTTAGAGAGTATAAGTCGCATCCATATATAAGGGAGGAAGATGAAACATTTGTATTTTTTAATAGATTATAATATAATAAATTAATACTCAAGCTAAAGGATTCCAAATGGATCATATTAAAATATAATATGATTTATGGTATAAATAAGGCCATTTAATTAGACTTATATAAGTTTATATAGTAATATTACCCTTATCTCTTAGTTTAACCCCAGGTAAACCTATTTTAACCTAAACTGTTGTAATTGTTTTATAGCTTTTAGTTTTTATTATAACCAAAAATTAATTTGAACCTATTAAATTATTTTAATTATTATTTTTACAAATATAGAATCCATTTTAACAAATTCCATTTCTATAATAATTAGAATTTTATTTTAATTAAGTGTGTAAAACGCAATGAAAACCCATTATATAAAAATGCATTTTTAAGCATAAAAAAATTTAATTAAATTTCTTTGCCTAGTAAAAACTATAAAATTAAGGAAGAAATATTTGAATGAATATATAATTTAAAAATTTAATTAAATAATTTAATAAATAATTATTTATTTAATTTTATATGATAAAAACACGATGCATGCATAGAAATAGTTTTTTTGATAAATGTGTTTTAAACCCAAAATTGAACCCACACCAAAATCAAGTAAAGTGTTAAATACTATGTAATTAATTAGATTATTTAAAATTAAAGGATTATTTTTTTTAATTTAATATAAAATTTCAAAGACAACAAGAATTTTATTTGAAAATAAATCATTATTTCACAAAAATTATTATATTTCACTATTCAATGAAAAATTAACAATTTTATAAAAATTCCAAAATTTCATTTGATGATAATTTTTATATTCTAATTCAAAAAATGATATATTTTTTATAAAATAAAATATTTAAAAGTTTTATGAAATAAATATAATATCCATTATTTTTTTTAATAAATACCATTTTTAATGAAAACATATTTTTGAAGCATTAAACGACTTTACTAAAAATTGAGTACTTATTTATTATGAATTAATAAATAAATTTTCATTATTTAAAGACTTTATAAATATTTTTCATATTATGGTTATTCCTATTCATATAACCAGTTTAAGAAC
This sequence comes from Viscum album, assembly GCA_963277665.1. NCBI lineage: Eukaryota > Viridiplantae > Streptophyta > Magnoliopsida > Santalales > Viscaceae > Viscum > Viscum album. The sequence goes on along the minus strand of OY728134.1, from coordinate 339,218,683 downwards.
TAGGTTATAATATCTATATTTAAATAATAACAATTCAATAGTATATTAAGGTTTGTTTAAACTTTGTGTTTCAAGTAAAGAAAGCTGTTAAAGAAATTAAACTTATTTAAAGATAAATATATAGTTAAATATTGGGGTGTTACATTCTAGCCCCCTTAAAATTAATTTTAATTTTGAAATTATATCACCCTGATAAAAAAATGAGGATATCTATACTTCATCACATCCTTGGTTTCCCATGTGGCTTCCTTACATTTATGACTCCTCCATAGAATTTTAACTAGGTGAGTAGTTTTGTCCCATAGTAATTTATCTCTATGATCCATCATTTCTACTGTTTTTTCTTCATATGAATTATCATGATACAGTGGTACGACCTCAGAGTTAAGTACATGTGAATGAATAGGTATATACTTTCTTAGAAGAGATAAATGTTACACATTACATAATTGAGAGAGGTTTATTAGAAGCTCAAATAGATAAATAACCATCATGAAATGATCAAGAATTTCAAAAGTACCAACATATCTAGGGATGAAATTTACCTTCTTATTGAATATCATAATGTTCTTTCATAGATAAATTCACAGGAATACTTTAACAATAACATCAAATTATAGATCTCACTATTGATTGTCCTCACTAATTTTTTATAAACTCTGAGCTTTCCTAATGTGTTGCTAAATGTATATAACCTTACCTATCTAAGTTCTAAATAAATTTATTTCTCTAACTTAATCCTAAAACATTGGAGTTATAAAATTTTTTCTAGATATTTGTTCACAAGGAGCCATATTAATTCTTGAGTGAAATCTAGTATTGTTAGAAAATTCTACCAAATGAGGGTGTTGATACCAATAACCTTTGAAATCCATAGATAAATATCTTAATATTTTTTCAACAGTTTCAATGGTCCTCTTAGACTGACCATCTATTGGAGGATTATATACAGTATTGAAACTCAACTTTGTATCCAGATCCTTTTGGATATTTCTCTAGAACATTGAGGTAAACCTTAGATTCTGATAAGATACAATATAATGTGGTTCCCCATAAAATCTTACCACATAATATATGACCTATAAATACGATCAAGTGATAAATATTTTATAACATTTCTAGGTATTTTTTCATCATAATCCCCAAAACATCTAAATAGTATAATGTTATTTAGGATATAATTGATCACCTTAGGATGTCAAAATATTTAAAATATTTTTGTGTAAATATACTCTTAAATCTTTCATGATCAATATATATATGAAATCGTTCAGCATAAAGATATTTAATCAATATTTTCAATGAAAAATTTATTTATTCTAACTCCAAATCTTTTGTCAGGTAAATTTTCTCGTGAATTTTGAAATGGAATGAGGCATAAGATATAACCTTATCATTCTACCTGAGGATTTATCCCAATAAATTCCTCAATGAATTACTATAGGTCACAAATCCTTCACTACTACAGGGTAGTGTAAGAATTGTTTCACCGACCGACCTCTCCTTGAAGTTTTCCTCACATTCATCTATCCATAAGAACCTGGATCTCTTATTTGTAAATTTTTTAGTGTATTTGATAGCATGATAAATTCCTAACAAATCATTGATGGTATATATCCAACCCAAGAAAAATATATATATTTCTTACTATGGTTGGTCAGTTCCATTGGTCAACAACTAACTTCTCTAAAGGATCAACTGATATACCTTCACTTGAGAATATATGAACAAAGAAAATGACATTATATAGCTAAAATTCCTAGTTGGTAAATTTAACATACAAATTCTATTTCTTTAGTGTCTTCATTATAATTATCAAATGTTATTCATTTTATTCTTTTATACTTGAATATATAAATATTATAACAAACCAATTAATATAGTCTCTAAGGACAATATTTTTTAAATATATAATGATAGTGGGGACAATAGTAAGACCAAATGGAATCACTATAAATTCGTAGTTTTTATACCTAAAATAGAAGGTTGTCCTGGGTATATAATTATTATTAATTCTTAATTTGAGATACCTAGATTTAAGATAAATCTTGGAAAAATATTTATCTTTTTTCATTTTATCAAATAAATCATCAATATATAGTAGATGAGAATTTCCTTATATAGAAATATTGTCAAGTTCATGATAATCAATGAAAAGATGTATTAAACTATTTTTATTCTTAAAAAAAAGAATATATGAACCCCATAATGATGAAACAATATGAATTAATCCCTTATTTATATTCTCCTAGATTTGTTTCTTTAATTATTGTAACTTAATTGGGTCGATTCTATATGGAGTTTTTGAAATAGGTCTAGCACGGGGTATGAGTTCTATTGAAAAATTAACTTCACAATTTGGGGGAATACTAGGAAATTATTCAATAAATTCATTATTATATTACAAAATAATAGGATCTGCTTTGATTTTATGATTATCCACAACCATTTGACATATATATCCCACATATATAGGAAAAAGACCAATATAATCAAAGTAACTTCCCTTAGAAGTTCATATTCATCATCACACTGAAAAATGGTCATATGTTGATTTGGAATATCATACAGGAATTCCCTTACTTGGAAGTTGATATGAGATCTATATAAAGAGATCCAATCCATTCCCAAAATCACATCAAATTCTACTAGTGGGAGAAGTACATGATTTATAGGAAGCATGTTCCCACTCACTTCTATCAGAGAGAATCCATAGACTTGAGGTACAATCAACACACTATTAAAAGTTTTGTACTTATAACTCAAAATATAGTCATTGAGGATATAATTAATATCCCTATATACTTTTCATGTTATAAAGGAATTCATAAGACTATGATAAAACAAGAAACATCAATATTTTTGCATGATTTCCACTACCTCAACTTCATTGATTTATGTTTATCCCCTTACAAAAAACAAAATAGTTAATGTGAGCATTATACATCATAGTAAAAAATCATATAATCTTGAAAAATCATTCATCATATATCTAAAAAATTACACCTCCTTTTTAATCATTGACATATTAGGTTTATCCTAGTTTATTCATGGTTATTATCTATTTAATACTTCATAACGTTTCATAAAGAAAATGTAAATTAACAAAAGCATGTCCCCCAAGAGTGTCTATCCAGGTGTAAAATATTAGGCTAACACCTTGTCTATCAGTGATGATCGAGTTAATACCCAATATCCCCATTTTAGAGTTGCTACCCCTAGGTGCATCTATTCCACAACTACTTCCAGTTTCCAACATCCAAACATAGATGTATTTTCTAGGAAAACCACATAATCTCTACTTTATAAAATCTTAAGGATATCTTCCTATAATCAAACATACCCCAAGTTTTTTAACTTTTTTTTGATCCAAATATCCAAAAAATTACTTAACCATACCCTAATAAAAACTAAAATGACCCAAGTATAACATATATATATATATTAAATATTTTTGATGAATATACAATATATCTACTAGATAAACATGCGCAAGAACTATAAATGTTTAGTGTTCTTGGATATTAGATACATAAAAAACTTATTTAATTATAATATTCATGATCTAAAATATATTTTGTTACTTAAGGTAACCTTTAAGACTTATCACACCTAAAAACTTCCATCAAAACCTGGGGAAGAAAACATAAGAAATCATGATATTAGATGTTTAGTGATATTAAACATTGTATATATAAATAATAAGAAAGAAAAAATGATCATAAGGGAATGATAAAATAATCAAGTTCATGTTCTCAAAAAAATATTCATACCTAGAAAATCTTAGACCATAAACACCAAAATCAAGCCATATCCAGAAGCATGATCAATAAGGGTGTCAAAGAAATAATCATCATCCAAGATTCATAACATTGGCATGTGGAATCATAATCATATGAAATCATAATCTTATTTACACATCCTATAAAATCATGTGTATGTATAGTCTTGTGAGAATATCTAGAAATAAATCATACATAGGAATCAAAATGTTAAAATAGCCATTCACAATCATGCCCATGCATAATAAAGTGATCATATCTACAAGAAACCATAATCACACATAAAAATATGAATAAATATATTCACAGTCATACCCACTCTTATCATCATCATCATCATCTCATGAGAAATAAATATTCCACGACTCTGTTATTTCCATGTAACAATTTGTAACATTTTAAATATTTTTTCAAAGTTATTCACAGAGCCGACATAGGATTCTAGGTCCCATAGAGCCTCAATGTTGATATATTAGAAATATTAAAAATATTATATCATATCTACAATTTTTTGTTTGTAACATGATGATTTATCTCATGAATAGTGTCTTAAATGAGAAAATTTGTACCACAATAAAATCTAGATTGTGGGTTCTTCCTTGGGCATGAATTAATCTTTATACGCATTAGGTGTTTTGTTAAAATAAATTCACACGCAGAATAATAGAAAAATAAATTATTTAAATAATCTATTTTATATTAAATGAAATTAACCTAAATATCTTCTTTTTTAATAATTGTTATAGAAAAATCCTAGTTTATCCACATAACACTAGAGATTATAGTAGAGGGACACACATAGAGAATTAAAAAATTATAATGGGACCATGGATCAATGATTAGTACTAAAGAGATTTTCATCATCAATAATATTCTTGGATATAACCAATGATAATGATTGGAATTGTTCTTTATTAGTGATATATCCAATATTAAGGTAAGAAATTTGTTTTAATTTGATTAATCACTTTCTTTATTTCTCTATAGTTAAATTGAATTAAATCTTTATAAAATCAATTCTTGGATCATTTTTTGATTATGGTTGAATTTTCTTAATTTTTGATTCTTGGTTATCCTCCCATTCATCATTTTATCTATTAGTGAATGAAGGAAAACCTAATAAATGTAAAAAATTCATTTCTCACATTCATGTTTCATTCTTTTCTATCCTTATTATTTGGGTGTTCATATTCTATATTTTATTTGATCGATGTCTTGACTATAACTAAGAATCGATCATTGCGCAATCAATCTATGACCAAATAGATCGTTACTATGGTTTCAGATTTAGGATTAATGGCATGTTTGAGGTATGATGATCATTAAAGAGGTCCAATAATAGAGTGGGTGATGGTGTTTTTTCAAGATTGAATATGTAGGTTCTTTTGGTTCATAATGAAGGGATATTTAATCCAATAGGTGACTGGAATCCTGACACTAGTGACATTATAGGTTTTCTCGACCCTAGATCTGAGCATTGTAGTGGAATCAGTGAAAAAATCATTAGTGGAAGTGGTGTGGGTGAATACTTGTGAGAAATATATATTTCTCTCAAAATACCGATACACAGGGAATGTACTATAGAGGAATAAACTTTTTATGGATGCCCTTCAACAATGGCTAGGGTTTACGTGTGAGGGTAAATATCAGACACTATGTGACCTATTCAAATGTTGTGTGACCAGTTCATATTCCATGAAACCTAATACCGGTGACCCGACCTATACACCCTGAGCACACATACATAGACACATCCAATGTACATGAGAAAAACTAGAGTAAATGGTCACAAACTGGTGTATATGAGCTCAGAAACAGGAATAATGTAACCTAGAGGGTCACCCCATGTATCCCATATACATTCTATGTACCCTTATTTGGGAACGTTAGAGCCATAAATCCACCCAATACAGAAACTATATCAACATGAGTGATTTCCCTTATTCCATCCATTATAGGGTATAATGATGTATCCTTCCTTGATTATAGGATTAGTGATTCCATCTATGAGTTAGTTTTAAATAGAGTCTGGTATCCATCCAAGTGGCCTATAGTGTGATCCTATATCATTATTTTCTAGGTTGGGATAACTATCCCATTTTCAACATCTAGGGCATGTGATCCCCTTCCTAGTGGGTTATTACAGATAGAGTTTGGTATCCCCCATAGTTCCTAGGTGTGATCCATTACCCGTGTATCACTATCTTGTGAGTTTCAGTACCTACCAAGAATGGAAAGGCCTAACGAGTGAAACCTCTCAGATGAGTTCCATCAGTATCATTGAAACTATAAAGTTTTACTGGGTAGAATGTGACCTATGATCCTTAGGAATAATCCTAGGATGAGAACGAGGATGTGATATTTCTTAGAGAATTGGTGTTTGTATTTGAGCATATCTAGGTTGTTATTGTATTTACTTATTATTGACTCACCCTTGTGTTATTAAGCTAAATATTTTAATTTTTGTCCAATGATTTCTGGGTGACCTATTGGGAGTGTTTATAATCACCGCTATAGAGGATCTCTTCATATGTGTCATGTCTTATGCAGATGATAATACTTTCAGAAAATTCCTAAGAGGATATGGAGTAGGTGGATCTTAGGTTCACTAGATGAACCACATACAATTCCAAGAGTCACATCTTGATAGTAGTCCCCATTTTATTAATAGGTTGTACTCTTTTATTGTTATTATTTTCTTGTATTTGTCCCTTTTATTTTTTGTACTCCATATCACACTATGACGTGATATTATCTATTATGTGTGCATTTATTGTATTATTTTCTAATTTTTTAGGCATTATACTTGTGTTTGTAGATTTTTGAATCTGTAAAGGTACTTTATGGTAAGGAATACTTTTTATAAAACATGTCTACATGGAACTAGTCACTATCCCTATCCCATTGAGGTGGTATTGGGGTGTCATACTTGGATTACTATTGACTAGGTCAGCCCTGGTGGGTCGATATGTGATATATTAGTATCAAATCTAAGGATTTATTTAAACCAGAGACTGAATATAGTCTAGATATGAGGAATGGTTTGGGAATTAAGAATACAATATTAAAGTGACATGATTTCATCTCTTAGGATAGGTAATCCAATAATGGTGCGGTGACCAATGTGTCCATTCACCAAGAATATGATATCTTTCTTGTTGACTTGGTACATGAAGGAACTAGTTTTAGGTAAAACTTAGTACATGAATCATATAAGAATGATTTTTTGTTTTCATGTCCTTCTTGTGTCATCTCCCTAGACATGATATTTTACCATGTTGCATATTTACTATTAAAGGATTCCTCCATGATGATAGCCAAAAAGGATTCCATAGTGGGATTATGATGTTGATATTATTATCAATGTGGCTTCAATCTTGAGACTTGCGCACTAGGAGATTATTACGAGTGGGTTTCTAATCATACCCCCACCAATTGAGCATCCAATTTTTCATGTATTACAATTAGATGACATGTGTAGTCTGATCACATTTCAAAAATTCAAGTGGCATAGACCACTTAGGTTTTGGGGTGATCTAGACTCTTAGGTAGCATAGGGCTATCTCAAGGAATTTGGGTGAGTTTTCTAATATTTTAGAACCCCTCCTAATCAGATGATGGCCCTATTGATGAGATTTTTCCATGAACCAATAGAAAAATGGTATAGTTTGGTGACAAAGATTCATGATGAGGAGTATCTCATTTGTATTGAGTTTGATTGCCCCTTCAGAGAGGTTTTTTATCTAGTGACATTGTGGGTGATTCGTATATAGGAGATTTTGAAGCTATAGTAGGGTAGTACATTGGTAGAAGAGTATGTGTTGAGGTTCACTAACCTATTGTAGTAATCCATGGACTTTTTTCAAGAGGGTTAGTTTTGAGAATTTCCCTTTGAGTGTAGCTTTATCTAAGATATCTGGGATAGAATGGTATCTATTTGTGCCCCTTCCTATGCTAGAGTGCTACAGAATTCCTTGGTTGTGGAGAAATTTCTAGATTAGTAGATTCCAAAAGTTGGTTTTGGTAGTGGGATCCTTAGAGATGAGACCTCAATAGTTGGGGATTGATGTTAGACTCAGGGGTACAAGAACATGAGACGAACTTGGAGGAATTCCCAAGATAGTGGGTTAGATTCATAGGGATCTTGGGGAGGTTCTAGGTTTTTGAGTAAGATGTGGTTTTTCACTTGTGATAGGAGAGGCTAAATCACAAGGGATTTCCAAAACCATTGTGAAATAGAAAAAGTGAATGTTGATAGACCACTTAGGTAGAGGAATCATCTTGAGAAGGGAGGTCCACAACATAGAAGACATGGTAGAGGAGTTAAGAGATAAGTGGTTGGTGATCAACATTATAATCCATTACCACCACTACATACCACTTGGTGGTCCAATTATGTCACGACCCGTCCTCGGGGCCCGTGCCGTGACTACCCCAAGCCCGCCTTCCATAGGCCAGGGGCTGGCGACTAGCACCAAGGCGTAAATCCCAACAAAAAGGGAAGGCATTGCCTTTGAAAAGTAAACAAGCACCACAGAGCAAGCAAGCGGAAGAGTAAACACTAAGTAAAACTGTACAAGCTGTGCTGAAAGTAAAAAGGGGCCGGAAATACAAGCCCAACTGTAAAGTACAACTGAAAGGAAAAACAGCAACTGAAAAGGGAAAACTGCAGCTTCGAGCCGTCCTCCGGAAGTCCCACCTGAAGGGTGGGTACAGATAGCCTCCACTGCTCCTCGGGTCCACCTAACCGCTCCGAGTACGTCCCGCCCAATGGTACACCTCCAGGTACTGTCCTGCTCCGCACGCCTCCTCCACGATCAGCGCTGTCCGTCGTCTGCAACCAACACCACGAAGTGCGGGCATAGCCCGTGCAGGGGTGAGTATAAGCTACTCAGTAGGGACCCCGAGACCCCCGAAGGTCTCCCGAAATCCACAAAGGATAAACCACAAAGGAAAGATACAATCACGAAGTAACATCTGACACGGCTTAGGTATATGCCCATACATATACCTAAGTCTTCAATTCCCGTTCGGCTCCAACGTCCGAGCCCAAGCACAACCCAGTCCACACAGGAAAGCAAAACGTATACCCACGCAGGATAGAGAAACACAATCCACAAAGGAGAGTAAACAGTAAATCCACACGGGATAGCTCAACACAATCCACAAAGGAGAGTAACACAAGATTCAGCTCACACAGGTATACTTCTTCGGATGACGATAATGATGATCATTGAACCATCTAAGTCGTCGGACCCACGAAGGATCGATAGGTACTAACCTTGCAGTGACCCACACAGGATCGGGCCCACGCAGGACCTGTAGAAGTTGGCTCACACAGAACCGCTGAGAGATGACCCACACAGGATCGGGCCCACACAGGACCGGGCCCACGCCGGGCCTGTAGGCGCTGGCTCACACAGAACCGCTGAGCGCTGACCCACGCAGGATCGGACCCACACAGGATCGGGCCCACACAGGACCGGGCCCACACAGGACCTGTAGCACTGATCCACGTAGGATCGCTGAGTGCAGTAGTCATCGCAGTCCGCTGAGGATCTCTGCACAGTCGTCGCCGTAGTCCACTGAGGATCTCTGCACGGTCGTCGTCAGAGTCCACGGAGGATCTCTGCACAGTCGTCGCCGCAGTCCACTGAGGATCTCTGCACGGTCGTCGCTGTCGAAGTAGCAGTCGCAGCCAGCACTAGGGTTCCCGCACACAGCAAGCTCGTTCGGGAAGGTCCGCTCCACGAGCCGAGAGGCTGGTACATCAACTGACACGAAGTCCGAAGTTGATGTATCCAAAAGTTCCATATCGTCAACAGGAACTCAACGTCGCAGACGGCGCGTCAATCGGACGCCCGGTCTGAGAGATATTGGCATTTTCGTCCCAGGGGCCCGGTTGGTTTTTAAGGCAAAACCAACCCGACCGCACTCCACCTGCGTCCAAACCTCGGGCGGAGTATGCCAAAAGATCCGTCTCACTTAGAGGAATTCAACAAAGCTGACGGCACGTCAATCGGACGTCCGTAGCTCAAGATATGAGCGTTTCCGCTCCAAGGGCCCGGTTGGTCTCGTGTACGAACCAACCCGGACGAACTCAAAGTTTTCCGAAACCTTGAGTGAGATATACCGAAACGACCGTCTCGATCCAAGGATCGCGTTGCCGCTGACGGAGAGTCGTTTGGAGGCACGAAGCTCAAGATACGGGCGTTTGAATGAAAATGTCCGAAGATGGGGGGGTACGGGCCCGGGCCGACCCGGCCCGACCCCCCCTGGGTCGGCCCGAACCGGGTCGACCCGACCCGGGTCCGACCCGGCTGGCCCGGCTCGGCCGGCTCGGCTTGGCCGAGCCGCGCGGGTGGAAGCCGCGGGCGCTGACCCGCGGCTTGAGGAAGGACCGCGGCCCGCGTGCGGGCCGCGCTGGCGAGCCGCGTCCGCCCAGATGAACCGGACCCGCGCGCTGCGGGTCCGTTTGGCCGCCGCCGCGGCGGCTTCAGCCGCGGCGGATTTCGTCCGGCGGCGCGCCAAGGCGCCGGTGACCCGCGCCGCCGGCAACTTCCGCGGGCCGCCGGCGTCGCTCCCGTGGCCCGTTTTCTTTCCCGTCTGCGCCGTTGCTCCTCCCGGGATCCGTTCTTTACTGCGGGATCGTCAAACGTCCGCTGCGGCACGTTCCGTCGTCGACCGTCAAATCCGCACAAAAAAAATGAAGAACGGCGGAGGGTCGTCGGGCCGTGTTCGTTCGGCCCGCACCCTCCGCGTTAGAGAAAAACAACCGGGAGAAAAACGATCAACACATGATCCAACAATTTTAATTAAAATAAAATTGTTCATTGAAAACCGGATTTTTAATTTTCAAGAACGTTCACGAGAAAATTAAAAAGGGGTAATTTTCCAAAATGAATCCCTACCTTGATGATCGTCGTGCGCGGGCGTTCTTCGCGGAAGAGACCGTCGCGGAAGAGATCGATCGTCGCGTCGTCGCGGGGAGGCGTCGCGTCGTCGCGGATTCCGGCGTTGAGTCGGCGAGCTCAACGAATCAAGAAAAACAGATTTAAATTATTAATATTTAAATCTGTGTTTCGTTTAAAACCAAAGAAAAGAACTTGAGAGGAAATCCGAAAGCACTCACCTCGAATGGTCGGTGATCGGAGATCGGAGATCGGAGATCGGAAGAACGTCTCGGGCGAAGGCGTCGTCGATTTCCGGGTTCGGCGTTCTTCGCGTTCTTCGCGTTCTTCGCGAGGGAGAAGAAGTTGTGAGGGTTCTCCCAAATCTTCTCAAGCGCAAATAACCAGAGGTTAAGCGTTGGTCTTATTTTATTATTACGCCAACGAATTTGAAAAACTGGTTAAGAAACGATCCATCAATTCGTTGAATTAATTCAACGAAAGAAACGACCCATTTAATTCACGAAAGAAACATCCCATTTAATTCACGAAATAAACCACCCAATTAAATGGTCTGTTAAGAATTTAGAAAACGCGTCGGTTGACTTTCATTAAGACGGGTTTTCACGGGTGCGTTTCTTAGCGGAAAGAAACGGCGGGGCTCGTGCGGGCCCCACCTCACAAATATCCTACCAAGGGGGTAGGATATTTCTGGATAGCATCCTATCCAGTTCAACTCAGTTCAAGCCTCCTTTAAGTGGCTTCAAGTGGCTTCCAAGTGGCTTATGTGAAATAAAATAAAGCTGTCGCAAAATTATTTTATTTCTTAACTTTAAGCCCGAAAATTAAAAACCACACCCAAGCAAACACAACTCCGGAAGAGGCGTTTCTAAGCGAATACCGGCGCTGCGATTTCATCGGTGCCCTCAGAATTCGATTCCGGGCACCGGTTAAAAAGTTAGAAAAAGCCGCTCATCCGTTCACTGAACGTACCCGAGCCAAATTTCAGAAAATGATTCCGGGCACACCGGGCCTCGGAATCAGGCGCCGTCAGAAACTGCGTTCTTGTAAAATTCCAAAGAAAATTAAGAAAAAAAATTTCCTTGAAATTTACGGGTCTTTACATTACTCCCACCTCAGGACTTTACATCCCCGTAAAGATACATCAAAAACTAGGGAAACAAATGTGGGTACTGAGCACGCATCTGAGCCTCCCGCTCCCAAGTGCTCTCCTGGAGGTTCCCGTGCTGCCATCTGATGCGCACAAGAGGAATCTATCGCCCACGTAGGACCCGCTCCTGTCGATCCTCTATCTCCACTGGGATCTCCGCAAAAGTCGCCCCATCATCCACGTCTAGCTCCCCATAGTCAATGATGTGCGTCGGGTCGTGTACGTATCTCCTCAGCTGGGATACATGGAAGATGTCGTGCACCCGGTGCAACTGAGGTGGCAAAGCCAGGCGATAAGCCACCTCGCCAACCCTGCTGGGGACCTGGAAGGGTCCGATGAAGCGTGGAGACAACTTGCCGCCTCGGCCAAATCTCCTCAAACCACGTCGAGGTGAGACCCGCAAGAAGACGTGGTCTCCATCCTCGAACTCTAGTGGTCTCCACCTCCTGTCAGCATATGACTTTTGCCGGCTCTGTGCTGTCCTCATCCGCTCCTGGATGACCTGGACCTTCTCTGTCGTGGCCCGGACCATCTCTGGTCCCACAAGTGCTGACTCTCCAGGGTCTGTCCAGCACAAAGGAGATCTGCAAGGCCTGCCGTACAACGCCTCGTAGGGTGCCATCCCGATGGTGGAGTGGTAGCTGTTGTTGTACGCGAACTCTACCAAGGGTAGGTGGTCCTCCCAGCTGCGACCAAAGTCGAAGACACATGCACGGAGCATGTCCTCGAGAGTTTGAATGGTCCTCTCCGTCTGACCATCCGTCTGAGGGTGAAAGGCGGTGCTCAGACGTAATCGCGTCCCGAACGCCTCCTGCAACCCCTTCCAAAGCCGGGAAGTAAAACGAGTGTCCCGATCGGAGACGATAGTCGATGGCACACCGTGAAGTCGTACAACCTCCTGAACGTAGAGACGCCCCAAGCTCTCCACTGTGCCCTGCTCTCGGATGGGTAGGAAGTGTGCCGACTTGGTGAGTCGGTCAACAATCACCCAAATGGAATCGTGACCTCTGGAAGTGCGTGGAAGTACAGTCACAAAGTCCATAGATATCCCGTCCCACTTCCACTCCGGGACCTCCAAGGGATGTACCAAGCCTGCTGGTACCTGATGCTCTGCCTTCACCTGCTGGCAGGTGAGGCACCGTGAAACGAACTCTGCCACAGCCTTCTTCATGCCCGGCCACCAGTGCTGTCGCCTGAGATCCTGGTACATCTTCGCCACTCCAGGATGTACCGCCAAGGGATAAGTGTGAAACTCTCTCAGCACCTCCTCTCGTAAGGTGACTGGTACCAAGGTACGTCCTCTGAAAAGGACATCGTGCTCTGCTCCAAGGGAGAAACCATCAGGTGCCTGTCCCGAGGATATCTGTGCACGCCGCGTCTCACAGTCAACATCCCCATGCCGTGCCTCTCTGACCCGCTGAAGAAGTGGAGGAGAGACTGTGAGAGACTGAAGGAAGGCTGCTCCGTCTCTATCTACGAAGGATATCTGCAAAGCGGCTAGCTGCTCTGTCGCCTCCTCAAGTAGCTGGATGCCCGTCCTCCTGCTGAGGGCATCAGCCACCACGTTCCCCTTCCCAGGAGTATAGACTATCTCAAAGTCATAGTCCTGGAGGAACTCGAGCCATCGCCGCTATCTCAGGTTCAGGTCCTTCTGAGAGAAGATGTACCCGAGACTCTGGTGGTCAGAAAAGACTGTGAAGCGCTCTCCCATCAGATAGTGTCGCCATGTCTTCAGGGCGAAGACCACTGCTGCCAACTCCAAGTCATGGGTAGCGTAGTTCTGCTCATGCGGCCTCAACTGACGTGATCCGTAGGCAATCACGGCCCGCTCCTGAATCAGGACACACCCGAGTCCGGTCCCTGATGCATCGCAGTAGACTACATATCCAACTCCCTCCTCAGGCAACCTCAAGATAGGTGCGCTGGTCAACCTCTGCCTCAGCTCATGGAAGCTCTGCTGACATCCGTCTGACCACACGAAGGGTTTCCACTTCTTCGTCAACGCTGAGAGTGGGGCCGCAACTCTGGAGAAGTCCGGAACAAATCTCCGATAGTATCCGACTAGGCCCAAGAAACTCCGCACCTCTGTCACGCTCTTGGGTGGCTCCCAAGCTAGCACTGCCTCTATCTTCGCGGGATCCACTGCAACTCCCGCCTCAGAAATGACGTGCCCCAAGAAGTGGACCTCACACAACCAGAACTGACACTTCGAGAGCTTGACATAAAGCTGGTTCTCTCGGAGTGTGTCTAGTACAACACGCAGGTGGTAGGCGTGCTCCTCCTCCGTCGTCGAGTACACAAAAATGTCGTCGATGAAGACCACGACAAATCGATCGAGGTATGGCTGGAAGATCCTGTTCATGAGGCTCATGAACACTGCTGGAGCGTTGGTCACGCCGAAAGGCATAACCAAGAACTCGAAGTGGCCATACCGACACCTGAAGGCCGTCTTCTGCACATCCTCGTCTCGAACTCTAAGCTGATGATAGCCTGACCTGAGGTCTATCTTCGAGAACCACCGTGCTCCCTTGAGCTGGTCGAAGAGATCATCAATCCTGGGTAGCAGATACTTGTTCCTCACTATCACCTGATTCAGGCGACGATAATCGACACACATTCGCAAGCTCCCGTCCGCCTTCTTGGCGAACAAAATCGGGGAAGCCCAGGGCGAAACACTGGGTCGGATGAACCCCTTGCCCTGCAAGTCCTCCAACTGTACTCGCAGCTCTCGAAGCTCAGCGGGGGCCATCCGATATGCTGGAGTGGATATCAGGACTGTCCCAGGGTACAGGTCAATATAAAAGTCTACCTCTCTGCGAGGAGGTAGTCCTGGAACGTCGTCGGGAAAGACGTCCGCGTACTGATCCACCACTGCAGGAAAACTGGGACTCCGCACTTCAACTGCTCCCTGGATGAGGCTAGACAACTGATGAGTGATGGGCTGACCTCTCCTCTGTGTGAGTCCATCCTGTGCTGCTAAGGATCCCTTCTCGCCGGTGAAGGTGAACCTGCTCCCGTCGGTGCGCACACATCGCACCTTGCGCCTAATGCAGTCAATCTGAGCATGGACCGTAGATAACCAATCCATGCCCAAGATGACGTCGTAAGGCCTCGACGCCGCTACAAGAAGATCCCAGCCGAAGCTCTCGCCTCCTAGAGTAAGCTCACACTGCCGGCACCAGTGCGTAATCGTCGAGTCTGCTCCCGTAGGAGTCTCTAGCCGTAAGGATCGAGCCAACGGCTCTGTCGGAATCTCCGAGCTCCGAACAAGGGCAGTGGCTATGAAAGAGTGACTCGCTCCTGTGTCTATCAGAACTGCAGCAAGGGTGGAATAGACACAGATCGTACCTCGAATCATCTCTGGCGCGCCGTGGTCGTAGGCCTCCGCTGCCTGGAGCTGAGCTTGTCTCTGCCCGCCAGCTCCCTGTGGTCGGGGCAGGCCTCCTGGTGGTGGTGGTGGCAGAGCCTCAAAGCGTCGCCCACCACCTGCTGCTCGGCCAGCTCCTCTGCCTCGTCCGCCTCCTCCCTGCGGACCGCCACGGTTGACCCTCTGCCTCTGCCTGGGTGGCCCCTCCACCGTCCGCTGCCCCTCGGTACGACGGGTCGGGCAGTCACGAGCCATGTGGCCCTGCCCGCCGCACTCGTAGCACTGTCTGCCTCTCAGAAGGCTGGCTCCGGGCCGGGTGCCCTGCACTGCTGAGCCAGTGTCCCGAGGTCGCCTGCCGGAAGGTCTGGTCCGCCTGGAACCCTGAGTCATCCGCCGGCTACCAGCTGCCGAAGACTCCTCTATCTGCCGCCCTGCGGTGGGTCTCGCTGTGGACTCAGCCAGGAAGCTCTCGATCAGGAGGGCTCGGTCCAGTACCCCTGCCTGGGTCGGGATGCTGAGGGAGATCAGCGATGCCCTGATATCGTGTCTCAAACCCTGCTCGAAGGTCCGGGCCCAGAAGAAGGGGTCCCGTACCATGTCTGTTGAGTACCGAGAAAGGTCGGTGAACCTCGCCGCGTACTGAGCGACCGTCAAGCTGCCCTGCTGCAGCTGAAGAAGATCCTGGATGCGCACCGCTCGGAGGGTGGCCGGGACGAACTCTGAGCGGAAGAGGCTCTCGAAGTCCGTCCAGATGAGGGATGCCTCATCGTGTACCTGGAGTATCAGGCTCCACCAGCGCCTGGCTGCTGCGTGCAGTAAGCTCGCCGCGAGGATCACCATGAGGTCTGCTGGCGTCCTCACTAGCCTGAAAACTCGGACGACCGCCTCCAGCCAGTCCTCGGCTGCCTGGGGGTCCGACTCCCCATGGAACCTGGGTGGTCGCTAGCGCTGGAATTCGTTCAGAGCTCCGAGGCGTCGTGCGTCGTCAGCTGCCAGTGCTGGAAGCATCGGGGGCTCGGCGGGTAAAGGTACCGCCGGTGCCTCTGCTGTCAACGGGCCCTGTACCGAGGCCTCATCGCTCGGCGGGCTGTCGTCGCGCCCTACTCTGGGAACCCTAGCTGGCTGCTGTCGTCGTGCCATCCTGAAAGGAAACAAGTATGCCACGGTCAGAACAGTATACCTGGTGAGCTGACACAAGTAATCACAAAGAAAACTTGAAACACACATGCAAACAATGTTTTCGTACATTAAGTCGGGAATCAGAAGTCAGGGTCCTGGTGTATGGATACGTCGGCCGCCGCACCAACACTGGACTCCCTGGACTGATAACCACACTCAATACACTAAACACTGTTGCTTCACATAGAAGAAAGATCAGAGTCTGCGGTAGAACCGACCACCTCTGATACCAATTTGTCACGAACCGTCCTCGGGGCCCATGCCGTGACTACCCCAAGCCCGCCTTCCATAGGCCAGAGGTTGGCGACTAGCACCAAGGCGTAAATCCCAACAAAAAGGGAAGGCATTGCCTTTGAAAAGTAAACAAGCACCACAGAGCAAGCAAGCGGAAAAGTAAACACTAAGTAAAACTGTACAAGCTGTGCTGAAAGTAAAAAGGGGCCGGAAATACAAGCCCAACTATAAAGTACAACTGAAAGGAAAAACAGAAACTGAAAAGGGAAAACTGCAGCGTCGAGCCGTCCTCCGGAAGTCCCACCTGAAGGGTGGGTACAGATAGCCTCCACTGCTCCTCGGGTCCACCTAACCGCTCCGAGTACGTCCCGCCCAGTGGTACACCTCCAGGTACTGTCCTGCTCCGCACGCCTCCTCCACGATCAGCGCTGTCCGTCGTCTGCAACCAACACCACGAAGTGCGGGCATAGCCCGTGCAGGGGTGAGTATAAGCTACTCAGTAGGGACCCCAAGACCCCCGAAGGTCTCCCGAAATCCACAAAGGATAAACCAAAAAAGGAAAGATACAATCACGAAGTAACATCTGACACGACTTAGGTATATGCCCATACATATACCTAAGTCTTCAATTCCCGTTCGACTCCAACGTCCGAGCCCAAGCACAACCCAGTCCACACAAGAAAGCAAAACGTATACCCACGCAGGATAGAGCAACACAATCCACAAAGGAGAGTAAACAGTAAATCCACACGGGATAGGTCAACACAATCCACAAAGGAGAGTAACACAAGATTCAACTCACACAGGTATACTTCTTCGGATGACGATAAAGATGATCATTGAACCATCTAAGTTGTCGGACCCACGAAGGATCGATAGGTACTAACCTTGCAGTGACCCACACAGGATCGGGCCCACGCAGGACCTGTAGAAGTTGGCTCACACAGAACCGCTGAGAGATGACCCACACAGGATCGGGCCCACACAAGACCGGGCCCACACAGGACCTGTAGGCGCTGGCTCACACAGAACCGCTGAGCGCTGACCCACGCAGGATCGGACCCACACAGGATCGGGCCCACACAGGACCGGGCCCACACAGGACCTGTAGCACTGATCCACGTAGGATCGCTGAGTGCAGTAGTCGTCGCAGTCCGCTGAGGATCTCTGCACAGTCGTCGCCGCAGTCCACTGAGGATCTCTGCACGGTCGTCGTCGGAGTCCACGGAGGATCTCTGCACAGTCGTCGCCGCAGTCCACTGAGGATCTCTGCACGGTCGTCGCTGTCGAAGTAGCAGTCGCAGCCAGCACTGGAGTTCCCGCACACAGCAAGCTCGTTCGGGAAGGTCCGCTCCACGAGCCGAGAGGCTGGTACATCAACTGACACGAAGTCCGAAGTTGATGTATCCAAAAGTTCCGTATCGTCAACAGGAACTCAACGTCGCAGACGGCGCGTCAATCGGACGCCCGGTCTGAGAGATATTGGCATTTTCGTCCCAGGGGCCCGGTTGGTTTTTAAGGCAAAACCAACCTGACCGCACTCCACCTGCGTCCAAACCTCGGGCGGAGTATGCCAAAAGATCCGTCTCACTTAGAGGAATTCAACAAAGCTGACGACACGTCAATCGGACGTCCGTAGCTCAAGATATGAGCGTTTCCGCTCCGAGGGCCCGGTTGGTCTCGTGTACGAACCAACCCGGCCGAACTCAAAGTATTCCGAAACCTTGAGTGCGATATACCGAAACGACCGTCTCGATCCAAGGATCGCGTTTCCGCTGACGGCGAGTCGTTTGGAGGCACGAAGCTCAAGATACGGGCGTTTGAATGAAAACGTCCGAAGATGGGGGGGGGTACGGGCCCGGGCCGACCCGGCCCGACCCCCCCTGGGTCGGCCCGAACCGGGTCGACCCGACCCGGGTCCGACCCGGCTGGCCCGGCCCGACCCGGCCAGGGCCGGTCAGGCTCGGCCGGCTCGGCGTGGCCGAGCCGCGCGGGTGGAAGCCGCGGGCGCTGACCCGCGGCTTGAGGAAGGACCGCGGCCCGCGTGCGGGCTGCGCTGGCGAGCCGCGGACGCGCTGAGCCGCGTCCGCCCAGATGAACCGGACCCGCGCGCCGCATGTCCGTTTGTCCGCCGCCGCCGCGGCTGAAGCCGCGGCGGATCTCGTCCGGCGGCGCGCCGGGGCGCCGCCGCCTCCGGCCGCCGGCGCCGCCGCGCCGGTGATCCGCGCCGCCGGCAACTTCCGCGGGCCGCCGGCGTCGCTCCGGTGGCCCGTTTTCTTTCCCGTCTGCGTCGTTGCTCCTCCCGGGATCCGTTCTTTACTGCGGGATCGTCAAACGTCCGCTGCGGCACGTTTCGTCATCGACCGTCAAATCCGCACAAAAAAAATGAAGAACGACGGAGGGTCGTCGGGCCGTGTTCGTTCGGCCCGCACCCTCCGCGTTAGAGATAAACAACCGGGAGAAAAACGATCAACACATGATCCAACAATTTTAATTGAAAGAAAATTGTTCATTGAAAACCGGCTTTTTAATTTTCAAGAATGTTCACGAGAAAATTAAAAAGGGGTAATTTTCCAAAAGGAATCCCTACCTTGATGATCGTCGTGCGCGGGCGTTCTTCGCGGAAGAGACCGTCGCGGAAGAGATCGATCGTCGCGTCGTCGCGGGGAGGCGTCGCGTCGTCGCGGATTCCGGGGTTGAGTTGGCGAGCTCAACGAATCAAGAACAACAGATTTAAATTATTAATATTTAAATCTGTGTTTCGTTTAAAACCAAAGAAAAGAACTTGAGAGGAAATCTGAAAGCACTCACCTCGAATGGTCGGTGATCGGAGATCGGAGATCGGAGATCGGAAGAACGTCTCGGGCGAAGGCGTCGTCGATTTCTGGGTTCGGCGTTCTTCGCGTTCTTCGCGTTCTTCGCGTTCTTCGCGAGGGAGAAGATGTTGCGAGGGTTCTCCCAAATCTTCTCAAGCGCAAATAACAAGAGGTTAAGCGTTGGTCTTATTTTATTATTACGCCAACGAATTTGAAAAACTGGTTAAGAAACGATCCATCAATTCGTTGAATTAATTCAACGAAAGAAACGACCCATTTAATTCACGAAAGAAACAGCCCATTTAATTCACGAAATAAACCGCCCAATTAAATGGTCTGTTAAGAATTTAGAAAACGTGTCGGTTGACTTTCATTAAGACGAGTTTTCACAGGTGCATTTCTTAGCGGAAAGAAACGGCGGGGCTCGTGCGGGCCCCACCTCACAAATATCCTACCAAGGGGGTAGGATATTTCTGGATAGCATCCTATCCAGTTCAACTCAGTTCAAGCCTCCTTTAAGTGGCTTCAAGTGGCTTCCAAGTGGCTTATGTGAAATAAAATAAAGCTGTCGCAAAATTATTTTATTTCTTAACTTTAAGCCCGAAAATTAAAAACCACACCCGAGCAAACGTAACTCCGGAAGAGGAATTTCTAAGTGAATACCGACGCTGTGATTTCATCGGTGCCCTCAGAATTCGATTCCGGGCACCGGTTCAAAAGTTAGAAAAACCCGCTCGTCCGTTCACTGAACGTACCCGAGCCAAACTTCAGAAAATGATTCCGGGCACACCGGGCCTCGGAATAAGGCGCCGTCAGAAACTGCGTTCTTGTAAAATTCCAAAGAAAATTAAGAAAAAAAATTTCCTTGAAATTTACGGGTCTTTATAAATTATGACTCATAGAGCTGTTGGTTAGGACCACAGAATGATGAAGGTAGTAGAGTATTATAACCTAGAGGATCTGGGTATAATCTATGGTATGATCCATGTCTTCTCTAATTTAGAAATAGTTTTAATAGAAAATGGCACAGGACAATCATTCCCTTTCACAAACGTTTTTCTAGGTATGGATATTCTAGTAGAGCCTTAGGATCTAACTATACAATTAGAAACTCTTACTGGGGATGATTTAGTAATAACACACATCTATCAATAATATTTCCTAATTCATAGAGGAGATATCTTCTTATGATATAATTTCATAGCTGCAATTCAATCTTATAATGTCATTATAGCTATGAACCATATCTCTGTGTTTCATGTACATATTTATTTTTTTAGGTAGAGGATGTGATGTGTTCAAGTTGATGGGGTGAAAATATTACTTTATTTGAAAGTATGAATCCCATGTAGAGAAGGATGATATTGTATGTAGTATAATAAAAATGATTAATCATCTGTTGTGTAGTACGTAATTTTGAGAAGTAGATAATATAAGATTTTAGTTTCTAGAAGTGGTGGAGGAGTATGAGGATGTCTTCCCTGAGGATGTTTTGAGATACCTCCAAATAAAGAAATCAATTTCTTTATAGACCTATAACTAGGGGATACCCTAGTATTTATGATAGAATATATGATAACCCCTAAAGAGCTTCATGAGATGAGATTTCAATTTTATTATGTGTAGAGGAAGAGCTTGGTTGGACCCTATTATCCCCCTAGGTAACCCTGATATTATTCTTCAAGAAGGCGGATGAGAGATTGAGGTTAGGCATGGATTATCATTTCCTTAAATAGGTGAATATCAAGAATAAGTATCCTACTATGAGAATTGATGAAATTTTTCACTAGATGAAATGTGTGAAGTGGTTCTTGAATATTGATCTTAGTTTTAGTTATCTCCAAATTATAGTTAGAGGGGAGGACATACCAAAGACGTTGTTCAGGTTCCACTAAAATCACTATGAGTATTTGGGCATTCCCTTTGGAAAGAAAAAAACCCCAAGAGTGTTCATGGGACATATGAACTAGATATTTAATCCTTTTATATAATAGTTCATGGTATTATTCCTTGATGAAATCATCATATACTCAATGTTAGTAGAGGAGAACATTAAAATTTTAAGTATGGTTCTGGAAATACTCTGATAGAATTGGATTTATAGGAAGCTCTCATAGTATTAGTTCTAAATTTGAGAGGTACACTTCCTAGGACATGTCATCTCTAAAGAGGAAGTAGCAGTGGACCTCTATAATATTGAGGTATTGATTTATTGGGATGCACCTAAGATCATGAATTTGGTGTGAATATTTCTAGGGTTAGTAGGATACTATCAGAGATTCATGCCCGATTTCTCAATGATAGTGACACTTCTCACTACTTTGACCTGAAATAGGAATACTTTTATACATATAGAGAAGTGGTAGTGGGTTTTTTCAATAGTTTTAAAAGTGTTTGATGAGCGGTCCCATCTTGAGACTTCAATAGGAGGGTGTTGAATACATAGTGTTCTTCTATTCTTATGGAGATAAGCTTGGATACATTCTGATGTAGAGGTAGGTAGTGATTTTTTATGGGTCCAAACATATTTAACCACATTATAAGAACTAAATGACCCATTATTTATAGATGGGATAGATGGTGTTCACACTGATGTTTTGGTGACACTATCTTATGGAAGAGATACTCATTATCTTTTATGAAAATAAGATTCTCAATTATATCATTTTACAGAAACATCTTTACCTGAGGTAGAGTCTAAGGATATATTTCATATTGTATTATGACTTTAAGATTTCCTATACTCATAGGAAGGGGAACATAGTAGAAAATTATCTCAGTATGAATTCCCATTTGTAGTTTTTGAGTGAGGGGTTAGAGTAGTTGGTCTCATTATAGTTTTACCTTGTAGATGTGGATGGTTTTTTGTACCTCCAATCAATGGCTGTTACCCCTTCACTTATTTAGTGTGCTAGGAGTGAACAACTTGGGGATATCAATAATGAGGTCTTTCATGAATAGATACCCACTTTATAATTTCTTGATGGTTTTTATAAAGGTTGAGAGAAAAAAATCATTTTCCAAGGAGGAATTCTGGTATTAGCCATATTAGAAGAGGAGGTGGTAAGGGAATTTTATATACCCTTAGTAGTACATACAAGAGTGGAAAGATGTGCCAAGACCATTGACATTAGTTTTGGTGGACATAGTTGAAGAGGTGTATTATTGGGATTATTTATTTATTCCTCACTTTCTTGAAGGTTAAGGCCTTGAACCTGGTTCCAATAGGTTTAGAAAAACCCCTTGAGGCGATGAAGTGAAATTATGATGGTATCTCTATGGATTTAACTTCAGGACTTCCATGATTAACTAGAGGTCATGAAACTATTTGGGTGATTATAGACTAACTCAACACGTTGAACCACTTCCTATCCATCCAAGAGTAGGTTTTAGTAGAGAGGTTGGAATGAATTCACTCACATGATATAGTTTATATTCATGGAGTTTTCCCCAATATTGATTTAGAACATGATTCTCACTTCCCATAATGATTATGAAGAGGATTAAAGGAGGAATTTGGGACGAAATTGTGGTTGATCATGATGCTCCACCCCTAAAATATGAATATACTGAGTAAACCATTTAGATTTTAGAGGAAATTCTTCTGGCTTACATGGTGGAATTTTTCCATAGATGGGAGGATCATTTACCCTTGGTGAGGTTTTTGTATAAGAATGAATACTAATCCAACATTGGTATGGAAACATCTGAGGCATTGTATAGAAGACCCTAAAGATCCATGATATATTGAATGGATCCATGAGAGATAGTTATTATGGGCCCTGAGTTGGTGGGGGTGATGATAGAGATGGTGTATATCATATAGGAGTGAAAAACGATTTCCCAGATCTATCATAATTCTTATAATGACTGACGATGGAGGACTTTATAGTTCAATGAGAGAGATCATGTGTTTCTGAAGGTATCACCTTGATGAGGATTACAAAAATTTAGATGATTCAGTAGACTATATAGAATATATATTAGTCCTTTTTAGATACTGTTCAAGGTTGGTAATGTGACATACTACTTATCCTTACCACCATAGTTAGATCAGTTTCACGATGTCTCCCCCATGTCATCACTGAGGAGGTATTTGCATCAATTTTCCCATGTTATCAACTCAGGTGATCTAGAAATTTATAATAGAGATACCTTCATATATTACCTAGTATAGATCTTGGATCTATAGTAAAAGATCCTCCATGGGAAATTGATTCCCTTAGTGCTCATTTAATGGTATAATGATAACCACTAGGTGATCTAATGGGAGTGGGGGGAACCAGATGCGATTTAAGTACCCTCACATATGAGAGTAGGTTTTTTCTTTTAAATATGAATATAACCTAGGTGGGGAGAATGTAATGAATCTATTTTTTCCGTGTTACTGTTTATAATATTTTAAAGAATATTTTTGGATCTAGTTATGGAGTCGGTGTGGGATTCCGAGGCCCATGGAGACTTAATGATGATATATTAAAAATATTAAAAATATTATATCGATTGTGTGTAGTTTTTATAAATTGATGTTTTATATTTAAAATAATTTCTTGGATGAGAAAACTGTGACCTTTGTTAAATTAATAATATAGGATTTACCCTAGGCATGACATAATCTTGGTACACATTAGGTGTTTTGTTTAAATGTCATCGCAGGTGGAATAATATAAAAATAAATAAAATAAATAAATAATTGTATATTAAATGAATATTACCTAAATATTAAATATTTAATAATTACTATGAAAAAATACTAGGGTTATCTGCATAAAATATGATATTGGAGGATTGAACAATGGAGAGAGCATTAACGGATGACAATGGGATCATGAATCGATTATTGGTACCAAGGATATTGTAATTATCAATAGAGTTATTAGATCTAACCAATCAAAATGTTTTGGAATTTTCATTCATCAATGATTGATCCAATATTGAGTTAGGGAAATTTTTTATTGAACTATTCATGTTCTTGATTTCTCTATAGAAAATATTAATTAAATATTCAAAAAATAAATTATTGGATTGTTTTTTGATTATCTTTGAATTTTATAAAATTTTGAGTCCAATTTATCCTCCCATTAATCAATTTTATAATAATTAATGAAGTAAAAAATGAATAATAAACAATTTAAATTTATCACCTTTATGTTCTATGATTTTATCCACTCTTTCTTTGTACTTTTATCATCAGTATTTCATTTGATCAATGGTTCAACTTTACATAAGAACCGATTATTGTTTAATAAATATTTGATGTAAATGATCATTACCATGGGTTCAAATTCATTATTGAAGGAATTTTTATGGAATGATTATTATGATGATAGAGGACTAGAAATATAGGGATGGAGATTTCTAGAGCTATACTATGTGGGTGCTTCAGGTTCATGATGCAAGTGATTTCTAGCAAATGAGTGACCGGAATTTTTCCACTAGTGACATTGTAGGCTTGGTAAACCCTATCTCTAAGTGTTATAGAAGAACAAGATATGTAATTAGTGTTAATATAGGTTAGGAATAATATTCATGAAAAATATGGTTTTTTAGAAAAATCCCATATACACGTCATGTGGTTCGGAAGAACACAAATCTTGTGGACCTCCTTCCATAGTGGCTAAGGTTTACACGTGAAGATAGATATAAGACACTGTGTGACCTATTAAATTACTTATAACCTGTAGCTGATGACTTGGTTTGTACCCCCTGGGTACATGGATGTGGACATGGCCAGTATGCATGAGCATAGACCAGTGTATATGGCCTCAAACACATGAAAAACCAAACATAGTGGACATGCCTTGTATCCATTATACACACCATGTACCCCTACCTAAGTAGGTTGGAGCCCTCAATCCCCTCATTCCAGTAACTATATCAGTGTGGGTGTGTTACCTTGGTCTATCCCTTAGAGGGTAATATGTGGCATCCTATCATGAGTATAGGATGAGTGATCTCCTCTACAATTTAGTTCTAAAATAGTTAGATATCCCTCAGTGTGGACTAAGTTGCGATCCTCTAACATTCTTCCCTAGGTTGGGTTAGGTATCTCATTTCCCACTTCCAAGTTATGTGATCCCTTTCCTAATAGGTCATTATAGATAGGTTATATAAATCCCATAATCCCTGGGTGTGATCCCGTACCTATGTATTGATATCTTGTGAGTTCCATTATCCTACTAGGAATGAAAAATCATGGTGAGTGAGACCTCTCAGATGAGTGCCATTAGTTTTAGAAAGATTATAGAAGTGTTCCCTCAGGAGAATAAAACACGTTTTGAATGAAAATATAGAATGATATATCTTTCGATTATGAAGATTTATCTTAAATAAAGTATATATGTTTTTAATGATAAAATAGTTTAAAATTAAGAATTTGATTTCTATAGAAAAAATGGACATTGAGTGAAACTGTCCACTTTTTATTGTAAGGGTTTGATATGTAATATTTTTTTCCTAATTCTCAAAAACTCAAAGAAAAAATGATCCTAAAAATGTAATAAATCCCAACCCTTGTTATAAATGATGTAATTATGGTTTTTTATGTTATAGGGAACCAAAATTGGTATAAAAAAAGGTTTAGATAAAATTACAGGTTAAGATACCATTTGAACATAATTTAGAATTCTTTTATAAACATAAAGGTTAATGTACTATAGAAAATATTCCATGATTAAGAATATATTAGTATTTATCCTCCTCATAAGATCGTTTATTATGATTTTATTTGATATACTCACAATAATTATTTTTGGTTTTAGTAAATGGATCGAACCAACAGGAACCAAGTCAACAATGGATGTGAAAGACAATGTGATGGTTTCTAGAATGAGAAACCAAATGAGATAGGATATGGAGTGAAATATATTGTGGTTATGAATAACCAACTATCTGAAGTTATGATAAAAAAATTAAACCGAGGAGAGCTTTCTAACACACCAAATAAGATAAAATTGTTTCATTAAAGTTCATGTGATAAAACAAGGAAAGATCAAGAAGGTAATAATAATGATCGTATGAATAATGTTTTTTCAAAAGAAATATAATGATGTAATGAAAAAAGAACTACTACAAATATGGATTTTATCAGCGCTAGAAAAGTGCATTAACAACGCTAAAAAAGAATAGTTAATTGAGGCGAAGATAGGGGGTCCCTTTTATTAGTGCTCAGAAAAGAGCTGATAAAGGCCCCTTTTATCAGCACTAAAAAAGCATTGATAAAAGACCCCTTTTATCAGCGCTAAAAAAATCACTGATAAAAGGGTCCTTTATCAGCGCTGATATAAGTCAAAAAAAATTTATATATATATATATATATATATATATATATATATAATGCGAGGGAGCTTTTAACAACGCTTGACCCCCCTTTATCAGGGCTAGACGGATCCCCTCCTACTCACCCGTGTGCCGCCCTTGCCCGTGCATCCACCACGTGCCCGCGCGCACCTCCTGGCTTCCACCCGAACTAAAACCTGCAACCTCCCCCTTACGCACATCCACCTTTACCACTAATCCATTTCATTTTTTTCTATATTTAATGA
The DNA here is from genome assembly GCA_963277665.1 of Viscum album. Classification (NCBI taxonomy): domain Eukaryota; kingdom Viridiplantae; phylum Streptophyta; class Magnoliopsida; order Santalales; family Viscaceae; genus Viscum; species Viscum album. The sequence goes on along the minus strand of OY728134.1, from coordinate 339,191,700 downwards.
TATATATGTTTATTTATATATGTATATATATAATTATATTTATTTTTATATTAATATAGATTCATATTAAAATATAAATATATTTAGTTATATTAATACATATATATTTATTCATATATTAATATATATATATATATATATTTATTCGTATATTAATATATATTTATATAAATTTATGTATGTATAGTTATATTTATTTGTATATTAATATAGATTCATATTAATATAAATATATTTAGTTGTATTAATACATATATTTTTATTCATATATTAGTATATATATATTTATTCGTATATTAATTTATATTTATATTTATATATATATATATTTAGTTATAATTTTTTATCCATATATTTATTTGTATATTAATATATATTTATAATATTAGTTTTAAATACATTTATAAAATTTGTTTTTTATGTGTGTTTATAAATAAATAAATAAATACATACATATATAAAACACACACGCACCCACACACCCACAGATATATATATATATATACATATATATGAATAAATACACACACATATATATATGTGTGTATTTGAAAAGACATAGAATGTTAAAATGACCATAACTTCTAATCCATAAGTCCATTTCAACTCCAGAATGAGTAAAATCAACGAAAATGAAACAATATTCAATATGATATGTGGTACAGGCCTGCAGGATATCTAAATCAGAAGTTATACATGTTTCAATGTTAAAAAGTCAGGGTAGCACAATTAAAAACTCAATTTTGGAGGCCTTATGGGCCTTTTTGGGCCTTAAAAAATGCGACAGAAGGTTCCTTTGGGTCGCTAGCACGTAGATCTCGTCGCAATATTCAATTAGATATGCTATAGAGCTTAAACGGACACACAGATCAAAAGTTATGGCCATTTGAAGTTTGAGTTACATTTTCAACTTATCTGAGAACTTTTATTCATTTTTTTTATTTTTGTGTCTTCATATTGTTATTAAATCATTATTAATCGATGATAATTAGGAAATTTTTAATTAATAATATTTTTTTGAATATTTTAAATCCATTTACACTAAATTTCTTATATATTAAATGTAATAGTCTATTTATACTTATCTAAATCATATTTAAAAAATATATATTATATTTATATCAATATAATACTTATGTAACAATATATTATTTTTCATGATTTTTTTTTAAAAATAAATTTTATCAGCACTAAGAAAAAGCACTGATAAATCCCCCCTTTATCAGCGCTAAAAAAAGTGATGATAAAGGGGAGGCCTTTATCAGTGTTAAAAAAAGCATTGATAAAGGGTCACTTTTAACAATGCTTTTTTAGCACTGTTAAAAGTCCCCCTTTATCAGTACTTTTGTTTTAGCACTGATAAAGACCCCCCCATTATCAAGGCTTTTTTTAGTTCTAATAAATGGTGGCATTACGAAAACCCCATTTTGTTGTAGTGAAGAAACTACATATAGAATATAGAAGGTAAGAATTATCATCTTAGTTTTCTTATAGTTAAAGTTGGAAACATGATTATATTGTTATTGATGAGTCATAGGAAATGATTTAATTATTTTTGATCTTAGGAATGGAGTACTTATGAATACGTTAAAAAACATTTTTTAAGGGTTTATGATGGGCGTTTAAAGATTAAAGTGCATACATATAGGATTTCATGAGTTATGATGTAGTGGTAATTTATTTAAGAATTAATAAAATTTAGGATGATCATAATTTTAAAGGAATTAATTCTGTTTTAAAGTTTTATGTGATGGGATTACTTTGGGAGACATTTATTGAGTTTTAATAGATGTTTGAGGTATATGTACCCCTTAAGTTTGAAAATAATTTTAAGTTAAAATGTTATTTAAGGTAGAATGATTTTATATTTTTTTTGGATATAAGTTGAAATATATTGATAAAATTTAGGGTTAATATGATCTTTTTTATTGAATTAATTAAATATAATTGGGATAAAAGTCTTATTAAATTTTGGGAACATATATTTTATCATATAGATTACCATGCTATTGAAAATTCATTTATCAAATAAGTAATTAATTTTTTATATAGGTTATCGATATTTGGAACATTATATGAATAAGGTAAAATGAAATATTTTTGGCTAGGATGCGATTTTATTTTAGGATCAAAGATTGAGTTATATATGGTTAGCATATTTGATTTTATTGTGGTTTTATAGTGATTAATTTTATTTATGGTAAGCATTATCATATTTTGGATATTGTATTATTAGATCATATAAATTTTATATATGTGACTTTGTGAGTGATAAATATAGTTTGAAGATAAAAATATAATTGATCTTGTAAGAATATTTTTAAAAATATTTTTGATTTTTGGGTCTTGAAATTGGTCAATAATTTCTTGAAAGGGTCTAAGGTAAGATATTTATGGAATGATTCAATTTTGAAATTTGGGTGTTATTTTTGAGGATTCTAAGATTAATTTAGTATTTATTCATATAAAGGTTTATTCAATTTGGATATTATATTAACTTTTGATAACCATTTTTGGTTTTGATTAATTGATAGAAAGAGGAAAAATAAATTTTCATCTTTTTGTGGATATTACGATTCATTTGAAGTTGAATTTAGTAATTTAGGTATGAAAAAATATTCATGAGTATTGATTTATTGGTGTAAGAAATGAGATATAAATGGAAATTGATCGAATTATAATGAAAAAATGAAATTCAACTTATGCAATGGAATGAAAACAAGTGTATATTTTATTAAAATATTTATATCAATGGTAAAATAATTTCTCAAATGAATCAAGTATTATGTGGAAACTAACACTGAACTATCATGGTACACTTTTATAAAATCACCTATAAGAATGTGTATTATAGGGGAGTATTCTTTTATGAAATAATATGTTTTCTGATCTTGACCTATAAATTAATGTAAATGATAAAATATATGTTTGATTTTATTAATATGTCATGATAAATTAATTTTGAGATAATAAATTTAAAATTTTAGGGAATAATTACTTTTATTAGGGGGGATTTAACAACATGATATTTCAGTTTAAAAATAATCCTATGTTGATTTTATTTACTACATATAATATCAAGCTTTACATGAACTGTGAATACTATTAAAATAAGACCATTATAAACTTACCATTGGATTCATGAGTATGAGTAAGAGAATAAAATTATGAAATATATTCATAGAAACTTTCCTTAATATGAATGTATTGATTAATTCATAGTAAATAAAAACTCAATTTTAAATAAGATCATATAATATTAAAGGGGATATTTTTTAGACAACTGATTTATATGTGCAAATGATTTTCATCAAAATAAATTAAGTTAATAACTATAGTTAAATGGTATTAATAAAATTTATAGATCATATATTTTATAAAATAAATTAACATTAATATAATGGTGGTTACTATATTAGGAATAAGTATAAATTCATTTTATACATCAAAAATACATTTTCTTCAAAAAATATTTTATTTATCTTAATGTATGGATATTATGAATAATTTATACCAATTTTATAATTTTATTTGATAAAATATAATTTTTTTAAATACTCATGTGAAATTAATCTTAAGATATATTTTTTGATTCTTCTAAAAAGGTATATTTTTGGATGAGAAAACTGAAATTGAAAAAAATATCATTTCATTACTTTTAATAAAAGTAATTTTGATGATACATTTGTTTTTTGATTTTTTAAGCAACATAAGATTCAATTTATTAAATATAATTCAATTAATCACATATGAATCAAAATTTTACATGGTTTTGGTATATAATCATTTTGTTGCTTTGAACAAGCACTTTTCCAAAACCTATTTTTTATTGCATTTTACACTCTTATAGTAAAATTAATTTTTACCAATTTTGGAAATTAAATCATAAAGCATGGATTCCATATTTATAATTATAATATTTATATTATTTAATAAGTTATATTTTATTTTAGTCATAATGAATAGTAACCATAGTAAACGTTTATCACCATGATAAATGGTAAAATTGGTTAATCAAGGATGAAATTTTGGGATAAGGATTAACAATTTCTCAAAATCTTTATTTAATCTCATCATGTGTCTTTATTTCATCCAAAATCATCATAAATTATAAAATATGTCAATTTTATGGAACTTTAATGTGATTATGATATTTATATTTTTTTAGTAAAGGGTAATTAGAAAATGTCACTCTCTCACACTTATTATGTTTCGATGTTATAGATATAGATAAAAGTGATATATAAAATAATATATATGATAAAATTGATTAATTCTAAACTATATTTATGATAGTAATTTATTTTTTAATTTTTTTTCATGGTATAATTACTAATAAAATTTTATCAATATTGATGCAGCGCTTGTGCAAGCAGTAGAAAAATTAAGTTAATGATTTTAAAAAAATTAAAAGATATACCTTTTGTGTAACATCCCAGGAAAATAAAGAATAAAAAATTTTCATATTTACTTTCATATTTGTGAATTAAATATTAATTTTACTTTAAAGGGGATGCTATGTTTGATGACATACCAGATACGTAACAACAGGTTCCTTTGAAATCTTACGTTGCACAAAACATTTAGTTATACTGAAAAATAATAATATAATATTATTTTAAATGGTAGTTAACGCTTAACAGTTGTATTGAAAGTAATTAACAATAACTAACCATATTATGATTACACATGTTTGTTAAATGTTTTTTCATTTATCCAATAAAAGATAGAGGATTAAAATGTAAATGAATCTAATTTTGAGCATAAATATTCTAATATTATTTAAAAGGGCGATTTACAACCTTTTGATGAAGAACCCTCTTTAAATATAGTTTTTGTCACTTTTATATATTATATTTGAGAAAATAATATTCTTATTTAGAATCGGGACATCAAAATTTACTTTGGGTAATTTTTTTGTATTTTTCTGATAAAAATCCTTTTTTAATGAATAGTGAAAAATACTGTATTTTAATTCAAAACTACCTTTTAATCTAATTTATTTATATGGTTAGATTAATTTTTAATTGGTTTTAAAGTATAATTTGATTATATTTTCACAATTTAATCCAATTTTTGTCATTGGAATTAATTTCACTTTGAAATTTGACAAAAACAAGTTTCAAGATTTTGATAGTTATTATTTTTTAAAAACACGCTTTTTTGTTTTGACAATGAGAATTAATTTTAAATTAATTTCTTCCACTTCTGTGTTTTGAATTTGGAAAAATAGATTGCATATTCTTAATTTGGAGGTCTAAATTTTGTAAATATGTAACTTTTATTTTTATACATTTTAAATATTTACTTCAGTAAATATTTTATTTACCATGGTTAAAGGGTACATCTGGTAAATAAGGTTAAAAAATAATATTATAATAATATAAAATTACCCTAACATGTGTCCTAATACTATTGGTTGATACATTTCCAACCATGGTCATCCTTGGGTTGATTTTGAGACCCCATGGATCCACTTAAGAGTGATAATGACACTTTATATTAATTAATTTAATGTAAAGACAAAAATGACATAAACATACATCATTTAGTAAATCAATTTTTACATGGGGTTATATAGGTTATCTCTTTGACTATAAATATTAATTATAAAGATAAAAATATTTCCTATATCATGTCATTTTATTTATAATATTTAGACATCAAATAAATAAAATTATTTATGATATAATAATGATGCAGTGGTTACCTCATTAATGAATGGTTTAAATAAACAAGATTATAAAAAATTAAACAAATATCGAAAACCTATCCAATTTTTCATGGATTATTTTACATCTAAACAAGTCAACTTATATTTTACTTTAATGAGTTTTGGACCTCTTGAAACCAATGATATGTTTATAATAAAATAATAATTTCAAAATTTCTTAAAGAGCCCCTCCTCCCCCTTATAAAAACCCTCACTTCTAACCCATTAATCACACTTCTAAAGCCCCTTGGATCATCCAACCTATAACCAATAAATATCTCTACATCCATATCTTCCTATTAGAGTCCTTCCATTATTCAGAAGGCAATTCAAGTAATCCCTTTCGTTCAAACCAAAGGGAGTTACCAAATTTAAAGGCAACGTCTTCTATTAAGTTCTTTCCTTTTTATTTTCCTTATACACTACCTATGATCTTTTTATTATATGTTTACATAAAAACAAAAGTATACTAAATATAATAGGTTTTTTATTATAATTATTTTAACTACACCTACGCACACTTCCATCTAATGGGTAAATAACAAACTGTTTCTGTGGACGACGAACTACTGCCTCACAGAATGAAGATTGTTCAATCTTCTCCTACCACCACTTATTGTTGACATTATGATAGAACTGTAATTATATATGATATTTATATTATCTATATTCTTCTTTAGTTATCTTTTATAACATACCATTATGATTTTAATGTTGTATATCTATGATAATTTCATTTGAGGAAGTGCGGACTACCCCCCCTCAAAGTGATGTGACTCGTTCATACCATATATGGAACGTATAAAGGATGGTGTTAATGAACATAATTAACGTATATAAAATATTTTATTATACTGGTATAATAATATATCTATGTATCATTTTTATTTCATTTATTTTAAAATGAAAAAAAGGAAATGGAAGTAGCGTTCATGCGTACGTACGACGTACCGTCTCCATGAACAGTGCATTTCATTTTCATATATCCAAATGATATGGACTATTATAAATACATATATACTGTATATATATGATATATTTGATATATAAATCTTGAATATCATTCTTGATATAATGTAATTTTGACCACATGAACAATTTATAACTATAACAAGTTCATTTTTAACTTATGTTTCGAAATCAACAAAATGTCCGATATGAACTCAAATAATTAACTAATTTTTATAACAATGTAATAATTTATATAAAATGAATAAAAACTATTAAAAATTATCTTAATCAATTAGATATTAACTTAAGTTTATTATTTAAGAAATTTAAGAATGAACGGGTCAAGTTAGACACTAGGTAAGGGAACTTCTTAACCCAATTTCCATTCTTTGGGTTAATCATCTACTTATTTATTATGTCATGATATGATTATGTGAAAATGAATTTTGATATATTTTCTTGTATTTATACTTTATTTATGTGTATTTATAGTGAATACCTATAATTGATCTATTTTATTAACAAAATGATCTTTTTAAGAGTCTTCATCTAAATATCCTTTCATTAAGGCATATTTTGTTTTATACACAATTTAATTTTATAAGGTGTATAAACACCTTTGAATTTTCATTTCATTCAAAGATAATGTTTTTCTATAAGGCGTTTTACTAAATGAAAAAAATAATGTTTGTTTTTAACATAAGCGGTGACAATGACCTTTTCCACCGCCGTGAGTATTATTTGATCTTTGGCTTCCTTAACAAGCTATAATGTTTTTAAATGGAAAATAAATACCATATAATCTTTTACGTATTTTGGTATTTAAAATGGTTTTGAGAATGGAGTTATTATTTCAATATCTTGAAGTTATATATTGTGATTTCAATGTGGGGATGTTATCTTTCCTTTATGATTATGTTATGTGTTATGATTATGTTATGATTCTTGGGAATTTTTTACATATACGGGTGGATCCTTGATAGACCTAGGGCAGGTGAGCCTGAGATAGCTATCCAATTTATTGGGTAACGTGACAGAGGTAAATGTTAATATTTATCCAAAGTGATTTAGGGAATATACTATGACAGACATTCGAACGTAACTCCCTATGTAGTTGTGATAGCTACAATGTAAGTATGATATGGATGCCACAAGTTACATTTATGATTTATGATTTCTTTGTGTTATTCATAAATATTATGATTTCATAAGGTATTTTAAAGAGCTTATGCTTGGTATGTATTGATGGAATAATGTTTTCTTTCCTTTTTTTATAACCCTTATTGAGCTTTTTATACTCATACCAAGTTTTGAAATGTTTTTCATCAGACTTAAACATGAATAGAGTCAATAATGGGATCAAGGAAAAGTCATGGTGTCTAAAACATGGAACTAGACATGACTTCTTTTTAAAGAGTTTTTATTTTATAAAAAAATAGATACTGGGTAGAAGTGTCTACTTTGTAATATTTGAGATGTAATGTATATGCTATGGCCTAATTCTCTAAAACTATAAAACTGAAAAGATCCTCAATGTGAATTATTATCTTAATTCATGATTATGTAATGTTTAAGACCAGGGCCTTATAGTTGGTATTAGAGGTCGGTTTAGACAACTTTAGAAGTTAGGATATTTTTAAATTAATATCCATAAATTAATTTATTGTAAGATTAAAATGATATAGCCTTTATATATTATCTTATTACTTTTCCAAAGATATTTTTTTGTTCAGAATGGTTTTCCACAGAGGAAATAGGGAAGTTGTGATGGGAAGTAATATAGAGGGAAATGAACTTCTAATCAGTATCCTGAGAAGGTCAAAATCAGAATTAAACAGTTGTTTTGTGGCGATGACTCAATTAACTCAGGTGATAAATGGTTTTTCATTTTGGTATGTTATAAAAGAAAATAGGATCATGAATGTCATTTAAGTGTTGTCTTGAAAACCTTAAAAAAAAGAAACTATATGGGAAATTCAGTAAGTGTAAGTTTTGGTTACAAAAAATTTCTTTCCTTGGTCACATTATGTTAAAAAATGGAATAACTGTTGATCCTGCTAAAACAAAAGTTGTTGAAGAATGACCAAGACCTAAAAATAAAACTGAGATCTATAGTTTTCTTGGTTTAGAAGGTCCATGGGTTTGTTGAGAATTTTTCACGGTTATCTAGTCCAATGACTAAGTTAACTAAAAAAGGTGTTAAGTTCATCTGGAAAAAATAATATGATGATTGTTTTTCAGAATTAAAAAGAATATTAGTGAATGCTCTAGTTTTGGCACTGCCTTCCAAAAATGGTGAGTTTTTTATGTGCGATGATGCTTCGTTGAAAGGACATGGTTGCTTCCTTATGCAGAAGGATTAGGTAATTTCATATGCTTAACATCAGTTGAAACCTCATGAGTTATATTACCCTACACATTATTTGAAATTAGCTTCTATTGTTTTTATATTCAAAATTTAGAGGCAACATTTGTATGGAGTAAAATGTGAAATATATATATACCACAAAAGTTTGAAGTATATATTCAGTCAGAAATAATTGAACATGAGATAGAGGAGATGAATAGAATTAATCAAGGATTATGATTGCACGATTCATTACCATCTGGGAAAAGCAAATAAAGTGGATGATACTTTGAGTCGAAAAAGCAAGGATTTATTAACCATGCTATGTTTGGAACAAGATCCTTTGGTTTTTGATTTGATGAACTTTGGCATAGAAGTTCTTGGTGCTGGAAATTCCTCTGTTTTGTTTCAGGTGTCGGTGAAATCATCTCTATCAGATAGAATTAAGCAAGCACAGAAAGAAGAAAGTGAGCTGCAGAAAAAGGTAGAGTTGGTTTAGAAGGGTAAGTTACCTAATCATAACATTGATAATGATTGTGTTTTGTGGTTTGGGAAGAGTTTATGTGTTCCTTGTGATTTAAATTTGAAGAATGAGTTGTTATGTGAATCTCATAGTTCTTCATTTTCAGTTCATCATGGAATTACTAAGATGTATAGAGATCTTTGAGAGTATTACTAGTGGGATGGAATGAAAATAGATGTTTCTGATTTTACTGTGAAGTGTTTTACTTTTCAATAGGTTAAATCAGAGTTACAGTTACCAAAAATAATGCTTTAGTATTTACCCATTCCAGAGTGGAAATGGTAAAATATATCCATGGACTTCATTGTGGGATTACCAAAGACATCTCAAGGTAACAATTCAATCTGGGTTGTTATTTATCGATTGACTAAATCTTTTCATTTCCTTCCTATTCGAGATACATTGTCTCTAGATCAACTTTCTCGATTGTATGTTAAAGAGATAGTCAGGTTGCATGGAGTTCCCATCTCCATTATATCTGATCGTGATCCCAGGTTTAATTTTAACTTTTGGAAAGGCCTTTATAAGTCATTGGGTACTGAATTAAATTTTAGTACAGCTTTTCATCCTCAATCAGATGTGTAGTCAGAATGACCAATTCAAACCATGGTGGATATAATACGTACTAGTTCACTGGATTACTAGGAAAGTTGAGACTAATATCATTCTTTGGTTCAATTTTCTTATAATAACAATTTCAATACAGTATACAAATGGCTCAATTCAAGGCATTATATGGAAATTAGTGTCGAACTCCAGCTTTTTGGGATGAAATAGGTGAAAGGAGGATGATGGGAACAAAATTGGTAGAAGAGATGGAAGAAAAGGTTCAGTTTATTCAAAAGAACATGAGAACATCTCAGAGAAGGCTGAAAAATTATACGGATAACCAATGGAATGATCTTTCTTTTGAGGTAGGTGAT